>CM019706.1:14244171-14844171 GCA_009760885.1 Achatina immaculata | reverse complement strand
TTACATTTCATTAGCGATAATGCGTGTTACCCTGTTTTTTGCGATGCGCCTTTTGGCTGGGTAACTCCGACTTCAGCACCTTTCCTTGCTAGGGCAGACTGTGGTCTTGCTCGGACTGCCATGAAGACAGTGTGGCTGGCCTGGCCAAAACTTTGTTTTCCAGCCTCTGGTGGCTGTACTTAAGAACCTTCTCCATGTCAGATGTTTTTGAGACAGTTCCACAAAGACACTCTGACTTTGAGATGAGGAATCTGATGAGTGCTTCAACGATATCCATTCCCCGCCACCTATAGTCTACTGGCTCTGTTTTGTTTACATCATTCTGATAGCCATTGTTGTAAAGACCCATAGGCTTGTCACGTCCTGGATTCATTGGTTTCACACCAGACTTCCCTCATCCCCACCAGAGATCTCCATGTCCCCATCCGTCCACCAACCTGACATTACATTTTACAAAAATAACAATTACAATTAGTGTTGATTGCTACAAGTTTCTGGGCTACAGAGGTAGGTCAGAGTTTTTAAGCAAACAGATCTATGTTCCCTGTCTCACAAACACTATGTTAAGATAAGTGTGCTCTTAACACAGTTGTTCCCAGGGGAAGAGAGTATAATATAGTCAAAGTTCTCCATAACGTGTAAGGAGACAAAAGGAAGGAGCCAAGTGACTGCGGGCGACTAATGGGAAGTATGACTTCTTAGGCGAGAGAGAGAGAGAGAGAATAGTCAAGGCGCCAATGAGCATTTTGTGTCGGTTGGTCAGGCTGCGGCCAGACCTGTGATATAAAGGTATTTATCAAGGAATTCTCGAGAAGGTATAACAAGTGCTGAAGGTTGTTAAGCAAAAATATGTAACTGACCAACTTGAAACTCAGGTTGGCGGGAAGACGCCGGCAACAAGCTTGGTTGGAACAAAGATGGCGATAGGCAGTCCAAAATAAGACAAGTCGCTATGAACAGTCCAGTCATGGTCTGGAATACTGGTTTAACACGGGACGCCTGCATCATACAGACTTAGAAACCGCTGAAGGGAATCAATATTATCTGCAGTGTGAGTTGCTCTGGCTGATTATGAGAACCTGAGAAGATTGAGGAAGCTAGGACAGTGTGTCCACTTGACTGTTTGTGATAAACACGTAAAAAGGCAAAATCCCAGTGTCCATGCCACTAAGGCTTATTGAGGAATACGGTGTTAGGCCCGTATTTTCCATGACCTTCGGCAAATGAAAGTCTGATGTGGTCAGTATCACGCCTGGCCGCTTTACCTTCCCAGATTTCTCTGGTGCCCCATTTTTAGAGACTGGGTGAACCTCGGGGGCCTTTTTGGTGTGTACCAGAAAAAAAAAGTCCCGCTTCTGGGACTAAACCCAGTACCACCGGATTAGTAAATCGAGCCAATGCTTGTGATACTGGAGTGAAATAAACTGATTGCCCGAGGAGTCCGTTTTTTGTGTGTGTATCAAACTACATATGTGTACCTTGTTGGGGAATCTCCCTACAAACGGACCATACTAACATCCTGTCTTATGATACACAGTCTAGACAACGGGCGACCAAATTAAAGGATTGAACTTAAGAAGCTACTGGTAATCATCAAATCAGGAAATACCAAAATTAGTAGCTTTGGAGGCATTAATCCTTCTACTTAAGCTGAAACGGTGCGCATGTCGAGTTTAGAATGAAGTTCCGCATGTGGGAAAATGTGTGAGCACTGTCGGATTTAGGTACGGAGTGCCAAAGAAAGCCACTTAAAAAAAAAAAATTTTTTTTTTAAATCTGCCCTGCTAGCTGTAGACTTAATGACTGGAAATCCAATAGGTCAGACAAATGTTGTTTATTTCCAGGAAAACGATAAAGCGAGAAGGGAAAAAAAAAAATCATCCGATCTATCGGACACGTGTTGCAGGCCATCATAGTATAGTTCTGGACTGGACTCGGTCTTAATTCCAAGTTTGACCTCATTCCCTCCTCTCGCAAAAACAGCTTTTTTTCCCCCTTCCCTTTCCTCCCCTTCCCCGTCCACGCATTTACTGGCTACAAACAGAAATAAGACCGACGCCACGAAACCAAATCCCCTCAGTGATTTGACTGAAGATTACGTGAGATCTCTGGATTTTCTTCAGTTATTAAAATAAATATTCAGATTTATAGGCCACTTTCGGAATTTTAATAGAATTCCTGCCCTGTTATACAAGCTGCATGCGAAGAAGTTATTAGTAAAATAAATCCACTAACTTTGATATAAAAAAAAACAGAAATTTCTTCTTTTATCCACGAGCTTTATACTTTTAAGTAAGGGAGTGTTCCCTGCTCGAAGGGGGTGTACCATTCCCCCCTCCCCCCACGAAGCAAGTAGTAATGACTTCGGTAGTGATCCATGCCTTAGGTAAGAATGATTCTGGAGTCACTCTTCTTTGTTGCACCTGCACTGTAATAAGGGTCCGTATGCACACAGAACTGTAGAAAATGGCAAAAGATAGTTAAAAAAAAAAGACCCATACCATTAAATTGCATAATGTCTCTTCCCTCGGATTATTTATTTCAGAGTTTTCGGCCCCCCCCCCCACACACACACACACAACCCCGGTCTTCTGACTCTCACGAACTATCCACAAGAAAGATGATTTGACAGACATATGGTGTACTGTTTTCTGTCATGAGATTACCTGGTGATACTTGGCATAACTTAGCGAGAGAATGCCAGATGCAGAACAACACCGAAGTAAGCTCCGTCGGATTAACGTACGCGTAATCGTTGGGTAAATAACATAAGAAACAGCTTAACAAATGAGGGCAAAGGACTAGATAACAGGGCATAAATGAAGCTAGAGAATGCCGTGATAATCATTAGCACCTTCGTTAAAATGCAGCGCAACGGGTTTATTTTACGCGATGGAAAACTTTACTAGCTGGTGACGAAATCTGAAGACTAAACATAGTCTGTTAGCACCCCTTCCCCCTTTCATATATCATTGAGTTAAGTTTACACACAGTCTCATAAACAGAATAATGAGACAGAGTTTACACACAGTCTCAGAAATAGAATAATGAGACAGATCGGGCAAGATCTTCATACGATGTCTAAATATAACTGATGAGAAAGTTACCTGGCTGATCTCAGCAACAAAGAGGACTTGTACTAAATTTAATGTGACAATGAGCCAAGGCGCCAAAAATAAAATATGTGGATGCTTTGAGCCGCAACTGAAGAGCCTTTTTTTATCATCCTTTTTTATGCTGTTAGGCTATTAATTAGGGAGAGCAGATATTGAGTAAAAAGCTTCCATTTTTATATCTAAAAAGGTAGTTTAAACTGGATAGGTCACTGCTAGGGAGAAGGAGAATGGAGAACATGTGAGATGAGGCAATCTTAAGACAATTTTAACGCAGCCAGAACTGGGAGAGAGTGCTTCCTGCTCTCTGGCCTGAAGAATGCTGGCTCTTCCACGCTCAGAGCAGGACACGCTCAGGGTAGCCACTGCGACAGAAGAAGTCACGTGTCGCACGTCCTTGATTGTGAAAATCCAGTTCATCAGCACTTAAGCACTGAAGTCAGACTCTGGGAGAGAGAAGTGGATGGGTCTCTATATCTCAGTTTCTGCATAAATATTTTAAGATACTAGGACAAACAGATGCTAGAAACTTAACAAAACAGCTGAGAAATACATAAATGCCTTTTAATTTAAATTCTACAGAAGAGTTCTTCAAATATCATGGACACAAAAAAAGAACAAATATATCCATACTACAAGAAAATACTGAAGAAGGCTCGCTAGTAAAGAGTATTAAACAGAGAAAACTGAAATATTTTTGACACATTAAACGTAATGATAATCTAGAGAAAACCGTCTTGGAAGAGTACATAAAGGGGAAAAGAAAGAGAGGAAGACCAAGGCGAAGATGGCTGCAAGACATCATTGATGATCTGCAAATGGATGCATCAGCAGCAGGCCATCTTGCTCACAACCGAGAGGCCTACAGGAGTGCTGTTAGGGAGGTAAAAGTTCCACAAGGGACATGCAAAAGAATAAATGAGGAAAATATTCCCCTAAAACATGCAATATTTGGTCAAAAGCCTTCTTTAGAAGACAGTAAAAGGATGAAGGGAACAAATAAACAGTAGAAGAACTTGGTTTTCTGTCAAGTTGTTAACATCGAGAAAAGTTCAGCTTGAAAAGAAGGAGGCTGTATAACGAAATGGGAGGATTTGTTCAGACGGTCTGTACAGACGTTCGTGAAAGAACAGAAGAGACTTTGGGGGCAAATTAGCCGTGTGTATTACAGCTCGACCTACAGCAGTGCTGTTAGGGAGGCAAAGTTCCGCAAGGGACATGCAAATGAATGAATGAATACAGCTCGATGGAACGACATCGAACCATCTTCTTTCGTGTAAACTGAGAAACCATGACCTGGTGCCTTCCTTCTCGCCCATCTTTAAGAGGATCGTAGCCGTCAGACATTCATTCAGCTTTCCCAGACATTCATTCAGCTTTCCCAGACATTCATTCATTCTTTCCCAGCCATTCATTCAGCTTTCCCAGACATTCATTCAGCTTTCCCAGCCATTCATTCATCTTTCCCAGACATTCATTCATCTTTCCCAGACATTCATTCATCTTTCCCAGACATTCATTCAGCTTTCCCAGACATTCATTCAGCTTCCCCAGACATTGCGGCCCACTGCTGCAGACAAGACTTGTCTTCCTTCTCCTCTCTTCTTAGTCTTCTCCTGCCAATTGTCCACTCCGAGGGTTCCTAGGTCTTCTTCCAGGCTGGGTCATGCCACCCTTGCCTTAGTCTACCTCTTTGCTTGGCCTGTCTCTGTTAAAGAACGGCTGAATTCTCGACCACATTGTTCATGCTCCGCTCATAGTCTCTATAGCTGTCCCCTTTCTTCGATGCTCAAGGAAACAAACGCTCAGTTATTCTCTACAGAGAACAGCATGAACAAAGAATGATAACTTTCTTTTCTTTGTGTCGTCTGCATAACTTAGATTGTTTAGAGTGTATCTTCCATTGCTTAGATTGTATCCTCCCACTGCTATTTAAGGCTGGCTTTCAATGGGTCTCATAAAACAGGGAGGTGAGGTCAGGGGAAGTAACGCATCCTTGCCGTACTCCTACTTTTATGTTCTGAAACTCTCCTTTTGATTATCAATCCTGATTGCAACTATTTGTTTTCAATATAACTGTTTTGTTGCTCTCGGGTCTTTTCCATCTATAATTATCTTCCTTTTCTTCGTTCGCTTCTACCACCAAGATCGCCCTGTGGTCCTGCTGAATTTACTCCTGTGGTCCTCGATGGGTCACGTGGTCCCCCTGTGGTCCCCGAGAAGCCCACAAGGGATTCCCGAGAGGATCACAAGAGGTTCAGAGTATCGCGGGGCTTGGGCCTGAATTCAAAAGCGGGATTGCGTGACACCGTGGTTTTCGTTGCACCAATTTAATCTAGAGTTGGACTTTCTCACTGGAAAACCTCGACGTGTTTTGGATATCAGTATATCCCCTCCGGGTGAGAGATAGTTGTCCATCCAGCCTAGAGTCTGACTTAATCATCGGAAAACCTCAGCGTGATTAGGATACGCATACATCCCCGCCGGGTGAGAGGTGGTTGCCTATCTAGACTGCCTTGCTCCAGTGTCTCCGACTTCAGCATTTTGTGGTCATGGCCGCTACCCTTCCTAGTTGTGACCAGGACGGAGCTTTTGTCCAGGAGGACGAATCCTCGCCACTACTAAATTTCACCCCTGGGTTAAGCCTGTTTAAGCATGTTATCCCAGTATGGGCGTGTTCTCTAGAGCGGAGGTACCGTGACCTGAGCAGTCATCAAGTTTTCATTCTATAATTATGTCTTTCAACATGGTATTATGTGTGTCCTACTTTATCAAACACCTTGCAATAATCTCTAAAACAAAGGGTACGATATTAAAATAAGAAAAATAATTTAGACGCTTCTCCGCACAAACCTGTAGCAGAACAGAAAAAAAAAAAAAAAAAGCGCTTTTTGTCAAACAGTCTCCGAGAAAAGACTCTTGAACTAACATAACAGGGGCTAGAATAATGCTTCACTCCGCCCGCATTACGCAACTAAAATACTCACCGCACCTGAACGCAGCAAACACTCGACTTAAATGATATTATCGGTAAATGCACACGTGATTTCCCTCCCCCTGTTTCAGCCGCCATCTTGTCCGGGACAACAACTGATAATCTAAATTTATTGCCTCCGAGATCTATAGTACCACTTCATTTAAGCAGAGGACGATGACGACAACCAAAACGACGACTAGAGATGTGAAGGGAAAAGAAAAAACAAAACAAAACAGAACAGAAAAAACAAAAAACGTGAAAGTGCTCATCCCTTTCCACTTAAACGTTCCCCGGACAGCAATTAATTCCCGCCAACGCAGAGCATGCGAGTTCAAATTTCACTTTGCCTCGAACGGGATGCTCCCAGCCAGCAGACAATGGTCTCCATTTGAGAGAGTTTCAAGCTCGCACTGGAATAATGGGGGAATTCTGGACTCTGGCCGCTTGTTCTGCGAAAGTTATTTTAGGAATAGAGTTTGTCACATTTTCTTTTCTTCCGTAACAGTTTTCAGTCATATCTATCTATCTATCTATCTATCTATCTATCTATCTATCTATCTATCTATCTATCTATCTATCTATCTATCTATCTATCTATCTATCTATCTGTCTATCTGTCTAACTAGGAAAAATGTAGGAACAGCTTTATTACTTAACGACTACATATGTATCATGGCCTTGTAAGTAACGGATATATTGTTGTTGTTGTTGTTATTATTATTATTATTAATGAATATGATTATGAAAATATACTGTAAAGAAAATAGTAACATCGAATAGCGACAGAGAAAAATGGAGAGGAAAGGAAGAGAAAGATATAGAACTTCCATGACACTAGAACAAGACGCGGACACAAGTAAACAGTGAATAGAAAAAGACGAGACTCAGTGATGCTGAGATTTAGGTAATACAAAGGAAGAACGCCAGAAAGTTGAATGGTCCAGTGATAACAAAACAGTGACTGGACGTTGACACGAGCAAACAAAATAGAAAAGACGAATAGAAAAGGCAGACACAATGAAAAGCGAGGACACAATGAAACCTCCGACATGAAGGAGCGGGATAATGTCTTGGGTAAATGACAATTGTATGGACGGAGTTGACACTTTGACACCTGTTAGCCTTTATGACGCTATTGCACACGGTTTGTAAATAAAGGAGTGACCAATTAAATATGTAGAGCCGTGGCCTATTTGACAATTGACTTACTTATTGAGATAAGTGACGGGGCAGTTTGAATGACGGACAGTCAGAATGCTCATGGGAAACAGTGGACATCTGAAGGGCGGAGCCAAAATACTTACTGGTTAATCCGTCAAGCTGGACTTGAAGATAAAAAGGTGAGCGGAGAGACAGGAGGGGGAACGAGGAAGAAGAAGAGACAGAGGAGGGAGCCCGAAGACGGAAGAACAAACAATAAGAACAGGGAAGATGAACCAAAAAGGAAGAAGAAGTAGAGGAGAGGAGACAGAGGACGAAGCCCCGAAGACGGAGGAACAAGGACGGTTTGTGAACTGAGTCCAGTCCAGACAAGAGAAGAAGAGAAGGACAGTCCATCAGAGAAGAACAGCAGAAGGAGAACACACACCAGAGAAGACACGAGAGAGAAAGAAGATGTAGGTAACGACAGTTGAAATAGATGGACAATTAGAGCAACAGATACTCAGGAAAAGCAGTCTTGCAGAAGTAGTTCTAGGACAGACTGAAGATGTGTTTCAGGTGATTCAAGGGATTATGAAGAACTGATACGTTCTGAACTTCGAGTAAAGTAAAGTAAAGATAGTCCCATAGCATTTCAAATGCCGTAGGGGGTGAAGCGTTAGAGACCTCATTATGCTGGGTCATCAGCGTATGAGGTAGGGTGACCAGTTCCTTTCCTCGCTGCCTTTACTTCCCAGATTTTCTCTGGTACCCATTTTACGAGGCTGGGTCGACCTCAGGGCCGTATTGGTCGGAAAAAAAATCCCGCTCAGCTGGGGATTCGAACCCTCGACCATTTGGTTGCTAGACGAGTGCTCTAACCACTACGCTAGCCGAGTACAGTGATTTAATCTTGTAGTTGATTGACCTCGTGTTGCAGATCTGATATAATGCTGAGTTAGGAAGTGTTCACGTACCAAGTGTAGTACACTGTGAGTTTGAACGCTGCATGTAGAATATGATAGTTTTATATTGTGAACAAGTGATTAAGTGTTTCAATTCAATTGATGTTATCAACTATGCATGTTGAACATATTTGTGAGAATTAAATGATGGAGGAAAATTTAATCAGACTTGCTGTGGTTTAGCGAATATTGTAATATTTGTGAAACATCGATGTGTTATGATCAGAGAACCAAAGAACACTTCTACTATCAGTCATTAAAAGAGAAATATATAATTCAAAATCATCAATATTATACAAAGTTGTGACGTTTGGCGTGAGCCTTAATCATACAAAAACATACAGGACGCAGAAACAGAGAGAGGAGATAAAGTATAGATTCACATGAATACTATTTTTAAAAAAAATAAAAAACTTAAATAGAGTACTTAGCCGTAAATTGTAAGGTGTGGTTTGTCCCGCTGTGTGTGTCAGGAATCTATCTGTGTAAGACGGGCATTATGTAAGACGGGCCTGCGTGCCCAATTCTTTACCTTTTCAAAATATCTATCTATCTATCTATCTATCTATCTATCAGAAGAAATTTTTGAACATTGTTAGTGATTGGTGACCAGTAGAGAGGAACTGACCTCTGCTTCTTGCAGGCGGGCAAGGTGAAAGGGTCCTCATAGCTATAAATCCTGCAAGTGAGAAGGGCACTTATTAATATGGACACAATAAGGCGATGGATTTTCCAGATGGAATAGAATTTGAGATGAGTTAGCTTGTAAGATGTGACAGGAAGTCTGAATAGTCGTAATATTAGAACAGCCAAGAGTTGGGTGAACACGGTGGTCAAGGGCAGTTGTTAGGAGAGCAGGGAACGAGTCAGTTGTTAGGAGAGCAGGGAACGAGTCAGTTGATAGGAGAGCAGGGAACGAGTCAGTTGATAGGAGAGCAGGGAACGAGTCAGTTGATAGGAGAGCAGGGAACGAGTCAGTTGATAGGAGAGCAGGGAACGAGTCAGTTGTTAGGAGAACAGGGAACGAGTCAGTTGTTAGGAGAGCAGGGAACGAGTCAGTTGTTAGGAGAGCAGGGAACGAGTCATTTGATAGGGGAACAGGGAACGAGACAGTTAATAGAGCATGGAATGAGTCATTTGATAGGAGAGCAGGGAATGAGTCATTTGATAGGAGAGCAGGGAATGAGTCATTTGATAGGAGAGCAGGGAATGAGTCATTTGATAGGAGAGCAGAGAACGAGTCAGTTGTTAAGGTAACAGGGAATGAATCAGTTGTTATAGAACAAGGAATGGGCCAGTTGTTATAGAACAGGGAGTAGGCCAGTTGTTAGGAGAACAGGGAACAAATCAGTTATTAGAAGAACAGGTAATAAGTCAGCTGTTAGGAGAACAGGGACCGAGTCAGTTTATAGGTGAACAGGGAACGAGTCAGTTGAAAGAAGAACAGGGAACAAGTCAGTTGATAGAAGAACAATGAACGAGTCTGTTAGGAGAATGGGGAACGAGTCAGTTGTTAAGAGAACAGTTGCTAAGAAGACTTTGAGCAGGGAAAGACGCTGTCCGTTTTAGCAGTCGGTGACCACTAGCTGACCAAGACCCTGTCCCACATCTCCCCTAGTAAAGACCTAGTCTGGGTAATGGGGAAGAGGTAATCATAGTCCCCATGCTGGTGTACTCTACTAAAGAAGTATAGCATCCCCACTGTTGACTGGAGAGCACACGAACTAGTAGAGATAGTAGTTAGAGTGAAAATTTAGCAATGTTGACTACAGAACATAGGAATTTGTAGAGACAGTGGTTAGAGCTGGAAGTTTAGCAATTTGTCTTGTTGACTGCAGAACATAGGAACTAGCAGAGACAGTAGTTAGAGCTGGAAACTTAAAAATGTGTCTGTTGACAGGAGAACACAGGAACTAGTAGGGACAGCAGTCACGAGGCACAAGTAGAACAGTTAACAGGAAGGAATAGTCCGAGCTCACGCAGTTTAACACACACACACACACACACACACATAACGACGTCATTATCTGCTGGATGAGAGTTACAGTGGAAATGATTTCTGATTTGTGGCATTCCGAATATGCGAAATCCCGAAATGAAGACTGTCTGTGCACAGCTCCTCGGTAGGGACGTGCAGGACCATGCGAAGAAACTGAATAATGTTAGAGAAGCTTAAAAGCGAAACCCCAGCCTTCATCCCGGAATTTCGCATGCCACTTCCTGATATTCTTGAAAACAGGTGCTGCCTTCTGGAATTCCGCTCGAAATCGTCGCTGCACAGCAGCGTCTCTCTGTCTCTCTCTCTCTCTCTCTTGGCGTAATAAGCTTTCTCTCTCTCTCTCGGCGTAATAAACTTTCTCTCTCTCTCTCTCTCTCTCGGCGTAATAAACTTTCTCTCTCTCTCTCTCTCTCTCTTGGCGTAATAATCTCTCTCTCTCTCTCTCTCTTGGCGTAATAATCTCTCTCTCTCTCTCTCTTTCTTGGCGTAAGAATAATCATGATCCGTTACGTAGTTTCTTTGTTGTCAAGGTTTGAAATGTTTCACGGACTTATAAATAACCCTGTGCACGGAAGTTCTCCTGGATTATGTCTACTTAACTGCTCCATCAGTTGTTGACTGAATTTGCGTGGATTCTCAAGAAAGCAGGAAATAAACATCCTAGTTCACAGTTGTTGAAATGATTTGACTCTGACATGAGTTCAGTTATTATGTTCAACGTGAAGTAGTGTATAAATATTAACCATAACATAAAAGAATTAATAATAATAATAATAAGAGTAGTAATTATCCTAATAAAGGTAAACACCCAATAACAACAAAAGAACTATAAACGAACAATGATACACTATAAGAAACAAGTGTACGATATGTAATGTTATATATATATATATATATATATATATATATATATATAACAGAATTAATAACAATGGGCTTTTGGTCTTCTTTGTTTTTTTCAGTCCTGGGGTTCAGTCAAGCGCTCAGAGGCAGATGAAGGGGAAGAACAGCGACAGGAACCAAAATTTATCGGTAAATCAGCATTTACTTCTTCCTCTTCTTCTTCTTCTGCTACTGTGAACTGAATCACATGTTTTATATACACATATAAAGATGTACGCGTGTTTTCATGTTTATAATGGCGTTTTCATTTCACAGACTCCAAAAGATGTAAGACATGTAACTGATATTATATCCCTCCTCTCACCCCTTGTTTCCATTCCGGAGATCTTCTATGGACACTCCCCCCCCCCCTTTTCCAACCCCTCCTGCAGATTTCAGGCCGTGAATATATCACGTCTGTTTTGGGCGCCTGAATATATGGCTCTGTATCGTGAACTTGCCCAGCAGGTGTCCCAGGTCACGCTTTTGTTCGCCTGCGGGGAAATATCGTTAAGACTTTCCCATTTTGGACCTGATCAGTTTTCAGACACCGGATCCCCAGATTTAGACTCGGCAGATTCCGGAAGTGGACAAAACCGAAGAGTGCAGCGGATCTTTTGAATGGGACATAAATAGAACAATAGATGCGCGCATAAATAATGCTAGTGTGATTCTTGCGCTGGCTGATAACGACCATTGAGAGACTTATTTCTTGTTAAGGAAGGGAAATAACAAAGTTTGAAATGTGTGATGAGGGACAGCACTTTATGTATTCTTCATTACGAATCTCCGTTTTTCATTCATTCATTCATTCATTCATTCATCATTCAGCTTTCCGAGCCATTGTGGTTGCCAATTGTCCACTTCGAGGGCACGTAGGTCTTCTTCCAGGTTGCCACGCCCACCGTTGTCTGGGTCTGCCTTCTGGCTTGTCTTCGTTTACCACTTCTGTATAAGCCCTTTCTTTTTTTTTGTCTGTCTATTCTCGTCCATCGTCTCCAAGTGTCGGAAGCCATCTCAATCTGTTGCTTTTCATAATGGAACTTATAAGCGGAGACTGGAATATCGCGTGCAAATGCACTTTGTTATTTCTAAGTTTACATTCTTGTGATATAGGATCTCTGATATCTCTCTCTCTCTCTCTCTCTCTCTCTCTCTATTCCCACAAACATAGCAAGATTGTGTTTCTCTCACAGTAACCATGTTACTGGACACTTACTGACACACGGTCCGTCTAAATTGTTAATGCACTTCATAATGAGAGTGAATGCGACAGCGTTAATGGCCGAAACACCAAATAAGGAGAAGATAATCAAAACCGGAGCAGATCCTGTCCCACGTTTTTTTTTTCTTCTTCTTCTCCGTCTGGTAAGACTCTGGAGCATTACTTCAGCACGGGTAGACGTGTTCTCTACGGTAGTGGAGTTCTTCAAGAAGCCTGCTTCTTGTATTCCCTCTCGGGGGAATAAAACGTGATTAACTCTATCCTTATTTTTAACCGATTTGTTTGACCTATCTTCACGATGATATTCTGCACCAGAGATGCCAGATTTCACAGTCGCAGAATGTAACGTCCAACCGGAATTTATCAACGCTAAAGTCCCTGCAGTGCGGATGTTTTTCTGGTACCACCAGGCCAAAAAGGCCCACGGATACACCCAGCCTCTAAAAGAAGACATCTGGGAAGATAAATGCCTGCCAGGCGTGATAATGACTGCATCATACTTTCATGTGCCGATGGCCTTGAAAATACGGGCCTAACTCCGTATACCCAATATGCCTTAATGGCATGAAAACGAGCATTTTACTCCCCCGCCCCCAACTTTTTTTTTTTTACTTAAGTTGTAGGATAAGACAGGTAGCGACAGCTCTGTCGTGTCATGAAGACACTTAAGGTGTACGGAGTTGGGGCCACATATGCTTCTTGACTATTCAGTATGCTACAGAACCACGTGGTTAGCGGCATGAACTGGAGTCAAAACATCTCACTCATCTTACTCTACAGCCGTAACTTTTTGACACCTGAGTTACTTATTTTTAGGTCCCTCTGTGAATTTTAGACCCAGTGGTCAAGGCGTGAGATCTTACTAGGCACCACTCATACTTTACTCAACTTTACAAGCAGTTGGTCTGCCTTTTTGCCATGTCCAGCCTGTTACTTATTGCTAATTCTGCTACACTGGTCCCCTCTGCTACCTCATCTCCATAACAACCGGGTACCTATTTCTACACCTGGGATGACAGGGGCAGCTCCGCCCAGACCTGAGTCACAGACCTTGTCATGAGAAACCTGGCATGAGAAACCTGGCATGAGAAATCTGGCATGAGAAATCTGGCATGAGAAACCTGGCATGAGAAACCTTGGCATGAGAAACCTGGCATGAGAAACCTGGCATGAGAAACTTGGCATGAGAAACCTGGCATGAGAAACCTGGCATGAGAAATCTGGCATGAGAAATCTGGCATGAGAAACCTGGCATGAGAAACTTGGCATGAGAAACCTGGCATGAGAAACCTGGCATGAGAAACTTGGCATGAGAAACCTGGCATGAGAAACCTGGCATGAGAAACCTGGCATGAGAAATCTGGCATGAGAAACCTTGGTACTGAGGCATGATGTAAGAATTGTTTTTCCCAGAATTTTCTCAATTTATGAAGAAAAAAACCAAATTCCCT
Source organism: Achatina immaculata (assembly GCA_009760885.1). Lineage (NCBI taxonomy): Eukaryota > Metazoa > Mollusca > Gastropoda > Stylommatophora > Achatinidae > Lissachatina > Lissachatina immaculata. Next base: position 14,830,419 of record CM019706.1, on the reverse strand, counting down.
GGAGGATGATACTGTATATCTGGAGAATAATTTTTTTTAAAACGTTAGTTAAGATGAGGATTTAAAGTAACCAAAATGATAGTAAAACAGGACTAAAGGTAAAACTAGGAAAGGCAAAGATAACGAAGCTATGTGTGAGTAACAGCAGTGTGCAGAGAGTAGATAAGTTAAAGAAAGAGATCAACGAATGTGTATATCTTGGCAGTAGTGTAGCAGAAGATGGAGGCAAAGAAGAGGACATTAACAACACGCTAAGCAGAGCAAAACCAGGCTTTCGCTAACCTGAACAATACGTGGAAATCCAAAAACGCTGAGCACGACAACGAAGATCAGGATATTTAAGAGTAAAGCGTGCTGCTCTGCGGAAGTGAATGCCGAAGAAAAATCACCAAAAACTACAGAAAACAAACTGAATTCCTTCCGAACTAAATGTTTACATAGGATTATACGAATATTTTGGACGAATACTGTAAGAGATAATACCTTGCTGGAAGAAATGAAGATGAAGCCATTGACTTCGATTACTGAGTAAAGACGTTGGCGATGGCTAGAAGGGGGTGGGGGTTGTGCTCCGAAAGACTGGTGACTCACTACCAAAAACGGCACTGTAATGAACACTTCAGGAAACACGATTAATCAAGAGGACATGGAGAAGAACAACAGAGAGGATGCTGAGTGTTAGATGCCTTACCTGGGCAAGAGTGGGGAAAAAAGGCCAAGGAAAACCTCCGTGGAAAGTGCCATGTGCCTTGCGCACCTAAAGGTTCAGAGAGAGAGAGAGTTGAGGATCGCGATCAAATTTGTTAAAGTGGAGTACAGACAGTCAGAAATGTATGGTATGTTTTTATTTTTTAATGCAGGTTAAAAAAAAAAAAGCAGCGATGAGAAGGAATGGCAAACGAGGCAAAAGGCGTGCACTCAGAAACGTAAACCAAACAGCAACAAATCAATATTTTGTACGATAAGCTTTATCAAGGAACACGGAAATAACGAAGCATCAAATAAGCGCAAAAAATATCACTTATCTGGTAGAAAATCCTCTTACTTTGAACATCAAGCAACTAATACGCTTAGATGGAATCAGGCAAGAAAGACTCATGGGTAAAAAAAAAAAAGAAAAAAAAAACTTTTGGCTCAGAAAATGAGAGAACAAAAATAACAATCCACAGGCCAAGTAATGTATAGTTTCAGTTTTCTCATCTCTCAGCTAGAAATGCCCCCCAACCCCCACAATTCTCTTCATTGTCTGACTCCATGTAACAGTATTACTTGCTTGTCGTCCTGACCTGACTCCATCTAACAGCATTACTTTCTTGACGTCCTGGCCTGACTCCATCTGATAGCAGTACTTTTTTGACGTCCTGAACTGACTCCATCTAACAGCATTACTTTCTTGACGTCCTGAACTGATTCCATCTAACAGCATTGCTTACCTGACGTCTTGAACTGACTCCATCTAACAGCATTACTTGCTTGACGTCCTGAACTGACTCCATCTAACAGCATTACTTGCTTGACGTCCTGAACTGACTCCATCTAACAGCATTACTTTCTTGACGTCCTGAACTGACTCCATCTAACAGCATTACTTTCTTAACGTCCTGAACTGACTCAATCTAACAGCATTACTTGCCTGACGTCCTGAACTGACTCCATCTAACAGCATTATTTACTTGACGTCCTGACCAAGAGAGGGTCTGCCAGATATGCGATAATTTTATGTCCATTTGTTGTCAACATCATTAGTGACCTTTACAATGGATATGTTTGTGCAGTCAACACAGAAGAAGGAATAAGTGAATAGTTCCAGATTGAAACAGACATGAAACAAGTATGTATATTATCTCCCTTGCTTTTTAGAATTGTCATAGACTTCATAATGAAAAAATGCTGCACAAGTAAAACGGGCATTGATTGGGTACCTGAGACCCAACTGGAAGATCGTGATTTTGCAGATGACATAACTCTTATCAGTGCCAATGTGAAATCAATGCAAGTAAAAAAGATATCCTGTCTTCAATGGCTAGTAAAATATGACTTGAAATTAACAAGGATAAAACAAAAATAATGAAACTTCCCATTAACCACGAAGAACAAATATACGTATATGGAACAGCTGTTGAAAAAAATCAACCATTTTGCAAATCTCGGCAGTTACATAGACCAGGATGGTGACACCAGAAAGGAAGTTAGAATTCGAATTGCACAAGCAGCATTGACCTTCAAGGATCCTGAGAACATATGGCATTCAAAAGTTATAGGCACAAAAATCAAATTAAGATTGTTCATTTCAAATGTAATATCCACCTTCATTTATGCATGTGAAAGCTGGAAAACAACTAAAGAAATAGAGAAGAAATTAGACTCTTTCGAAAACAAATACTTAAGGAAAATACTCGGCATCAAGTGGAACGAATTCAACAACAACACAGAGATAAGACAGATGAGCAAACAACAACCTGTCTCATGGGTGATCAGAAAAAGAAGATGGACATATGTCGGTCATGTGAATTGAAGAAACAATCAGAGTATCCCCAAACAAGCTATCAAGTGGAACACAACAGGCTGAAGAAAAAGAGATCGACCACATGAAACTCTAAAGAGGACATTGTTAAAAGAGGCCAGCTCAGTGGACATAATATCCCTTGATGAGATTGAAAAACTCACCGAAGACAACTAGTTCTTCGCGAACTACCATGCGGGCCCTATGTGACCTTTAGCGGCACGGGAAGCATGTAAGATTTGTTGTTTCCTTATCTTCATTGTCTTTGATAAATGCATATCGCAGACACACTGGTTTGTTACTGTATGTGTTTTACCACACTTGAGTCCTCATCGCATTGCGTCTTTTGCTAATCTTTTCCAATTTCTTCCCCTTTGGGTACAATTGCACCACACACCTCTAATTTTTCTTCTTTTTTTTTTTGTGTGCCTGCCATCTTTTGACTGAAATCTCTTGAACGAGACAGTTCAGGTAAGCCAGGTTTCATGCCTTATCTTCTTCTTTTTTCTCTTTGCCTGTTGAATTTTTGTTTTCCTGGCCCCATTTCGATGATCGTCTAAAGCCTTCAGTGGTTTTCAAGCTATGGATATATGATGTCTGTTCTTGGGCTTCTCAATTCGATGATTCTTTTCCTGTCCCTCTTGCTCAGTCAGTTCAAATATCTCCTTATTTGTTTCGTCTCTTTTCTCATTCGTGTTCATTTTGCTGTGGTTTCCGGTGTCCCATTAACCTGTCCTCTTAATTTTGTCGTTTTCTCTCATGAATCCTCTAAGTTTCGAATGTTCTGCAACTTCCATGAAATATTTCTCTTCTTTTTTTGTTGTTGTTGTTTCAAATGATAATTTTTATTTTTCTCCAGAACCACATAATTATTGTTTCCAGTTTCTGCTTCATCTTTTGTCAAAACCACACCTGTAATAAACAGTCCGCAAAAAAAAAAACCTGAAAAAAAGAACATGAAGTTTCAGATGCTAACCAGTTTCTCCGAACAGAAGCAAGCACTAACATGAGAGAAGGAAAGATAACAATTTCAGTTCATTATTTGTAGACATGCCAGAATAATCTTGTATTACTACACGTATGTCTATATCTCTTATGTCAGGATGTGTTACGTTACGTTACGTTATCAAGGAGCGAAGACACTGCCCCTTTTGGCAATCGGTGGCCCATAGCTGGTGTTAGGGTTGGCGAATCATAGCTGGCCAAGACCCTGTTCCACCTCTCGTTAGTATGCCCCCCCCCCAGTAACAGACCTAGCCTGGCTAACGTAGCAAAGGATCGCCATAGTCCCCACGGTGGTGGAGCCTTCTAAAGAAGTACTGGACATCCCCAGCTGCACTCCGGGACTGACACACAAAAAATTGCCGCCATAACCCGCTCCCAAGATGACACGACACCGTGCTTCAACATCTTCACAGCATGGCCTGCAAACACCACCAGCTCGCAGTTCTTGGGATAAATCAGTATGGCCCTTTAAAATGAGGCGGTTTACTGAATGGAGTTAACTGAAATGATACCCACATGACAGCAACTGATTTCAAACTGGTGTTAAATCTAATCTCTATTTATTCTGAAAATCTTTCAGTCTTCAATCTGAAAGTTAACCTGAAGTAGATAAACACTTTCTTCAGCTCTCAGACATAGCCCAAGCTCTACAACATCCACTAGCTGGCACCGTACACCTTTAATGAATGGACTCGGAGAAAATGGAAATAATGGCTCACAGAAAAACAATGATGATACGACGGCAGGTTGCCCTGCCATATGCCAATCCAACATACAAAACAAGAAACATACCAAATACCAAAAAAAAACCACTAAAAAGACAATTTGTGCACAAAACTACAAACCAGACTGCATGATGACGACAACGGCTACACACAGCCATACTGGACCACAGTCAGACGAACACTCACTCACTCAGCCAAAAGGTCATGCCGTCACGTGACCCCCAAAATAATGCGTGCCCGTTCTCGAAGCTGCTTCGACACTTGCCCACGGAAAGACAAATATGCCCTCAAACCAAGGACCCTATTTGTCCCCTGAAACAATATATACACGATTGCCTCCCATACTGCAACAGGGACACAGAGCACAAGACAAGACAAGACAAGACAAGACCTATGTGTTATCACGACGTATTTTGCCGCGTTGTTTGTTAAAAGTACTAACACTGTTACCCACTGAATATTGACAGCGTGCAAGCAGCAACACCTGGAATCCGAGCCAGGCACCTTCACGTTCATCAGCGACGGCGGTGGCGGGAAGTTCTGTTCTCTGTACATCGCAGCTCCCGTAGACAACGTCGTGGAGATGGAGTTCACGTTCTTTGACGTAGACTGCGAAGACAACGGCGCAGTTGCGGTATGTATTGAATTACAATAACCAGACAAGTCTGATCATGACGCGTTTTGTAAAACTTAGGAGTCACGATCATCGCAGGAGTGGTGAAAGTTTCATCAGTTTTTCTAATTCACTGAGGTTCATTCATTCATTCATTCATTCATTTGCATGTCCCTTGCGGAACTTTGCCTCCCAAACAGCACTCCTGTAGGCCTCTCGGTTGTGAGCAAGATGGCCTGCTGCTGCTGATGCATCCATTTGCAGATCGTCAACGATGTCTTGCAGCCATCTTCGTTTTGGTCTTCCTCTTCTTCTATGTATCCTTCCAATACGGTCTTCTCTAAATTATCATGACGTTTAATGTGTCCAAAATATTCCAATATTTCACTGAGGTTACTGTTTTGAATTTTTATTACTGGAGTTGAAGCCATTAGTGTATCGGTGCGTAATTGTGTGGAGTTTGCAGAGCTTTCAGATGCACTCATATTTTAAGGGAGATTTTTTGTTGTCTGTAGTAAACAGAATCTTGAATCTAGGAATTAGCATTACATCACACAATACACACCCACACATGCTGTTCTTTGTTTTAGCAACCATCGAAGAGTATGAAAGCTCTAATTGTGCCAGTCAGGCTGTTGGTTCTGGCAAATTCGAATTCTACCAGCCAGCTGCCTTCCTTCCCTCCTCACACCTCTGTTTTTCATCCGCTGTAGATATATGTTATTAGCACATGGCCTTTCCTCCTCCTCCTGCTGCACCAGTTCACTATATCCCTCCTGTGGTAAACAGAGTTAGCGTGGACGATACTATGGCCAGACTTAATAATGCAATAGTTTAAAGCTGGTTTTTTGGGGGGTTTCGATACATGCTGTAGCTACTTGACTTACTGTTATTTCCTTGTTTGAATGAATATATATATATATGACCCTAGTATGTATGTATGTATGTATGTATGTATGTATGTATGTATGTATGTATGTATGTATGTATGTATGTATGTATGTATGTATGTATGTATGTATGTATGTATGTATGTATGTATGTATGTATGTATGTATGTATGTATGTATGTATGTATACACATACATACTAGGGTCATTCAAAAAGTAACCGCAAACTGATCATATTTGACGAAAAAAAAAACCCACTATCTTCCATGCATGGAAGATACATTATTAGTCAAGATACTGACATTCTCCAGTAGATGGCGCGGGGCGTTTAATCGGAAGGCTGTACTACGTCTGTCTGTGCGCATTTTATGCTGAAATTTCTTACTAGGAGGTGGCCAAAAAAAAGCTAAGTTTATATATTTATCATCCATTTTTCGTGTTTTTATCTTTTATGTTGTTTTTGTATGTGATCCTTGAAAAAAGGCTTTTGCCGAAATTTTGGGTTGTTGTACGTTCTTCATTTCTCTTTCCCCCTCTCTCTCTGTCTCTGTCTCTCTCTCTCTCTCTCCGCTCTCTCTCTCTCTCTCTCTCTCTCTCTCTCTCTGAAACTAAAGTGCCCAAGCCACATGGGGCTTCCACAAGGGTTTTCCACAAACGCCTGTCCTTTGTATTTTTTTTTGTTCTTGCCCAAAACAGCCTTCTAATGCTCAACATCCTCTCTGTTGTTCTCTGTGTTTCTTTGGTCTACCCTTACTTCTGTTCCCCTGTGGTGTCCATCTTAGTGCTATTTTTGGTAGTGAGTTGTTAGTCACCCGGAGCACATGTCCCAACTATCGCCAGCGTTTTTCCTCAGTAATTGCTGTCAGTGGCTTCATCTGCATTTCTGCCAACAAGATGTTATTTCCTACGGTGTTTGGCCAAAATATTCTTCTAATTCTTGTAGCATTTGTATACGCTCATCTTAATTTCTGCCATTCTTGTTTCTGCCCAGTTTCCTCACACTTTATATCTTTTTTTTGTGTGTGTTAAACTAAACCATACAGCCTTCGATATTCATTACTAGAACCAGTTTTATCGCAGTTGTCATCCCTTTTAATCAAAAGTGCTGCATTTTTCAACATGGCGGCGCTCTTAGCTGTTTGCACAATACGAGAGCAAAGAGCGGTCATCAGATTTTTGTGATCGGAGGATGTTACACCTCATGAAGGTCATGGAAGTTTGGAGATGCATGCTTAGGCCACAGAAAAGTGTACGAGTGGGCAGAAGCGTGTACAAAATGGGCAAACTTTAATCCGTAATGGGGAACGTTCCGGACGTCCTAGCGCGGCCATCACGGGTGAGAATATGGGTTGTGTTGACGCCATTATTCGTGATAACGGACGCATCTCTATAGAAGTTCTGGCCAGGGAATTGGATGTTAGTGTCGGATCCACACATACCATTGTCATGGAGGTTCTCAAGTTGTGTGCACGGTGGGTGCCTAAGTTGCTGAATGAGGAGCATCACGATGACTCGTGTGCAGACTTCCAGAGCCTTCTTGGCGAGGTGTTAAGACGAAGGAGAAAATGCTCCCGGCGCGCATCGTCACCGGGGACGAAACCTGGGCACATCAGTATGAGCTAAAAAAAAAAAAAAAAGAGGCAGTCTTCAGAATGATGACACGCTACTTCTCAAGTCAAGAAAAAGTTCAAGACTCGACCATCCTCTGATAAGTTCAGGTCTCGGCCATCCTCTGATAAGTTCAGGTCTCGGCCATCCTCTGATAAGTTCAGGTCTCGGCCATCCTCTGATAAGTTCAGGTCTCGGCCATCCTCTGATAAGTTCAGGTCTCGGCCATCCTCTGATAAGTTCAGGTCTCGGCCATCCTCTGATAAGTTCAGGTCTCGGCCATCCTCTGATAAGTTCAGGTCTCGACCATCCTCTGATAAGTTCAGGTCTCGGCCATCCTCTGATAAGTTCAGGTCTCGGCCATCCTCTGATAAGGCCCTGTTCACTCTTTTTCTGGGATATGTATGGATCACTTCTGAAGCACTGTCGTGAAAAGGGTGAGACTGTGAATAGAGCCAGTTACAAGCACAATGTTGGAGGAGTAGTTGATGCCAGCGATACAGAACCACCAGAAGGGACTTTTATCTAAAGGAGTTCACTCCTTAATGATAAGCAGGTCCTCATGTGGCCGCTGTAGACGTTGACACCATTCAAAGACCGAGATTTCAGATCTTACAGCAACCTCCATAGTCCTGACCTTACTGCCTCTGATCATCATATGTTCGGACCACTGAAGAACGGTTTTAGGGGTCGAACGTTTGGAAGTGATAACGAGGTCAAGGACGCTGTGCATTCCTGGCTGAGGGCGCATCCGAATTCTTTTTTAATGAAATAAATAAATGTATAGACAGGTGTGGCATATGTATAGACCAGCGTGAGATGTGTATAGATTAGTGTGAGATGTGTATAGACAGGAGTGAGATGTGTATAGACAGGAGTGAGATGTGTATAGACAGGTGTGAGATGTGTATAGACCAGTGTGAGATGTGCATAGACTAGTGTGAGATGTCATAAACCAGCGTGAGATGTGTATAGACCGGTGTGAGATGTGTATAGACAGGAGTGAGATGTGTATAGACAGGTTTGAGATGTGTATAGACCGGTGTGAGATGTGTAAAGACCGGTGTGAGGTGTGTATAGACAGGTGTGAGATGTGTATAGACCGGTGTGAGATGTGTATAAACTAGTGTGAGATGTGTACAGAAAAGAAGGCCGATTATGTAGAAAACTGACATATGAATGAATTTTATATATATATGTGTGTGTGAAATTGTCAATTTGCCTTTACTTTTTTAATCACCCCCTCCTTCTCTCTCTCTCTCTCTCTCTCTCTCTATCTCTCGCGATATATATATATGTATATATATATATATGATAAAGTAACCTCTATTATTTCTGTCCTTTTATTTTGGCTATATGGACAGTTCTTATGTTTAGCCAACTCTTACTAATAAAGTAGTTCTATTAGTGTTTCTGCCATATCTATAAAATAACTGTTATTATCTCCGCCATTTATGTTAAAGTAGTTCTAGTTGTTTCCAATTCTCCTACTAAATGTCCATTTATGTTTTCCTCTAACAACTGCACCGGAGTAGCCATTACTGTATCAGTCATTTCTGCAACTAAAGTTACTACAACACACGTAATTGTGCTCATTAGCTGGTGCAGCATCTACCACAACGTGTAACCTTTCTTTCTTCCCAAAGATTCTAGATGGCTGGGAGCTAGATTTCGAAATCTTCCCCAGCCCTGAAGACCACCCGCACCCGATGAGCTTAAGGTTCCTCTCCTTCTGCGGCAAGTCCGCCCCCAGCGCCAAATATTTCAGCAAGCAGAACATCGCCCAGATCCAGTACATCGTGCCTGTCGTAGGTCAAGGTTTCCAGGTCAAGGTCAATTTCAACATTAATTATAAACGTAAGAATTATAGCAAATTTCATATTCCATACAACGTTTTCCCGATATTGGACTTTCTCTCTCCCTCCAGGTCCCTACTGATAAGACGTAGGATATCATGTCCTTCCATAACTCTCGAACCCTTGTGCATCTCAACAGGCTTGTCACAGAGGATTTCCTGAGCCAGGATGCCTGCCCATCAAACATCTTTTTTCCTTCAGCCTACCCTCTGTCTCTTCTACTTTCGAGCTTTCTTGTTACCATTAAGTGCTTTAGCCTTCCTCTCCTTCAAACATGGCCCCCCCCCTTTTTTTCCACAAATCCGGACTGGTTTTTTCTAATCTTTGTTATAATTTTCCTCGATTTCTTGTGCCTCTGTCAGAACTTACTAGTCCGTTTTTCGTGCTGTCCATGTTGCCTTCAGCATTCTTCTTAAGAACCACATTTTAAGTCGATTCCATCCTAGAAATTCTGGACTTTGTACTACTTAAGTTTTCGAACATTCGTTTATTTATAGTTTTCTCTGTTGAACAACTGAAGATCCAGTCAATCATTTGCATGTCCCTTGCGGAACCTTGCCTCCCTAACAGCATTCCTGTAGGCCTCTCGGTTGTAAGCAAGATGCCCCTGCTGCTGATGCATCCATCTGCAGATCGTCAACGATGTCTTGCACCTATCTTCGCCTTGGACCTCCTCTTTTTCCCCATTATGTACCCTTCCAAGACTGCCTTCTCTAATTTATCATGACGTTTAATGTGTCCAAAATATTTCAGTTCTCTCTGTTTAATCCTTTTTACTGAAGATTATGCTTTAGAAAGTACAGGCATAAGGAAATGCTTATGCCCATCGCATCTTCCAAAACAGTAAGGAATAGCATCAAGTGCAGGAAAGAATTGCAGTTTCAGACTTACAATTTGGATAAAATGTATATTAAATTATACATAAAATACAGAATTGTATATTACAATATACAATAAATTGCACTCGTTATCTGGAGTTTTCTACAGAGAGCTAGATGTAAACCTATCAAAAAATGACAGGAGAAAAACATTTGAATTAGTTATCTATACAATATAGTTTTCATAATAATAATAATAATAATAGTTTTTTGTTCTCATTATTATTATTACTGTTATTTCTTTGTATTTATCTTTGAACTAGCGATGTCACAGAAGCTCACCCCCTACCACTATTTGCGTATTCCACAATGTACGATAACTGGAGTTTTTGTTCTCTTTTTTTATGTGAATGTTTATTTATAATTCAAATTACCGACAGATTTGTATACGCTGTAAGTAGTGCACCAGAGAAGAACAGAAAGCTTTAAGTACACAGTGATTCCTAGATGAAGGTGCTCCCCCCCCCCCAAACACCCAACCCCCACTTTCCTGACAATATTCGAATTAAAACAGTATGTCCTTGTAGCTATATACTTTCATAGGACATGCAGTGAGAAGAGGAGACATTGAAAATATTATAACAACAGGAAAAATAGGGGGAAGAAGAGCCAGGGGAAGATGAAGAGAAATGATACCGGACAGTCTGACGGGATGGTGTGAGAGGAGATCACCAACTGAGCTGATGGCCTGCATGAAGGATCGTGTACTCTGGAGAAGTATAATAGCCAACGCCAGTCGGCACGGCACCTGATGATAATGATGATGATGATGATGAAGCAAAAAAAAGACCCAAACGCTTGTATGAAGAACTGTCGTGAATAAAGAATAAAGGCCAATCTATGCTCGTGTTAATTCAAAATCAGGGCAATTAATACTTAATTTATACTTAATTTATACTTAATTGTGAACGAGAGATAAATCGAAAAAATAAACACTTTAGCTTTTTAGTACCTATTTTGTGTCCACCTTCCTTACAAGGACGGCAGAAGAAAAAGCTAAGTGTTTAATTTTTCATCTATTTTTCGTGGGTTTTTTTTAGTCTGTTGTGTTGTTTTTGTATGATGTGATGCTTGAAAAAAAAGGCTTTCGCCGAAATATTGGATGTTCTTCGTTTCTACGTGCTCATCTTAGTTTCTCCCCCTCTTGTTTCTGTCCGCTTTCTTCACTCATTTTATCTTTCTGTAAAACTGAACCACGCATCTCAATCTACCTTCATTACTAGAACCAGTTTTTACCGCAGTCGTTATTTCTCTTATCTCTCACACTGCCTGTGTTTCAGCATCTCCATGGTCTTGACCACTAAAATATCTCGCAAGCAGTCCCAGCGACAACATCACCTATACTTCTGTTGGACTGAAAATATTACTTAATTCTTCTACTTCTTCTTCTTCTTCCTCCTCCTCCTTCTTCTTCTTCTTCTTCTTCCTCCTCTTCCTCCTTCTTCTTCTTCTTCTTCCTCCTACTCCTCCTTCTTCTCTTACTACTTCTTCTTCTTCTTCTACTTCTTCTTCCTCCTACTCTCCTTCTTCTTCTTCTTCTCCTCTTTTTTTTTTTCTCTTCTCCTCTTCTTATTCTTTTCTCCTTTTCTTCTTCTTCTTCTTCTTCCTCTTCCTTCTTCTTCTTCTTCCTCCTCTTTCTTCTTCCTCCTCCTCCTTCTTCTTCTTCTTCTTCTTCCTCCTCCTCCTTCTTCTTCCTCTTCCTCCTCCTTCTTCTTCTTCTTCCTCCTCCTTCTTCTTCTTCTTCTTCCTCCTCCTCCTCCTTCTTCTTCTTCTTCCTCCTCCTCTTTCTTCTTCTTCTTCTTCCTCCTCTTTCTTCTTCTTCTTCTTCTTCCTCCTCCTCCTTCTTCCTCCTCTTTCTTCTTCTTCTTCCTCCTCTTTCTTCTTCTTCTTCTTCTTCTTCTTCTTCATCCTCTTTCTTCTTCTTCCTCCTCTTCCTCCTTCTTCTTCTTCCTCCTCCTCCTTCTTGTTCTTCTTCTTCTTCTGTCCGAGCCATTAGGACTCACTGCTGCAAATAAAGTTCGCCTCATTCCCTCTCGATATCCTAACCTTCTCTCTCTCCTGCTGGTTACACCAATTTCCTATATATCCTCTTCTAGGTTGTCTCTCCATCTCTGCACTGTTATTTCTACGTCTGTAAATGATCTTTTGCTGACACTCATAACCACAGTCTTACCAATGTTTCAGCATGCAACATGATGCTGCTGAGCAACACTTTGGAAGGGATCACCATCAGAAACTACGGACTGCGTAGTAATTGTACAGCCATGTCGCTGTATCCGCAGAGAGTCAAGATTCTCTATGTCAACGTAGGTAAGAGAATGTCTAACGGTGTGGTTACAATACGCAGTCTCAATGTTCCTGGGGGTTTTTTTTCCTCTCTATATTTGTTACTTCTATAGAGAAGCTCTATAATGATGCTTAAAACATGAGATTAACTGCCACATTTGTAAGAGAGATTGGTATCGATGTCTGAGCGGACGAATAAGAAGAAGTGTATCTTTCATTACTGAGAGGATAAATAGACGTATTGAAATGGTTCGGCGATTTGTTTCATATAACAGAATATTTAAAGTTTCTGTAATTTCCTCTCTCTCTCTCTCTCTCTCTCTCTCTCTCTCTCTCTCTCTCCTCTCTCTCTCTCTCTCTCTCCATATTTTTCACGAGCGGCCTCTCTCTCCTCTCCTCTCTCTCTCTCTTTCTCTATCTGTCTCTCATCATCATCAGGTGCCGTGCCGGCTGGCCTTGGTTATGTTTCTCCAGAGTACACGATCCTTCATGCAGGCCATCAGCTCAGTTGGTGATCTCCTCTCACACCATCCCGTCAGACTGTCCAGTATCATTTCTCTTGGTCCTCCTCTTGATCTTCTTCCTTATATTTTTCCTGTTGTTATAATATTTTCAATGTCCCTTCTTCCCATTGCATGTCCTATGAAAGTACATTGTCTCTCTCTTATTTTTTGTCTCTCCAGCTCTTCTCTTACATTCTTCGTTAGTTATTTTTGCTGTCCAGGGGATTCGCAACATTCTTCTAATAAACCACATTTCTGCTGCTTCCAATGATTTTTGTGCAGACCTGCATATTGTCCATGATTCACTTCCATATAACAAGATAGGTTCAATATAGCATTTTAGGACTCGTTTTCTAACATTCATTGATAAGGATGTGTTGGATTATATGTTTCTCATTCCCTGAAATGCAGTCTTTGTTTGGCCTATTCCATTCCCATATCTTTCTCTCTCTCTCTCTCTCTCTCTCTCTCTCTCTCTGTTACCTATAAATCTTAGTGTGTGTCTTTTCTGTGATATACTGTCTGACGGCAGTATATAATATGACCGAACCACCTGACTTGATGGTTCCTGATATAGTGTAATACTGGTGTTACTCCAACCTTTACCCTGATGGTGTCATTTCATACTTGGTCTCTTCTTGTTACCTTCATTATCCTCCTTAAACATCTCATTTCTGTCGTGATGACTTTTCTCTTTGTTTTTTTTTTGGCCGTTCTGGAGACATCTATGCAAACCTGAGACCTCTGTTAATAACAAGGAAAGCAATTTTGTCGAATGAGTATCACGTTCAGAATTTAAACTACGAGTAATTGCATTTCAGTGTAAAGTGTTTATTTTGCTTGGTCTGGATCTATTATTCAAAGAAAATGTGAAGGCGGAGGCGTGTCATTTTTCTACCTTTCTCCTAGGTGAGATAGACAGGGACACACTGACCTATGAGCCAACTTTGGTGTCAAGTTCTGGCCTGAGATCATCGGTGAGGTTTATTTTCGTTATATTTATATTCTTTTCTTTATATTTACATTCTTTTCTTTATATTTACATTCTTTTCTTTATATTTACATTTTTTCTTTATATTTACATTCTTTTCTTTATATTTACATTCTTTTCTTTATTGTGGCTCGTTTGTGAACAATGTTTGGTCTTTTCTCTGTTAACCCTATTACCTCTTTGTGCGTTGCCTTTTTTTGCGTGTCACGTTTGTGTTACTGTCTGTCTGTGTATGTGTGTGTGTGTTGCCGATTTGTCTGCCTGTTTGGATGTTGCCAATTTAGTTATCTGTTTGCATGTTGCCAGTTTGTCTGTCTGTTTCAGTGTTGCCAATTTGTCTATCTGGTTGAGTGCTATCAGTTTAGGTACTTTTTGTGTGTGTTGCTGGTTTGTCTATCTGTTTATGTTTTGCTGGTTTGTCATTCTGTTTATGTGTTGCTGGTTTGTCTATCTGTTTATGTATTGCTGGTTTGTCTATGCTGGTTTGTCTATCTTTTTGTGTTGCTGGTTTGTCTATGCTCGTCTGTCTATCTGTTTATGTGTTGGTGGTTTGTCTGTCTGTCTGTGTGTTGCCACCTTGTCTATATGTTTATGTGTTGCCAACTTGTCTATCTGTTTAAACCTACGCTGTTTCTTCTCTGTTTCTGAATACTGTCTAATTGAATGCTGCCCTTTTATCCATCTGTTTAAATCTTGTCTATTTCAGATTTTGTCTATAACATTTATCATGTCGAATGCATCATCATTAAAAACTTGTGGCAACATTCCTTGCTTAGACAAGTTAGCTATCTCACAATTTTTTTTTTGCGTAGAAAACACCTCACTAACATATGTAACAGGTACTTTTTCTGATAGTTTACCTGCCAGTTTCTTGGAATGCATATATATGTGCCCTGTTAACCAGACTCATTCCTGTCCCCAAATGTTCAGTTATATATATTCTTAATTCGCCTTTTCAGAACGTATTTTCTGCATTTCGTATTTTCTGTAGCTGATTGTAGTGTTTCATGCATGAATGTTCCAGTGAATGTAAAGGGACTAAATATTAGCTTCTTGTGTTGGTGGAGAATGGGAGGCGGGGGGACTAAACATTAGCTCCTTGTGTTGGTGGAGAATTGGGGGGGGGGGGGGACTAAACATTAGCTCCTTATGTTGGTGGAGAATTGGGGGGGGGGGGACAAAATATTAGCTCCTTGTGTTGGTCGAGAATTGGGGGGACTAAACATTTACTCCTTGTGTTGGTGGAGAATTGGGGGCACTAAATATTAGCTACTTGTGTTGGTGGAGAATTGGGGGCACTAAATATTAGCTCCTTGTGTTGGTGGAGAATTGGGAGGACTAAGTATTAGCTCCTTGTGTTGGTGGAGAATTGGGTGGAACTAAGTATTAGCTTCTTGTGTTGGTGGAGAATTACAGGGACTAAACATTAGCTCCTTGTTTTGTTGGAGAATTGGAGGGACTAAACATTAGCTCCTTGTGTTGGTGGAGAACTGGGGGGACTAACCATTAGTTCCTTGTTTTGGTGGAGAATTGGGGGGGGACGACTAAACATTAGCCCTTTGTGTTGTGGAAAATTGGGGGGGGGAGCTAAGTATTAGCTCCTTGTGTTGGTGGAGAATTGGGGGGACTAAATATTAGCTCCTTGTGTTGGTGGAGAATTGGGGGACTAAACATTAGCTCCTTGTGTTGGTGGAGAATTGAGGGTACTAAACATTAGCTCCTTGTGTTGGTGGAGAATTGGGGGCACTAAATATTAGCTACTTGTGTTGGTGGAGAATTGGGGGGGGGGGACTAAACATTAGCTCCTTGTCTTGGTGGAGAATTGGGGGGGGGGGAACTAAACATTAGCTCCTTGTGTTGGTGGAGAATTGGGGGGACTAAACATTAGCTCCTTGTGTTGGTGGAGAATTGGGGGGGGGGGAACTAAACATTAGCTCCTTGTGTTGGTGGAGAATTGGGGGGACTAAACATTAGCTCCTTGTGTTGGTGGAGAATTGGGGGGACTAAACATAAGTTCCTTGTGTTGGTGGAGAATTGGGGGGGGGGGGCAACTAAACATTAGCTCCTTGTGTTGGTGGAGAATTGGGGGGGGACTAAACATTAGCTCCTTGTGTTGGTGGAGAATTGGGGGGACTAAACATTAGCTCCTTGTGTTGGTGGAGAATTGGGGGACTAAACATTAGCTCCTTGTGTTGGTGGAGAATTGGGGGGACTAAACATAAGTTCCTTGTGTTGGTGGAGAATTGGGGGGACTAAACATTAGCTCCTTGTGTTGGTGGAGAATTGGGGAGGGGGACTACACATTAGCTCCTTGTGTTGGTGGAGAATTGGGGGGATTAAACATTAGCTCCTTGTGTGTTGGAGAATTGGGGGGAACTAAACATTAGCTCCTTGTCTTGGTGGAGAATTGAGGGTACTAAATATTAGCTCCTTGTGTTGGTGGAGAATTTGGGTTAACTAAGTATTAGCTCCTTGTATGGTGGAGAATTGGGGGGACTAAACATTAGCTCCTTGTTTTGGTGGAGAATTGGGGGGGGACTAAACATTAGCTCCTTGTGTTGGTGGAGAATTGGGGGGACTAAACATTAGCTCCTTGTGTTGGTGGAAAATTGGGGGGGGGGGGAGTAAGTATTAGCTCCTTGTGTTGGTGGAGAATTGAGGGTATTAAATATTAGCTCCTTGTGTTGGTGGAGAATTGGAGAACTGGGTAGGGGGACTAAACATTAGCTCCTTGTGTTGGTGGAGAATTGGAGAACTGGGGGGGGGGGATCGCGACTAAACATTAGCTCCTTGTGTTGGTGGAGAATTGGAAGAATAAAAATAATCTGGCACAGATACAGACATATAGAGAAATAGATAACCAGGTACACGGGTAAGCAAATAACCAGGTAATACACAGACTGAATGACAGACACAACAGAGAGAGATACTGGGGGGAAAAATAGAGAAAGGCAAATAGACAGATCATCCGACAGTCATAGAGAGAAAGGCAGACAGTCAAGGAGACAGACAGATAAGAAGACAGATAAGTAGGCGGCAAGCAGACACAGAAGACAGACAAAGAAATCAGACAGATAAGGAATTAGACATTAGACAGACTGAAAGATGGACAAATAGGCAAACAGGTGAACAGTCGGATGGATGGATGGATGGATGGATGGATGGATGGATGGATGGATGGATGGATGAGTGAATGAGTGAATGGAAAGATGGATGGATGGATGGATGGATGGATGGATGGATGGATGGATGGATGGATAGATGGATGGATGGATGGATGGGCATTCACTTAAACACCAACCTGATTGTTTCCGTATCGATTCAGCTATAACCAAGCTATTTTAAGCCATATCGTACAAACAAACAAAAACAGAGCAATAGTATTGTATCGACAGTATTGATAACATCGGACTGGGGTAATGAGAAAGAAAAAGACTGTTACATCTCTGTAATAGAGATTCTGAAATAACGACACTCAAGCCGGGCAGTATCGATATAGTAGAAATGCACTTTAAATACATAGAGTAGAGACACGGTGATGAAACCTCCGGGTAACGTTTGTTAGTCTAGACCTGTGTGATGAGTTTCCGTCGATATATTGCGTCTTCGCTTTAGTCACAAAATATAATAACAGAAAAAGAACATTGTGATATCATTTTATAGTTAAATCTTGGAGAGACGATCAGAGTTTAAAGCCAAAAAGGGAGGGGGAGGGGGGAAGAGATGGACATATGAAAGATACATAAGTTTGTTTCTGACGGTCTTGAATTGTGAAGTTCAGATTTACCAGTAAAAGAAGTTTACACATCCGTTTTTTTTTTTTTTTTTGGTAGTTACGTGTAATAAACACATTAAACGTCATGACAATTTAGAGAAAACCGTATTGGAAGGATACATAATGGGAAAAAGAAAAACAGGAAGACCAAAACGAAGATGGCTGCAAGACATCGTTGACGATCTGCAAATGGATGCAGCAGCAGCAGGCCATCTTGCTCACAACCGAGAGGCCTACAGGAGTGCTGTTGGGGAGGCAAAGTTCCGCAAGGGACATGCAAATGAATGAACGTGTAATAATTAGGGCCATCGGTATCATCGTGCTATAGGAGAGCTGTTAGGGAGATAAAGTTCCGCAGGGGACATGCAAATGACTGACTTACTAGTATCACTGTGTGGAAGAGAAAGGCCAAGCCACATTCATATTGAATGTATGTAAGATTGAAACTGAAAGTGGGTGAGGAATTCGTAAAAATCCGGTGCCCTTTCTTTCTCGCTTTTTTTTTTATTCCTTTCAAAACAATCGTTAGTTAGTTGGGTTATTAGTTGGTTTCTGTTGCAGATTTTTGTTCTGTTTGTAGAAGATATATCTACCTGGGGCTTGGTGGTATTTTCTGTTTATAGAAGATGCATTTAAATGGGTCTTGGTGGTATTTTCTGTTTGTAAAAGATACATTTAACTGGGGTATGGTGGTATTTTCTATTTGTAAAAGATACATTTAACTAGATCTTTGTGGTATTTTCTGTTTGTAAAAGATATATTTACCTGGGGTTTGGTGGTATTTTCTGTTTGTAGAAAATATATTTACCTGGGGTTTGGTGGTGTTTTCTGTTTGTAGAAAATATATTTACCTGGGGTTTGATGGTATTTTCTGTTTATAGAAGATATATTTACCTGGAGTTTGGTGGTATTTTCTGTTTGTAGAAAATATATTTACCTGGGATTTGGTGGTATTTTCTGTTTCTAGAAGATATATTTACCTGGGGTTTGGTAGTATTTTCTATTTGTAGAAGATATTTACCTGGGGTTTGGTGGTATTTTCTGTTTGTAGAGGAAGGAAGGAAGGAAGGAAGGACGGAAGAAGAAGAAGAAGAAGAATGATGATGATGATGATTTGGTAACTAAAACTTTCGAGAAAAGTCCTGGCTGAAACGCTCCATCACTTTGATGTCCAGGAAACTCATTCTTCCCCACTATAAACTAAAACGACAGTCTAATTCTGGAGAAGGAAGTTTTCGCTCCGTAATTATGCGTCACTAAGACTGTCTTTGTCTCTGACAGTAAATTAATATTGGTAGGTCAGAGTACCTTGTCTTAACTCTTTCGCTACCAAACAAAAATCTCAAGCTATTAAAAAGGTAATCAACGTATACGCCATATTTTTGTTAACAGAGAAGCGACATTTAATCTATATTTTGCATATACAGTAATTTCATATACAAAAAACTCCAAAACAAAGAAGAAAAGTGTTCTTTTGAACAGACACTTGCAGTAACTTTATTTTGTGTTGTCTTACAAAAAGCTCTTTACGCAGTAGGAAAAGAGTTAACAGAGTAGCTGTAATATGCTTTTTTAAAAAATGAGGGAAGTTGAGATGAAAACGAATTTTTTTTTTTTTTGGGGGGGGGGGGGTTGCAATTGACATTGTACTTTTCTAGGCGACTATACGTTTTAAAATCAAATGATAGACTTATTTCATGCGTAACTTGTGCACAACAAAGATTACCTAACGCGAATTAAAGATATATATACAATTAATAGACAGGGCAGGGGCGGTCGATGCAAAATGCAAGCTCAGTTTTTGCATTACCTGTGAGCTAACTGTATAGCCAGATACTAAAATATATCGAATTAATATGTCACAAAATAACGAACAAGTAAGATACACATGCACGCACAGATCAAGAAAATTATGTCCATAGACTGCACCACAAAGCTGCAAGAAGTTACGCACACAGAATGCTGAAAGATAAAAATACTCTAAAGCTTTTGCTGTTATAGAAGATTATACGCAAGTACAGCAAAGAAATATCATAAACAAATAGATCGAAGACATAAGATGGGAAAACATAACCTTGTCTATTTATTTATATTATCTCTCTCTCTCTCTCTCTCTCTCTCTCTCTCTCTCTCTCTCTCTGAACCTTAAGTGCCAAGGGCACATGTGGCTTCCGCAAGGGTTTTCCACAAATGCCTGTCCTTTGCCTTTTTTTTCCTGCTCTTGCCCAGGTGAGCCCTCTATTGCTCAACATCTTTTCTGTTGTTCTTCTTCTCCATGTCTCTTTTGGTCTACCCTTACTTCTGTTCCCCTGTGGTGTCCATCTTAGTGCTATTTTTGGTAGTGAGTTGTCAGTCATTCGGAGCACATGTCCCAGCCATCGCCAGCGTCTTTCCTCAATAATTGCTGTCAGTGGCTTCATCTGCATTTCTGCCAATAAGATGTTATATCATCTAACCAGTGTTTTCCAAAGTGGGCGTTAACCCCACCCCCCCTCTTTTCCCTTGGGTGTTGGAAAAGACGAAAGGGGGGGGGGGTGGGTGGTGAACGAAAACGGGTCAGTTGGGGGGGGGGGGGGGGAGAGGAGGGGGCTGTGGAAGAAAAGGAGCCAGTAGGTAGGCGTGGTTGGAAAACGAAGCAGCAGACAAAGGCCGGTAATACCTTCCTTCTTAGCATTTTTCGACCTGATATTGAGAAAACTTTTGTCCTCGCATGAAACTCATCCCATTACATTAAAAGTTGGCAAAATAATGCAGCAGGTGATTGACTGATTGATCTTTATTTCCAAAGGGTTAAGAAATGGGCACGCAGGCCCGTCTGACATTCTGACCTTTATCATACAACTTTCACTCTGTTCCAGACATTCTACAAATATGCTGCTCATATAACCAACATAACTAACATTGGAAAGCTGAGAGACATAAAGTAAAATAAAATATAACATTTACTTTTCGCTCCTATCCATGCATTCAGTACAGAAAGTAACTGCATACATATATAAATGACTATCTCCGTCAGTCAGTCAGTCAGTCATTTGCATGTCCCTTGTGGAACTTTGGCTCCCTAACAGCTCTCCTGTAGGCCTCTCGGTTGTAAGTAATATGCCCTGATGCTGATGCATCCATTTGCAGATTATTTTCAAGGAAAAATGTCGGTGCGATTCAGAATAAACACTTAGCTGAATTCGGTGTCTGTAGTAGCAGTCTGAAATAACTTTTAAAGTTTTATGATTCGTGAAGGCAGGTAGTCAACATCAAATAGATATTGGAAAACTTTATAGTTGTAGGAAAGAGTATAGTTTTTTTTTAATATAGGACGGAAGGGTATTCCAAAGATTACCAGCAGAATAAGTAAAGCTTTTCTTGTAAAGATCATGTCTATGTTTTGGAAGAAATATGTTGTTTATGCGTTGGCTGCACTTTGGGCTAATCTATGTTCCATAGATAAGGCGGAGCATGATGTGAAAGAATTTGATGTGCTGACTTGGCTTTGTTGAAGAGGAACCTGTTTTTAAGAGTCAGTATTTTGATACGTTTGTGCTGATTAGTTGTTTGTGCTTGATCTTTGTCACTAATAAGTTTTACTGCTCGCTTTTGAACTGAGTAAATCCTCTTTGTATTTGACACTGAGCAACCATTCCAGACTGTTGAGCAATAGTCTAAGTGTGTTTGTATATGTAGTATATCTTCCATGTGTCTTGATCGATGAAGTGCTTACTTTTGGCTAACTGGTATACCTTTTGCGTAATGAGTTTTGTTAGACCATGCACACAAGAGTTATAGGTCAGATGTTGAATTGCGAGTTGTATAATCACTCCTTCATGTTGTTATATAAACTGGTTTGCTAGCTGAAGTCTTTAGTTACGTAATGCATTTTCTAGTTTAAAAGACCATTGTAGGAATAATGCATAACGGAGAGGCGGGGGGGGGGGGTGGGGTGGTTGAGGATTTGGCCTGGGATAAAATGGAGCAGCAGCCTGAATAAACCATGGGAAACACTGATATGACGTAGACAGGTAAGCTTTGTCAGTCCTGTGTACAAAACACTGATATGACGTAGCCAGGTAAGCTTTGTCAGTCCTGTATACAAAACACTGATATGACGTAAACAGGTAAGCTTTGTCAGTCCTGTGTACAAAACACTGATATGACGTAGCCAGGTAAGCTTTGTCAGTCCTGTATACAAAACACTGATATGACGTAAACAGGTAAGCTTTGTCAGTCCTGTGTACAAAACACTGATATGACGTAGACAGGTAAGCTTTGTCAGTCCTGTGTACAAAACACTGATATGACGTAGACAGGTAAGCTTTGTCAGTCCTGTGTACAAAACACTGATATGACGTAGACAGGTAAGCTTTGTCAGTCCTGTTGTACAAAACACTGATATGACGTAGACAGGTAAGCTTTGTCAGTCCTGTATACAAAACACTGATATGACGTAGACAGGTAAGCTTTATCAGTCCTGTATACAAAACACTGATATGACGTAGACAGGTAAGCTTTATCAGTCATGTATACAAAACACTGATATGACGCAGACAGGTAGTTTTGGTTGGTCCAGTCATGTATAAAAAGCATTTATATGATGTAGACAGGTAAGCTTTGTCACTCCTGTATACACTAAATTAGAAAAGGTTCTAGCATAGGTTCCCGAATAAAAGATGCGAAGTATTTTTGTTCAACCAGTTTAGATTTTTTTTTACGTCAATCATATTTTTTTAATACTTGTAAGTATGTTGTTTCGGATTCTTGACAACGGCTCTGTACAAAGTATATTTTCCTACACAACAGGATGGAAGATCACTATTTCGTACATGTTCTCGTTTTTCCTCTTTTTTTTTGTTCTTGCCTTTCTTATATTCAGTGTTCCAAATTAATGAAAACATTTTCAGAGAAGCGGGTTAATCCTGAGGATTGTAAAACATCTATACTGGCAGCAAGAAGCAGCAGTTCGAGTTGAAAATAGAATTGGAAAATATCAACCTATAAAACAAGGGGTGCGACAAGGATGTGTACTATCTCCAGACCTTTTTTCTCTGTATAGCGAGAATATTCTAAGAACAATCATCACAGAACCAGGCATAAAAATTGGAGGATACAATATTAACAACCTTCGGTATGCTGACGACACAGTACTTATAGCTGAGAACCAACAAGACCTGCCAAATCTCTTGAATAAAGTCACCAAAGAAAGTGAACAGAAAGGCCTTACTTTGAATATCAAAAAGACAGAGACTATGGTTATATCTAAGAAACAGAATCCACCAGCATGCAGTATTAAATTAAACGGAACCATTCTAAAGCAGGTGCAGAAATTCAAATATCTTGGAGCAGTAATAACTTCAGATGGGAAATGCAGAATAGAAATTAGGAACAGAATAGGCCAAGCAAAGACTGCATTTCAGAGAATGAGAAACATATTAGCTAACACATCTTTATCAATGAATGTTAGAAAACGAGTCCTAAAATGCTATATTGAACCTATCTTGTTATATGGAAGTGAATCATGGACAATAGGCAAGTCTGCACAAAAATCATTGGAAGCAGCAGAAATGTGTTTTATTAGAAGAATGTTGCGAATCCCCTGGACAGCAAAAATAACTAATGAAGAATGTATGAGAAGAGCTGGAGAGACAAAAAAAACCTTGTCAAAAAGATAAGAGAGAGACAATGTACTTTCATAGGACATGCAATGAGAAGAGGGGGCATTGAAAATATTATAACAACAGGAAAAATAGAAGGAAAAAGATCAAGAGGAAGACCAAGAGAAATGATACTGGACAGTCTGACGGGATGGTGTGAGAAGAGATCACCAACTGAACTGATGGCCTGCATGAAGGATCAGGTACTCTGGAGAAGCGTAATAGCCAACGCCAATCGGCACGGCACCTGATGATGATGATGATGGGTTAAAAAATGTTAAAAGATCTTCTTCTTCCAACTGGGTTGTGAGTTTCTATACTGTCTGTCTGTCTGTCTGTCTCTCTCTCTCTCTCTCTCTCTCTCTCTTTCTCTCTCTGAACCTTAAGTGCCCAAGGCACATGGGGCTTCTGCAAGGGTTTTCCACAAATGCCTGTCCTTCGCCTTTTTTTCTGCTCTTGCCCAGGTGAGCCCTCTACTGCTCAACATCCTTTCTGTTGTTCTTCTGCACGTCTCTTTTGATCTACCCTTACTTCTGTTCCACTGTGGAACTATAAGGCCAGTTTTCCACTCCTCTGGAGCTTTTTCTAGATCCCAAATTTGTTGTAGTATCCGGCAGAGTTGTTTTGGTGTTTCTGTTTCTTCTGCTTTCAACATCTCAGCAGTCACTTCATCTTCACCTGGTGCCCTGTCTAATTTTAGCTTCTTTATCGCCTCCTTTACTTTACTCATTGTTATTGGTCCTGTATTGATGTTTAGTTCCGTTTTTGCTTCAAGTATGTCTATTGTTTGTGCTGCTTGTGTTCTGTTTAGTAGGGTGTTATAGTGTTCTCTCCATCTTTCAATTTTTTTCTCTTTCACTACTTACCAGTTGTCCCTTATGCGTCCTAACTGTCTATCGATAGCTGTTTTATTGATGGTTCATCAGCTTTTCTTGGTAGTTCATCAGCTTTTCTTGTCAGTTGTGTTGGCGTTCCTGTAACTACTGTTTTCTTTTTTTTTAAATTTATGCTTTTGTCAGCGTTTTTTAAAGCGAGTAATCAGTTCTGCAAATTGGCGAACTACCTTGCGAGCCCTATGTGACGTTTAACGGCACGGGAAGGATATAAGAAGAAGATAAGAAGTCATTTCTGTACTTATACTATAGCACACTTACAGTCATTATACTATAAGTATATTATACTATAAGCATATTGTACTACAAGTATACTATACTATACTATTAGTATACTTTACTGTAAGTATATAATACTATATTATACTATGCTATTAGTATATTGTATTTTAAGTATATTGTTCTATAAGTATACTTTACTATTGGTATATTGTATTATAAGTACATTATACTATTAGTATACTGTACCATAAATATATTATACTATTAGTCTTCTTCTTCTTCTTCTTCGTTCACTTCTACCACCAAAAACCGCACTGTGAACCTACTGAATTCACGCCTGTGGTCCTCGTTAGGTCCCGTGGTCCCCTGTGTGGTCCAAAATAGACCACACGAGATCCACGAGAGGACCACAAGGGGTTCAGAGTATCACAGTGCTTTAGCCTGTATTCTTGGTGGGTCTCGGAAGCGGGATTGCGTGACACCGTGGTTTTCATTGCACCAGTTTAGTCTAGGGTTGGACTTTTTCACCGGAAGACCTCGACGTGTTTAGGATATCAGTGCATCCCCGCTGGGTGAGAGGCGGTAGCCCACCCAGGCCAGAGTTGGACTTTCTCACCGGAAAACCTCGACGTGTTTTGAGATAACCGTGTATCACCGCCGGGTGAGAGGTGGTTGCCCATCCAGTCCAGGGCTGGACTTTCTCACCGGAAAACCTCAGCGTGATTAGGATACGCAAACATCCCCGCCGGGTGAGAGGTGGTTGCCTATCTAGACTTCCCTGGTCCAGTGTCTCCGACTTCAGCATTTTGCGGTTGTGGCTGCTACCCTTCCTAGTTGTGACCAGGATGGAGCTTTTGTCCAGAAGGACGAATCCTCGCCACTAGTGACTTCTACCCCTGGGTTGAGCCGGTTTAGGCATTATCCCAGTATGGGCGTGTTTGGGACGGGACCGACCTCTAGGGCAGAGGTACTGTGACATGCATAGCCTTCAAGATTCACCCCTGGTATGAGCCGGTTTAGGCAAAATTCACCGGTATGGGTGTATATCAGGCGTTACCGACCTCTAGAGCGGAGGTGGCATGACATGTCTAGCCATCAAGTTCCACCCCTAGTGTGTGCCGGTTTAGGCATATTTCACCAGTGTAGGTGTATTTCGGACGTGGGCGGCCTCTAGAGCGGAGGTGCCGTGGTATAGCTCTCGTAGCGATACTACTGGACATACCAGGTTAAACTTCACTTTCCACCACCTTTTCCCATCGGCGCCGCACAGCAACCTTTATTTCTTTTCCGCATTTACTTCTTTAACCGGGAGGAGCTTCGCTCCACGCGCGGCATTTAAAGAGTCTCGCCAGCAGTGTCTTAACCTCTGGGACAAGCCGGTTCATGTATTTCACCCGATATGACTGCACTCAGGACGTGGCCGACCTCCAGACCAGAGGTGCCGTGATTTGACTGTTTTCTTCGCTTTATCCTTTCTACCACCTTTTCCGCAGTGATGCTGCGCGGCAACCTCATTTGCAAATTTCTTCATTGGCCGGGAGGAGCACCGCTCCACGCACGGCAGTCGAAGATCTCGCCAACAGCAGTTTTGAACTAATAAAAGCGCTCTTTCCACGAGGGTCGGAGCTTGGTAAGCATGTATTAGCTCTAGAATTGCCACAGTTATCCAAGTAGGATCGTGTCATCTAAGGAACCTCGACTGATTTAATGAGCCATTCGCGGTTTCTCCGTGAGACAGTGTGAACTTAGACATGCATGGCTTAATCTTTGAGACAAGCATATGACTACTGGCAGGATCAACCAGATAGCTTTCTTCACCGAACTTTTGTCGGATATCTGCCGACAGACCGACGCGGGGCAAGGGAGACAGCGCTCTGCTCAGAGCGGATCCCTTTCGACCCCAGCGGCGTTTCATTTCCTTTAACCGGCGGGGGCGGCTCTCTCTGCTCTAACGAGCGGAGAAGAAAGCCTGGCCACCCACAAACAACACACGTTACATACTGCAGACCCGATACTCTTTGCGAGAGAT
Source organism: Achatina immaculata (assembly GCA_009760885.1). NCBI lineage: Eukaryota > Metazoa > Mollusca > Gastropoda > Stylommatophora > Achatinidae > Lissachatina > Lissachatina immaculata. The sequence continues at coordinate 14,804,000 of CM019706.1, read as the reverse complement.
GGGCCAATTTCGAGACCATCGGTCGACAAAACCGTACTACATCGTTATCACGAACCTGGCTGGCTAGCCGTTTACATGCTTCGCTCGACGGACAAACCACTTGCTTCTGCATCGAAACACCTTAACTCTCGCCGTCCGAGAAGGGAGCGAAAGCCTGTCTCCCCACGCACGGAACTCGAGAGCGCTTTTTCGCCAAAAGAACTTATACTATTAGTATATTGTATTATAAGTAAATTATACTATAAGTATATTGTACTATAAGTATATTACACTATAAGCATAGTATATTTATTATACCATGTAGCAGTGATCGCGCTAGGATTTTCTGAGACCGGTACAACTGTACCTGTCTTTCAACTTGCATGAAGTACGTACTTTCCTAAACATTGGTTTCCTCAGTACACCATTCCGTAGTTTATAAATTTTTAGAATGTAAAATTAAACACATTTTAGAAACATCAGAGAAAAGTAAATGCGTCTGTGAACTTTGTTTCTTATTTTAGTATCGGCGAGATGCAATCTTTACAAAATGTTCACTTGCTGAAACAAATTCAAAACTGCCTGATTCTTTTCTATACAGATTGAGAATCATCAGTCTACTGAGCCGATTGTCCTTCAACCGAATTCGCTGTTTATTTTTTGAACTACGTTTATTTTTTTATAATATAAACCGGTTATGGCAATCGACGATCTCCACAACTTTCGGTTTTTCTCGTTGGTAGTCGGTAATTTACCCGAAACTGTGGGTTAATGTGATCATTTGGGCCTTATGCCGCAGCTACCAGATAAGATCTGATGAGATCCCAGTCTTTTTATATGGACCAGAGCTCAAACACGGACGCAGTAACGATAGCCTTGAACAAAGAGCATGAGTTAGCAAATTTAATCTATTCCTTTAACGTATAATGAATCTTTAACATGATATTTGATTCCTCTTTATTCCATGTATATATTTATCTTTTATAGACTGTTCGAAAGCATTTGATTGTGTACAACACCAGAAACTTTGGGAAATAATGGAAGAAATTGATTTCCAACACATTTGATACAATTAACTTCACTGCTGTATCTAGACCAAAAAGCAGCAGTAAGAATAAATGGTGAAACAACAACTTGGTTTGACATAAAACAAAGGGTCCGTCAGGGTTTCATACTGTCGTCTTATTTAAAACTTGTATACTGAAAATATAATGAGGAATGTTAGAGAAGATGTAGACAAAGAATATTATGATGCCATAACAATTGGAGGTTATGAAATACCAGAGATTAGATATGCTGATGACACCGTATTACTGTCCACAATACAAAAAGGAATGGGAAAACTAATTTTGTCAGTCCGTAAGAACAGTGATGAACAAAACCTTTATCTTAATACACAGAAAACTAAATTGATGAAAACTGACAAAACAAATAAGGCAGCTGAAATATCTATCAATTAGGAAAAACTCGAAGAGGTGGAAAGTTTTGATTATCTTCGATCGTTACAAACTATACTGGAGATACAATGAGGGAAACTAAAAGTAGGACATCTATCGCTCTTCAAAACATAAAACAAATGAAAAGCTGTGAAGAGGAAAAGACAGAACTACAAAAATAAGATTTTTAAGAGCATTAATCTTTCCCATCGCAACATATGCCTGTGAGACCTGGACACTTAACAAAACAGCTGAGAAACACAAAAATGCCTTTGAATGTAAGGGCTACAGAGGAGTACTTCAAATATCATTGACAAAAAATTAACAAATATATCCATAATACAGGAACTTAATATTGAAGAAGATTGGCTAGTAAGAAAGATTAAATAGAGAAAATTTAAATATTTTGAACATATTAAATGTCATGATAATTTAGAGAAGACCGTCTTGGAAGGATACATAATGGAAAAAAGAAAGAGAAGAAGACCAAGGCAAAGGTGGCTGCAAAACATCGTTGATGATCTGCGAATGGACGCATCGGCAGCAGGGCATCTTGTTTACAACAAGGAGGCCTACGGGAGTGCTGTTAGGGAGGCAAAGTTCCGCAAGGGATATGCAAATGATTGATTGACTGATACTGTATGTTTAGCTTGTGTTTGATTTCTCTATACTGCATGTTCAACGCGACTGTGGATCCTCTATAATGCATGATTAGCTTGATCTTGATTCCTCTAAAATGTCTTTTAACCTGATCTTCGATTCCTCATTCCTTAGTACTGCATGTTTAAGTTGACCTTTGATTCCTCTTTACCGCATGTTTAACTTGATCTTGGATTCCTCTATTGTGCATATTTAACTTGATCTTTGATTTCTCTATACTGCATGTCTAAATTCACCTTTTATTCTTCTATTTTCCATGTTTAACTTGATCTCGATTCCTCTATAATGTCAGTTTAACCTGATCTTTGATTCCTCTATACTGCATGTTTAGCGTGATCTTGATTCCTCTATATTTCATGTTTAACCTGATATTATACCAAATGTTTAACCTGACAATGACTCCTATACACTGCATGATTAACCTGACCTGCACGTATAGCTTGATCTTGATTCCTCTATGTTTAACTTGATATTATACTGTGCGTTTAAATAGTTACTACCATGTAAACTATGACTACTATTACATTGTTTCCTCTAAATTGCAATTTTAACTTGATGTTTAACCTCCTTCTTTTCCATTTCTCAGTGCCACAGTCGCATGGGAGATGACAGTGTAGAGCTGTACCAAGGAACTGGGGTGGGCTTTGTCAACGTACGGCGAGTTCTAGCATTCTGTGGAATCAGGGAGGCAGCCGGTAAGTTGTTTGTTCACTGCCTCGTCTATGTCACTGCCGCTATAACCAGATACTGCCTGTAAGTCACAGTTTATCTGGTTACAGTGACAGAATTAGTTTATTTCGCTATATCATAGTTTACATGGTTTTAGTGACAGTAGTAGTTACAGATGGACACCACAGGGGAACAGAAGTAAGGGTAGACCAAAAGAGACATGGAGAAGAACAACGGAAAGGATGTTGAGCAATAGAGGGCTCACCTGGGCAAGAGCAGAAAAAAAAGGCGAAGGACGGGCATTTGTGGAAAACCCTTGCGGAAGCCCCATGTGCCCTGGGCACTTAAGGTTCAGAGAGAGAGAGTAGTTATAGTAATAGTCATAGTTTATCTAGTTTTAGCGACAGAAATAGTTTATTTCGCTGTAGTAATAGTCATAGTTTACACGGTTTTAGTGATAATAGTAGTTATAGTAATAGTCATAGTTTATCTGGTTTTATTGACAGAAATAGTTTATTACTCTGTAATAATAGTCATAGTTTACATGGTTTTAGTGACAACGCAATTTATTTCAATGTAATAACAACCATATCATTTTGGTGACTGGAGTAGTTTATTCCGCTATAGTAAAAGTCATAGTTTATCTGGTTATAGTAGGGTAGCCTGGTTTTAGCAACATTCTCTCACCCGGGGGGGGGGGGATTCATACCCAAACCACGTCGAGGTTCCGTTGCGGAAAGTCCAGCTCGAAGCTCTCCGGTGCAACGAAAACCACAGTGTCACGCAATTCCGCTTCAGCGACCCACCAGGAATATAGGCCACAGCCCCCTGATGCTCTGAGCTTCCATCCTAAATGAGATCTATCTCGAGGATCACAGGAGTAAATTCAGTAGCAGCATGGAGGCGATCTCGGTGATAGAAGCGTATGAGAAATGAAGTATATGGTTATAGCGGCAGAAGTAGTTTACTTTGCATGGTCATAGTTTATCTTGTTTTAGTGCCAGTAATAGCCTATTTCTCTCGATTAATAATCATAGTTTATCTGGCTTGAGTGATGGTAGTAATAATCTAAGTGTTTTTACTGATAGCAATAGTTTACCTGGTGTTTGTGATAGTAATAATGGTTACTCTGATTTTAGTAATAGTAATGCTATATCTCTGAAGAAGACATTGTTAAGAGAGGCCAAATTAACAGGCATAAAATCCTGTGATGAGGTTGAGAGACTCGCCGACGACAGGAAAAATTGGCGAACTACTTTGAGAGCCCTATGTGACGACTAACGGCACGGGAAGGATATAAGATATCAGAAGATAAGAATGCTATATCTGGTTTCCCCCTGTTTCCAGTCCATAAAAGCATATTGAGGGTACGGTGTTAGGCCTCTGTTTCTAAGACCATCGGTACATGAAACTGTGATATGGCTGACGTGGTCAGTACCACGCCCGGCCCGCATTTTACCTTCCCAGATTTCTATGCTACTCATTTTTAGAGGCTGGGTAGACCCGGGGCCTTTTTGGTGGGGTGGTAGCAGACAAAAAAATGGTTTTTTTTTCCAACTGCTCGGACTTGAACCTAGTACCAACAGATTAGTACACCGAGCACGTAACCACTCAGCCAACCAGGCCACGATTTCTCGTATTGGTAATTATAAAATAGAGAACTGACATCCAGTATAAGGTGCGCGGGATTTACTTGTTCTGATGTCTGTGAGGGTTGTAACATGTTAAAAGGTAATGCGCAGAACTGATGAGCTAGTGGTGTCTAGAATATAACATAACAGATAATTCAAAAACTTAATCGCAAGTTTATATGCACTGGCAGGTGTTTAAAAGTTTAACCACAAAGTTTGTCTACTGTCATGAGCGCTTGTAGAAATTACCAAAGGCCTGCATGCCACTGAAATGGCGGACTCTTTACGCTCACAAGTTTGTATAGCAAATAACCAAAAGAAAACATGGCTCTAAGTAAAGCACGTGGTTCCATCTCTATGTTCACTTCAAAGGTCAAAGAGTTAACAGTAAACCTGTAAGCTTACTTCAGTGTACAAAGGGTTAACGACGAAGTCTGTAAAATTAAATGAGTGATCAGAGGGTTAGCCGTAAATCTGTTAAGGTTACTTGAGCGAACAAGTTAACCACAATTCTCTAAGCTTTCTTGAAAGAACGAAGGATCAAGTGTAAATCGGTAAGCTTTCTTGAAATAACAAATTGTTAAGCGTAAAATATGAAGGCTTTTTATTAAAAAAAAGGGGTTAACAGCAATGTTCCCTCTAAGCTGCGCGGCCGTGCACACAAAAAAATCATGCCGCGCAGGAAATTTTGTTTGCTGCACAAAAAATAATAAAACTGCTACTTTTATTTTTCGATTTCCATATGTTGCTCTGTGCTACATGAGTTTGTTGTTGGGTTAGAGGAAGACCAAGGCGAAGATGGCTGCAAGACGTCGTTAATACTCTGCAAATTGATGCATCACCACCAGGGAATCTAGCTTACCACCGAGAGGCCTACAGGAGAGCTGTTAGGGTGGCAAATTTCGCAAAGGACGTGCAAATGACTGATTGACTGACTGACTGACATGAGCTTGTTTTAATGATATGTTTGGACTATTTTTCTTTTCTGTTAGAAATTAACTATGCTCTGTCAGGTGATGTTCTGAAGCACATTCACATAGAGAATGTTTGAGAATATTTTTTGCACACAGGCTGAAAATTTTGTACACGAACCGCAAAACCTTAGACAGTACATTGGTTAACAGCAAAACCTTAGAGAGTACATTGGTTAACAGCAAAACCTTAGAGAGTACATTAGTTAACAGCAAAACCTTAGAGAGTACATTGGTTAACAGCAAAACCTTAGAGAGTACATTGGTTAACAGCGAAACCTTAGAGAGTACATTGGTTAACAGCGAAACCTTAGAGAATACATTGGTTAACAGCGAAACCTTAGAGAGTACATTGGTTAACAGCGAAACCTTAGAGAGTACATTGATGAACAGCAAAACCGTCGAGGGTACATTGATCTGTACGCTTTCTTGAACAAACAAAAAGGATAACCGCAAATCTGTGTGCTCCTACATACGTATAAATGTTGTAGGCACAAATGTATCACAAATGAGTTAATACTCATCCTTGTTTGGCTGTGTGAATTCATTTATACCATTTCTTAACTCTCTGACGCCCTGTTACTTGGTTTAGCCCACAGATTCATCAAACTGAACTGCCAGAGCTCTTCTCTGAGGTTAGTGTCCAGCGGCGAGTATTACAACGTTGTGAAGTTTAGCTTCCTGCCCGCCAACGAGAGAGATGAGAGTGTTTGCTAGAGACAGGGCAACACCAGGTCTGATCTGATTCTTCTGTGTACCAACTCATATCTTAATTAGTCACTCTAGCTTGGACTGAAATCTTCACTTTATATATATAAAACTCAACAGTTATAAGCACAAAAACTAAGTTAAGACTATTCAATTCAAATGTAATATCCACCCTCATTTATGCATGCGAAAGCTGGAAAACAACTAAAGAAACAGACAAGAAATTAGACTATTTTGAAAATAAATGCCTAAGGAAAATACTCGGTATAAAGTGGAACGAATTTAAGAACAATGCAGAGATAAGACAGATGACTGAACAACAACCAGTCTCATGGGTGATCGGGAAAAGGAGATGGACATATGTTGGTCACTTAATGAGAAGAAATGATCAGAGAATCCCAAAACAAGCTATCAAGTGGAACACAACAGGCAGAAGAAAAAGAGGCAGATCGCGTGAAACTCTGAGGAGGACATTGTTAAGTGAGGTCAAATTAACAGGCATAAAATCCCTTGATGAGGTTGAAAGACCCGCCGAAGACAGGAAAACTTGGTGAACTACTTTGCGAGCCCTATGTGACGTTTAACGGCACGAGAAGGATATAAGATATAAAATAAGATATATATCGTAACAATCACAATTACACCTAAACACGTATCTTGAACGTTGTAATAAAAAAATAAATAAATCTTGGCATCAATCAAACTTCAGAGAGGAATTTTGAAAACCGCTGCAAAACGTTCCTTTATATTGATTGGCTATTCTGTTTCATCCACTGTTTGGGGCTCCATGAAGCCCTCCTAGGTCTCCTTTAAAGCAGAGGAAGCCATTCGGGGCTTGTATTTGCTGGAACATCTTCTCTCCCTCTCCGCTCTATTTTGGGCCTGCCAGTAGAATTTAAGACCAGTTGAACACATGGATAAATTAAGGAAGACAGAGGCAGAAAGACATGCATACGCAGACAGATACAGATAAACACAGACATAGATAGATAGATAGATAGATAGATAGATAGATAGATAGATAGATAGATAGATAGATAGATAGATAGATAGATAGATAGATAGGTAGGTAGGTAGGTAGGTAGGTAGGTAGGTAGACAGACTGACGACAGACAGATAGATAGATAGATAGATAGATAGATAGATAGATAGATAGATAGATAGATAGACAAATAGATAGATAGATAGATAGACAGACAGACAGACAGATAGACAGAGAGACAGATAGATAGATAGACAGACAGATAGATAGATAGATAGATAGATAGATAGATAGATAGATAGATAGATAGATAGATAGATAGATAGATAGATAGATAGATAGATAGATTAACCATATCTTATTTCATGTATCTCTCCAGTTTCATCTAAAGACCTGGAGGGCACTTCATTCGTGACCAAGTATTTCATGAATCTGTTCAGTGCTGATTTTTTTCGGAACATTTATTTTCACTGAAAACAAACCGAAACTGAAAGCAATAATGCTGAAATAAAAGTAATCGTATAAGAAGATAAAGTATGTTGGACATGTCAAGGAAACTGAGAAAGGAAAAGTTGTGGAAACGAGAAGTTGAGAACGATACATCCAGCATAGAAAGATGGACAAAAGTTGTGTTGTAAATAAATAAAGCACACGAAAATTGTGCTTTTTAGCTCAAGGTTTAAATACAGTAGTCAACGTCGATTATCCGAAAGTGAGTTACCCGACATGTCAATTATCCGAAAGTCAGTTATCTGACATGTCAGTTATCCAACCCACTAGTGTACCAAAAATAATTAATTATGTAGCTTTGATAATTGAAACTTTGTATATAGAAAGCTATTAATCAATACATGTACGTCTATTTAATAAATATGTATTGTTACTTCGAAACATTTTAGCTAATGCTTATACTTATAAACATTTTTTTAAAATGAGTCATTTTGTGTATTGAATCACATTTCAGAATACAGCAGTAATGGTCTTGCATTCACTAACTAAATTCAGGCTTAACGGCGGCTGTAAACATGGCACCTTCATGCATGTTTAATTAACCGAACTATTCAGTTAACCGAACAACCTTGGTTCCTAAAGTTTAGTTCGGATAAACGGCGTTCTACTGCACACAGTTTGTTTTTTTTTTTATTCTCTGTTTGAGACTTGAGTGTAGCTGCGTATTCCAACAAATACCACAGTAAATTTACTCTGCCTATAGGATCTACGCAAGCGAAAATGAAAATCTATAAGATCGAAAACCAGTGTCTTATTTCGAGACATTTCACTCGTCTCGGTCGCAGATCTTTATACACGCAGCGTAGGAAGGTGCGTATATCCAGCTAAACCACAGTTTCTAAATTTCCCATCTGTATGGATCGGAGTTTGTGTTTTTTTGTTCTGTTTAGCTGACTAACTAAAGTATATCAATAAAGAAAAGGACATGAAAGAAAAATCCGTGTTACATTTACAATGCCTTCTTACTTGTCATTTGTTAAGTTCTTTTCTTCCGAGTTATTTGTTTGTATAGCCATGTCTTCTGTTTTGTACAGTAAGCGAACTACACCATCTTGTCAGTTCAAACGTAGAAATAAGAATTATATCTTATCTGATTTTATAGATTATTATATTTTATATTTCATAGATTTTAAAAAGGCATTTGATAGCATACACAGAGAATCATTATGGAGAATTTTAAGTCTATATGGAATACCATCTAAAATTGTCAACATCATTAAGGACTTCTACAATGGATATGTTTGTGCAGTCAGGACAGAAGAATGGATGAGTGAATGGTTCCAGATTGAAACAGGTGTGAAGCAAGGATGTATACTGTCTCCTTTACTTTTTGGGATTACAATAGACTTCATAATGAAAAAATGCTGCACAGGTAACACAGGTCTCGATTGGGTACATAGGACCCAACTAGAAGATCTTGATTTTGCTGATGACATAACTCTTATAAGTAATAATGTGAACTCCATGCAAGAAAAAACAGATAGCCTGTCTTCACTGGCTAGCAAAATAGGACTTGAAATTAACAAAGACAAAACAAAAATAATGAAAATTCCCTTTAATCAGAATGGAATAATACGCATAGAAGGGACAGACATTGAAGAAGTCAATCAATTTGCATACCTTGGCAGCTACATAGACCAGGATGGTGACACTAGAAAGGACGTTACGATCAGAATTTCAAAAGCAGCATCAATCTTCAAGAATCTTGAGAACATATGGAATTCAAAAGCTTTAAGCACAAAAACCAAGTTAAGACTATTCAATTCAAATGGAATAACCACCCTCATTTATGCATGCGAAAGTTGGAAAACAACTAAAGAAATAGAAAAGAAATTAGACTGTTTTGAAAACAAATGCATAAGGAAAATACTTGGCATCAAGTGGAACGAATTCAAGAACAATGCAGAGATAAGACAGATGACTGAACAACAACCAGTCTCATGGGTGATCGGGAAAAGGAGGTGGACATATGTTGGTCACTTGATGAGAAGAAATGATCAGAGAATCCCAAAACAAGCTATCAAATGGAACACAACAGGCCAAAGAAAAAGAGGCAGACCGCGTGAAACTCTGAGGAGGACATTGTTAAAAGAGGCCAAATTAACAGGCATAGAATCCTTTGATGAGGTTGAAAGACTCGCTGAAGACAGGAGCCCTATGTGACGTTTAACGGCACGGGAAGGATATAAGATATAAGATTGTAACTGAATTATGTAAAATTGTTAAAAAGGAAAAATTAGTAACAAAATTTACCCATTGTACAAATAGGCTTGTATAATAAATCACTTAATCAGTAATGGATAATCAGCACTGTAATGTCTAATATCTGTTAGACACAGTAATGAATCACCAGAAAGCCTAACTACTTGACACAGTAATCTATCATTAAAACTAGGAAGTCTAATAACTGTTTCACACAGTAATACATCATCAGATAGGAAAGTCTAAAAACTGACGCAGTAATGAATCACCACACTAGAATGTCTAGTAACTGTCTGACACAGTAATGGACCAACAAACTAGAAAGTCCAACAACTGTCTGGCACAGTAGTAGATCACCAAACCAGAAACTCTAATGACTGTTTAAAACAGCAACAGAACATCAAACTTACGCCTAACTTTATATCACGAACATTTCTATCATTACAGAATAACTAACGGAAGCTCATACAGGAAACAATTTAACGAAAATCCGAAGATTCAGATGAACAATAATGCAAAGAAACTCACAGTAATGCACTGATAGACATAATAACGCACTGAAAGATGTATATATGCTATGAAATACACAATGATGCAGTGAAAAGCAAAATGAGTCATTGAACCATATTCATGCATCGAAATAGGTCGCACACGTTCGTCCCTTTCTTACACGTACGACGTGATATATTGGCAGAGGAGTGTATGTGTTTGGAGAAATAATCTTCAGTCACACCGAAGACTATGTTTGAGTTTTTGTTTCCACAGTGATTTCGTGACCACTAGTACAGAATGGCAATTCAGTAGGCATAACATCCCTTGATGAGATTGAAAAACTCGCCGAAGACAGGACATCTTGGCGAACTACCATGCGGGCCCTATGTGACGTTTAACGGCATGGGAAGGATGTAAGACGTAAATACTCGTGTTGTAAGTAGTGACAGCTCAACATACATCAACATCTAAAACAAACGAACACTTCACGCTGGCTTTGAATGAGACTCAAGAACAACCTCTACATTGAGCAACAAGTCCAAGCACAAGTCCAGTCCCAATATTCCAATACGTTCTCCAGGTTTAACCTCTCTCTCAGCACTCGTGTAAACAGGCAGACTTTACACACGTCCAGACCATCCTCTAGCTTTCACACAACTGTTCTTCCTCCAAATATCCTGCCAAACAAACCTTCTCTTGACCAAGTTCATTAAGAACTCCATCACGTGGCCAACACCCAGATCGCCATTTGTTTAAGCGTGTGTTACAATCACTTCTGAGCAGCTTCGACACATCTAGGAGGCTCCAACATATTGAATACCGAAAGATAAACTAATGCACAGAAGCCTTGAAGTATTGAGAATAGAAGATTTACTTAACTTTTTAATTCACAAACAACACTGGCAGTGTCGGTAGATATCGCACACTTAATCAATGCTCAGAGCGATATTTAGTCAAACTTTAAATAAAATAAAATGTAGTACGTTTCTAATACAAAACATATTTTAAATATAGTGTAATTTCCTTCTAGTTTCTTTCTACAAAAATTTGTTACGAAAGTTTATTCCAGCAGACATTGGAAATTAAAAGAAATGTGAAAAGGTTAATGAAAGCACCGTTTTTCCGATGAAATATTAATTACCATAACTTTCCTGAAGGCCCCGAAATTACAGATAGTGGGAATTCGATGTTAATAGATCTCTGTAGAGAGTACAAGTCTGTGTGGCGCATTTGGGAGTCTGGAGACAGTTTTGTATGCGCAGATAGCAGTTTGGGTGGCCTTTCAGTTTGTTTAGATGGGCTTGTAGCATGCAGTGTCCTGCTTCAAGCCTGAAAATTGTGGTCTGCTGTAGTCATTTTTAGCTTTGCACTGGAGTATTTGAGGGTATTTTTCTGTCTGTTCGATGTTTCAATTTATGTTTTAGTACTTCTTTCACTAACAGAAAGAGCTTTAGAAGTACAGAAAGAGCTTTAGAAGTACAGAAAGAGCTTTAGAAGTACAGAAAGAGCTTTAGAAGTACAGAAAGATCTCTATTTATGCTTCATTGATTACACCAAGGCATTTGACAAGGTGAAACAAATTATTAAAATGCTTGAAGACATCAGTATATAGACGGCAAAGACCTTAGGTTTGTAAAACATCTATACTGGCAGCAAGAAGCAGCAGTTCGAGTTGAAAATAGGATTGGAAAATATCAACCTATAAAACAAGGGGTGCGACAAGGATCTGTACTATCTCCAGACCTTTTTTCTCTGTACAGCGAGAATATTCTAAGAAAATCATCACAGAACCAGGCATAAAAATTGGAGGATACAATATTAACAACCTTCGGTATGCTGACGACACAGTACTGATAGCTGAGAACCAACAAGACCTGCCAAATCTCTTGGATAAAGTCGCCAAAGAAAGTGAACAGAAAGGCCTTACTTTGAACATCAAAAAGACAGAGACTATGGTTATATCTAAGAAACAGAATCCACCAGCATGCAGTATTAAATTAAACGGAACCATTCTAAAGCAGGTGCAGAAATTCAAATACCTTGGAGCAGTAATAACTTCAGATGGGAAATGCAGAACAGAAATTAGGAACAGAATAGGTCAAGCAAAGACTGCATTTCAGAGAATGAGAAACATATTAGCTAACACATCTTTATCAATGAATGTTAGAAAACGAGTCCTAAAATGCTATATTGAACCTATCTTGTTATATGGAAGTGAATCATGGACAATAGGCAAGTGTGCACAAAAATCATTGGAAGCAGCAGAAATGTGGTTTGTTAGAAGAATGTTGCGAATCCCCTGGACAGCAAAAATAACTAATGAAGAATGTATGAGAAGAGCTGGAGAGACAAAAGACCTTGTCAGAAAGATAAGAGAGAGACAATGTACTTTCATAGGACATGCAATGAGAAGAGGGGGCATTGAAAATATTATAACAACAGGAAAAATAGAAGGAAGAAGATCAAGAGGAAGACCAAGAGAAATGATACTGGACAGTCTGACGGGATGGTGTGAGAGGAGACCACCAACTGAACTGATGGCCTGCATGAAGGATCGGGTACTCTGGAGAAGCATAATAGCCAACGCCAGTCGGCACGGCACCTGATGATGATGACTTCTTTCACGAGCAGTTTTGCTTTTTTTAAAAAATTTGTTGCGATTCTCTGTATCGGAATTGTTCTTTTATGTCCCTGATTTAGCAAGCTTGTCAGTTGCTTCATTTTCGGCAACACCCCCGCCTATAGTACGTAATCCACTGTAATGTTATTTTTTTGGTAAGGGACAGATAGTACAGTTTACCATTTACTTTCTTGGTCAGCTGATCTATTGGTTCACCTTGGATGGTTTGGAGAAATATCTTCAGTCACGCCGAAGACTATGTCTGAGTTTTTGTTTCCCCAGTCATTTCGTGACCTCTAGTAAAAAATGGCAATTCAGTGGGCATAACATCCCTTGATGAGATTGACAAACTCGCCGAAGACAGGACATCTTGACGAACTACCATACGGGCCCTATGTGACGTTTAACGGCAATTAGACGTAAATACTTGAAATATCACGGACACAAAAAAGAACAAATATATCCATACTACAAGAACGTTCAGGCTGGCTAGTAAGGAAGATTAAACAGAGAAAACTTAAATATTTTGAACATATTAAACCCCATGATAATTTAGAGAAGACAATCTTGGAAAGGTACATAACAGGAAAAAGGGAGAGAGAGAGAGGAAGACTAAGTCGAAGATGGCTGCAGGACTTCGCTGATGATCTGCGAATAGATGCATCAGCAGCAGGGCATCTTGCTTACAACCGAGAAGCCTACAGGAGAGCTGTTAGTGAGAGACATGACATTAATATGACTGACTGACTGAGTACGGTTTGTAGCTCTGCTATATACATTGTATATGTATTTTGTTGATGTTTCTCCAGTGTTTTCCTGGCATCTAGTACGGCTTGTAGCTCTGTTCTATATTTTGTTGATGTTTACCCAGTAGCAGACGACTTTCCTGTTCGCATCGGGGAACTTACTCCTCCGTTTCTAGCTGCCCTTTCTGAGGATCTTCTTCTTCTTCTTTTTCTTCTTCTTCTTTCGCCCCAAACGGGCGGTGGTTGCATTGCGGAGCAGTTATTCGCCTTTCGGCCCAACACATCCGACTTTAGCTCAACGTATTTTTAGGACCGAGTTCGCCCAACCTCCCCCTCTCCTTGCAATCCCTGTTCACTTGGCCAGACTGCTGTCTCTTTCCAGACGCATCACTGAGGGTTAGAGTGGGGACTTGGCTCGCTGTGGTCCGCCAGCCCTGACACAAGCGGTCAGTTCTGGGTCGCTAGCTCATTCAGCTTGAGTGTGCCTTCCCCTTCCCTTCCCCACGCCCCCACCCCCTGTTTATGACAGAGAGAACCGTTACAACTTTTCAAACAGATACACTCCATCATGCCACACCAAGGACAATAAAGGTACAGAAAAGATCACTTCAACCAAACAGAAAAGATCACTTCTACCAAACAGAAAAGATCACTTCAACCAAACAGAAAAGACTGGTTCAACCAAACAGAAAAGATCATTTTAACCAAACAGAAGAGATCACTTTAACCATATAGAAAAGTTCATTCCAATCTTTTATTGTTAAAAAAAACAAAACAGTACAAAACATGTTAATATTTACATAATTCAGGTAAAAAAGATAACATGATATGGCAACATGTATGGTATTATTTATAGAATGAATACGATCAAATTAGTAGCTGATAGTAAATTAGATGGCAGCATGTATGGTATACATCTTGTTGGCAGAAATGAGAGAGAGACAAAGAAGAGAAAAAAACAGTGACAGATATATATATATATAAGAGACTAAAAAAATCTCATTTAAAACATAAAATTCTGTCACAAAACATGGCAACCTTTTTACAAAATAAAAATTGATTATGGTCTTATGATATAAAATTGATAAGTCGCCATTGCCTTGTGAATTCAAACTGAATACTACCGCGTATCTGGCCCATGCATACACAATCACACGCTGGTAGATTAGATTTAGACAGAGTTATCTTTTTTTTGTACAACATAAGCACGTATCAAAAACCTACATTCATGACTCTCGCACATCCTCATACACTACATCCATATATAACCATTTATTTATACATTTCAGTGTTAATAATGGTAATAATAATAGTAGTCATTTTTATCATGTATACTTCTTCTTCTTCTTCTTGTTCTTCTTGTTCTTCTGCTTCTTCTTCAGCTTTCCAAGCCATTTAGGCTCATTGCTGCAGATAAAGTTCGTCTCCATTCCTCTCTTCTTAATCTTCTCTCTTCATTTGTGGCAGCAATTTCTTTTATATCCTCTTTCTATGTTGTCTCTCCATCTCTGTCTTGGTCTACCCCCTTGGTCTTGTTTCCCTCATCTCTTGTACATTCATAATTTTCGTTTGTCTGTTCTTTTCCATTCTTTTTTTTCGTTTTCCATTCATGCCCCAGCCAGCGTAGTCTGTTCTGTTTCAAGACATTTATAATTCGCTGGGATTTAAATAAACTGTTCAGTTCAGTGTTCTTTCTAGCTCTCTACACTGTTGGTATCCTTTATGGGCCCAAAGATTCTTCTTAGGATCTTGTTCTCGAAGATCTATAATTGTTATTCATCTTTCTTTGTTGTACTCAACGTTTCTGATCCATACATAATGTCTGGTCTTATTGTAGTTTTGTAGATTGCTATTTTGGTGATTTGGGACAGGATTTTGTATTTTAACAGGTGTTGCAAAGCGAAGTATATTTTATTCCTTATCTGTACTCTGTTGCTTCTGTTGAAGATTGTGCCTAGATATTTGTACATTTCTGCCTTTCTAACGATCATTTCTCCAGCATTTATATAAGACCCAGATTATCATGTATACATAACAATATATTCATAGATTACATTCGCACATAAAAGTAGATTTATAAATGACATATAATCATCGCAGCATATTTCTCTGTTACATGCATACATGTAAACTTATGTTTACAAAACTTACAGACGAGTAGAAAAAATGTGACATATAAATTTAGAAAAATTATTTATAAAAATAGTAAAAAATATCATGTTATTTAAGTTGCAAAAGAGGGGGGATAATGCAGAAATGTATCACTTCCGTATCCCAACGAAAATATAACTTTGAAAAGATTAATGATTAAACAGATACGCAACCTCTGTATGAAAAATGTATTTAAAAAAAAAAACAAATGATATGAAAATAAACACAAGCTCTAGCCCATATGAGGGAAAACAAACGTGTTCCTTTATCCGTTTCGCTTTACGAGAATGAATCAGTTAAAATATTTTTGATTCAAATTTTATAATCACACACACACCCCCCCCCCCTCTTTCCGAAACTGCCGCTGTCTCTAAAACCGCAAGATCTTCCAGCTCAGAACATCTGCCGCTGTCTCTAAAACCGCAAGATCTTCCAGCTCAGAACATCTGCCGCTGTCTCTAAAACCGCAAGATCTTCCAGGTCAGAACATCTGCCGTTCTCTGTAGAACCGCAAGATCTTCCAGCTCAGAACATCTACCGGTGTCTCTAAAACAGCAAAATCTTCCAGGTCAGAACATCTGCCGCTGTCTCTAAAACCGCAAGATCTTCTAGCTCGGAAGTTCATATTTATACAGTCTTGGTGGCTAAGTCCTGTTGCTTTGGTAAACCTTTTCCTTGAACGATTCTTATCCTGTACATCCAAAAGACTATAATAGCAGCACTTTTATCCGTCTTAATTTATTCTGTATCACGTATACGTGCCGGCTGTATTTTCTTTTATGAGAAAAATAAAACCTTTTTGCATTGCTTAGCAGAACTGAACACATCTTATGAAAGTTTTCAAAGTGTGAAAGTAAACTTATATTAAAAGTTTCATGAATGATATATGCTTCTTGTGGCATCCCCTTTCATTCTTTACTCTCGGCGAAAAATACAAAAGTCAGTGCAGAAATCCTGTAACTTGATAAGACGTGTGACTCCAGCTGAGTTAGGTGCTGACTGTGTTAGTTCTTAGGGGCTGCTAAACTTTGAGGAAGTTATAGAACGGCCGACTTTCGCAGCTGCAGATCAGCAGAGGGCAGTTGGCGCTCTGGCAGGCTGAGCTACACCACTCGTCGTATTGTTTGAAACCAGCGTACGATCCAACAGCCTTGCACGTCAACGTGTAGCCTGATTCTCGCAGACGTCCATGCCCTTCAGTACTCCAGACCTGAGGACCGAACTGTTTGTTACTTAAATGATCCACATTCGTCGCTGTCCTTCTGTTGTCAGTGACAAAACTAGCCAAGCCGTCGTCCGTTGGCGCCATGCTACTGCCTTTGTTTTGATTTCGTTGATTGTAAACGTAAGCCTTCACAAAGCTTCCTTTCTTACTTCCTGTAGAATCTACCCCGTGTGGTCGATTTCTATTGGCTCCTGGTCCATGTTTTCCAGTATCTTTTCGCCAGATATCTTTGTTAGTGAATGTGGTACTGGGATAGTACTGGTGAAGACTCCTCCCCAAGTCTTTCATATCAATGGCTACAGCCTGCCGTGGCTGGAAATACCCATTATTCTTTGCTAAATCCCCAGATGGATCATAATTTTCCTGGTGGTTGTCTCTTCCTTTATGTGTATATGAACTGTAATCGGGGCGGCGTCCAATTACATTCGATGATTTATGGAAATCCACGCCCATCTTGTCTATTGCTTCATGTGGTTGGATCATCCATGCATATTCTTGAGCACGACTGTCAAACCATCCAATCTGATTCAGGTCGAACAGATTTACATCTTCTGCATCTGTGCTCCGATTATTTGTAAGTAAATATTGGTTCTCCCGTGTGGATTGGGCGACTGGTATTGTGTTTCTCCGTTTCATTTCTGAGTTTCGGTGATTTAGGGCCCAGCGCTGTGGAAATGTTGCGATGTTGTGTGTATCCTTGCTTGCTCCGTCGCGGTCATTAGCGCTGATGTAATTGATATATGCATTCTCATTTAACTTCAGGTCAGGCACTGCTTCCTTCTGATGCCGGGTACGGGACATTGTGGAGCCTAGCAGCCCCGAGTATGATAAGGCATCCGGGACTTTGACAGTGCATACGCACGTTGACTTTGGACAATAGTTAGCATTGCAGTTGTCCGTGCACCAGCGATCCATGTCCCCGCTCAGGGCGACTAAGGACTTACAGATGAGCTGACGTCTGACGGGTTCGAGCTTGTCGTAGTAGTCTTGGCGATTACCAGCTCTCGATGACCACATGTGATGGTAATCGTTGCTGATTTTGGGAAGTACAGAACGCATACTCGTCACTCGTGCACCGTGTCTGCCTTGCACAAAGTTCGGAGTGAGGTACCGATTGGTTTGAGAATAACTGTGGTAGAAATTGTTCTTGTTGTGATGTTGGTTGTCACGCAAGCTTTGTCTCGGAAGATTTATTATATTTGCATTACTGTATCGTCTGCCTGTCTCCGTGGCCTGTGAACTTTGGTGAGAACTGTTGGTCATCTTTCGATTGTAGTCGTTGAGTGTGCCTAAGATTGGTCCGCTAAAGGGCCTGACATCCCCACGGACTGAAGGAACCATGTCAAGATGAGTTACATCTAACGATGAGTTTTCTTCGAGCGGAGAAACTGAGTTTTCTCCTGCAGCTTCTGGTTTTTCATTGTTTACCACAGACTCCCTGGTTGGCAGCACGGTTTCTGCAGAATCAGGAACAGACCAAGTGTGGCTCGCATTGTAATCAGGGTCCAAAACTGATAATTTCCTTGGTTCCTCGAGATTATCACTGCTTAATGGACGTTCTGCCTTTGTGCTGGACTTGCCTGTTGAAGTATTCAGATTGTCATGGGCCTTTTCAGAGAGCAAAAGATTAACTATGTACCGTATAAGTGACTCTTTCTCCTGAATATCGTTGTCTTTGGTTTTCCTTATTGATCTCTCAGTTGCTTCATCGTTATCTTTCATTCTTGTTGTGGAATCTAACATTATTTCGCTTGCTGCTGACATTTTTTCCAAAGCGTCCTCGTCATTTCTTGCCGTTTTATCAAAGTGTTTAATGTATCTTGGCAAAGAACTTTCCAGCGTGTCCACATCAAACTTCATATCTGACCCGCTCACGCGTGACAGCGGGTTAGGGCTGCTGTTATCTATAATGCTTCCTCCAATCAGGACATTCTCCCGTTTGTTATCATTGCCAGTCGTGGCATCAGCGCCAGAGCTACTGCTGTCTTTGTCGGGGCTGTTGATGTTATGAGTTTCGGCAAAAACATTCTTGTTATGAGAGTCTCTGTTTCTCAGTTTTACTGCATTCGCTAACCAAGATGGCAGTTGTTTCTTGACATATCTCTGCTTGTTAATTTGCGCAATGGCTGCCGGTGGCTCTATGGAGGGTGAATTTTGGGACAGATGGTGCTCAAAGTTCATTCTTTTAGGGACCATCTCCCGCAAATTGGATGGCGAAGGAGAGAAAGGAGACATCGATTTCGTGAAGTTTATGTTCTGGTGACCTTTACTGTGCATGTTTCTTCGTGTACTCCATTGACTCTTTTGTGGAGCATTATCTCGTGTTGAGGACAATACAGGAGGTTTACTTGTAGCATTCAGTGCTCTTAGAGCCAAAATATGCCTCAGCCTCATTTGTTTCCATTGTCTCAGAAAGTTGCCCCATTGTTTCCGATCCACTTTTTTGTTTACTGCCATGCTCCGGAGGGCGCTGTGGAGGTTTCTGGCTTCTTTGAGGTAGTACTTGTGCGAGGCTTTGTCTACGTTCTTGGCTTGACTTTCTAGAGAGACTCCTCGCTCCCGATGAGAGTTAGGGCCAGTTTTGGTAGATTTTTTACCACTCTGAAGCTCTCGATGTTGGCGTGGCTCATTTCCAGAATTTGCTTTCGTGTTGAGATGGTCTTCATGAGTGTCAAACTTTGGTGTTTTCTTCTCGAGATGGTCTTCATGAACGTTAGACTTTGGTGTTGTTTTCTTATAGAGATGGTCTTCATGAACGTTAGACTTTGGTGTTGTTTTCTTGTAGAGATGGTCTTCATGAACGTTAGACTTTGGTGTTGTTTTCTTATAGAGATGGTCTTCATGAACGTTAGACTTTGGTGTTGTTTTCTTGTAGAGATGGTCTTCATGAACGTTAGACTTTGGTGTTGTTTTCTTATAGAGATGGTCTTCATGAACGTTAGACTTTGGTGATGTTTTCTTGTAGAGATGGTCTTCATGAACGTTAGACTTTGGTGTTGTTTTCTTATAGAGATGGTCTTCATGAACGTTAGACTTTGGTGTTGTTTTCTTCTAGAGATGGTCTTCATGAACGTTAGACTTTGGTGTGTTTTCTTATAGAGATGGTCTTCATGAACGTTAGACTTTGGTGTTGTTTTCTTGTAGAGATGGTCTTCATGAACGTTAGACTTTGGTGATGTTTTCTTCTCGAGATGGTCTTCATGAACGTTAGACTTTGGTGATGTTTTCTTATAGAGATGGTCTTCATGAACTGTTGTTTTCTTATAGAGATGGTCTTCATGAACGTTAGACTTTGGTGTTGTCTTATAGAGATGGCCTTCATGAACGTTAGACTTTGGTGTTGTTTTCTTCTCGAGATGGTCTTCATGAACTGTTATTTTCTTATAGAGATGGTCTTCATGAACGTTAGACTTTGGTGATGTTTTCTTGTAAAGATGGCCTTCATGAACGTTAGACTTTGGTGTTGTTTTCTTATAGAGATGGTCTTTATGAACGTTAGACTTTGGTGTTGTCTTATAGAGATGGCCTTTATGGACGTTAAACTTTGGTGTTGGCTTATAGAGATGGCCTTCATGAACGTCAGATTCTGATGTTATCTTGTGTAGATGATTTTCGGGTCTAAGATGGTGTTCCCTGCGACCTTTGTCCTCTCTGCCGAGAACACTACCATAGGCAAATCGCCTGTAGATCTCTTCAACATCCTGGCTTTTGGGTACTACTGCCTTCCACTGATACCCATCGCTAGATGGGTGATAGGAAACTGACATCGGTTTTCCAGCCGAATAAAGATTGTTGGAGCCGTCGTTGACAAACCCAAACCTCGTAGTGGATCTAGATAGATCACCGGCGACTTGATTATTTTTTCTAGCGAGATGAGCAAAGGGTGACCCACCACCTACACTGGGTTTAAAACGCGATTTCTCTGGCGCGTTCCATGTGGAATATTTATTCGATTCCAACTTCTTCGTGAAATCGGATTTTAACTGGACTTGATCGCTGATGGTATCGTAAACCGATTTCTTCAGATTATCGTTCTCGGTGCCGAAGATAAACATTTCTCTTGTGAGTGTTGCGTCATCAGATTCTGTTTTCTTCCCGTCGGCGCTTTGACTTCCTGCTTTTCTAAGTCCTGTTAATTGAGGTTTCTTGCCCTTGGCATGAATTCTAACGTCAGCGCAGTTGTAAAACTCTTCTTGAGGTCCACAGCCTACGCAGAATTTTCCATTTTCGTCTTTGTCCCAGGTGTTACCTTATTAGAGTAAATAATAACAATAATAATAATAATAGAAATATAACGTAAACAGAGACTACGCACGATATTCATCAGAAACAGCAGTCTGGTCTAGCTTGTTAAGCTGATATTCATTAGCAGCGCAGGAGTAGCGCAGTTAATGAAGAAGAGACCTTCTCTAATAGAATTAACTAGGCTCTGTGTCATATCCAGATGCGCTCAGTGAGGTAAGCTGGCGAGAAATGAGTGCCTTTTGTTGCACTCGTTGTTTGATGTTAAGTCTGTCAGGCTGAGTCCTGGATTCATAGTTCCAGAAGCTACGAGATGTGAAGGTTCTAAGGTTCACTTCTCCATTTTCTTTTCAGGATTTACTGTCATCACAGTAGATTGATTTACTTCACAATAATGACAACATGATTTTTTTAAGGACAAAGAGAGAGAGAAAGAGAGAAAGAGTGAGAGAGAAAAGGAGAGATTGAGAGAAAGAGAGAGAGAGAAAAAGAGAGAGAGAGAGAAAGAGTGAGAGAGAGAAAGAGAGAGGAGAGAGAAAGAGAGAGGAGAGAGAAAGAGAGAGGAGAGAGAGAGAGTGAGAGAGAGAAGGAGAGAGAGGGGAGATTAAGACTGAGATTTCCCGAGATAGGTTTTTTAACATCATATTATAAATATAAAGGTGTTTGTTTGAGTTCCACTGGTTTGTCTGCGTGTCATTATTTCTCCACCTATCTTTATAAATATGCTGTTTCTTCATATATATGTGTGTCAGTCTAACCACATGCCTATCGTAATGATCTTTATTTAAAATAAAAGATATGCTTTTTAATCTTTTCAAGCAGATACTGAGGACGCTCCAAGTCACCCGGCTGGTAATGCAGCAGCTGTGTGTACAACACTTAACAAATAACACTAGGAAGAATAAGCTAAGAAATAACGAAGACATGTGGTAGGAAATGCTCCATGCCTACAATACATTTTTTAAAAACCCCACAGAACTAAGTGGTTTGGCCACTTAATAACACTTACACAGCCAGGTGCGATGACAGTGAACCAAAGAACTACAGGACGCAGATCAAGAGGAAGACTCTGGAAAAGACGGATGGAGTTATAGAGACACTCACGAACTACGGCATGAACATCACTGAGGCCACTCATGTGGCCCAAGAACACCCCCAACTGCATCACACCCTCGACACCTCACTGTACAACAGGAAAGATAATGTAAAAACAAAGTAAGTAACAAATAGCACACTAAAGGGCTAGCGAAAGATGTACGCACCCACTCGTAAACTCCGAACGTGGATCAAGCCTTAGCTATCCACCCAGTATGCTGTCCATTAAGCCATGTAAACACTAGTGCTACAGCATGAACGTTGTAAACTGACTGAAACCGACAGGAAAAGACAATCGAAACTCTTCTGGACACGTTATGAGAGGACAGGAGTTAGTGAACCTGACAAAAGCGGGAAAATTCCAGTGAAATAGGAATTATACCTGGCGAACTACTTTGCGAGCCCTATGTGACGTTTAACGGCACGGGAAGGATATAAGATAAGAAACGAATTATACTTGGAGTTTTTTTTTATCAGGGGAGAACTGACAAAATAATATGTGCACGGGTTAGACTGGGTGACAGAGCAATGGATCCGGTCAGAAATAGCCAGGACTACACAAAATGGAGGACCCATGTGATCCACAAAGCCTGTCGCGACGGAACCTAATGAATGAATGAATGAAAAAAGGAAAGGTGCCCCACCTTTTTTTTGGGGGGGGGGTGTGGGGGGAGGGGTGGAGGCATTAGGCGATATTTAACTACAGTGAAGTTCGACATGTTTACACACGCTTGATTTTCGGGGAGATAAAAATGCATTGAACCACATCAAGAAAGTCTGACGGATCAGTTCACATTTTCAAAACACCATTCTGCAATAAAGCGACTGCTTTTGATTCATCAAACAGGAGAATCTTAAGTGAAGGAAAAACAAAAACAAACAAACAAAAAAGAAGGAAAAGATAGCGTTGATGGCAACTAACCAGTTCTGTATTTCCATTGGATAACACATTGTTGGCACGTGATGTCCCGTGGAAGCCGCAGCGAAACGTTGAAAAATTGATTGGATTTACCTTCCGGAAGTAGATACCTAAAAGATTAGAGAGGGGAAAAAAAGTGAACAAGCAAACAGAGTCAAACGCTATAAAGCATATTACCAAGAGTTCTACGCATTACAAATACATGTAGCTCTTAGGTCAGTCGGTGCCAAGCTGATGTTTGTGCTACATTAAATACTTTTAAAAGCATGAAAACCGCTATTGACTTTGTCTGACTAACCCACGTCCAAGATTACTTAAATACTTGAAGAAGAACAGAGGAACGTTGATATAAAGTTATGGGGGTGGGGGTGGGGGGGTGAAGACGCTTGTCCAATGAGGCAATCAGCGACCCACAGCTGATATGCCAGCGTCAGTGTTAGCGAACCAAAACTGGTTAAGACCCTATTCTACTCTCCGTCGTACCCCCAGTAACAGGCCTCGTCTGGCTAACAGGATAGGGATCGAAATAGTCCCCATGGTGTTGGAGTCTGCTAAAGAAGCAGTGCACACGACCCCCTGCTTTTTAGCTGTACTTCGGGACTGAAAAAGTAGCTGCCATAACCCGCTCCCACGCCGATACGATGCTGTGCCTCAACATCTCCGTAGCATCGGCTGCAAAGAACACCAGGTCGCAGTTACAGGGAGTTCGTACGCGCAAGCGTACAAGTAGTAAAGTTACGCATCTTGAGAACTAACAGAACATAGACGATTTATAAATTTAAAAAAGGAAATGTGCAAATACTGTCAACAGAAAGGCTAATTACTTTTACATTTTTAACTGTATCCACAGCACTGAAAGAACAAATATATCCATACTACAAGAACTTAATATTGAAGAAGGTTGGCTAGTAAAGAGGATTAAACAAAGAAAACTTAAATATTTTGGACACATTAAACGTCACGAGAATTTATAGAAGACCGTCTTGGAAGGGTACATAACGGGAAAAAGAAAGAGAGGAAGACCAATGCGAAGATGGCTGCAAGACATCGGTGATAATCTGTAAATGGATGCATCAGCAGCAAGGCATCTCGCTTACAACCGAGAAGCCTAAAGGAGAGCTGTTAGGGAGGCAAAGTTCCACAAAGGACATCCAAATGATTGAATGACTGACCGACATCACTGAAAGAAGCTTTCATCTCACCC
Organism: Achatina immaculata; assembly: GCA_009760885.1. Taxonomy (NCBI): domain Eukaryota; kingdom Metazoa; phylum Mollusca; class Gastropoda; order Stylommatophora; family Achatinidae; genus Lissachatina; species Lissachatina immaculata. The sequence goes on along the minus strand of CM019706.1, from coordinate 14,779,558 downwards.
AGTACCACCCAATCGAATTTAATGAGTTTTAATGATTCTTTACTACCTTGTGCCCTCTCCACTGACTAGCTCCACAAGGTGTTCGTCCAGGCATTCTTGGGTTACTTCCACCTTCGGGTCTTCAACGGGGCAAATTCGAAACTCGAAATAACCCTAAATGAATTCAAACAAAAATTTTATATATATATATATATATTATATATATATATATATATATACACTCATATATATATATATATATATGAGTGTGTGTGTATGTGTGTGAATTCTTCAGATTTATAGCTTAATTATTTGTTAAATGGCGATGTAGTTCAATATAAAGACAAACTAAATACGCAGCCTTCAGGATGAATTAAAACTATTTTGAAAAAAAAAAGGTGATGATCACCATCAATATGGAGAATTAGTGGTGTCTCTTCACCGGCTAAAGTTCTCCCTAAACTGTTGTCATGCCCTCTTCAAATTTCCTGAACTGAACTGAATGAAACATTATTTTGCAAAGTGCCAAGAATTGGGCACGCGGGTGCTTCTGGCATTCTGTCCTCCATCACACAACTTTCATTCTGCAACAGACATTCTGCGTAGTACAAACGTAGTATGCGTGTAACAAAGGTAATTAACTCTGAAATTAGCAAACCTTTAACGTTTCGCTTTTACCCACACTCTAAACAGGGGGAATAACTACACATGCTGCAGAGCTACTGTCACTGGGCAACGAGATTTGACTGTATTATTTGCTGGAGCTCAACATTTGTCTCATTCTGTTAAAAGTGTTTTAAACTGGGTTTGTTCGTTTGTTTGTTTGTTTTCCCTCAGTTGATTTTAAGTTCCTTCCGGTATCATAAAACCAGATAGGTTCACCTCCCTTAAGACAGTGGTTCCCAAATCTTCCTCAGGCTTCCGTCCTCATGTTACCTTCAGCTGAATCTGATGCCGTTTTGAAGCCCCCACTTCCCCCATTGACCCCTGGACCATCCCTTGGCTCTTTGGGAACGGGTCTGACGATCCCTGAACCATCCCATGGCTCTTTGGAAACGGGTCGGACGACCCCTGGACCATCCCATGGCTCTTTGGGGACGGGTCGGACCACTCTGGAAACCACTGCTTTAGAACGTCAGAATTTTAAAGGACCGAGACATTTGCCTAAATAAAGGTTGGATGGAGATGGATATCTGATGATCTGAGGAGCTGTGTGACTGTTTCACCCTCTGTAACAGAGGGTTGTCTGCTTTGTTTGCACTAAAGTGTTTTAACTCTGTTATTGCTCACCATGACTGACACATCTAACATTTTTTTCTTAACAAATAAGAAGTTTTTTTTTGCAAATATCAAAACATCAGCCTTCTAGCAATAGCATCACTGATAATAGCATCATTGATAATACACACCAGCCTCCTAGCAATAGCATCAATGATAATACTATGACTGATAATAGCATCACTGATAATACTATTACTGACAATAGCATCACTGATAATACTATCACTGATAATAGCATCACTGATAATACTATCACTGATAATACTATTACTGACAATAGCATCACTGATAATACTATTACTGAAATAGCACCACTGATAGTAGCATCGCCAAGTTCAGTGGCGGATAATCCATTAGGTCATTTAGAATGAAGTCCAAGGGCTCAAGTCAAGGAAAAAGAAACCTTGCAAATACAGATCGTTGTTTTATTAGGTGATGACGATTAGGGGAGGGGGGCTGAGGGCCCTTACTAAGTTTAGTCTAGGGGTCTGAGTGGTAGTTTAGTCTAGGGGTCTGAGTGGTAGTTTAGTCTAGGGGGCTGAGTGGTAGTTTAGTCTAGGGGTCTGAGTGGTAGTTTAGTCTAGGGGTCTGAGTGGTAGTTTAGTCTAGGGGGCTGAGTGGTAGTTTAGTCTAGGGGTCTGAGTGGTAGTTTAGTCTAGGGGTCTGAGTGGTAGTTTAGTCTAGGGGTCTGAGTGGTAGTTTAGTCTAGAAGTCTGAGTGGTAGTTTAGTCTAGGAGTCTGAGTGGTAGTTACTTCGCCCCTGACCAAGTAGCCCTGGAACAACAATAACAGCTGACGATATGGTCAATAGCATGGTTTGAGAGCACAATGAACAGTAACATCTGAGAGCACCATAACTGTTACAAGCGAGCATTCTCACTGACTGTCATGGCTGAACATTATCACAGAGTAATAAAACAAATATATTTCGTACCTTGTGATTGGCTGTTATGTGAACTGTTACGTCAATCACATCGCCTTGTACGTACTCCCGTGATATGATTCCATTTGCATATTTCCCGCCTACCTCGTGGTCCCTTCTTGAATGGTAGGGGTCTCCACAGATGCCACATTTGCCCTTGTTGCGGGCCCATTGCGTCTGGGGAAATAATATGCTATATTACTGAAGGTATCACCACTAAAATTAATGGGCGACTACAGGTACTGAGGGAATCAGGGTGGCGTAGCTGTTAGAGCGCTCGCCACCGACAGCGAGGCCTGTAGTTCAAGTCCGACAGATGGTGGGCCCCAGTCCCTACCCCTAGTTGTAGAAATGGGCACCTGACTTCTGTCATAAACATGCTAAAGACATGAAAGAAAGACTCATATGGAGGTTGGCAGGAGCGTATTCTTGTTTGTGGAAATAAAAAACTAAGTGGATTCGTCAAGAAATGAAAGTTTCACGCGAGACATGAAACAGAAATAATTATATTTTATATCAGTGGTTCTCAACTTGGGGTACTCGTTTCTCTGGAGGTACGGGGCAGGACGTTTAGACACACTCCAGAAGAAATTGGATAATGACAGAAAACAGATAAATATTACACAAACTATGATAGTGACAAACAGCTTTGCTAAGATGAATGTGTACAATTTATAGAAATAGACTTTCAGAGGGGCACGCAAGAGGAAAAAAGTTAGTAACCACTCTATTACATGGTCCGAATGGCTGCAGAAACAATGCAATCATTTGTTCTGAACAAATCTACTTCTTGGTGAATCACCCGTATAGATTTTATGATTTATTTTAAATTTGTGACCAGTAAGTTAATATTTTCAAGCAATATGAAAATGGCCACCAAACTACAAAGTAAAAAGCTCGATGTTCTATGAATAGTATTACAAATGTATTTTAAGGCACATTTGTTGTTAGAACTTCCGGTTCCGGTGTGAATACGACGTTTTTTTTTTCTTTTCTTTGCGCATGCTCCGTTTTTATTTGCATTGCTAGAACATTTTGATGGAGTAAACATCGGAGACAATGGTTGGATTGTTTTGGTCTGTTTGATTATTAAAGATAACTGTTGTCCTGAGTATGTGTGTTTTTATTCTAGCACTTGGTAGCTCCGCCATACCAGCTTTAAGAAGATCGTAATTTACACTTTTCTCTAGTATTCTTTCCGTTGTTTCTAGCTCTGTCTCTCTTTCTCTGGTTCATATCCAGCTTTTTTATAGTAAAGGCAGTCTTGGTGACTGAGTGTTTAGCCCTTAGGTCTACTAATCCTGTAGTACCGGGTTCAAGTCTCAACAGTGGGGACTTTCTTTCTGATACCACCATTATCAGAAAGGCCCCGGGGTTCATCCAGTCCTTTAAAAAATGGGTACCAGAGAAATCTGGGAAGGTAAATACGGCCAGACATGGTACTGACTACATCGGACTTTCATCTGCTGAAGTCTTGGAAATATGGGCCTAACACAGTCTCTGAAATATGCCTTGATGGCGTGGAAACGGGGATTTTATCTTTTTTTTATATATATAAATATATTGAGCTCAGAATATGAGCAAGAAAATGAAAATAGAAACAGAGACCATTGAAGCACGAATATATGGAAGTATATAGTTCATTCCATGGGCTGAGAATAAAGAGACAAATACAGAAGTATATAGTTCGTACCTTGTGATTGGCTGTTATGTGAACTGTTACGTCAATCACATCGCCTTGTACGTACTCCCGTGATATGATTCCATTTGCATATTTCCCGCCTACCTCGTGGTCCCTTCTTGAATGGTAGGGGTCTCCACAGATGCCACATTTGCCCTTGTTGCGGGCCCATTGCGTCTGTGGAAATAATATGCTATATTACTGAAGGTACCACCACTAAAATTAATGGGCGACTACAGGTACTGAGGGAATCAGGGTGGCGTAGCTGTTAGAGCGTTCGCCACCGACAGCGAGGCCTGTAGTTCAAGTCCGACAGATGGTGGGCCCCAGTCCCTACCCCTAGTTGTAGAAATGGGCACCTGACTTCTGTCATAAACATGCTAAAGACATGAAAGAAAGACTCATATGGAGGTTGGCAGGAGCGTATTCTTGTTTGTGGAAATAAAAAAACTAAGTGGATTCGTCAAGAAATGAAAGTTTCACGCGAGACATGAAACAGAAATAATTATATTTTATATCAGTGGTTCTCAACTTGGGGTACTCGTTTCTCTGGAGGTACGGGGCAGGACGTTTAGACACACTCCAGAAGAAATCGGATAATGACAGGAAACAGATACATATTACACAAACTATGATAGTGACAAACAGCTTTGCTAAGATGAATGAGTACAATTTATAGAAATAGACTTTCAGAGGGGCACGCAAGAGGAAAAAAGTTAGTAACCACTCTATTACATGGTCCGAATGGCTGCAGAAACAATGCAATCATTTGTTCTGAACAAATCTACTTCTTGGTGAATCACCCGTATAGATTTTATGATTTATTTTAAATTTGTGACCAGTAAGTTAATATTTTCAAGCAATATGAAAATGGCCACCAAACTACAAAGTAAAAAGCTCGATGTTCTATGAATAGTATTACAAATGTATTTTAAGGCACATTTGTTGTTAGAACTTCCGGTTCCGGTGTGAATACGACGTTTTTTTTTTCTTTTCTTTGCGCATGCTCCGTTTTTATTTGCATTGCTAGAATATTTTGATGGAGTAAACATCGGAGACAATGGTTGGATTGCTTTGGTCTGTTTAATTCTTAAAGATAACTATTGTCCTGAGTATGTGTGTCTTTATTCTAGCACTTGGTAGCTCCGCCATACCAGCTTTAAGAAGATCGTAATTTACACTTTTCTCTCGTATTCTTTCCGTTGTTTGTAGCTCTGTCTCTCTTTCTCTGGTTCATATCCAGCTTTTTTTATAGTAAAGGCAGTCTTGGTGACTGAGTGTTTAGCCCTTAGGTCTACTATTCCTGTGGTACCGGGTTCAAGTCTCAACAGTGGGGACTTTTTTCTGATACCACCATTATCAAAAAGGCCCCGGGGTTCATCCAGTCCTTTAAAAAATGGGTACCAGAGAAATCTGGGAAGGTAACTACGGCCAGGCATGATACTGACCACATCGGACTTTCATCTGCTGAAGTCTTGGAAATATGGGCCTAACACAGTATCTGAAATATGCTTTGATGGCGTGGAAACGGGGATTTAATCTTTTTTTTTTAATATAAATATATTGAGCTCAGAATATCGACACGGAGCAAGAAAATGAAAATAGAAACAGAGACCATTGAAGCACGAATATATGGAAGTATATAGTTCATTCCATGGGCTGAGAATAAAGAGACAAATACAGAAGTATATAGTTCATTCCATGGGCTGAGAATAAAGAGACAAATACAGAAGTATATAGTTCATTCCATGGGCTGAGAATAAAGAGACAAATACAGAAGTATATAGTTCATTCCATGGGCTGAGAATAAAGAGACAAATACAGAAGTATATAGTTCATTCCATGGGCTGAGAATAAAGAGACAAATACAGAAGTATATAGTTCATTCCATTGGCTGAGAATAAAGAGACAAATACAGAAGTATATAGTTCATTCCATGGGCTGAGAATAAAGAGACAAATACAGAAGTATATAGTTCATTCCATGGGCTGAGAATAAAGAGACAAATACAGAAGTATATAGTTCATTCCATGGGCTGAGAATAAAGAGACAAATACAGAAGTATATAGTTCATTCCATGGGCTGAGAATAAAGAGACAAATACAGAAGTATATAGTTCATTCCATGGGCTGAGAATAAAGAGACAAATACAGAAGTATATAGTTCATTCCATTGGCTGAGAATAAAGAGACAAATACAGAAGTATATAGTGCATTCCATGGGCTGAGAATAAAGAGACAAATACAGAAGTATATAGTTCATTCCATTGGCTGAGAATAAAGAGACAAATACAGAAGTATATAGTTCATTCCATGGGCTGAGAATAAAGAGACAAATACAGAAGTATATAGTTCATTCCATTGGCTGAGAATAAAGAGACAAATACAGAAGTATATAGTTCATTCCATTGGCTGAGAATAAAGAGACAAATACAGAAGAGCTAATCCTCAGAGGCTAAATGAATGAGTGAATAATCTATATATGAATTTAAATATGAAAAACAATTTAGCAAGACATTAAAATATCCTTAAATATCAATGGACATGATAATGTACTTACATACCATAGCTAAAAAAAAAAAAATAAGAGAGAAAGAAAAAAAGCAAGCGGACAATAATGATACAGAGGAGAAGACAAATTAAAAAAAGGGGCTCCAATTAGTTTGACCAAATTGCACCATACGGGTCAGAATTTCTTGCGGTGGTGGCACAGGATGATGATAAGCATACTACCCGTGGTGCACCGCGCTTTCGCCTGCTACCACAATGAGTTTCATGTCAGTAACTTTAAAACTGCACCCATGAAACAGTGAAGAATGATAAGAAACAGACAGACAGAAAAAAGAGACAACGAAACAAAATAGCCTCAGTGAAGCTACGGATACTGGATGACATCGAAAGTTATCATTTCATAAAAATGTGTTTTACATAACGTTACTTTCCATCTCCTTTTTCTTTAAATTTAGAAATTTTTCTCCATCATTCTAAGTTATAGCTATTTTTCAGACGTTGCCTGTATCGTACAGTCCGTCCTCAGATGTGTCCCTCGCCAATCCTTGTCATGAAAATAACAAGATAATCTAATAGCGCTTGAGGCCAGAGTAAAATTTAATAATAAAACTTTATTAACCATCTGAGATTGTTTTGTTGTGGAATCTGCCTGTAACAGCAAGCTGGTGTTCTTCGCAACCGATGCTGTAGGAATGCTGAGGTACAGCATCGTATCGGCGTGGGAACAGGTTATGGCAGCTATTTTTTCAGTCCCAGATTAAAGCTAAAAAGCAGGGGGTGTGCAATGCTTCTTTAGCAAACTCCACCACCATGGGGACCATGGCGATCCCTGCCCCGTTAGTCAGGCGAGGCCTGTTACTGTGGGTACTAACGGAGAGGTGGAACAGGGTCTTGGTCAGCTATAGTTCGCTAACCCTGACGCTAGCATATCAGCTATGGGTCGGTAACCCTGACGCTAGCATATCAGCTACGGGTCGCTAACCCTGACGCTAGCATATCAGCTATGGGTCGGTAACCCTGACGCTAGCATGTCAGCTATGGTTCGCTAACCCTGACGCTAGCATATCAGCTATGGGTCCTGATTGCTCTGAGAAAAAAATGCACAGAAGATTTGCCTCATTTCATGCCATCAAATACTCCTAAATGCTTCTGTTATGAATTCTAAACTTATAAAAATCCACTTTCCCCAACTTGCAACTTAGCTAAATCATTGATTCGTCCCACTTTCCCCAACTTGCACTTTAGCTAAATCATTGATTCGTCCCACTTTCCCCAACTTGCACTTTAGCTAAATCATTGATTCGTCCCACTTTCCCCAACTTGCACTTTAGCTAAATCATTGATTCGTCCCACTTTCCCCAACTTGCACTTTAGCTAAATCATTGATTCGTCTCACTTTCTCCAACTTGCACCCTAGCTAAACCATTGATTAACCCCACTTTCCCCAACTTGCACCCTAGCTAAACCATTGATTAACCCCACTTTCCCCAACTTGTACCCTAGCTAAACCATTGATTAACCCCACTTTCCCCAACTTGTACCCTAGCTAAACCATTGATTAACCCCACTTTCCCCAACTTGTACCCTAGCTAGACCATTGATTAACCCCACTTTCCCCAACTTGTACCCTAGCTAAACCATTAATTAACCCCACTTCCCCCAACTTGCACCCTAGCTAGACCATCGACTCGTCCAATCACTCACCAACTTGTACCCTAGCTAAACCATTGACTCGTCCAATCACTTACCAACTTGCACCCTAGCTAGACCATTGATTAACCCCACTTCCCCCAACTTGCACCCCAGCTAGATCATCGACTCGTCCAATCACTCACCACTCTTCCACCGCAGTAAAGTTCGTTGTCGTTGTAGTTGACCGGGTTAGGGAACCCCAGTCTCCACATACTGTTTCTGGCCGGGGGGTCCATCAAACGCCCGTGGCCCAAAACTGACGCCAAGGACGCCAGAAATACGAACCACGTGGCTGAAATCAGCAACATGATATCACTGGTTCTCTGCGGCCCAGATTTCCGGATGAATCGATGAGGAATCAGCAGACTAGGATGATGTTTCTATCGCAATCTGATGCCTTTCTGCCACAATCTGATGCCTTTATTTTACAGTCTAACGCTTTTGTCATCCACTGTCTTTCTTTTACAATCCGGAGATGAGACCAGTTATCTGAAAATTTTTAAAAAGAAAAGTTATCCAACAATGTGATATATTTTGAATCTGACTCAGTGAGAATGCAATGATAACGATAAAGACAACATCATCACGGGTATGGGCAACATTTACAACTACCCGGAAACAATTTTTCTGCGCTCTATCTATCTATCTATCTATCTATCTATCTATCTATCTATCTATCTATCTATCTATCTATCTATCTATCTATCTATCTATCTATCTATCTATCTATCTATCTATCTATCTATATATCTATCTATCTATCTATCTATCTATCTATCTATTTGATGTCGACTGCATGCCTCCATGATTCATAAAACTTAAAAGTTATCTTAAACTGCTCTTACAGACACCGAATACAATTAATTGTTTTCTGAATAGTTCCGAAAATTTTGTTTAGTAGATAGTCATTTATAATGTATGTAGTTACTTCTGTACTGAGTGAATGTTTAAGAGCGAAACGTAAATGTTATATTTTATTTTATGTCTCTCAGCTTCAATGTTAGTTATGTTTGCTATATGAACAGCATATTTGTAGAATGTCTGGAATAGAGTGAAAGATGTATGATAAAGGGCAGAATGTCACACGGGCCTGCGTGCCCAAGTCTTAACCCTTTTGAAATAAAGATCAATCAATCTATCTATCTATCTATCTATCTATCTATCTATCTATCTATCTATCTATCTATCTATCTATCTATCTATCTATCTATCTATCTATCTATCTATCTATCTATCTATCTATCTATCTATCTATCTATCTATCTATCTATCTATGCTTGTGTGTATGCGTGTTTGAGTACGTGTGTGCCATTCTTTCTTCGATTCAGCTCTGGTAATGTTTTGTATGCTCTGCCTAGGCTAGTTATGCCGCTTTGTCCTAAATCTTGGTACCTAACACTTTTGAAGTCAAGCTGCTTTTGTGACATAAACAGCTCACCATCATCATCATCACCTAGGTGCTCTGCCAGTAGGTATTGGCGGTCATGCCTCACCACAGAAATGTCCATCCCTGATAGCTTTCGTCAGTTCACTTCCAGTCAGATCAGTGGTTCTTACCTTTTATTTATCTATTTTATCTATCGTTTGTTTTGTTTTACCATGCCCCCCCCACCCTTCTTTCCATCTTGAGAACCGCTGTGAACCCCCATCAGTAAATATAAACTAATAAACAGAACCTGGATGCTAAACTTTTTTTAATCGGGTCAGTCTGGTTCATGAAGCCCCCCCCCCCCCCCAAAAAAAAAATCCTTCCGTGTTCAGAGCTTCTGCTTCTTCTTCTTCTTCGTTCGCTTCTACCACCAAGACCGCCCCGTGATCTTCCTGAATTTACTCCTGTGGTCCTCGATGTGGGTCCAATCACCCCTGAGTAAGAGCCAATGAGTTATATTGTTCATAGCCTTCCCCTGCCTCTCTTCCCTCACTGTGTGCCCCAGTGAATGATATCCGTCGTTTTCTTAAGGATTTCATTGGACTCCTTTTCTTCGTTTAAAAAAGTAAAGATAGTCCCATAGCAAATGCCGTAGGGGGTGAAGCGTTAGAGACCTCATTATGCTGGGTCATCAGCGTATGAGGTAGGGTGACCAGTTCCTTTCCTCGATGCCTTTACTTCCCAGATTTTCTCTGGTACCCATTTTACGAGGCTGGGTCGACCTCGGGGCCGTATTGGTCGGAAAAAAAAATCCCCCTCAGCTGGGGATTCGAACCCTCGACCATTTGGTTGCTAGACGAGTGCTCTAACCACTACGCTAGCCGGCCCCCTTTGTTTGCTTTTGTTAAAACTTTCAATCTTTATTATGCTTGTCATTTATCGTACTTTTGGCATTCTTCTAAGAAACCATATCCCTGTAGACTCTAGCGATCTTCTCGTTGATCTGTACACAGCTGCATTACTTCACATTCTAAACCATAATGTCAAATTACATCAGAAAGAAAGCTGTAAAACAACAATAAATAAAATACCTGAAACAAATAGCGGTTTTTTTTTATCTGTCCGCCGCTGACTTCTGGGATACTGTCGAAAATCACACACCTGATATGTTGAACTTCTCCTAAGAAGAAAAAAAAAAACAACGCTGAAAATATAAAATAGGTTCTTAGCTAAAAATGTAACTTTCATTTTAAATCTTCACTTAATATTAGAAATTTATTTTTGTATCAATACATTTCATTTGTGCTCACTAAAAAGAAAAATGTATGTAATTTTGAAACATACACAAACATACAAACAAACAAAACCTCTAAAAAATCTACATATATTATACCAAATGCAAACGATCAGTGACGTCTGCTTATTTAAATGGTTTCTCGAGTTTTCACTTTTCTTAACCTTTTATCATCCTTTCTTATACAAGACTTTTTTGCCGTCCAAATCTTTCTTTAAAATTGTCTTACACAAAGCGATTCATTTCACAAAGTTTTATACTAATAATCACAGTCATTTGCATGTCCCTTGCGGAACTTTGCCTCCCTAACAGCTCTCCTGTAGGCCTCTCGGTTGTAAGCAAGATGCCCTGCTGCTGATGCATCCATTTGCAAATATCAACGATGTCTTGCAGCCATCTTCGCCTTGGTCTTCCTCTCTTTATTTTTCCCATTATGCACCCTTTCAAGATTGTCTTCTCTAAATTATCATGACGTTTAATGTGTCCAAAATATTTAAGCTGCTTAATCTTCCTTGCTAGCCAGCTTTCTTCAATATTAAGTTCTTGTAGTATGGATATATTTGTTCTTTTTTGTGTCCATGATATTCGAAGAACTCTTCTGTGGCATTTACGTTCAAAGGCATTTATTTGTTTCTCATGTGTTTTGTTAAGTGTCCAGGTCTCACAGGCATATGTTGCGATGGGAAATATGCATGTCCTTAAAAATCTTACTTTTGTAGATCTGTCTATTCCTCTCCACAACTTCTTTAGTTGTTTTACTTTCTGAAGAGCAATAGATGTCCTCCTATTAATTTCCCTCATTTTATCTCCATTATTAGTTAGTAATGATCCAAGATATTCAAAACTCTCCTCCTCTTTCAATTTTTCCACACTGACATGTATTTCAGCTGCCTTATAATCATTACTAGTAACTATTACTCACTGAGGCTAATTCGCAGTTGACAGTAATTTATTAAATTATTGTAGACAAGAAAAGAGCGACAAGAAAAGATCTAAATGAAACAAAGTTTGGCAAATACAGTAATAAAAGAATTGAATCTGGAGAATCTTTGAGATAGTTTAAAAGACAATGAAGACGTTACTGAAAATTATTATTATTATTATTATTATTATTATTATTATCATGTGTCTTTTATGAACTGTCACACGGTGCGGGTGCCTTGTTGTGGCATGATACCCTGGCCATTCCCAGAGCTATACCAGCGGGAGATTTACTCCTGGCAGGTCCAGCTAAGCTGGGAAGGTCTGCGGGGGTAGGAATCAGACAAAACTTGCACCCTGGTCCTCCAGGTTGGGGGTTGGAGCATGGGGCCAACGACCCCATCTCCGTAAAAATGATTAATGTTATGGAACAGATAGAGAAGCCTCGAAATTGGATGGATAAAAATGGATTACGGCCTTGGAACGTCAAAAATATTATGAGATTTGGATACAGATAAGGAATAAAATATACTTTGCTCTGCAACACCTGTTAAAATCCGAAATCCTGTCCCAAAAACACCAAAATAACAATTTACAAAAATATAACAAGACCAGCCGTCATGTATGGATCAGAAACATGGAGTGCAATGAAGAAAGATGAACAACAATTGCAGATCTTTGAGAACTAGATCCTAAGAAGAATCTTTGGGCCGATAAAAGATACCAACAGTGGAGAATGGAGAGCTAGAAAGAACACTGAACTTAACAGTTTATTTAAATCCCAACGAATTATAAATGTTTTGAAAATGTAACAGACTACACTGGCTGGGGCATGTAGAATGAATGGAACAGAACAGACAAATGAAAATGATGTTTACACAAGAGATAAGGGAAAAAAACCAAGGGGTAGACTAAGACAGAGTTGGAAAGACAACACAGAAGAGGATGTAAAAGAAACTGGTGTCACCAACTGGAGAGAGAAGATTAGGAAAAAGAGAGGAATGGAGGCGAACTTTATCTGCAGCAATGAGCCTTAATGGCTCAGAAAGTCAAGAAAAAGAAGTCCTTTATGAATGCAGACATGTGCTTAAACAAAGTACACTTGCCAAGACTTTGAAAAGTTAGACTTTAAAAATTGTATATCCATCTATCTATTTTTTTCACGTACACAAAAATAATTTATTGTCCCTTTTCGTGTATAACCTACGAACAATTAATTTTTAAGTATATAAAACTAAGTATGTAACTATAAACGAATAATTAGTGTTTAAATATATAAAATTAAGTATATAAACTATGCACGAATAATTAGTGTTTAAATATGTAAAATTAAGTATATAAACTATGCATGAATAATTAGTGTTTAAGTATATAAAACTAAGTATATACACGGAGACACTGCAGTGAAGCTGTGACAACAAAATGTATAAAGTAGGAAAAAATAGAAACAGCTTTTTTTTCTACTTAACTAGCACACAATTGTGATGTTTCCGTGTCTTATCTCTCTATTTCTTCGTCCTATATGATTAAAGTTCACATCCAAACGTCACTACTATGTGCTAGTTAAGTAATAAAGCTGTTCCTACCTCTTTTATCCCTAGTTTATACATCGCGTATTACCTAGTCTGACGTAAACAACGGACTCATCTGGAAGAAATGTACTGAGTTAAGAAAGATAGCACATTTTTGTAGGATTATACCTCGAAAAAATCTTAGACAAAGCACTTCGTGAGAGAAAGAAAAATCACAAGAGAATTACCTGGGATTGGAACCACGGACTCCGGTAGGACGAGCAGCCGCCTAGCCAAGAGAGAACAGCGTACTAACGAACAACACTATCTCGCACCTCCTCACTTGCAACATCCGAAATGTTCTAGTGCGATGCTATCTCACACTTTTTCACTTGCAACATCCGAAATGTTCTAGTGCGATGTCGATATCGCTCTTTGATTTGACTGAGCAAGTGCGACTCTTTAACTAACACCGCTGATTTAGTCGAAGCGAAACTAACGCCATATCGATGGGCACCGGCCTTTTAAACCCATCCTGCCAATTTTTTTGTTTCTTTTTCATGTGTTTAGAAAGCAAAGCGAGACCAGAGGATGCGGAGAGCAGAAACAAAAATAGATTGAAGAAAGGAAAATCGGGAAGTGAAACTTTGTCCACTGGAAGAGCATCCAAACAAAGAACCAAAGAGTACAGAGCACGTGTTTGAAATTCCCTCCCATGTTTGCAAACCTCGTGTTTGCCTCCAGTTCTCGCGTTATTTCAGTGGATCTGTCAGATTGTACAGATTGGAAAGGGGGGGGGGGGGGAATAGCAGAAATTCTGATGACCAATTCTTAATTCTTGAATTTGAAATTTATTTTCAACATACAACTGATTTTTCTGCAATATGATTTTTTTTAAACAGATGTTTATCCTGTGTAGTAAGTAGTTTCGCAAATATCTTTTTAAATGCGAATTTACTTTTGAGAGTATTATGAATTTAACTCTTGTTTTAACTCTAGCCGTGAGTGTGAGCAAGTACCTGGCAACATTTATGTCATTCATGGCCAGATTGTACTCTTTGTCTGTTGACGCTTGCTAGTACTGCGCCTCCTTCACACAAGGTACTTGCAAACAGAGTGGCAGCTACTGACAATGTAAGACTCGCTAGCTTAATTCAGCGGAATGTTGCCTCGTACGCAGAGTAGCTGAAAGTGTTCTTAACACATTCTGTCTCCGGCTAAACGCAGTGGGCGTCTGTCTATGTCTTGTGAGAAGGTGGAGGAATTCGCAAGACATACCAGTGTCTTACGATTTACATCCTTCCCGTGCCGTTAAACGTCACATAGGGCTAGCATGGTAGTTTGCTAAGTTTTCCTGTTTTCGGCGAGCTTTTCAACCTCATCAAGGGATTTTATGCCTACTAATCTGGCCTCTCTTAAACAATGTCCTCTTTAGAGTTTCACGTGGTCGACATCTTTTTCTTCGGCCTATTGTGTTCCACTTGATAGCTTGTTTTGGGAATCTCTGTTTCTTCTCATTACGTGACCAAGATATGTTCATCTTCTTTTTCTGATCACCCATTAGACAGGTTGTTGTTCGCTCATCTGCCTTATCTCTGCGTTATTCACGAATTCGTCCCACGTTATATCGAGTATTTTCCTTGGGCATTTGTTTTCAAAAGAGTCTGATTTCTTGTCTGTTTCTTCAGTTGTTTTCCAGCTTTCGCATGCATAAATGAGGGGGGATATTACATTCAAATTGAATAGTCTTAACTTGGTTTTTGTGCTTCTAACATTTGAATGCTATATATTCTCAAGATTCTTGAAGATTACTGATGTTTTTTGTTTTTTGTTTTTTTTTTGTTTTTTTGCAATTCTAATTCTATCTTCCTTTCTGGTGTCACCAGCCTGGTCTGTGTAGCTGCCGAGGTATGAAAATTGGTGTACTTCTTCAACAGCTATTCCTTCTACGTATACCAGTGTAGTCCACGAAAATCACTTCAGCCAGGCAGTCGTGAGTTGCAGATATCGAAGACAACATTGTTGCGTGTGTTACGAAAGTGCCTTTGCATGTGCCCGTACAGGCCGCAGCTAGTGCAAGCTTTAACAATGAAAAAGTCGTCAGACATCAATTCTTTATCTATTTTTAAAAGCAAAATCGAGGAGAATGACTCGTTTGTCGAGGTGGGTAATTTTCAGCGATGAATCTATGTTCCATTTTAGTGGCAAGGGGAACAGACATAATGTTTTAGTGGCAAGGGGAACAGACATAATGTTTTAGTGGCAAGGGGAACAGACATAATGTTCGTGTTTGGGGCGCAGGAAACCTTATTCAGGTCATAGGACATCAGTGGGATTCGCCAAAAGTGAACGTCTTTTGTGCCATTTTGAGGAAGAAGATTTGCTGACCTTTTGAGGAAGATTTTCTGACCTTTTGAGGAAGAAGATTTGTCGACCCTTTGAGGAAGAAGATTTGTTGACCTTTTGAGGAAGAAGATTTGTTGACCTTTTGAGGAAGAAGATTTGTTGACCTCTCTTCTTCGAGGAAGACTCTGTAACTGGTACACTGATGTTGATTGATCTGTTGATGCTTATCAACTTCAGGAAGACAGCAAAAACTTCTGTTTTCAACGAACAAGGAAGGGGGGGGGGGCACCTCCTTTCTGAGAAAGCTAATCCGCCCAGTCTATGGACCGGAAGAACTGGTTAAAAAAAAACGACTCACATTTGTCGTCATGCCCCCCCCCCCACCCCCACCCCTTGTCTCTATTGGCCTGGCAGCTTTTCGCTTTTTTTTCTTGTGAGGGTACATGAAAGGCAACGTTCGCTTACCCCCACTTCCACAGGATCTAAACATTACGAAGCAGGCAATCACAGACACCACGACATTAATTACTCCAGTGCTTCTCAGACTTGTTCGGGCCGCGCTCCCTTTTCTCCCAGGCCGCATCGTGCGGTTACTGGGGCCCAGATTTGGGGAGAAAAGAATAGGACCACTGCCACCTTCCACGTATGTCGTAAGAGGCGAGTATAGATGTTGGGGGATAGGCCAACGACCTGTTATCTGTAAAAAAAACTGGAGCGCTACAGAAACACGGAGAGGAAAGCCAGGAAACTTTGTCTTGGAAAAGGAAGGGACTCTGATAACAGAGCGCATGACGTCATGCAATCAAAGCCGAAAGGAAGCCACAGAACCGACATCCCAAGTACCAGGACACCTTTTACCTTTGCATGTCTGGGAAAGGGCAAGACATGAACCTACAAATCATGTCTAGGAAATGGAGATGGATTGGCCACAGAGGAAATCCGACACCAGCATAGCAAGACAGGCACCGCCACGGAATCCTCGAGGAAATAGAAAACGAGGAAGACCTAGACTTACTTGGAGAAGAGACATTATGACAGGAACAATTTTTTCGTATAAATAGGAAACAACGAGGCTTTCGTACGATAAAGTAAGAGAAGACAGTTTTGTAGAATTAGACCTCGAAAAAATCGTAGACAAAGCACTTTGGTTAAACGTGAGAGAAAGAAAAATTACACGAGAATTACCTGGGATTCGAACCACGGACTCCAGTAGGACGAGCAGCCGTCTAGCCACGAGAGAACAGCGTACTAACGAATTGCGCTATCTTACACCTTCAAAAGAAAAAGTGTGTTTGAAAACGAAATCATTAGTAACTGTTCAGTCGACACGAGGGATCGTGACACCCGGAAAGAAACAAAATCGTGACACAGAAATTCCGTAGCTTAGATTCATTCAGTCTCTCTAGCAGGTACTAACTTTAGACAAACATACACACGGTCTCCTGCCATGTCTGGTGCATACTTGAACAACAATAAACGAACGAATACTTCATACGAATTATGACAAGGGATACACATGGAAGGAAGCAGAGAATAATTCCAAGAACAGTGATGACTGGAGAGCCTTTATCTGTGCCTTATGCTCTCAAGGGAGTGAAAGGCGATGATGATGATGATATCCTCAAACCCCCTCCACTCTTTCCCCTCCATGACTCGTACAAAGCCCTATTAAACTAGAATATGCATTACATAAGTGAAAACTTCAACTATGCTTCCAAATTTCCTTTCCAGTATGAAGGAGTACACTTATAACTCACCTACTGCGTTATTACCTCAACTTTTAATGTGATGGATGAGTTTCATGCAGGGACACAAGTTTCTCGATATCAGGTTGAAAAGTGCTAAGAGGGAAGGTATTATTGTCCCACATCTGCTTCTTCGTTTTCCTTCAATGCCCCCTACTATCCCTTTTCTTCCACTGCCCCCCCCCCTTTCTGCTCCTTTTTCTTTCATCGCCCCCCCCCCCCAAATCCTTTAAAACGCCAACTTTGGAAGACACTGATTTGCTCCATATAATATTACATACAACATGAAAGGTACTGATGGGGTCTTCTCTACAAAATAATATATACGTTCCCCATGCGGTTTCGTTTGTCTTCCTACATCGGCATCCGGAAAGTGTAAAGGAATTTTTGGAACACCCTGTATATTACAAAGCGCCATGCCGCGTGGCGTAGGCGATCATTTCTCTCCACAATTCTCTGTCTTTAGACTTGATTATGAGATCTGTCGGTGACTTTCTTCCTAGCCACGCTGGCAGCCCATCCAGTAACTTCTCTCTCTGGTTTCCTCTGTCTCTTCTTCCCTCAATTTTTCCATTTATCACAGTGTGTTTCAATTTTCCTCTTCTCAGAAAATGTCCTATAAAGCTCGCTTGTCTGCTTCTGATCTTTGCTGTAATTTGATTTTTAACTCCGGTCTCTCTTAAGACTTCTTCATTGGTTTTCTTTGTCTGTCCATTGTACCTTACATGGAGACAGTTGGAAAGAGTGGCCCAGGACCGAACTGCCTGGCGAGCTCTTGTTGGCGGCCTATGCTCCACGAGGGGTCAGAGGCATAGATAGATAGATAGATTGTACCTTAACATTCTTCTTGTTTATTATAAACTGGAATTATAAATCACTAAAGTAAGGGAGATAAATTGTATCAAAGGCAGCGAACACAATTAATAAAATGACGATGATATGGACAAGGATAGAAGAAACGAAAATAGAAAGAAAGAACAAAAGAAGAGGACAGAATGAAAGATAAAAAAATATTTAAATAAATAAGCAAATATGAGGACATCTGGAGATCAGAGTTTATGATCTGAGGTATTAGAGATCTCAAGGGAGGTAACGTGTCGTGTTCAATCAGACAAGCCATTGATAAAAGCGATCTAATTCCGGATCAGCGTTTATACAAAACATGTAAGGAATATAACACAAGAAACCGGGGACGCTGTTATCGCTAACTTTAAACGGGAATGTAACCCGAATTAGAACCTAAATATTTTACAACACTCAGGCTCTGTGTACTTCAACTTCGACACAATGCGGAGACCGCAAACAAAGACGGGCGAGTAACGATACGCATGTCTTTTTGACCGTTTTCAAAATAGGCGCCATGTTTAACTTCAACAACGATTTTGTCAACAGTTCCCTCCATCCTTCTTAAATGTAACACAAATGGGAGAAGGGAAATTGATACAGCGGGCAGTGCAGGAAGTTAAAATAACTCCGGGGGTAAATGTCGTCTGTTATTTGTAACATCCTCTTGTTCATTGTAGCGGTGTAAATTTTTGTTTTGTTTTAGTCAAGTCTGGTTTCTTGACGTCTATATTTTTAAACCTGACAGAAGGAATATAAAGCACCAATGTCTCCCCCCCCCCCCCTCTTGTGTATTATGCAGGAAGCGACAAAATGGGGGATTTGTTGGATACTGGCAACGACCTTTAGATGCAGGCTTGTTTCAGAGAGATAGAACTGGCAGCTATGTACGAGGGGGGGGGGGGGTCAAAAAGTTCGTATTCTGACATACTGTAGTAGGAAATATGACATAAAAATTATAACACCACTGTTTTTCAACATAATTTCCTGCAACATCAATCCACTTGGTCCACATGCAAGAGATAGCAACTTTTTAAGTGACATTCTCTTTTTGGTAGGTTGCTATGCAACAAAAAATTATCAGAATTCTTTAAGTGCAACTATGTCAGGATAAGAACTTACTGAGCACCCCTCGTACGATACAAACCAGACCTAGCACTCATTCATATGTGACAGTGCCCTGGCCCCGAGAAAAGGAAAACATTGCCCTGGTCCCTGAGAAAAGGAAAACATTGCCCTGGTCCATGAGAAAGAGAAAATATTGCCCTGGTCCCTGAGAAAAGGAAAACATTGCCCTGGTCCCTGAGAAAAGGAAAACATTGCCCTGGTCCCTGAGAAAAGGAAAACATTGCCCTGGTCCCTGAGAAAAGGAAAACATTGTCCATGACTCATTTCCACAGAGTGTGATATGATAAATAACACTTTAGAACCTTCTTTCTGGTGTTCAGTGTCAGAGAAACGAGATGTTTCTCATTTGCTTGAAAGCTGTTTTTCTTGGCATATTCTATTCTTGATTTCTGATGTACACTTTCCAACAACTGATGTTGTTGGCGTCACCAAATATTTCAATGTATGTACAGATAGTCCTTGCTTTCCCATGGGGTTTCTGTTTCAGTAGCTGCATCAGAAAGCAAAATGGACTAAAAGTGACTTTCATAAGTTTAAGCGAGTTTTGCAGTAGTTTACTGTCAACAGATAGGTGTGTTTGAAAACATTAACTGCAGCAAATTTATAATGTGTACATAGTGAATGAATTTAAAGTAAACCAATGTTTAAGTAGGTTTACTTTAATTTCATTCATTAGCATGTAGGAAAAAGATAAAAATGGAAATAGCAGATGAACAGTTTGGATTTGTTGAAGGGAACACACAATGCCATTTATGCTTTAAGAACACTAACAGAAAGAGCTTTAGAAGTACAGAAAGATCTCTATTTATGCCTCATTGATTACACCAAAGCATTCAACAAGGTGAAATATGATGAGATTATTAAAATGCTTGAAAACATCATTATAGATGGCAAAGACCTGAGGATTGTAAAACATCTATATTGGCAGCAAGAAGCAGCAATTTGAGTTGAAAATAGAACTGGAAAATATCAACCTATAAAACAAGGACTGCAACAAGGATGTGTCTATCTCCAGACCTTTTTTCTCTGTACAGTGAGAATATTCTAAGAACAATCATCACAGAACCAGGCATAAAAATAGGAGGAAACAATATAACAACCTTCGGTATGCTGACAACACAGTGCTGATAGCTGAGAACCAACAAGACCTGCAAAATCTCTTGGATAAAGTCGCCAAAGAAAGTGAACAGAAAGGCCTTACTCTGAACATCAAAAAGACAAAGACTATGGTTATATCTAAGAAACAGAATCCACCAACATGCAGTATAAAATTAAATGGAACTATTCTAAAGCAGGTGCAGAAATTCAAATACCTTGGAGCAGTAATAACTTCAGATGGGAAATGCAGAACAGAAATTAGGAACAGAATAGGCCAAGCAAAAACTGCATTTCAGAGAATGAGAAACATATTATCCAACACAACCTCATCAATGAATGTTAGAAAATGAGTCCTAAAATGCTATACTGAACCTATCTTGTTATATGGAAGTGAATCATGGACAACAGATAGGTCTGCACAAAAATCATTGGAAGCAGCAGAAATGTGGTTTATTAGAAGAATGTTGCAAATCCCCTGGACAGCAAAAATAACTAATGAAGAATATATGAGAAGAGCTGGAGAGACAAAAAATCTTGTAAAAAAACATAAGAGAGAGACAATGTACTTTCATAGGACATGCAATGAGAAGAGGGGGCACTGAAAATATTATAACAACAGGAAAAATAGAAGGAAGAAGATCAAGAGGAAGACCAAGAGAAATGATACTCGACAGTCTGACGGGATGGTGTGAGAGGAGATCACCAACTGAGCTGATGGCCTGCATGAAGGATAGTGTACTCTGGAGAAGCATAATAGCCAACATCAGTCACACGGCACCTGATGATGATGATTAGCATGTACCTTATGGAACTTTTTTCTTGAAGGTCTATTGTAAGCAAGATGCCCTGCTGATGATGCATTTATTTGGAAATCATCATCTTGTTGCCTCTTCTTTTTCCCCTATATGTACCCTTCCATGACTGTCTTCTCCAAACTCTCATGACATTTAATATGCCTGAAACACTTAAGTTTTCTCTCTTTAATCTTCTTTACTAACCAACCTTCTTCAATATTAAATTCTTGTAGTATGGATATATTTGTTCTTTTATGTGTCCATGGTATTTGGGGGATTCTTCTGTAGCAATTTTTCAAAGGCACTTACTCTCAGCGGTTTTGTTAAGTGTCCAGGTCTCACAGACATATGTTTGCAATGGGAAAGATACATGTCCTTAAAAATATAATTTTTGTAGTTCTATCTGTTCCTCTCCACAACTTATTCAGTTGGTTTAGCTTCAGGAGAGTGACAGATGTCCTCCTTTTAATCTCCCTTATTGTATCATCTCTATTACTAGTTAGTAGTGATCTAAGATATTCGAAACTTTCCACCTCTTCCAATTTCTCCTCACTGATATATAGTTCAGTTGCCATGTTTTGTCAGTTGTCATCAATTTAGTTTTCTTTGCATTAAGATAAAGGTTTTGCTCTTCACTATTCTTATGGACTGACATAATTAGTTTTTCCATTCCTTTTTGTGTTGTGGACAGTAACACTGTGTCATGAGAATATCTAATCTCTGGTATTTCATAACCTCCAATTTTTATGGTATCATAATGTTTTTTGTCTGCAACCTCTCTGACATTTCTCCTTGGACACTTTAAAACGTGCTGTTTATTCTAAAAAAAATATTTGTAAACCTACAAGAAGTCACTGGACTGATGGCAGGAAAAACGAATTGTCGCAAAGTCAGACGTCAGAAAGCGGGAACTATCTGTACCCATCTCAAGGTTGTCCCATGAACTTCCTGCAGTTATGTGGGGTTCTTGCTCTGTGACATGACAGTGTTATGTGGGGTTCTTGCTCTGTGACATGACACTTTCTATTTTCTCACTATTCAGAATGAGTCATATTTTTATATAAAACATAAATCTCCGAATACGTAAACACTGAGTTTTCACACGTAAATAAATTTTTTAAAAACCCATAAACACACAGAAATTCACATTAAAAAAAAAAAAAAGAAAGAAAGGAATATAACAAAGTCTCAAATCCAAACCAAGTCAGACATGACTGGAAAGGGTTTAATAACGGAGTATATGCATACCAAATCTACAACTAGAAACAAAAGATGCAACTTTATCACAAGCAGTGATGAGAATAATTCTGCTGAGCTGGGAAGAAAATTGTAAGAGAAAAAAAAAAAAAAAGAAAGAAAGAAAGCAATCAAATAAAAATGTTGGCATAAATTACACTGGGCTATAATTAAAGCCCAAATTCTAACCAGTTTCTGTGATAAAGCCCTCAAGCACAGCCTCTTCACTTAATGATTACAGAACATAATAATAATAATAACAACCTTTAGCTTTCTGACTGCAGAAGATAACAATAACAACAATCCCAAGATTTTCTGATTACACAAAACAAAAACATTTTTTTTTCTGAAAAAAAAAAAACTTTTTAGTTTGTGACTGAGAACATTAAAAAAAAAAAAAAACAAAGCTTTTAAACTTGACTGTCGCAGGCAGTAAAACAAGCTTTACATGTTGTATTGCAGAAAATAACAAACAGCTTCATCAGCTTTTTTTTCTGGTTCCAGAAAATAATGCCTTACTCTTGATGCTTGAAACAACTGAAACATAAAACCCTAAATCTTCTACATACAACACTTATTCACTAAATATCTTTACAAGAAACACTGTAGTGTTCATACAAAGAGGGGAGGTGGGGGGAGTGGGGGTGGGGGAGCGATGTGAGTTTGAATCAATACACACATAAAATCAAAGAATCTGACACTTACTCTCAAGTAACTTGACTGCAAGGTGATGACAAGTCAAAGGTCACAGTTCGAGTCAACAATGGCACAGTCACAAGATATGCTCATGTTATAATCATCATAATGTCAAATAAGACCAGACAATGCAGTCTGAACATCACAATGCAAATAATACTACAATGAACTGAAATCTTTCTTCCTCCATTAAACATTTTCAAGTAAGGATTATCTCTGTTGTTTTTCCCCCCCTCCGTGTACATTTGATTCTTTCTGGCACTTCACCAAACTAGACAAAAAAAAATCTTCCATGTATCTTGCCATATCTGTCTCGGTAGACGGGCTCTGCTGACAGGATTAAATCTTTCAAAAACAGTAGTCTGTGCTTTTTAGCAGTTTTAGCATCTCAGCTGTGTTTATGATTCTCGGAAGAGGCCCTAGCTCTTCTCCGAACACACAAATTACAAGGATGATCAATGAAACATTCTAAATATACTATAAATCTGGTGTTCTCTTCCCAAATTGACACCTACAATTAAACTATTTAGATCACTGGTGTCCTTTAAACTAGCTCCTCTTCAAATAATAACTGCAATACACTTATGACTCTTCTAAAACACAAATGCACCACTGTTCCGCTATAATCAACAATGTCACATTTGTTCTGCCTGAAAATAACAAACTTCCACAGGAAGCAGGCGGTCACTCCTCACAAGAACAAAGATGTGTGATGCAAGAATAATCTCGGATATCATCTATGACTTCATCATAACTACTGAATTATGACTAAATAAGCATAAACAACTAAATGTTTACGCGGTCTCTGTACCAGACATGAAAATATAAGTGTCTCATTTCTCCATACAAAATCATGTTTCACCACAAAATATCCACCAAGGGTATTTCTACAAATAAAGAAACTCAACTAATCATACAGCACTCTGTTTACATGTTGCCAAACAATGATTTGTTGATTCACAGAATATGCTGATGGCATAGTTTTAAAGTCCTAATGATGACTGATAACTAAAGTGGTCTCTTGACTGTTGCATGACTTATAAACTGCTGTCACGTGATGGGAAACAGAGAACTGACAACTATTGTTAGGATTTCATTTTACATGTGTAAATGGGTTAGATTTTTTTTTTATAATCAGTTGAAATTTTTTTTTAAATGCTAAAATTGGTCACATTAAAGGGAAAAAAAAAGGACTTATCACTTAAAGTCACTGAGAAACTATATAAAGTTCATCATCATCACGTGCCATATTTCAAGAATGCTTGGCTGCAACAGCTCTCCAGGCTTCTCTGCCTCTTATCCCATGAGCCATCTGACCACACTGATTCCTGCCCACCTCTTGATATTGTTAGTCCATCTATATCACTTTCAACCTCTTGATGTTGTCAGTCCATCTATATCACTTTCAACCTCTTGATATTGTCAGTCCATCTATATCACTTTCAAACTCTTGATGTTGTCAGTCCATCTATATCACTTTCAACCTCTTGATATTGTCAGTCCATCTATATCACTTTCAACCTCTTGATGTTGTCAGTCCATCTATATCACTTTCAACCTCTTGATGTTGTCAGTCCATCTATATCACTTTCAAACTCTTGATGTTGTCAGTCCATCTATATCACTTTCAAACTCTTGCTCCTCCTCTCTCAAGAATGGTGGTTTTCACCACAGTTTAAATTTCTTGATTTGAACATAGTATTTTAATTATCAGGTTCTCATATTTTCACTATTTTTTTCCAACCAATTTTCAATTATTCCAAAAACTCCTCCATCTGTCTGTCTCTCTGTCCATGATGTACATCTCATTCCTCTCTATATACACACTTCAAGGGTCTCCAATCTCCTTTTGATCTAAGTCTTCTCCTGCCTGTCTTTCTTTTCCTGATATACATCTCATTCCTTTCTATATATACATTGCTAGACCCTCCAATCTTCTTTTCATCTAAGTCTCTGAAAAAAAGAAAACCATGATGATTCTACACAAAAGAACATTACACACTTCAGTTACAAAGAACATTACATCTGCAAGGAAGTCATGGAGTTTCTGCATTGATACAAGACCTACAAAATGTGTATTTGTATAACTTTATACTTCACATACTCAGTCACTCACACATGCACAATACACTTGGCAAAAGTCACACCAAAAAAAACCCACATACATGTCAAGAAAACAAACTCCAATAAACAGCAGCAAATTCTGCGTGCAATAGATATAGAAGTAGCAGTTATGATATCTTTAAAAATATAATTCACAACAAGTTTGCAAAAGTAACATAAATATTACAATAATGCCAATAATATTAACAGCAATATCAACCACGGTAGGGCACCCACAATAAGAATAATGACGAGAAACAGCATGTCACTGCCAAACTGAAGAACTAATGAAAGTAAAACTATTCATGGACAGTGACCATAAGATACAGAATGAACGAACTTTATTAAAGTGATCCCATGAAGTATCTCAAAAACAAAACCATATTTAAATGTGTTCTAAAAACATGTGCAGCCACACACAAACAAACAAAAAATAACATCAACTTGGAACATGACTACACCCAGTTTATGTGTAGTAAAGTCATAGATCAAAGATAACCAGCTTCGTTGTCCACACCTCACAAACTTCTATGGATGTCCTATTAACCACTTTTCATTATTTCTGAACATGAGAGAAGCTATATCATTGACATAATTTAAAATTGTTCTGTTCAACCAAGTGGAAAAAATATCTACCTGACTCTAAATATTAGGGAGCAAATGTGACCAGACTGGACACTAAACTTTAGCAGTTGAACCCTTTAAAAGTGACATTACCCAAAATCAGTAGAAATTATTTTTTTCAATAAAATAACAATAAAACATCATAACCGCTGACTGATGACAAAAGGACAGTTAACTTTGATACAGCACTGACAAAAGAACTGCTAACTTTTATCAAGTTATACAAAACAAGCTGACAGCTAGAGTAAACCTTAAACCACAAACATTTATAAACTGTTAGCAACAGTATTACATTTGTACAACTGCTCACAAGTCTAATTAAATGCCATTTTGAAACATTTTCAATAGTAATTCATACCAACTGTTAACAATGTCTACACCTGCTTGAAAATAATATTTAAAAAAAAACAAAACACATTAATTACTCACAACAGGAAAAAAAAAAATCATCTTTTTTAAGAAACTTGAAAAATATAAAGCCAGAATCTTTTAATCTTAAATTATACTCTTTGAAAGATAAAATTCAAAATGTGTCAAGATTTTCTATGTTAATACACCAGGAAGTGTGTGTGTGTGCGTGCGTGTGTGTGTGTGGGGGGGGGGGTGAGGGAAATGCATAAACTTGTTTAGATCAGAGCAACCAAACAAGAAGTAACTGAATGGAATGCACAACCTTTGCTAGGGAACATCTGTTTTTGGAAAAGACAAAAACAAAAAAAAAAAACACATTAATTACTCACAACAGGAAAAAAAAAATCATCTTTTTTAAGAAACTTGAAAAATATAAAGCCAGAATCTTTTAATCTTAAATTATACTCTTTGAAAGATAAAATTCAAAATGTGTCAAGATTTTCTATGTTAATACACCAGAAAATGGGGGGTGGGGGGGGTGTGTGTGTGTGTGTGTGTGTGGGGGGGGGGGGGTGGTGGTGAGGGAAATGCATAAACTTGTTTAGATCAGAGCAACCAAACAAGAAGTAACTAAATGGAATGCACAACCTTTGCTAGGGAAACATCTGTTTTTGGAAAAGACAAAAAAAAAAAAATCAACGGCAGCCTTTCAAATTAAGAAGGCGAGTCCAAGTGAAATCTTACCCTGTCGTCCTCTGTTTGATGCAAGAATGACTCCCCTTACATAAGAAGTTTTTCTTCGGCAAGAGTAGATTTCATGCTACACACAAATAGCTACGAAGCTGAAAACAAGCAGGACTTTTCTCCCTCATGTGATTCAGTGTGCTATGACCCACTTACACATCCTCAGCCAATCTACGAAAGAAAGGTCAGCTCGAAAAAAAAGACGATTGACCACAGGATGATGTTTGTCTCTAGACACCTAGTAACACCAGGAAAGCCGGGAATTAAAAAAACGTAAGCTGGCAATAAAGGACATTTAACTTGGCACTTCACAACAAATCAGAGTTATCTTAGAAATACCAGTCTACATGCAAAATCAATGAAAAATGAGTTGATCTCCGCCTGACTTTCTGCTTTCTGTATGTGAGAACAAGCCATGTTAAAATTTTCTTGAACATTTGCTCAAGTTGTTCCACTTAGCTCTAAGATTTACACAGAAAATTCTCTCACAAGTTAAAATGGCAGATCAAAATGGTTACTACAGTAATGTTCTACTGCTTTGTGAGGTAAATATGTAAAAAAAAAAAAAAGTAAAGGTAATCCTGTCATGCCATAGAGGCACATAGGGATATGGTGTTGGTGCCCATATTTTCCTTGACCTGTCAGCACACTAGAGGGTGATATGGTCAGTATCACGCCTGGCTGCCTTTTCTTCCCCAACTCCTGAACAAGTCTGGTACCCATTTCTACAGCTTGGAGACTGGATGCCTCTGGCCGGAATCGAACCCCCGACCTTTGCCATGAGAGACCAGTGCACTAACTACTTTGCCACTCAGACACCTAGGTAAATATGTGGCTCTAGTTTAAACAAGAGTTAATTTTTTACAGAGATAAAGTTCTAATTACACCAAATATTTTCACTAACACTAATTTTTTGTTCACACAAGTGTTTTTTTTTTCACCGAAGTAAAAATTCTGGTTCAGACAAGCATACATGAGGTGACTGAAAAGTCTGTGGTTTAAGGTACAATGAAATGTGATAAACAGTTCTCTTATCAGCTCTGACATAAAACTCTGCTTCTTTTAGGATTACACAGCAATTTTCAAGTTAACAACTGCTGTCGCAGGTATGGGATTCTTTCACATAACAGTCTTCAACAAACTCTGACAGCATCTATAACTGTAATGTGCCTTCTTTTCTGAAGCCCCATGTTGGCGTACCCAGTATGATGAAGAAGAGACATGATTTACCAAGTTTACATGCTTGGGTCATGTCCCAGAGCATATTTAACGCTATGGGTTGGTGTCTACCTGGTGAGATGTAATGCCTGACTTCTTAATAAACTCCACCACAACAATAATTGTAAACTATAACTCAAATGTCTTCACTTTTAACAACTCTATCTACAGTCAATTTTATCCAAACTATCTTGGTGCTTAGAATCCTTCGAGAACATATTACATAAACACTAAATTTAACCCTGATTAATCCACCAGTCGGTTATGAATGAACTGACAATGATCAAAATAACTTCTACAAAGCAACAATAAAACACCCACTAAAATATGTTCCATCTCATCATCGCATGCAGCACAGTTAAAGCTAAGCTGAACACTAAGGCATAATTAAAACAAGCACCTAACTCATTTCACACACAACGGTACAACATCAATATGTAATGACGTTTGATCGAAGTGGCCGCACATGATAAATCTGCACTACATTTACGACACCTATTTCTGGCTATAAGAACAACACATGGAATCAATGAACTAAATAACACGTCCAATAATATCTTTCAAGCAAATAACAAATTACAAATGCATTATTATGAACATAGAACGAATGGAAAGTTAATACTGATTTTGCTGCTGAGAAGAAAAAAAAAAAAAAAGTAAAAGACAATAATATGAGAGTCAATTAATCCCATTAAATATCTCTAAAAATATCAAGCAAGATTCATCTGTAAGAAAGTTATAGCTTGGACATATGGACCTTAAACATTGACTAGACCAAGAAAGAGGGGAAAATGATGTCCAATTACCATCTCACCAGGCATACAATTTACCTGTTTGCAAGCATGTTACCATTTATTAAATAAAAAAAAAACTTTGCACAGAACAAAAAAAGTACAAATTACTCTTTAAATGACTTAAGATAA
This sequence comes from Achatina immaculata, assembly GCA_009760885.1. NCBI lineage: Eukaryota > Metazoa > Mollusca > Gastropoda > Stylommatophora > Achatinidae > Lissachatina > Lissachatina immaculata. The sequence continues at coordinate 14,750,549 of CM019706.1, read as the reverse complement.
CAAATATCACCTGTTGAGTTGAGGATTTAAAAGAAAGACCAAAAAAAAAAAAAAAAAACTCACTAAAATGATACAGAAATGCAGCATTCTTCGTCTTTTTTTTTTTCAAAAATAAAAGTATTCTATTCTAAATTAAAACAAACAAACCAAAAAATCCACATATAAAACAAACCCAAACATCATCACATTCCTGTACCTCTTTGTTTTCTCTCACACTATCATATCTATTTCCTTGCAATAAAGTGGGCAAGTGTGGCGCTTCTCTGACAAACTCATGGCCCATATCGGGCTTTGAACATCTCTGCAATTCCTCTCTTAAAGTGCAGGCTGTGATTTCACCCCCCCCCCAACCCCCTTTTTTTTCTTTCATCAATTAGATTAACGATATTAAACATAACCATCAACCAATCAATGATGTCAACAACAAACCTTTTCCACAAAAGTTGTAAGAAATGCAGTATAACCCTATTCTCTTAAAGACCTAACTAAAGAAATGCATTGCACTTTGACATCTGAGAAAAGCTGCTACTAAGGACAGACAGTATTGCACAGCAGATAAAGTGTATAAATGGAAACAAAATTAATATTAAAATTTTTATGACAATCATTATTACATGGTGACAACTATTACCATTACTATCAATTACCACATATTAAATTATTTAAAAAAAACACTCATTATCCATCAAATCGATACTTTCACTAGCAAAAGAGTATCCTTCACCAGATCTATCAGCAGCAAAACTTTCCCACCATAAAGCATTGCAATTCCCTCATCAGCTCAGTAATAATTTCTTACTCAGAGAAATGCACGTTCATTGGAAAACATAAGCTGGCAGTGAAGATATTTTACAGCGAGAGTCATGCTGACAAAATAAAATTTCAGTCTGAAACTGAGTGATCTTTGAAGTCTCTCCATCTCATTTTAAGGACTCGGTCATTCACTGACCATCACAACACACACAGTCAAGCAACTGGCCATAATCCCTACATTAATTAAATAAACATCTCCATCTTTACACACAGTGAGAAGACATACAAAACAAAGAATCCAGTTTAGTGTAGTTAGCAAATGACTAACACATGAGCATGCAGCCATGTAAAAATTGTCACTTTCACCAATGAGAAGATTTCACCAATGAGAAATGAGTTCTTTTAGAAAAATGTTCTTCTTTTAAACTGGAAACTTATATACTTCAGAAGTTCTCTCTCTCACTCACTCACTCACTCACTCACACACACACACTCACTTGTCAACTCTGAAAATTCATAGAAACGCATGTGTCATATGAATTAGTTCATATCCCTTGTCTCATAATTTAGTTCTTCACAAAGAGAGAGAGGAAAAAAAAACTTGCCAAACCCCAGTATCGAATTTAGCAACTTTCATCACATCAAAGATCAAATGATTTGTGCATCAAAGAAAGATGTAAAAAAAAAAAAACATGAACGGCCAAGCTGACTTTTGCAGTAAAGGACTTGTTTTTTTTTACAATGTGTTTAAATGTTCTTGGTGATTTCATAGGCATGAAAATCATTTATGGAACTTCTACCAAGTTTTACCTACATTAAATTTTAAAAAAAAAAAAAAAAGCTGGTTGATTTGGTATTAGTTAAACACTCAGGATCCGAACCACAAAATGAAGAAATATCTGGCCTGCCATGCTGGTCAGGCAAGAGAAAAACAGAATTTTAAAGTGAATGCCTGCTTTCCTCCCCCCCCCCTTTTTTTTTTTAGCATTTTAAAATGTGCAAATGAGGAAAATAATCGTTATTATCTCATTTCCATGCTGATGGCAAATATGTGCCAACGAAAACAGCAAAATGTCCTCAGGTATGCAAACCTCTTACTACAAAAAAGAAATTTTTTTTTTTTAGTGTGTAGCATACCTGGGACCAGACAGGTGAAAATTATTTATCTTCAAAGACCACAACACCAAAAAAAAAAAAAAAGCTTTCACAATACCAAAACTTCATAAACATAACAGCAATATATTATATATGGTACACCGAGACAGCATTTCCTCCAAATTTTGTGATGCAAACTCCAGACATCATAAACATAATATGGAGAAAAAAAAAACATTTTGGTACCTCATGTTATAGCACTATAATAAATTTAACTCTTTTAACACCACTAGTAAAACATACAACACATTCACATTTTTTTAAAAAAAATTGGCTTTTTAAAAACTCTTGTGAGCAGGTATGTTTCGAGCTTTCTGACAAACATAAACATGGTCATGGTGGTCATAAAAGTAACAACTTTGAAAACTGAGGACCAACTTTAACTAAAGTCTCCGCTGCAGACTATTTTTCCATATTTATTATTAGCACAATGTCTTGGCAAGATTGCAGAAGAAAATAATTCTAGTCTTGGTTGATTTCAACAAAATTAATTCCAAGCTTGATGGCTATTCCAAATGAAAAATTCCAACATATAAATTCATCTTAACCACATGCATCTAGTTGAACTTTATAAAGTTCAAAAAGAACTAGTAAATATACAAATATTCCAAAACTTTATTTAAAATTGTGCTTGACAGTAGAGGACTAATGTATCGCTTTAAAAAAAGTACAGACTTTATGTTGGATGCAAAATGTGCTTATAAATGTGAGCACTAATTAAGCAAATCCTAGCAACTTTAGCTAGATTTGTTGTGCATGTATTTTGTTTTGTCTTTATTGAAATGATTCTTCCATTTCTATAATTATTCCCAGTTTTTAAAGTTGCATTTATGTCCAATAACTCCAAAACTTCTTAAAAAACAAAAGAGAAAAGGAAAAAAAAAAGTTGTATTTAGTTTCTGCAACAATGTCTTCAACAGCAGCCAGTTAGGTTGCACATACTCAGTGATGGAAGTTGTCATTGAGTGATTCACACACTTTATCGTCGGAGAGCGGCCTAACGTCAGCCAAGTCCACCAACCCCTCATGCTTGCCACTACTGCAGTAAAGGTACTGGGAGTCTATCTGGGCTAGGACCTGGTGGAAAATGAAGATGAAAAGAGGTTAGTAACACTTCCTGAGCCAAAGACGGAAAAACCTGTCTTCCGGTTTTCTGTGCGGTGTTGGTCGAAAATGAGATTTGCAGTTTTCAATGGTCGTCTTATTCATGCCATTTCTAGCTTGTTATTTAATCTTTTGTTGTCTGTATTTTTACTGCAAAGTTAAAGATAATAAAATATTGTTTTCAACCTTCATAACTTAAAAAAAATTATTATTCTTGTGTTTTGAGCTGTTGGGAACATGCATTTACAGAATTTGGCAAGCCAACATTTTCTCAAAATGGCGCAACACGTTTCTCTCGATGACACTGCGAATGATGCTGAATTATGCTCTGATTTTTTTTGTCAGATTGCCCAGTGATGATGAAAAATCACTGTTTAATGATTCTGGTAATGAAACTGATGTGTTTGAAAGTGATTCCTGTGACGGCGATCAGATTAAACCTACGATTACTAGGCACAGGGTTGCTGTGTCAGAAAGTGAAAGTTCGAGTGACACTGATTGCGATTCAATGTCAGGATATGATGCTCTAACAGCAACTATTTCACATTTTTCATGTGATATTGTTGGCAGTAATGTAGGTGTATGGAGTAACATTGATTCTACACCAGTTCTTGAAAAATTTCTAGGAAATCCCGGTGTTGCAGTAAGTGTAAACAAACCAGACAGCATGTAAGAAATTTGCAGTATAATATTTGGCAATGATTTTTTAAAATTGTTAACTCATCAAAAAAATGTATATCGTGCACATACCCAACATATACACAAACCTACTGCCTTTTTGTCTGAAAATATAACACCTGCAGACATGAAAAACTTCTTTGGATTAATCACTATGATGGGCCAGAATAAGAATCCACACTGGAAAGAGTACTGGACAACAGATCCTCTTCTGGAAACACCAATATTTTCAAAAACAATAAGCAGAGCTAAATCTGATCGTCTTCTGACATTTCTGATATCTTGACTACTCTCAGACACTTCCAGAAACAGGAAGAATTAGCAAAATAAAACCTCTGTTGGATTATTTTTCACCTAAGTTTCAGGAGTTGTATAAATCAAAACAGTAGCTTTCACTTGATGAAGCAATGATTCCCCAGAGAGGAAGACTGAAATTTAGGACATTTAATCCTTCAAATCTAACGAAGTATGGGATCCTTGTGAGACTGGTGTGTGAGAGTGACATAGGATAAATACTAAACATGGAGATACATACAGGAGAAGGAAAGAAGCTAGAGGAAAGAGTCCTTTCAGTTCTGAGCCCCTATCTTGGAATGTGGCACCATGTATACCAAGACAACTATTACAACAGTGTGTCAGTGGCTGAAGTTCTACTGCAAAACAAAATCAGAGTCTGTGGTACAATTAGGGAAAATGGAGGACTGCCAAAAAGTTTGAAAGCTGCTTCCAAAGGAATAAAGAAAAGTGAAAGCACATTTTGTCGGAAAGACCAAACACTTCTTCAGGTCTGGAATGTGTAGTCCGCACGATATAAACAATGCACAATTAAAAAATAGCTGCTACTGGGAAGATTGACAGAAAAACTGGACAGCCACTAATGAAACCAATTTGCATTGTTGATTACAACAAGCACATGAAGGGAGTAGACAGGGCTGATCAGTATCTATTCATATTGAGGAAGACAGTGAAATAGAACAAAAAAAGTAGGATTCTATCTCATCAATTGTGCATTGCTTAACTCATACATAGTCTTAAACAAGAACAAGAAGAACTACGGGAAGTATTTGGTTGAAGTGGCAAGATTCTGGCCTCTCTGAAACCAACCTCTACTGTTCAAGAAAACCTGGAAGCAGGTGATGATCAAACAGCTCAAAAGGGCCCCAAGCAAGGATCCTCCAAGAAGATTATCTGGAATAGTAAAGGATCATGTCCTGGTGAAGTCTGAGAGTCAAGGCACTAAAGAAGATCTAGGAAGTGCAGAGCGTCCTTGGTCAATGAGAAAAGGAGTGAAACAAGATTTATTTGCAAAAGTTGTCAAGTCCCATTGCATCCAGATAATTGTTTCACAAGATATCACACACTCAAGAAGTACTAGAGGGTCTTGGGAGTGTGTCTACCAAGTTGGATTAATTTATCTCAGTAGTGAGTAGAGATATGCATGTTTTTCTAAGTCCACTAAAAAAAGTTCAGTTTTCAGAAAAATGGCTGGGAACTGGGTTTTTTTTCAGGGTAAATAACTGTGATCCACAAAGTGTTAAAATAAAAATAGATAGTCTTTCAGTTTTAATTACATGGTACTGAACTGGTTCATTCTGTCACTATGACCCAGCCACAGTAGTCTTAGTTTTCATAGTAGAGGTGACTAGAGGTTATTTGTACAAACTATATATTTCTCTGTTGGTTTAGCTTCACCACACGTCACTGCAGTATACTCCGATGAGTTCAAAAATTATTCTTAAAATTCTATTCTCACAAAGTGTAGGTTTTTTTTTCCTTCTTCCTCTGTTGTACTTCATGTTTCTGAGCCGCTGGTCTCAGAGCAGTTTTATATGTCTTGGCTTCTAAGATATTTCTCATTTTATAATAAATGTTGTGCAGCACACTAGTATTTTACAGCATATTTATAATCTGACATTAATTTTCTCCCTTACTCTCACCGACCACACCACACTTTCATGTCCCGAAGGTCGTGGAAAACACAGGGCTAGCACTGTATTCCCCAACTTGTTTTAACGGCGTGGAAATGGGAATTTTACCTTTACCTTACTCTGACACAGATACTGAAAACCATTACCAGTTACTTATAACTTTCTACTCTTCTGAGATTTATAATGTCTATTTTTAGATGCTGCAGGTGTTTCTTCAGTGTTTCTCTGCTACAGTCACACGCTTGAAAGTAAACAACTAATAGAAAAGCCCAGTAACAGCAATCTATACAAGCAGACTGAGTCTGTGGTAAGGAAGTTTGGAATCCTCACATGCTTATTAAAGTCTAACAATATTACAAAGGCCCATTTTTCATAATATGCTGCTCCTTTAAAAAAAAAACAAAATGACACACAAGGGGTAATCATACTTTAAAATATCAGTTCCTACTGCCTACAAAAGAGAGTTCTGGAAAATGAACAAAAATAGCAGTCATAGTTTGGTAACATGTAACTGATACAATTAGGAGGGTCATACTGAAAGTGATGAGCAAAAATTGTTTAAATCAGAATTTATAGATAAAGAAAATATAAATGTATCACCTTAATCTGCATCCTTTGCACTTCATGTAGAGGTCACATGATGTCACCATCATGTGTCTTGTGACCATAAGGAGCATAAACAAAATGAGTGCTGAAGTTTCGTTTCGTCAGCGTGCTGTTATTGAGTTCCTCGTTAAAGAGGAAATCCCCCCTGCTGAAATTCACCAAAGACTTCACCTTGCTTCTTATGGAGATGTGTGTATTGGTGCTAGCAGTGTTAGAAGGTGGGTGAAACATTTCAAAGATGGAAACATGAGCATCCAAGATATGTCTCGCAGCGGTCGCCCTTGAACTGCCTCCACTGAACACAAATGTAGAAAGGATTGACGACATCATTAAAGAAGACAGACGTGTCACAGTATCTGAAATCGCTGTAAATCTTGGAATAGGACACAATGTAGTACAGGAAATGATTGAAACCCTAGGTTATAGAAAAGTTTGTGCCAGCTGGGTCCCACAGGAGAGAATGTCCAGAAAGAAGTGTGTCTGTGCCGTTAGTCAGCTGGAACGGAATTCTACTGGGAGGGTATTTTCAAACTTGCAGAGCGATAGGAAAAATGTGTGCAGTGAAATGGAGATTATGTTGAAAAGTGAAGAAAAGGATGCAGGTTCAGGTGATAAAATTTATATTTTCTCTATTTATAAATTCTGATTAAAAAAAAATTTTTGCTCATGACTTTCGGTATGACCCTTGTATAATGACTATAGATTTATTTTTTTGTGTTCACCCTGAAAAGGGTGTTTGTTTTGCTGTGTCACCGCTTGCAGCTAGGCTGTCACATCAAAGTCTTTCAGACCGATACATCGAATTTATTGGTCCGACTTATTTTTAGAATTGGATTTGCTACTCCTCTTCGTTCCCTATTCTCTCAGCCATACTAATGTCTGTTACCCTCAGGGCACTAGGTGGAGAGAGAAAAGGGTCTTGATCAGCTATGACTTCTTGACCCTGACATAAGCAGTCAACTACTGATCACTGACACCCATCTCATTAAACTTGGGAACAGTGTCTTCAACCCATTTTTAAAGGCTTGTACACTTACTTTGGATTTGTAGTTTTCAAAAAGAACCATCTACTGTAGTATGCTACAAGGACAAAGGGTATTCTTTCCATATCATGAGCAATGAGATTCTTGATAAATATTCAGTAAGAAAACAATTATACAAATAATCTGGTTATTCGAAGGTCAAAGATGGTCATGAAATGACAAATAAAATACTTTTTTAAAAAAAAAGGTATTAAAGAAAAAAGACAAAATGTAAACTGAAAACTAAATAAAGAGAAGATGAGACATTGGCATCATAAAATCACAACTGAATAAAACAAGATAAAAGAAAAGAAAAAAAAAGATCAGAGAAAAAGAAAACAGAAAAAAAGAAGTAACAGAGAATGGAAGAAGAACAAGAGAGTAAAGTGTAGATAAGATCAGAAGCTGGGCATTGTTACCTGAAGGTAGTCTCCTGTCTTAAATGCCAACTTATCAGACCCCTCTTCTGTCACTGGTGTGCTCACAGCCAGAACATATCTGTAGTGGGGTAAGCATTATACAACTATAACAAATATAATGTGCCAGCAATAACAAGAGTTATCTCTTCATGTGAAAGTTCAACAGCAACAAGAATAGTGACAATATGGCATGTTAAAGGACCATTAAAACTTAAGATGGCTCACCATATTCACAGCACTTTCCACGGTCGACTACAACACAGCCAAGGCTATATAATCTAATACCCGTAAGCATCATGCAACTGGCAACTGTATGCACTGATGAAAAGTCTGGCTTCATTTTAAATTAGGACTGTAATCTCCTTACCTCAAAATAACACAACTCATAAGGCCCCACCACCTTATTTCCAACAATAAATTGTTTCTCAAGCGAGTTTGTTCTGTTTAATACCATTATAAACAGGAAATACCCCTGGCTGCCTGATACACGGAGATACACACACACTGAGGGAAATTAAAAGGAGGACATCTATCGCTCTTCAGAAAGTACAACAACTAAAGAATCTGCAGAGAGGAACAGACAGAACTACAAAAATAAGATTTTTAAGGGCATGCATCTTTCCAAATGCAACATATGGCTGTGAAACCTGGACACTTAACAAAACAGCTGAGAAACACATAAATGCCTTTGAATGTAAAAAGTCACAAAACGTCCACCTACACAACAATGGCAGTTTCATACATTAGTATGGTTCCATAACAGTGGATTTAAGCTGAGAGTTTTTCATACTCTACAGATATTTTTAAGTTCATGACTCCAGAGGTGCATACTGTTGCCTTACTTATTTAACCTGTATACTGAAAATATGAGGAATGTTAGAGAAGATGTAGACAAAGAACACTGCGATGCCATAACAATTGGAGGTTATGAAATACCAGAGATTAGATATGCTGATGACACAGCATTACTGTCCACAACACAAAAAGGAATGTAGAAAACAAGTATGTCAGTTCATAAGAATAGTGAAGAGCAAAAGCTCAATTTTAATGCAGAGAAAACTAAAGTGATGACTCCAATGTTTTTTTTTTCAAAACATTCATTACAAAACATGACACACCTTTCACAATTGTTCTCTGTGTGTTCAAACAGGGAAACCAGTTTTATACTCAGACAGTTAAGGAACCAACACTCTCAAGTGTGCATACATAAAACAACTGGACTTCATTACACACAAGAAGCTATATAAATGATAATCTATGAAAGGTAAACAAGTATTACATTTAGTTCTGTTCCCTAGATTGAAAAGATAGGTGTAATGAAGCTATTCCTTTTTAACCTTATTTTTTAAAGTTACTTATCATATTCATATTAGGTTAATCATTAAACTGGTTATGAATGTGGGCGACAATGAGAACACTGGGCAATAAAGGTTTAAGAATATCACAGAGAAGACGTGCCTAAACTAGTTATGAGAACACAGAGTGATAACAGTTAAGAATATCACAGAGAAGACGTGCCTAAACTAGTTATGAGAACACAGAGTGATAACAGTTAAGAATATCACAAAGACGTGCCCAAACTAGTTATGAGAACACAGAGTGATAACAGTTAAGAATATCACAGAGAAGACGTGCCCAAACTAGTTATGAGAACACAGAGTGATAACAGTTAAGAATATCACAGAGAAGACGTGCCCAAACTAGTTATGAGAACACAGAGTGATAACAGTTAAGAATATCACAGAGAAGACATGCCTAAACTAGTTATGAGAACACAGAGTGATAACAGTTAAGAATATCACAGAGAAGACGTGCCCAAACTAGTTATGAATGTGGGCGACACTGAGAACACAGAGTGATAACAGTTAAGAATATCACAGAGAACAATTCCTTACGCTTCAACAAGAAAATTCATTCACCCTGTTGTCTCTGAAGATATCTCATACCTGTACTCTGGTACGATGATGTCATCATCTGTCTGTCCAGTCCACTGACAGCTCTGGGTGACATTCAGCTGACCTGCCACTTTCCTTCTCTCACTGCTGCTGCTGTCAGATTCCGACAGGGAGGCCTCAGAGCAGAGCTCATCCAGCTTTGGAGACCTAGCAACTCTAACAGCCGCAGCTGCCGGAAGAGTTCCTGGTCTTAATGGTTGATCGCTGACACTACCAACAACGCTGGTGGGTACAACAGCAGTGGCCAACTCTGCGATCGGTTCCTCTGAGGTAGAACCCTTATCCAGCTTTGATTCAGCTGTCTTAGGAAGCTCGAGTTTGGTTTCTGGGCAGCAAGTGCTTGGACAGTTACTGGTGACAGCTGAACACTTCTCAGGCTCACTTCTCATAAAGCTGTTGCTATCCTCATTGTCCCTCTCCAAGAACACGTCACCATAAGGGACATCATACAGGGAACGTGGTCTGCTGTTCAAATGATAATCCATGTCATCTGAACTGTCTATCTCCCTGTCAACAAAAGCCGACAGAGGGCGGGACTTTGGGAAATTCTCCGCGCTTTTGTTTCTGACAGCCCCAGCTGTTGTGATAATTTTACAATTGATTTCCTTCTCCTCTTGGATTATCTTTTCTGTATCTGGGTTCTGGGCTTTCGATTTGAAGAAAATAGATCTTATTCTACTGGGTGGATGTTCATCTGTATCTCTGGTGTTCTGATCTGAGGTACCTGCTGCAGCAGTTGGAGAAACTGGTGAGGTTTTGCTTTTTGTGTCCGGTTTATGACCTGCTGAACTGTCACTTTTTGGTGTGTTTGACAATTTCTGAGCATCCACCGCGGTGGAATTTGTCTCATTCACTGTAACGATGCTGGCACTGCCACCTTTACTAGCTTCCTCACTATCAGTTGGAGACTTGTCTGCTGTGATTTTGCTTTTATCATGTGGGAGAAGAATTCTGTCAAAGAAGGACAATAAGCTGAAACCAGATCTTGGAGACTTTTTGTTGGCCTGAGGTGTCACTTGAGGCAATGCTTTCTGCTGAGCTGCATTAGCTTCCACATCATCACTATTGTCTGTGTTGATAGTTCCATCAACATGGGGTTGCTTTGTCTGTTCTGCCACTATCTTGCTCTCCACAGGACCTGAACTGGGGTCTCTTCCTTCTGGCTCAATAACTTCCTTGCTCTTTGCAACATCTCTGGCATCGCTTGCTGTATGCATGGTCACAGTTTCAGCTGGACCCAAGTTTCCATTAGTGATATCATCCTTCTGTTCAGTTTTAATGTCAGAATCCTGATTATCCCCCATGTCACACTGTCTGCTGGCCATCTCTGCACATCGTATCACTTCAACATTTGGGAGTGAAAAAACTCTTGAATTATCCGCTATTCTGATTGGTTCATCAATCTTCCTCAAGCGTTCTTCATACTTCTTCACCTCCTCCCAGTCAATGTCATCAGACTTTATGGAGTTTGTGTAGTTTTCGTTCAGAATTGCAGTCTCTGAATAAGAAATATCACCAAGTCCCATGCAGTCTCTCTCTGATACTTCTGGCTCAACTCTTGGCAAACTTGTCACAGTTTTCTTGACTTCAGAATGACATGGTCCATTTTCTGATCTTCTAAACTGGCCTAACTTACTGCTAACAGCTTTGGTGTCATCTTCCTCTTGAATGAAAAGGTCTGAGACTTCATTTTGCCCATATCTTTCAACTGGACTACTGTGATCTCTGACTACTGCAGGCAAAGACAGATCAGGGATAGCAATGTTCACAGAGAAATTTCTGCTATCTCTGCCTTTATCCCGACATTCGTTGTCCTTATGTCTCTCCTGGTTCACCCCACTGGCTTTCTCTCCGTCTCTGTCACTTTCCCCATATTCCCTGATCTTTTCATCATTCTGGCTCACCTTCGATGAAGGTCCTGCTGTCGACGAACCAATCTTTGCAGCAACGGTTGCAAGAGCACTGGATATGGTGGGATTTTTGAACCATCTCCATGCTAAACCACCGCCAGAAGATGCTGACGAGGTGGTTCTCTTCAGCTGACTGGCAGATGGTGCTGTGACTGAGAATACTGTCTGTGGCTGGATATTTTCGACGACACTGTTGGAATCTGATGTCGCACCAGTACCTTTACTCAACTCCTGCTGTTTATGCTCTCCTACTGATGTCCCCTGCATATAAAGTCAAGATAATAATGAACTAACAAAACAAAAGAATCTCTCATCTTAATTTGGTTAAAAAGTTTTGTTTTTTTTTTGTTGTAAATCATATACTTCATATATATATGCCCTTCTAGTCATTTTTACATATCTGTGCATGTCAATCATGCTATTTCTCACAAACCACGTGATATCAATAGTACAAGGGCAGGCTCATCTTTCTGGACACACAACTAATCAATATTGTCCGATATTTACATCTTCTTTCTAGATGGCACTGAATTCCATAGCACTACTATAAAATAACTTGGCTGTACAGTGCCATATCACCCTCTAGTGTGCTGACAGGTCAAGGAAAATATGGGCACTAACACCATATCCCTATGTGCCTCTAAGGCATGAGAGGATTACCTTTACCTTTATAGCTAGACTACTATTTGTCAACCTTCCCCCCTCCCCCTCAGTAACTGAACTATACAACTAGATCAGAAACTGTTGACCTTTTCTATTTTTTTTTTCAGGAATTGGATTATACAACTAGATCAATAACTGTCTACCTTTTCTATTTTTTTTCAGTGATTGGACTATACAACTAGATCAATAATTGTCTACCTTTTCTATTTTTTTTCAGTGATTGGACTATACAACTAGATCAATAATTGTCTACCTTTTCTATTTTTTTTTTTAGTGATTGGACTATACAACTAGATCGATAATTGTCTACCTTTTCTATTTTTTCAGTAATTGGACTATACAGCTAGATTGGTAATTGTCAACTTTTTCTATTTTTTTCAGTAATTGGACTATACAGCTAGATTGGCAATTGTCAACTTAGGCCACACTTAACAGGGCAAGAAATCTGCCACTGCCACAGCACATTATTAACATTAAATGATAAGATTTCATCATTTAAAACCGACCAAAACTGCCTCTTTTTCAAACCTCCCTCAAACCTTTGTGGCACACCTACAGACCATACACAAAACACCAGAGTACCATAGCATATGAATAGACAGGGTAGATGATCTAGACCAGTGTTCTCCAATGCGGAGCATAAGCCCCACAGGGGCTGAATAATTGGAGGGTGGAATTTAGAATATATTTATACTTTTTCAAAGTTTGGTTGACTATTATGCTGTAGAGTGGGAGGTATCAAAATCTTTGAGACACTGAGGTGGGGCATGATCCAAAAAAGCCAGGGAAAAACAGATCTAGATTGATGATTATGATGAATGTGAAAACTGGACCTACAATTATTTTACTGATAGAAACACACAAACAACTAAGTTTGGTGTCGGTGTGGGGGGGGGAGTGTCACATAACAAAAATGTATTCCTAATATTATCTTAACTCTTTCACTCCTGAATTATTTTTCATGTTCTGCAGAATAAACTTCAATGAGAAATCTCAGGACAAAGAAACTAGATGAAAGTTACTCTATAATTTAAATGGGTTGGGTTAGAAATGTGGCGCTTTCAATTTTATTTAGACTTCATCTAAAATATCACTCTGACCTCTGCATAGGAGTGTAAGATCTATCAACCCAATCAGTTTTGTTTTGGAAAAAGAAGGAGTTAATAAGCAACATTTGATGCTTATGTTTCCACTCAAACAGGAGTTAATAAGCAACATTTGATGCTTATGTTTCCACTCAAACGGGAGTTAATAAGCAACATGTGATGCTTATGTTTCCACTCAAACGGGAGTTAATAAGCAACATGTGATGCTTATGTTTCCACTCAAACAGGAGTTAATAAGCAACATTTGATGCTTATGTTTCCACTCAAACGGGAGTTAATAAGCAACATGTGATGCTTATCTTTCCACTCAAACGGGAGTTAATAAGCAACATGTGATGCTTATGTTTCCACTCAAACAGGAGTTAATAAGCAACATGTGATGCTTATGTTTCCACTCAAACAGGAGTTAATAAGCAACATGTGATGCTTATGTTTCCACTCAAACGGGAGTTAATAAGCAACATGTGATGCTTATGTTTCCACTCAAAACAGGAGTTAATAAGCAACATTTGATGCTTATGTTTCCACTCAAACAGGAGTTAATAAGCAACATTTGATGCTTATGTTTCCACTCAAACAACCATAAAAATCAAACCATCACACAGTAAAGACTTACGTCAGACGATGTTGACATAGTATAGCTGTCACTCATAACTAAAGTCGTGACAGGGCCAAAGTCCAACTGAAAAGGCAGGACAGCCAGTGGCTGAAGTGCTACTAAAAGACTGTTATAGGACTGCTCCAAAATGCCCTAAGAAAAAAAAAGAAGATAAATAATGTTTTTATATGATAAATTCCAATACTTCTGGTGGCACTGATAGTAGAACACATTTGATCTCATAAGATTCGATTCCATCAGATTCAGTCACATAAGAAAAACACCACCATCTTCCCTGATGTTCCTCTGCTGCATAAATTTGCTCCATCCAAACTTACTATAGGAGGTCTGTCAGAGAGAAGATATCCACACGCAAGGTGACACAATGCCTCTACTGAGGATGAATGAACTGAGGATATGATTTAGTGATGCTAGATGTGAAGGTAATGAAAAAGGCAGCACAAGAAGAACAGTGCTTTGGTATAGTCAATGTAAACTGACATTTATATTACAGAGTAGACTGGACCACCTGTGGCCTCCCTGTGGGCACAAGGATGAGGATCCCAACCAGTTTGTAAGATTCAAGGCATCTCAATTCACTCAGTTTCCCCTGCCTTCCTCCAGTTCTTCCTCAAGTTTTCTCAATCTTACTTTGGTGTTACCCCAACTTGTGCTTTCTCTGTGAAATCTTATAGCTTTCAGCACCTTCTCTCTCTCTGACAAACAAAAACAAAAACAAAAACAAAAAAAAGCCCTCTTCCCAAAGATGAGGTTTACTCTTTAGCCTGTCTTACTTGATCTATTGGTTAACAAACTTTTTAGAAGCCATTGTAAGCCAAAGTTAGTCTTGTCTTGTCTTCTATCTCCATGGAACTGTGAGCAGGTGTTCTTTGCAGCTGATGATGTGAAGGTGTTGAGACATAGCATAACCGGTACTGGAGCAGGCTCTGGTGGCTATTCTTCCAGACCCAGAATGCAGCTAAAAAGCAGGGGCTGTGTGACACTTTTTTTAGCAGACTCCGCCACCATGGGGAATATGGCGACCCATGCCTCGTTAGCCAGGGGTATCAGCAGAGGTGGGACAGGGTCTTGGTCAGTTATGGTTCGCCAACCCTGATGCTAGCATGCCAACCATGGGTCGCCGACTGCCAAAACTAACAATGTCTTCTGTCAAAATAGTTTCATTGTAACCGTTACATGGTGATATATTTTTTTTTTTTAAACTGAAATGAGATTACTTCTGTGCTCTGTGGGGAAGATTTATTTGAGAATAATTATAGAGCTACAAACTGTTGTAATTCTAGCTCCAAATAGTGTATTTTAAAATTACTGCAGTTTTTGTTTTTGTTTTTTAAACATGTCTCGGATATTAACTGGCAACTGAACTTTTCCTAATTCTTCAGCTTCTTCTCGACTTGTCTGCTGCCTCTCTCATGTGGAATGTTTCTTCACAAACCAGAGATGGTGCACTTCTGACTCGATGATAATCCAATAATACATCAACACTAGGAAGTCTGGCAAACCATAACACATGGTACACTGCACATCTAAGTAATCCTCCTACAACTTCTATATGAAAGGTACAAATGTTCCACATAACACTGTAATCCTTTCTAATTACTTTCTCTCTCTTCTTCTCTCAAGTTTCCCTTGGCACTTTTATGTTCCTGAATGCTCCAAGGCATCCAGTTAGGACTGTTTACCAATCCTGGTCTGTATCTACCATTACTTTGTATATATATCTACCATTACTTTGTATATATCTTTCCAATAAAGCAAAGCAGTATCCCACAATTCATGTTTTACCGTAACTGGTTTCTTCCACTTATAATGTCTTCCTTTTTTTTTCTAGCCAGAATTACATAAAAATCGGTGGTACCGGGTTCAGTCCCAGCAGTGGGATTTTTTTCTGGTACACACCAAAAAAGCTACGGAGGTCACCCAGCCTCTAAAAATGGGCACCAGAAAAATCTGGGAAGGTAAATGCGGCCAGGCATGATAATGACCATGTCACACTTTCATGTGCCAAAGGTCGAGGAAAATATGGGCCTAACACCATATCCCCAAAATGCCTTAATGGCATGGAAATGGGAATTTTACCTAACTTTACTTTACCTTACATATAAATCTCAGAAATAAAAGCAAGCAATAAAACTCACTTTGAGACTTGCTCTAAGACATGCATCCTCATGATACACTCTAGGTATAATGTTGTCCTTGCAGCGAACATAGCCCAACCAAAAGTCAAGAAGTCTCAGACTGTTGTGGAAGGCAATGAATGAGAAATTTAAGATTAGCAAAAAAAATTTTTTTTACACAGCTTGTCAAATATACAGAAAACTGAAACTACCATATGCAAATGTACTTCACTTTTACATCAATTGTAACTGAAAAATTATCCTGATAACAATGTTGCTATCCTGGATTCTAAATGTACTGTTTTCCTTGTCTTGCTGTGTCCACTCTATTTGTTCCCTCTATTATTTCCTGACTCATTAACTTTATTCTTTATTCCTACAATATGCAGATGATGTATCTAACAAAATGAACCCAACAATCCAATCAATCTATTCACATGTGTCTAAACCAGTTACTCTGTCACACAGTACACAGCTGTCACTTTCTTCTGTATCTTTGTGTAGGGGGTTCTGTACTTTTGTGTTCGGATTTTTCACAGCATGTAATTACTCTAATGACTACACAATGGATCTTCCTTCTGGAGGGTGGGACTCTGACTCTAAAGAAACTTTTCTTCCTACATACTTTATCTACATTTCTTTTTGAAGTCCCACTACCTACTTTACTGCTTGTTTGTACACTCAGCTGCATCCAACCCTAATGCCTACGAATACTTCTTAGTATTAAATTAACATGGCACATTCATGCTGTAAGCATGTGAGTTGTTTTTAAGCCAAAGCATTTTTAGCTAAAGAGACTAGCATAGAAGTCATTATCTTTACTGCCACTAGAGTATGCACTCACTTATACACACACAACACCACCTGAGTTGGTCAGAAAAAAAACAAAAAACTCCTCCCTGTGGGAAATCATTACTTTCTGGATGTCAATCAAAATTACCACTGTTGGCCATATACTGCTTAATTATACTGCATTAAATATTCTTCCACATGTTATATAGCAATTATAACATATTTGCATTCTGGGTGTAGCAATTTTTTTAAATTTTTTTTTTGGACCAGCATTATCAACTATCTATCTACTGCCCTGCCGGCTGGTTTTGGTGATCATGCTTTTCCACAACAAATCTTTTCCTCTTGCTAGGCATAAACTGTGCTGGCATTCTCTATCCATACCATAGCCTGTCCAGCATTTTCTCCCTCTATCTCTTTTGTCCTCTGTCTTTCCCCTTGTCACAATAAATTTAGAGCGTCTTTTTTCAGATTTTTGTTACTACCTGCCTCATCTCTCCAGCCCCTCACAGAATCTCCCTATTTGTTAGTATGATTCACAATTGCCGTACAGAATCATGCTAATTGTCTATCATGCTAACAAATAACTACACACACATAAAAATTTCAAAAGTCATTGCAGGAACTTCACTTGTGAGGAGATGTACTGGAATAAAAGAATATATCAAAGTGTATGTCTATGATATGCTGATCAATCTCCACTATGCCATAAACAAAGAGCATACAACAGCAGACTGGAGACTGTACAGACAACAACAAAAAAAGTGATAGCCTAGTGGAAGACTTGATGGCTAGACTACAACAACAAAAAAAGTGATAGCCCAGTGGAAGACTTGATGGCTAGACTACAAAAAAAAAAAGTGATAGCCTAGTGGAAGACTTGATGGCTAGACTACAGAAATCTTCTTCTTCCTCATCTTTCCGAGCCACTAAGGCTCACTGCTGTAGATAAAGTTCACCTTCATTCCTCTCCATTCCTAATCTCTCTTCAATTGGTAACACCAATTTCCTGTGTATCCTCCTCTTCTTAGTTGTCTCTCCATCTCTGTCTTGGCCTATCTCTTGATCTTATTTATAAAGAAATACAAAATGAAAAGAAATCTTGAAGGGAGATAACTTCTTCTTACAAATTTGCTCCACAGCACCAGAAACAGCGTAACAGGAAAATTTACGTCACCACTGGATATACAAATAACCATAAATAAACATTACAAATGGAGAATTAACTTATTCATTACTGCACATACAAAAACTAATCACAAACACATTTATCCATACTTCAGCAAGCCTGCCACAAAGGCATAGAACTTGTCTCAGCTGGAAGGAAGTATTATCACTTAGTCTTGTAGCAGTACTTCCCAGACATGGGTTACCTGCCTTGATGACAGTGTCATTTCTCTAATATATCATAACCCTTACTCTCACATCCAATAGTCTCAAGCACAACTCACATCTACACATTTTTTTAGTATTTTAATTCCAAAAATGTCTTATGGTTGCCCTGTTATTTTTTTCACGATATTTTGTGGTTGCTCCATCACTTTAATTAAAGTGTTTTGTGGTTTCTCTATCACTTTAGATGGGTTGCTTTTTTTTTTTTTTGTTTGTTGCAGCATCTCTTTAATTAAGGTGTTTTGTTGATGCTCCATCACTTTAATCATAAAATCTTAAATCATAGCAACATCTGAGCAGAGAGACAAAACCTCTTCAACTCACCTTCTCAAAAGGGTCCTTGGCTTGAGCAAAGTGCTGAAGCAGTGAATCAGCAGCCTGGGCTATACCCTTCAGTAACACTGCAACATCAAACAAAGAAATGATGAAATACTTGAAACAAGTCTTCTTTATTATTCTTCCATGAACCTCTGCTACATTCTTTACATGCCTCACGGTGTGGAACTGTCACTTCAACGTGTGAATATGTTTTCCAGCAAAAAAACTTCAGTAAATGTCTAAAGGAAAAAAATATCATGAAGACGGCATGATTCTGATAAGCGGACAGCTCTGTCCCAGTGAAAGACCGAGCCGGCTGGAAATAACTGAGAAGCTGGTCTTGTGATAGTTATGAAAACTATGCTGATTTCAACTTTATTGTTGTTGGCTATATTTTTTGTTTCACTGAAAATAGCACTTTTTTTTAAAGTCAATATTATCTGAAACAACTATACATGATGGGGAGGGCCTGAATGTAGTTAGGTGCTCAGTCTACTAATCCGGTGGTACCAGGTTCAAATCCAGCTGTGGCAATTTTTTCTGGTACCACCACTTCAAAAAGGCCCCAGGGGGCCACCCAGCCTCTAAAAATGAGTACCAGAGAAACCTGGAAAGGTAAATGCAGCCAGGCATATAATGACCACATCACACTTTCATTTGCCAAAGGTCTTGGAAATATGGGCCTAACATCGCATCTCAAATATGCCTTAATGCCATGGAAATGGGGATTTTACCATTACCTATATATGATGGTGTTCATGATTTAAATAAGACTGTTGCCTTTTATATTCATGAAAATTAATATAAACACCACAAGAATTGATATTTGCTACCTACTTCTGCCCTCGCAAAAAAATTGCTTTAGTTTCTTGAAGGGACTTACAAAGATTATTATTTTCCATGAGCGAGGCTGCAGGCTCCATGCTGCTCTCTGAAGCTGACGAGACTATAAATTCCATTGGGCTTTTAGTAATATCTGAATCTGGGGTTGACAGTGTTGCTGAAGTTGCTGATGATGATGCTGATGTTGTTGATGATGACTGTGGTAGCTGATGAAAATCTACGCAGACTTTCTCTGCTGGGTTGGTTTTCTTTGAGCATTTATTACTTCCAGCCTTCACTGTAATAGATTAAAAATAATCAAGAAGTATCAAAATGATACAATGATACACTGGTAACAAAACAAGGTCTTATTGAAGATAACCTGAAGATGTTACTAGAAGTAACATTTACAGAATCCTGCATGCCATGAGCCACAACTCTTTTAACTGCTTGACATAGCTCATAGTAGACAAGGGCAGCAATCTCTGGCGAGTCAACTGAACTTCCCAGTCTCAGCTGGAAGGAAATATTATCAATTAAGTCTTGTAGCAGTGTTTCCCAGACATGGGTTACCTGCCTTGATGACAGTGTCATTTCTCTAACATCATAACCTTTACTCTCACATCCAGTAACAGGTTTAATGTCAGGAAACATAAGACTGTGCTGCTCTCTAATTTTAGCACCTTTTGTCTTAGAAGACGGTTTCAAAACAGGTAGATGCTAGCTGCTGTGGAATTCAAAGAGTATTATTTTGCTAATGGCCTCTTCTGTGGCCTAATTTATCAATATCTGACTTGCAAAACTGGCCACAGTAACACCAAAAATGTTTCTGTTGCAAGGCCCAGTCCCCTCATGGCTGAAATTATTTTTTTTTTGGTCTTCAAATTCGATCCTCGTTTTCTTTTCACGTGATGCCGCACCCTTATTCAAAGTTGCTTTCCGTGCAACTAATCTTACACCCATTCTCTCCAGTCTTCTGTGGCTGCTACAAAACTCTCTCACGTATGCATGTACGTCTTACACATATCTTCGTATGTCAATTCTGATCTGCCTCATAGCCTCCTTTCCTCCAAAAGGCTCCAATATATCTGCTCAAGGATATGGTTGTCCACAGCTCTTTCAACATATCCCAGCCACACTGAATTAACGAAAGGATTTTGTGAGTAACTGAACAAAAATAATTAGCAAATGAAATACCATTACAAACAACAGGTGTGTTAGATGCGATACAACTGCCAAGTAGACAACAAACCAATGACTGAATTGACAAAATGCTGACCTTCTTTTGCACCCTCCAAGAGATGCAGTGTTAGAATGTCTCCACCCATTTCTATTGCCTCCACTTCCATGGCAGGCTGACCTGCCTCCCCAAGCTTCTTGGGGGAGCAATGCGGGGATTGATGTGGGGAATGAAATGATACTTCTGAGGCAAAGCTGACCCTCTTTGACCGAGAAGACTCGTCTGAAGTTGTGGATGAGACGGAGGATGTTGTTGCTGATCCATGTGCAGTTGAAGATGATGAGGAAGGTGAGGGTGAAGACTGACGTCCCTTGTGCTTTGGCTTCCTCCTCCGAACAACTTCTGAAACTATCCATATAAAGAAAATTCAAGTCACGTTCTCTCTCTCATCTACTTAAAAAAACTGAAGAACAACTGATGAACAAAAATTGCAGGTCTTTGATAACAAGATCCTAAGAAGAATCTTTGGGCCCATAAATGATACCAACAGTGGAGAATGGATAAGTAGTAAGAACACTGAACTGAACAGCTTATTTAAATCCCAACGAATTATAAATGTCTTAAAACTATATAGACTACATTGGTTGGGCCATGTAGAAAGAATGGATGAGAACAGACAAATGAAAATTATGTATGCACAAGGGATGAGAGAAACAAGACCAAGGGACAGACCAAGACAGAGATGGAAAGACAACATAGAAGAAGATATAAAGGAAACTGGTGTCACCAACTGAACAGAGAAGATTAGGAATAGAGAGGAATGAAGGCAAACTTTATCTACAGCAATGAGCCTTAATGGCTTGGAAAGCTGAAGAAGGCAAAGATTGTTTAGTGTGTTCTTCACAAGACAATAGCACAAAGACCTTGAACTGGATCATGGAAAATGCAAATATATTATATGAAGGTCATACTGAAAGTAGTGAGCAAAACTTTTTCAAAAATCACAATTTATAGATAGAGAAAACAAATTTATCACCTTAATCTGCATCCTTTTCTTCACTTTTCAACATAATCTCCATTTCTCTGCACACATTTTTCCCACTGCTCTGCAAGTTTGAAAATACCCTCCTAGTAGAATTCCATTCCAGTTGAGCGATGGCACAGATGCACTGCTGGACGTTCTCTCCTGTGGGACCCAGCTGGCACAAACTTTTCTATAACCTAGGGTTTCAATCATTTCCTGTACTGCATTGTGTCCCATTCCAAGATTTACAGTGATTTCAGATACTGTGACATGTTTGTCTTCTTTAATGATGTCGTCAACCCTTTCCACGTTGCCTTCAGTGGAGGCAGTTCGAGGGCGACTGCTGCGAGGCATATCTTGGATGCTCATGTTTCCATCTTTGAAATGTTTCACCCACCTCCTAACACTGCTAGCACCCATGCACACATCCCCATAAGCAAGTTTCATGAAGTCTTTGGTGAATTTCAGCAGCAGAATTTCCTCTTTAATGAGGAACTCAATAACAAGCACGCTGACGAAACAAAATTTCAGCACCCACCATTTTGTTTATGCTCCACGTGGTCACATGACACATGATGGTGACATCATGTGACCTCTACATGAAGTGCAAAGGATGCAGATTAAGGTGATACATTTATATTTTCTCTATCTATAAATTCTGATTTAAAAAAAATTTTTTTCCTCATGACTTTTGGTATGATTCTCGTAAAAACAACAGGAACTGAGATGACTGAAGTTGGATATGACGTCATCACCAAAATCAGTAAACAAGTACTAGTCATGACTTTGTCCACACTCCACACAGTGTCCTAAGTAACAAAATAGAAGTCATTCTAGAGTCTAGCCAAAGATGTAGTGATCAATGTGTTCCAATGTGGAAGTTAAATGCATCATTTAGCGATTTATGAAAGCTGCCATAGCAGCACACATCCCAACAACCTGACACTAATCTCTGAGATCTTACCCGTGGTCACAGCCATCAAAAAAATTCAAGCTCACAGGTAAAGTGTGGTCAAAACCAACAATATTAACAGCTATAATCAACAAACTCTTGTGAAGTAAAGAATCAAAAAATCAAATCTGACAAAATCTCAAACCTTGTCTGCAACAGAGCTATGAGAACAGATTTCTTGTCAGGTACTATGTATCTTATTTATAAAAACAAGCATAAATTATAAATCAAACCTGGAGAATTCCAAAAATCTTAACATTTTTATCATGAAATTAAAGCTCTTTCATGTATATCCCCTGAAAGTGATATTTTTCTCCCACTGCTGGGCAGACATAACAAAGCAATATTAAAACTCTGAATCCTCATGTAAGTTCCACTTACCATTCTTCTCAACAGGTCTGTCCTGAGGCAAGAACCCCTCCTCAGTTACAAGCACTGGCATGTTGCCATCACAAGCAACTGAGTAGCGATTGGTGTTGTTGGCCCTTCTTGGGGGTTTGGATGGTGCTTGGCTCTCTAGAACAGGGCTGAAAGTGGACATCTTATTTCACTAACAGCTATTTATCAACTCAATGCTTATAAAATGCATTTTTGCTATTAAACTTTACCCAAAGACCTGTCTCATTACACAACAATCACTTCAAGAAAGAAAGAACTACAAAGTCTCAAATGAGAGATCATATGTGTTTTATATTTTATAACCCATGAACTATATTCCAATTAGTGATTGATAAGTTCTCGGCATAAGGTACAAACACTTGAAACACACAGTTGATATTAGGTGCATTTGTAGATCAGGTTAATGTAAGATTAAACACCAAGTTTCAAGAAATTAACTAAAACAAATTTTTTTTTTTTACAGGCTACTGAAGTGGTAAGGGGTGGCAGAAATTGAGAAAATGGATAAAATTTCTCATCGAGCAGTCATTCGCTACCTCTGCATCAAGGGCTTATCATCGAAAGAGATCCATGAGGATATGGTGGAGACTCTAGGGGAGAGTGCCCCTTCTTATAGCACAGTGAAGAAATAGGCAGCTCAATTCAAACATGGAAAGGAGAGTCTGGAAGATGATCCCCGTCCAGGAAGACCAAGAACGGTAACCACCGATGAAACCACCAGCAGAATCCATGACATGATAATGGAGGATCGACGACTAACTGAGTGGTACATTGCTACTGAGTTGGGCATCTCCCAAGAACATGTTCATGCCATTACTCACAGTGATCTTCAAACGACAAAGGTCTCTGCTCGATGGGTCCTGAAACTTCTTGGAGCTGATCACAAACGACAGCGTCTCAACATGTCAAGAGACAACCTTGGCCATTTTTCTGCAAATTCTGAAAAGTTTCTTCAGCAATTTGTGACTATGGATGAGACTTGGGTTCATCATTTTCAACCAGAAACCAAAGAACAGTCAAAACAGTGGAAACATCATGGATCCCCACCTCCAAAAAAAGCACCAGTGTGCTAGTTGGCTAAGTCGACAGTACGCTGTTCTCTCGTGGCTAGACGGCTGCTCGTCCTACCAGAGTCCGTGTTCAAATCCCAGGTAATTCTCTTGTGATTTTTCTTTTTCTCAGGTCTCACTAAAGTGCTTTGTCTATGATTTTTTCGAGGTCTAATCCTACTAAATTTGTTCTCTTACTTTACCGGACTAAATGCATAAACTTGTAAGGGGACTATGATGAGAAATAATCCGTTGTACCTTATGCAGAGAACTTATCAATCACCCCTTGTATGTGGATGAACTGAAGTTACTTATGATCTGAAACCCTTTCATTAAAAAAAAAAATGAACTCTTAACATCTCAAAGTTTAAACCTCCCTCAAATTTAAAAAAAAAAAAACCCCAGAGTTTCACATCTTTGGCTCTGTATAGGTAACATAACTGAAATTTGTGACCATGGTGAACTAACTGTACAGCAATTCTGTTTCTTTTTATTAAGCTCTAACACAGTTTTCTTGACTTCAACATATAATCAAACTGGGGTTAACCAGCAATGACCCGTAAATTACAGATTAAAAAATTGAAAAACTGAAAGTTTTGGAGGGCATCAGTTACCACAACCTTTTTATATTTTCAAAAACCTAGTAAAAAAGCAACCAGTGAAATTGGGCCAGCAGGTTAATGATGATGCTCAATTTGCATGAAGAAGAATCCGCCAGTTTTGACTCTGATGAGAGCATTTTGTAAAGATTAACTATCATCCCCAAATAAGGTAAGAAAAGAATTTTTACACGAGCGTTCAATATGTGCTGATGTTGGTAAAGTGTTTAATTTTACATTAAAAAACAGTACAATTCACCAAATACTGAACTGAAAAAAATGAAAAACAAAACGGTATTTTGGAAAGTACTCATGTAAAAAACAGGTACAACTGTATCACTTTCAAAAGGTCCTAGCGAAATCACTGATCAAACCACTTCTGGCTTTTTTTTTTTTTTTGTTTGTTTAAATACTGTTACACTACCTGTATGTGAAGTATAAATATATGTAAACACTTATAAGATAAAACACAATAACAAGAGAAATCGTAAAAGATGTCCAAAAAAAGGAACCCATGACTTTATGTTGCAATATGCGATACAATAATTTTCTTCAACAGAAACACATACTCTGTGAATATGGTTTACATACAGGATCTGGTCAAGAGGAAATAATTACATATTTACCATGTGTATTCTTTTAAATGAGTTAATTTGGATTTGTTTTTTGTTGTTGTTATTCTACCAACTTTCATCTGTGGACAAAGGGTTATGTGAAACAGTTGATGCAGTGATAAAATTGTGTTAAATGGTGATCAAAAGTATGCAAGTTCAATCTGACATGTTTTTTCTTCCTCTATTGGAAGAAGCTTTCTGTCAAGGTATAACCTTTATATAATGTGCACAAAAACAGAATAAAATTCTGGGAAACGGCATTGAATCACAGGTCCTGACTAGCTCAAGAATATGGTGAAACTGAGGAAATTATCCGTTTTCCTTGGCTGGAAGGGATATCAAATGAGTGTTAAGCAAATTCATATTTTCATTTCCTATTTCCATTAAAAAAACCAACACAAGAAATCAACACACAGAAAGATAGATAGCCACAGTCTACAAGAAGAGAATACTAACAGTAATTTCAATCAGGAACTTGCCAATCACTCCACAACACTCAGCAAAGTAGAGGAGATAGATATAGATGAATTATGGAATTCTTACAGCACAGCCATAATCATAGCAGCAAAAGCAAGCACTGGACTGAAAAAACCAAACAGAAAAGCATGGATATCAGAAAACACACGGAAGTACATACATGAAAGATGAGCAGCCAAATTAGACACGTTGAATGTAAAAACAGATATTGGAAAAGATCTAGCAAAAGCAACATACAAAGAAATAGACAAGAAAGTAAAAAGTTCAGCTAGAAGAGATAAAAGAGAATATATAGACAATATGGTGAAAGAGGCAGAGAAAGCAGCAAAAACAGGAGACAGCAAAACTTTATATAACATACAAAAGAGGCTAACAGGTACTATTACATCTAAAGAAAGACCAATCCTTAGCAAAACTTGAACCCTATCAACGTCAAGTAAAGACCAAAAGCAAAGATGGGGTGAATACTTCCAAGAAATACTTAATTGACCACACCCAAAAGAATTGTTAAACCTTGAAACTGACTTACCAACCCCACAACTAAATGTCAACCTAGATGAAATTATATTGCATGAAATTGAAACAGCAGTTAATTTAATGGCTAACAACAAAGCTGCAGATGAAGAGGAAATAACACCCGAAATGTTAAAAGCTATCAATAGTGACAACATGAGACAACTACATAGAATGTTTAATAAGATTTGGAAAGAAGCAAAGGTCCCTTCTACATGGAAAAAAAGGAATCATTGTTAAAATACCAAAAAAAGGCAACCTTAGTGACTGTAAAAACTGGAGAGGAGTAACCGTAATATCAGTTGTGTCAAAAGTATTTTGCAAGGTCATTATGAATAGACTTAAAGATATAGTGGATACTGCAATGGAAGAAGAACAAGCAGGATTTTGAAAAGGG
This sequence comes from Achatina immaculata, assembly GCA_009760885.1. Taxonomy (NCBI): domain Eukaryota; kingdom Metazoa; phylum Mollusca; class Gastropoda; order Stylommatophora; family Achatinidae; genus Lissachatina; species Lissachatina immaculata. Next base: position 14,723,986 of record CM019706.1, on the reverse strand, counting down.
AGAAGCTGTCTCAACCAGATCTTTGCTCTAAGAATAATACTTGAAGAATACAATGAAAAGCTGAAACACAGGTATTGACTGGGTACATGGGACCCAACTAGAAGATCTTGATTTTGCTGATGACATAACTCTTATCAGTAACAATGTGAATTCCATGCAAGAAAAAACAGATATCCTGTCTTCACTGGCAAATAGGACTTGAAATTGACAAAACAAAAATAATGAAACTTCCCATTAATCAAAATGGAAAAATACACGTAGAAGGGACAGATATTGAAAAAGTCAATCAATTTGCATGCTTGGCAGCTACATAGACCAGGATGGTGACACCAGAAAGAAAGTTAGAATTAGAATTGCAAAAGCAGCATCGATCTTCAAGAATCTTGAGAACATATGGCATTCAAAAGTTATAAGCACAAAAACCAAGTTAAGACTATTCAATTCAAATGTAATATCCACCCTCATTTATGCATGCAAAAGCTGGAAAACAACTCAAGAAATTAGACTCTTCTGAAAACAAATGCGTAAGGAAAATACTCGGCATCAAGTGGAATGAGTTCAAGAACAATGCAGAGATAAGACAGATGACTGAACAACAACCAGACTCATTGGTGATCAGGAAAAGAAGATGGACTTATGTTGGTCACATGATGAGAAGAAACAGTCAGAGAATCCCAAAAACAAGCTATCAAGTGGAACACAACAGGCCAAAGAAAGAGAGGCAGACCACGTGAAATACTAAAGAGGATATTGTTAAGAGAGGCAAAACTGATAGGCATAAAATCCTTGATGAGGTTGAAAGGCTCGCTGAAGACAGGAAAAATTGGTGAACTACCTTGCGAGCCGTATGTGACGTTTAACGGCACAGGAAGGATATGAGGTATAAGATTCCCTTTATATTTTGTAATCAACTGTTTGTTTCTAAGTGCCACTCCTACCACACATGCACAGACTTGTCATTCAGAACTTTTTTTTTTTAATACCATTATTGTTAATAGGTTTTACTTCTAGACCAGACACATACTGTACTTTTTCCTATGGCAGCAACTTTTGTATCTCAATATAATCAGCTCAAGCCCTCCTGCTCTTTTCTGAACATGGTTTTTTTTTTTTTTTAGCTTTCAGTAACAATCCCTGTTAAAGTAATCAACAGATCATTACTCTGAAACTCACCCAGACGCAGTCTTCCTCAAGCATGACTTGAGCGGCTTCCTTTCCTGCAGCCACTTATGATACCTGCGGATCACCTCTTCATCCACTGTTGGTGCTGATGCGTGGTCTGAATTATGATTGTGATGATGATCATGGCAACAGTCAGCTGAAACAAATCAACTTACCTGTACTTAAACATATATAATCAAAGTCTGCTTACCAGCAAATAAAATACAACATATTAGCTCTTTTCCCCACCAATTTTTAAAAAGGTAAGAAAATACAGAATCAAATTTACTTACAGCTTAATTTTTTCTGTATTCATTTATATGGATGTTATTCGTTGCACCTTCTCTACGTTCTTAAGGTCAAGTCACTTACATGAACTGATAAACACAAATCAAATACATGAAGCAATAAAGGACAAGTCAAATACATGGACTTGTAAACGCGAGTCAAATACACGAAATGATAATGGACAAGTCAAAACATGAACTACTAAACACAAGTCAACTACATGGACTGATAAACACAAGTCAAATACATGGACTTGTAAACGCGAGTCACATACACAAAATGATAAAGGACAAGTCAACTACATGGATTGATAAACACAAGTCAAATACACGAAATGATAAACAAAAGTCAAATACATGGACTGATAACTAACATGCTCTTACATTTCTACATGTTTCAGATTCCACGCTATAATCTTTCAGGTTTCAGATTCCAAGCCACCCTCTCTCATGTTCTGGATTCAACTTGAGTGACGAAATTACAATATGCCAGGCCCAAAACAAACCAAATCAATTCCACAAAAATACATGCACATGTTAATGAACTCAATCAATGAATGCTTCTCATGAAGGGGAACAAATATCTATCTAAAAATATCTATAGAATATGTAAAAATATTTATAGAATATCTATCAAAAATTATGTTTTCTCTACCCTTCACATTACTCTGAAGTATAAAACTCAGAAAGCAAGGGCTGTTTAGTTTTATCACTCCATCATTACTTGTGAGCAACCCTTCAAATGAACTGCAGAATGAACTTACTGTGGTGGTCCCACGGAGCATGCCACACATCACGACAGAAGCTGCTGCTGTTCTGCGGTGTGAAGTCATCGTAAGAAGAGTTGGGTGATATGGAGGAGCTGTGACCACTCTCCTCCTCCAGCGAGTACAAAGCATCAAAGTGGAGTGTGCTCAGTGAGGATCCTGTGCTCCACCTTCTTTTCGGGTGAATTTGCTGCTGGACTCTGTTGCCTTGCTTCTGGTCTGATCTACCAGCCTGATGACGAGAGGCCGTCGGGTATGCTTCATTCATGACCCTCTTGATCACCCTCTGAGAGGCTGGGCTCGTCTCTGCAGGCTTAACAGAAGGTTTATCTCCAGCACATTTGTCACTCTCACCTCTTCTTTGTGGATCCAGCCCTTTCTTTGCAAGCAGGGCATTCCCACTTGCGGATGTTTTCATGTCTGTGAAAGACCTGTACATTTTCAGCTCCCCAATCACATCTGGGGGGTTGCTGATCTCAAAAACATGTATGTCATCTTTAGATTTCTCACAATTGTTCCCAGAATTCTCTTCCTCATTGGAGGGATATCCCTTCTGGCTGCTCAGCTCAGCTTTCAACTTCTCTCGCTCCAGGCTGCTCTCTAGATGTGGAGGCTGAAAAAGAATTCTCTCCAAGTCCTCAGACAATGTGGCACAGCCCCTCCCATCAATCAGAGCATCTATCTCCAAATCAACGTTCTCACCCTGCCCACAGACGTGACTGTGTTCCTCTCTTTCGCTGCAGTGGCAGCAAAAAGTAGAATCTCCTCCAATGATTGCCTGCAGCTCGGCCTCCTCCTGGTCCACACAACCACACCCAGAGCATGATGGTATTAGATCATCACATTCTGAATACTCTGCACAATCACAGGAATCTGCAGCACTGCACCCTGTGACATCATGTTCACATACATCTGCAATTTCACACTCAAAGATTTCACCCTCAACAGGCATGCCATTATAAATCTCACAAAATTCACCGTCCCTTTTCTCCAAACAGCCTGTATCAAGTGCATTTCTGGACATGACTTTTCCCAGTGGTTTGTTTGGTTTCCGCTCGCATGGACTGACATCTTTAGATCTGGACAGGGTAGGGAGTTTACTGTTCAGTTTCAGCTCCTGCTGTTTGCCAGTGCCAGGTTGTTGTGGTGCTGAGGAGACTGGCAAGTTTGAAGTTTTACCTACAGGAATGGGGATCTTCCCCTTTTTTGCAGGTGCTTTTAGTTTGGAATCTTCAGGACTGAGGACTTTCAGGTACCTCCTGCTGCCAGCGCTAGAAACTGAACCACAGTCACTATCCACACTGCTCTGACGTTGGAGTTTAGCTGAACTGCCAGGTGCAATCTTACCGCTTCCTATTTTTGTCTCAGAGAGGCCGCCATTCTTCTGGTCCACTTCTTGGCATTTGGAGTCCACGGTTGATGTGGAACTCTTTTGCTCGCTTCTGGTGGAAGATACAGAAGATGATGAGAAGCAGCTGACCACATATTGACCACTGGTGGCTTTTTTGGATGATGAAGACGATGATGATGTTGTTGAGGAGCTTGACTTGACTGAGATATTGTTGCCGCTCCCAGCTCCACTGCTTGCACTCCCATAGCCACTCCCAACAGCTGTCACACCAGCAGTACCATCACTGGGTGTGAAGCCATCACTACCACCACTAACATTTCTTTCACAACCAACAAAACCTTCACCACCTTCATTCTTCCTCTTATGCTGATTTCCACCACCACTTCTAGGACAGGTATAATGTACATTCTCATCAACAGTAGCATCTCTGCCAGTTTTTACTACGCAGCTCTGACTGCTTTTCCTACCATCACAAACTTCAGCTGTACCTAGTTTTCCCGTACTGGCAGATTTAGTTGCTCCTGGGGCTCTCTGAAGCCGTGAACAGATAGGAGAATGGGACACAGACCTCATTTTTGGCACCGCTTGTGGAGCTGCCACTTTATGTGGCATCTGTTTTTCTACTACCATTGGTCTAGCAGAAGCTCCGCCCTGAGAATTTATTTTAAGGTCTTTATTATAACTAATTGATCGTGGCTTCTCTATGTAGTGATCACCATTTTTCACTCTGCTGAAAGTCTCTTGGCAAGATGTGGTCCTTTTCCTCATGGGCTGGATGTTGTGATCGGTGCACTGTAGATCAGGATGGTGCAACTGTGTGCCGTGGACAGGTGAAGAGTGGCTGTGATGTTCTCTGCATGGTGAACCTACTGTGCTAAAAGACTTGGACTTCTTGGTGAAATTACCAGCAATTTTAGAAGGAGAGCTTTGGCTTCTGTTAGAACAGGGGCAACCACAGCAAGACACAGTCTGCCGTCGTGTTGGGGAGCAAGACTGTGAGCGGCAAGGGGAACATGAGTGGGAGTGGGGTTGTTCAACATCCATAATGGGGCTAAGAATTATAGGAATTTTCACAGGATCAAAAAGGGATGATACTGGAGACTGTGGATCATCATCTTCTCTCTCATCATGGCCACTGTGGACAGATTTTCTCCTCTCCTTAAGAAAGCTCAAATCTGGGAGCGAACGATATGTGTAATATGTGTTCAGGCCCATTCGTGAGGGAGATGAGCTGACAGCACGGTAGAGATGAGAGTCCCGCATGTTTGTCGTCTGACAGTCATTAGCAGAGGCTGCTCTGTGCATCAGGTGAGAAGGAGGGAGATTCTTCTGGAGCTGTCTGGCTGAATCTCTAACCATCTCATTTTCTCCATCTTCTCCTGATGCAATGGAAGACAAAGGAATGTCAGCTGCACCTCTATAACCATAACTCTGTGCAAAGAAACCAGCTTCGCTGTCATGGTGTGCTGTGTACAAAGCATTGTTGCATTTATTTTGCTCTTGATCGGCTACATATTTATTTTCCTTGCTGTAGCATTCGCAGACCTCTTGCAGAAGGGAGAAAAGATCCTTTTCTGGTGTGTATGGGGAAGTCTGCTGAGACTGGTGATTTAGATTCATATGAGAGGCATCTTCTATTGATGTCTGCAAACCACAGTCCTGGGTCCTTCAAAATAAGAGAAAAATAAGTTAATCCCAGTATTAGTGAACACAAGAGTGAACAAATGTAACCAAGTAATGCTGCTTTTGTTTCGATACCTTCACCTTTCTAATACATTCTAATTCATTCTGTTCTCAAAAGCACTATCTCCACTGTGCACTCTTGCATGTCTTATCTTACAAGCAGACATTAATTTTTGCTTTCAGGGACACAAAATAAGACAAATACATTTGACTTCTAACTTTCTTGTAACAGCCCCAATATCTTTCTGTGTACAAAGGGCAGATCACTGTGTGAATAATACAGTTCAATCTTGAAAACAATTCTACTTTAACAATTTTTACTTTGCAATAGTAATCACTTTCAAGGCTAAATGTAAAAGATGAAATGTGCCAATAAATTCAGTTTATTTCCATAATGATGAGTTATTATAATTCTTTACATAACTCATCACCATTCTAAGAAATACACTTTCATCATTCAAGAAATGTTTTTATTTATGGCATAATAAATTTTAACTTATCTTAATAACTGCTGTGTGTTATACACCTGTTTTTTTTTTTTTGTGAAAATAATCTGTAGAGAAATGCAAATTTTTACAAAAGGGTTATTAGTGGTAATTATCTGACTTCTGGACTTTTCTGCATTATTAACAATACTACAAATAAATAAAGATATCACTCTAGAAGATACATAAAACAAAATGGAATGTATCAGGAACTGAAGAATATGTACATTTACATTTTTTGGTGAATTTCATATTAAAAAGATTGTCACGTTTAAAAATGTTGTCATACTTTTAATATCAATATAATGAGATACTGACCATACTATACCCAGAATTCTGAAAAAAAAAAGTGACCAGTGAAATGTGCTCCATTAAAAATAACACAACCGTCTATCATGAATTCAGGATTTTTATCAAGAATTCATGTTATGCAGCTGGTATCTAAATTCAGGGTTTAGATCAAGAACTCATGCTGTATAGTTAGTATCTAAATGTAGGGTTTTGATCAAGAATTCATATTATACAATTAGTATCTAAATTCAGGGTTTTGATAAAGAATTCATGTTATACAGTTAGTATCTAAATTCAGGGTTTTGATCAAGAATTCATGTTATACAGTTAATATCTAAATTCAGGGTTTTGATCAAGAATTCATGCTGTATAGTTAGTATCTAAATGCAGGGTTTTGATCAAGAATTCATATTATACAGTTAGTATCTAAATTCAGGGTTTTGATCAAGAATTCATGTTATACAGTTAGTATCTAAATTCAGGGTTTTGATCAAGAATTCATGTTATACAGTTAGTATCTAAATTCAGGGTTTTGATCAAGAATTCATGTTATACAGTTAGTATCTAAATTCAGGGTTTTGATCAAGATTTCATGCTACATAGTTAGCACCTAAATTCAGGGTTTTGATCAAGATTTCATGCTACATAGTTAGTACCTAAATTCAGGGTTTTGATCAAGATTTCATGCTACATAGTTAGTACCTAAATTCAGGGTGCTCGCAACCTACTCCATCCAAAATATTCCCAGTATTCTGACAATTTACAGTTCTGCTGAAATTCACCTCTAAGGACAGTGTTCAAATCCTAGTAAATGAAATCACACTCTTCTCAAATCATGCACTTGACATGGTCCCCATTACGATGAAGTTAGCCACTATGCCTACTCCCCTGGGTTCACTTGGTGACTTCAAGAAAAGCCATTATGCCTACTCCCTGCGTTCACTTGGTGACTTCAAGCTAAGCCACTATGCCTACTTCCTCGGTTCACTTGGTGACTTCAAGAAAAGCCACTATGCCTACTCCCTGGGTTCACTTGGTGACTTCAAGAAAAGCCACTATGCCTACTCCCTGGGTTCACCTGGTGACTTCAAGAAAAGCCACTATGCCTACTCCCTGGGTTCACTTGGTGACCTCAAGCAAAACCAACATAATCTACAACACATGATGCCTATGCTTTAAGATCACCACCAATTTAGCCACACAAAACACAAGTTTCACTGTCCTGGGAGAAAAAAAAACAGGACACAATAATCTTTGCTAATTTTAGCCGACTTCATACAGCGTCAGAAGAAGAACTCCACAATTTTACTTACTTGGGAGGAAACTGTGAAGAAAAATTTTTAGTTCCCAGCCAGAGAGTCACAGTACTTGGAGACATAACTGTTTCCTTCGAGGTCATCATACGCAGAGAGCGCAGAGTCTGAGTACATCCCGATTTAACATTGCCAGCACTAACATTCTCTGTGTTATTCAAGTCCAGTCGCAATTTCTCCCTGGTTTCCATCTCTGCCCGCAGCTGGGCTCGTTTTTGTAAAATATCACTCCTTTGCACGCACATGTTATAAAATGGGTAGTGACCTGCAAATAGGAAAAAAAAAGAAATGACGGGACAGATAAGCATCCCTTTTGGTGCCCTTCACCTGCCTTTGACTTAAGCAAAGACTTGTAAAAGGTAAAGGTAATCCTGTCATGCCTTAGAAGCACATAGGGATATGGTGTTAGTGCCCACTGTAGTGGTCATTCATTTAATTATTCTTTGTATGAGAAGACAGGTGAATACAGATCAGTTCACTTGTGCTCCCTCTCCAGATTCAGTCATTCTCATGTCCCTTGTGGAACTTTACCTCTCAAACAGCTCTCCTGTAGGCTTCTCGGTTGTAAGCAAGATGCCCTGCTGCTGATGCATCCATTTGCACATTATCAACGATGTCTTGCAGCCATCTTCGCCTTGGTCTTCCTCTTTCTTTTTCCTATTGTTTCCTTCCAAGACGGTCTTCTCTAGATTATCATGACGTTTAATGTGTCCAAAATATTTAAGTTTTCTCTGTTTAATCCTCTTTACTAGTTTACCTTCTTCAACATTAAGTTCTCGTAGTATGGACATATTTGTTCTTTTTTTGTGCTCATGATATCTGAAGAACTCTTCAAATTAGAATTTTAAAAAAAAACTGTTCCATTACCAACTCATGCTGCACTGCAAAGCTCCTCAGTGACCAGGTGATGTATCATTATTATATAAACTACACACACATGTCTTAAATGACTTATACCTTCACCATCACCATGTTCCTGTAAACAACAACAAAAAAGTCAGAAAGAGATTTACCTGAAGAACAAGCAGAGTCACATGAGGTGTTTGCACTATGACAACAGCTCTTCTGCTGTTGGTGGTGCTGGGGTTCACAGCCCATCTCTCTCTCATTCTTCATAAAACCCTCTCTCAAGAGAATCTAGGGGAAAAGTTGAATGTATGTAACAGGACTGTTTAAACAGGAAATAAATGTACTTCATGAACGAATTCACTTGGGACAAATACACAAATAGTGAGAACTAAAAATAAAGAAAACAAAATAATGCAAATACGAGGGGCGCTCAGAAAGTAATGCACCACATCATTTTTTTCAGAAGCTGTTTATTTAAAAAACATGAAATTTATGCACAATATACATGGATATGTCATATAAACATCGGTATTATTCAACATAATCCCCATCAACTTGTACGGCTTTACGCCAGCGCAAAACAAGTGCATGTATTCCTAGCCCATATCAGATTTTCTCTTAATTATGTAGCCATTTCTTCGCTGTATCAATCGTTACTTCATCATCTTCATCTTCTTCTTCATTCACTTCTACCAACAAGACTGCCTCGTGATCCTACTGAATTTGCTCCTGTGGTCTTCGCGATAGTCTCATTTAGGATGGAGGCTAAGAGTACTGTGGGCCTTGGGCCTATATTCTCGATGGGTTACAGAAGCGGCATTGCGTTACACTGTGGTTTTCGTTGCATCATTTCAGCCCTGAATTTGACTTTACTCACCGGAAAACCTTGACGTGGTTTGGATATGAATGTATCCCTGCCAAGTGAGAGGAGGTTGTCTATCTAGAATGCACTGGTCCAGTGTCTCCGACTTCAGCGTTCTTTGTCATCTTCAAATCTTACCCCTTGGAGTGCATCTTTAAGTGGACCAAACAGATGGAAATCAGAGGATGCCAAATCGGGACTATATGGTGGATGGGGTAGTACAGTCCAACCCAATTTGATGATTACTTCCCGTGTTGCCAGACATGTGTGAGGGTGCGCACTGTCATGAAGAAGAAGCAGGTCTGCTGGATTCTTGTGCAGCCAAACTCTGCAAAAACGTTGAGTTTTTCCAATGTCTTAATGTAAGTTTGCAAATTGATTGTCTCTCCTCTTGGCATAACATCCACAAGAATCACACCTTCAATGTTCCAAAAAAACAGTGATCATGACCTTTCCAGCTGAAGGAGTTGTCTTGAATTTCTTTCATCATGGTGATTGTGGATGATGCCACTCCATTGACTATCTTTTTGTCTCAGGTTCAAAATGATGTGCCCAGGTTTCGTCACCTGTTATGATTTTAGCCAAAAAGGTTCTCTCCCTCAGCACTGAAACGCTCTAACAATTCAGAAGAAATTTCTTTCCTTTGCAATGGATGGTCATTTGTGAGACTTCAAGGAACCCATCTTGCGCAAACCTTAGAAAATCCGAGAGCTTTTATAACTGCAATTGCACTACCATTGCTGACTGATAGTTTCAGGCCAACTGTTGAGTAGTGATATGCCTATCAGTAAGAATAATGCCCTCAGCGCATTTCAACATTTCTGCCTTGGTGGCTGTGGCAGGGCATCCACGGCGCAGCTGATCATGCAACTTCTTATCTCCACTTATTGATTCTTTGATTATCTGAACCCAGCGACTGACTGTACTCCTGTTGACTGCAAAACTTCCTACACATCACATAGATGCTTGTGAATGTTCACAACAGTTTCCTTCTCTACAGCGAGAAATTCTATCACAATTCACTGCTTATACTGCAAGTTGCTAACACATTCTATTTCAACGGTTAGGTCAGCCATATTCTTTGGCCGGCTGTGGTGCAATCTGGTTCACACAAATGGCACATCATCATCATCATCATCATCATCAGGTGCCGTGCCGACTGGCGTTGGCTATTATGCTTCTCCACAGTACACGATCCTTCATGCAGGCCATCAGTTCAGTTGGTGATCTCCTCTCACACCATCCCGTCAGACTGTCCAGTATCATTTCTCTTGGTCTTCCTCTTGATCTTCTTCCTTCTATTTTTCCTGTTGTTATAATATTTTCAATGCCCCCTCTTCTCATTGCATGTCCTATGAAAGTACATTGTCTCTCTCTTATCTTTCTGACAAGGTTTTTTGTCTCTCCAGCTCTTCTCATACATTCTTCATTAGTTATTTTTGCTGTCCAGGGGATTCGCAACATTCTTCTAATAAACCACATTTCTGCTGCTTCCAATGATTTTTGTGCAGACTTGCCTATTGTCCATGATTCACTTCCATATAACAAGATAGGTTCAATATAGCATTTTAGGACTCGTTTTCTAACATTCATTGATAAAGATGTGTTAGTTAATATGTTTCTCATTCTCTGAATGCCATATTTAAAGTGTGCAAAATTTCAGGCTTCTATCTTCATTCTCTCTCTCTCTCTGAACCTTAAGTGCCCAGGCCACATGGGGCTTCCGCAAGGGTTTTCCACAAATGCCTGTCCTTCGCCTTTTTTTCTGCTCTTGCCCAGGTGAGCCCTCTATTGCTCAACATCCTTTCTGTTGTTCTTCCATGTCTCTTTTGGTCTACCCTTACTTCTGTTCCCCTGTGGTGTCCATCTTAGTGCTATTTTTGGTAGTGAGTTGTCAGTCATTCGGAGCACATGTCCCAACCATCGCCAGCGTCTTTCCTCAATAATTGTTGTCAGTGGTTTCATCTGCATTTCTGCTAATAAGATGTTATTTCTTATGGTGTTTGGCCAAAATATTTTTCTAATTCTTCGCAAACATTTAGTCTGGAAAGAATTTATCTTGTTTTCTATGGTTTTGGTGATTTTCCAGCATTCACTTCCATAGAGTAGTACACTTAGAACATTACTCTTAAATATCCTGATTTTCATATTTATGCTTAGTTTTTTTTATTTCCATATAGTCTGCAGCATTGCAAAAGCCTGGTTTGCTCTAGTAAGTCTGCTGTTGATGTCCTCTGTGCTGTCTCCATTTTCTACTACTCTGCTGCCAAGGTATACAAATTCGTTGACCTCCTCCACTAACTTGTTATCTACTCTGAGTACATTTCTGTTGTTCACATTTTGTTTCATGAACTTTGTCTTTCCTACGTTGATCTTTAGTCCTATGTTATTTGCATTCTGAGTTAGCTTGTTTATTTTCTCTTGCATATCTTTGTGACTGCTTGATAATAGACAAATGTCATCCGCAAAGTCAAGGTCCTCCTGCACTGTGTCAAGGGTCCATTGTAATCCTCTGCGTTTGTCTGATGTTGCCTCCTTCATTAACCATTCTACTGCCAAGATAAATAATGTTGGTGTTTTATTGCATCTGTTCTTAATTTCAGCATCAATTTTCCTTACAGATGATACTGTGCTACCTAAGTATTTGAAATGTTTCACTTGTTTCAAGGGCTGGTTGTCTAGGAAGACCTTTGTCTGGATTTCTTCTCTCACTATGGTCATGATTTCTGCTTTTTTTCAGCACTATCTCCATGCTGTGGCTTTTAATGCCTTTGCTAAATTATCCATGTTCTGCTGCAGATTTTTCTCTGATGTGGCTATAAGCTTGGTCATCAGCAAAAAAATGAGTTCATTCATGATCCACCTATTTGGTATGTTTTCTGATGGGTGTTGTGAGTTTATCAGCACTGTTTCTGGAGTTGGACAGTCATGTGGTGGAATTTTTACTATGTATGTTAGCTTTTTTTTTTTTTTGCCAATGATGTCAGTGTATATTATGTATGGTAACAGAGATAGTACACAACTCTGTCTCACTCTGGATTAATGATGAACGGCTTGGAGTGTCCTGCATTTGTTCTAACTGCAACAAAACAACTCACGTAAATCACTTTTTAAAAGACCAAAACTGAAGGCAGAGGATAATTTGATCAACGTTTAGAGCCAAGTAAAGAGCCTACCTGATCAATTTTTGCCAGGGTGTTAGGGGAAGGTGGATTTGACTGTGACCTGAGCCGCTGGTACAGGTCAAGGACATAGGATGAATGCTGCTTGAGATGGAAGCTACGTTCAGCATCATCTGTGTCTCGTTCGTTATCAGTGCGCCTCCTGACTTTCTGAACCTCTTCATCTTCTGAAGTCTCCTCGGAAAAATCTTTCAAAAAACTGACCAACAAATTACAAAATTATGTACATGAAAGTTTACATATATTTCTAACTGCAAATTAAGATTTTACCTTTTTTTGCAACCATTCACTATAAATTCTCATCTTCCCTTCACGTACTATATGCTGGTGGTAGGTATGCCATGATGTGGTTCATTTTGCATGCAGATATTTTCTATTTTAAGAGCCAGTTTCCCCAACAGTGTCATGACACCTTTTTGAACTTGGCTTCACTGGAATGCTATAGCATTAAAATAGTTCACTATTATTACCTCCGTGGTCTTTTACACCAAAACTTTATTTTACACTCCAATTCTGCTGATCATCTCTTCCTCATCATTCTCCAGTTTATAAATTTACTGCTGAATAATTTATCATTAAAAACTTATAATTTATTTTTAAGAGCTGTGCTTTCACTTTCATGACACCTCAGAAATGTTAAGGTCCTATCATATAATCAGCACTGTATGCCAGTTCTAAAACAAACCTGTTTGTTGTCAGTTCCGGCAAAGACTTCGACTTCTCCACATTTGCCTCTCTTCCCTAGACTGCGCAAGTTTCGTATCTGCTTCCACGTAGTCAGTCGACCACTTCTCTTGACAAGGGATGACTTTGCTAAAACAGGAAAATCATCAACCACAGTTTATTAGGCAATTAGCGATGGTTAAAAGTTGAATTAAAAATTTAAACAATGGTTAGGAAATAATAAATATTTAGCACAAACATTTCTAACTCTGGTCTACCAAAATGTCACTAATAATTATGTCCATAAAAAAACAGTCTTAAAAAAAAAAAATTGACCTTCTTTATTCAATTATACTATTGCAATGAAAGACACCAGGCATGCTGTTTTTTTTAAAAACAAATGTTTTAAGATAAAAAAAACAAATTTTTTTTTCAAATAAAGTTTTAACTATAAAATACCAGCCCTGCTTTTTGTACACATTTTGAGATCATCGCCATCGCACACTGTAAATTAAATATTGTTGTTGTTCATCCATCGTCTTCGATGATGACCACAGCTTCATCCTGGTCTAGGATGAGATGTGAAGTGCGTCCGTGCGTGTCCAACTAGCCATATACAAGCTTTAAAAGTTTTGCCACACACAGAAAATGCGTGTCCAGATTCAGTTGTGGGTGCCTGTGCAGCCTTGGCTTTTTGCATTGCGCATTCGTGCTGGGCACTTTCAATTCTTGAGCGCTCAGCTCTCTGGGCACCCAGAGTGGTTATAGCCCTCCATGATGGGTGGGCCTGTGCTTTGGACTCCCAGGAGTTTGTGTCTATCCCGAAGGCCTTGAGTGAGATTTTGAGCGTATCCTTTGTATCACTTTTTTTTGCCATCCTGCTTTCCATTTTCCATTCAGAAGTTCTCTACATGGGAGTTGTTTGGGCAGTCGAGTGTTACTCATTCTGACCACATGCCCTGTTCAACGGATTTGCACCTTTTGAAGCATTGTGTAGATGCTTGGAATTTTTGCTCTGGTGGGGACTTCAGTATCAGGAATCAGTTGCTGCCATTTGATGCTTAGTATTTTAAACTAAATATAGTCAAGATACTATTTTACTTCCATGCAATGCCCTTGTTAAAAATAGCTGCTCTGGTAATACAGGGAGCACTGATTATTTTGTTCCTCAAGGTAATGATTCTTAGATCCTCTCTACAATGTAAAGAATGCTAAATGCACTCTCCTTCACTCCAAGCCCTTGCTCATGGAATCAACTGCCTGGGAACATTTGTCTCACAAATGAGAGAGATGAAGCATAATTCTTCTAATGGTAAATAAAGATACATATATCAACTTATAAATGAATTAGAAACAAGTATCTCACACAAGCAAGGTTCAAAATGAATGCATCCAAAGTGGTTTTCCTATAAAATTATGTAATGCCTATTTTAAAAATTCTTTTACAGTAATTTAAAATTCAGAAAACAAATATTTTAAAAGAAAAATGCTAAAAAAAAAAAAGCTAAAATCATGCTCAAATGATATAGGTTCACACTTGCCAACAGCAGCTCTGGTGCGGTAGACGCCAGAAATACTTGACTGCTATGACCATGCTTTAAACTGGTCTTGTTGTATGGATCAGAAACATGGACAATATCAGACAAAAGTGGCAAGAGATTGCAGACCTTTGTTAACACCTGCTTGAGGAAGATCCTTCAGATCAGACAGCAAGATACCATCGGTAAAGAAGAGCTATGGCAGAAAACGAACCAACCCGCAGTTAAAGAAGGGATAATTAAAAGACACTGGATAGAGCCTGGCTACCACAAACATAACCAGACAAGCTCTCACCTGGAATCCCCAGGGAAAGAGAAAGCAACAGACCTTAAAACACATTGCAAAGGAGTCTTGAAGCAAAGATAAAAAAAGACCAACTACATCGGAGACTGATAAGAAGAAACAGCCCAGGGTAGAAATAAATGGAGAGCCCTTGTTGAGTGCCAATGCCCCAGACAGAAGGTGAGGAAAGAAGGATGATGACTAAGCTAGTACATGCCAGCACATAACTGCACACTACACAGCTAAGTGCTGTAAAAACATGCAATGGCAAGGATGTTCTTATCTCCCTGAACTGTGAGCAGGATTCTTAGTAGCTAACGCCATGATGTTGATGAAACACAGGTATTATATCAAGTCAGGACCGGATTATGCTGACTTGCTTGAAGACCCATAGTTGACCCCCCAAAAAAAAAGCTTTTTACACAAACCCCACCACTATGGGGTACTATGGCCAAAGACTAAGTATGTTAGCCTGACAGGGCCTGTTACTAGCAGAAACACAAATAAATGAGCCAGGGTCTTGGCCAGCTCTAATACACCAACCATCATTCTAAAACAATCCCACTAATGAGACTCATGAATGAAATAGTTTCTTCTATTCCAACAGCAAAAAAAAGCAACATAAAACAAGAAAAAAATCAAACCTGAAGAGCCTCCAAACAGATCCTTCCAGGATAGCGGCTCCCCTTCATGTTCCAGGTACATAAACGAGTGTGTTCCTTGCCCTCACCGTTTAGCGTGGCTACTGTGGTGGTGTTATTGCCAACACCACTGCCTCCAGCTTCTGCCAGTTTGGATGCAGCATGTGCCCGAGATTTATGATTGGCAAACTGGAAACTACTGGACTGCTCATCTTCTGCATCTGCTCCCGAGCTGAGAGACTGGCTCCCTGTGGGTATGATACTGATGTTTTTTATAACTGCTACACTTATGTATTCAATATCTGAGCTTTTAATTCTTTCCGTACGTTTGGTCGGTACAGTGACACTTCCGGTATCCCGAAGCTACCGTATGGTCATTATAGTGACAACTGTTTGTTTCAATAAAAACAACCGGTGTAACATTTAGATTGTACATATTTCGTCCACGATTCCGGTGACACTTTTCAAAATGGCAAAAGAGTGCCTAGTTACGAGCGATGCTGAGCGAGAAAAAGGAAGAGAAGCATGGAAATTTTTCAATTTTTGACGATGTAGATAGGGGTATGGACGTAGCCTATAGCCACCCCACTGCTCTTGAATGTTTTCTAAGTAGATCTAGACATATTTAGATGACTGGAGAAGTAGTTAGGAGGTTATTTCAGACATTCATTCAGCGAGGATGCAACACAGAATCACAATACGAGATCGACAAGTAGATCTACACATCTCAGATGGTAAACAGTGCAGATCTAGACCTCGCCGATGGTGACCTGGCCACAATCAGTGTCTAAAAACATCACATTACTTCTTTTTTCCTAAAAAACTCTGCATTTATGAAATTTTCATTCATTTAGCTATACTTTGAAACATATTAAGTATACGGAAGTACATGGAAATACTGTTTTCCATTCCATTTTACAACTAGACCCCCTTACAGACCAAGACCCACGTTTTTACTCCCGCACTCCAGAGCAGGTCCGGAAGTGTCATTTTAATGACCAAACGCACGGAAAGAGTTAAATATAGGAACGCCATCACTCCTCAGGTATTATGTTAAAGAAGCAAGGACAATCCTTTTCCACAGATCTTTAGTGCCGTCCATAAACTTCACTGGTGAGTCTCTATGAGCATGTTAACTTGCTCATTACCTTCTCTCTGCATCTTCCTCTACCTCTCTTATTTATCTTTCCTGTTAATGTGAATGTTTTCAAGCTCATCTCACATTGATTGTCTTCTTATAGCTTTACTCAAATTTCTTGTTTTTTGTATCTGCTTTTGTCAGAAATTCTTAATTAATCAAGTTATGTTAAAAGCATTTTACCAAAATTGTGCTCTCTCATTTCAATAAGCATTACAACTTCTTAAGAGAAAGGTCCTACAAAAATTCAAACTTTCATCCCCCATTTGTGTTTAAATGTGTCTTTCTTATATCAAAATGGTGCAATTTTCTCTTTCAGCATACTATTAGTATCAAGAATTTTATCTCTAGTTTTAATAAGAATTATCATACTCTAAATGAGACGAAACAAAAAAAAAATGCTCCTGTGATTCTATTCTTTAACTGAATACGTTACATGAAAGACAATGAAGTTTTTCATTATAATACTCTAAAATAACTAGAAATGACTGAGAACTTCCTAATCTCTGAATAACAAGTAATAAGTCTGATAAAGAGAATATATCTGACATCTCAAAAAGACGATTTTTTCCTAGTTGTTTTTTTCCTTAAAATTTATGAGAACAGTACTTTTTATACTTGCAGATATTAAATCTCTGAAGGTGTGAGGAAAAGAACTTAAAAATGTGCGTGGCAAGACAAGAAGAATCACAGACAGACATAACACAAAGTAAGAAACTAAGCAAGCAAGCAATCAGCTTACCCAATTTATCCTCATGTGATGAAGTCTGGGACACATAGGAACTTTCACTTTCAGTTGAAAATTTACCTAGGATTAGAAGTCACATTTTGGAAAATAAGTGGTGACATGAGGGTTAACACTGCAAACTACACTGATATGTTTAACTCTTTATCAGACTAAATGACAGAAAGACACAAACAGCTCTCTCACGCCACAGAGGCTCCATGGCAATATGGTGTTTGCTTCCTTGACCGGTCAGCACACTGAGATACTTTGGCCACATCAAGAGACATAATGGTCTGGTGAGGCTGAAAGCAGAAGGCACACGGTGCCCTGCATAAGAGAAAAGGGACAACCTCCCCAAAGGTGGACTCAGGACATCACAGAAAATCCTGAATATGTCACTGCAAGATGTTGGTTAACTTGCCCAAGACTGCAATGCATTCAGACGAAGGAAGTGAGAGGGACAATGTTCTGTAAAGAACACATCACATGACACACTGCAGGGCTACCATCAAACCCGGCTGTCTTTACTTCTCCAGTTCTAAGAGGAACCACGTGCCCATTTCTACACCTGGTTGACTGGGGTGCCTCCCAATCAAACCACTAACCTCACAGTGCCAGACAACTGTCTGAATCACTTTGCTACTCAGGAACCCTAACACGATGGAGTAAAACAAGTTACTTTGTCCACAAATTACACTTCCATTGTATGCAGAGCAATCCAAGTGTAACAGGTTATTTTATGTAATTTCTGTAGTGATGGTATCATTTCTGTTATCTTCTAAACATTACTACACTTTTGGTACATTACGGTGGCAGAAACCTTTTTACAGAATTCAAATGCAAAACAACTACAGTCTCTCTAGTTTCCAAGCCATGTTCAATTTCACACTGAAATGTTGCATGGTTCAGTTTTTTTCTTCAATATGTTTATGAAAAGATCAGGGGAAACTAGGAGGTTGTTTTGGTACTCAAATTACAGACATGTTATAATACGATTTTTGTGACCAAAATTTTTCTGCTTGCACAGAAATAAGCATAGAAATCAACATCCTAAAAACTGTGGGCATCACAGGGAACTGTCAGGGGAAAAGACAAAAAGGATCATTACCCTGTGATCCACCATCGAAGGATAGAAAATAAGCATCTTTGTGAGGTCCACACTTCACTGTTATGTCTGCAGTGGTAGATGAAGAGCGGCTACCACTCAGGCTGGTGGTGGCTGTGACTTCTGTGTCCTCCAAGTGACGAGACAAACTATCTGTAGACAAATTCTGATCCTGCCAACACAAAGTAAAGATTTCATAAAGAAGGATAAAACAAAACTGAACACTGGACTGTGTACCATAAGATTAGACTATTATAAAAAAAAGCTGGAAGAATTGCTACATTTCTAAAACAGTCTATTTATTTTCAAGTTTTCACTGCCGTGGGCTTATGAATATATATACAGTTTTATATATTTATATACAAAAACTTTTTGTGCCATATGGCACCATAAGACAAATGAATGAATCAACAAAACAGGCTACTGAACATATAAACAACAACTAGTGTGATCAGAGAGGTTAATGTGGCCAAGTTTTCAGAGCTTCAGTCTTTATTCAAAACAAAATGTGTGCATTTTATCTAATCTGTGCATTCATTTTTTTTTTTAGATCATGAAAGAAAAGAATCTTAGTGACAGTAGAAAAAAAAAAGAAAATATTATAGATTTGAGCTTTGGTTTATTGTGGCAAAGTCTGTAATCATTATTCTGTAATCATTACTGTTATCAACACTGTTTCTCTTTTGACAACCATCCAGAGACTATTCCTTTTATTTGATTTTTTTTTAACATAGCATTCATGTGAATTTATATTTTATCTCCTCCCTCTATTTCTTTGTCCTGTATATTTTTTGTATGATTAAGGCTCATGTCAAAATGTCACAGTATGCTCGTTAAGTAATAAAGCTGTTCCTACTTTTTTTTTTCCTAGTTTTTACATTTTAGAGACTATTCCTGAGATTTGCATTTAACTTTCATAGGTCTTGCTTATGGTAGAATTGGGCATTTTCCATGGAAAGAAAATAAAACAAAGAATCACTAAACCAGCTAGAAGTGAAAAGAGAAAGAAAATCATAAGACAACCAAGGCACTCTGGGCATGTCAAGAGGCATAACACTATGCAGAAGACTATTTGAGGGCAAGACCAAAAGAAAGCAGACATGAGGACAATGATGACACAGATAGGTGGACAACATCAGGAGATGGACAGGAACCAGCTTGGAGGAGCGCACTATGAAGACAAGAAACAGAGCAGACTGGAGATTCACCACTGCCAACCTTCCATGGGGAGATGGCATAAGATGAAGACGATGAGCTCTTGCCTATGGCTCTTATCTATCTATTAAGTCAGTGCCGGTTACTAACTGGAGAAATTTATGGTCATCTTACAATAAATAAAGAGCTGACCATCATAGCATGCTACAGACCAAATGTTAGGGAATACATTTCCAGAATGATCAATAAAATTCTGACAAAACACTAAAATGTTTCTTAAAGAACAAAGACTCCAAACAGAACCAAGAATGTAAAAAATGAAAACAGACAGAATGGTCTTGAGAGCTCTCTGAAGACATGTGAGGCAACTCTGATAACATGAAAAAGCAGGTGATATTTGATTGGATATTTGACATAAGTAAGGCAGGTTGTATAAAAACTGAATAGTGTATATGACACCCCAAAAATGAAATGACAATTCTACATAAGCAATATATGATTTACAGTAAAACACTGAAAATTTGCTGAAATGTTTGTTTTTTTTTTGGGGGGGGGGGGGGGGGGAAGAAGGGGAGAGATGTTGCACTTATTAGTTGAGATAGGGCATTCCACAACTCATTCTGTGATCTCCAAACATACATGAGATTGGGTAAAACCAGTTCCCATTCTCAATACACCACTTTATGACATTTATATTTTACTCCTAAGCAATTTTAACTCTTTCCACTCGCGTGGACCCCATAAGGACCTTTGCGGTTTAGCAATGACACCCTTGAGAGCCCTATGCGGCATCAGAGTTTCTTTCATTGAAAACATGATGTTACTTTTCATTTAACCAGTTAGAACTCTTCTGGATTAAAAGATAAACTAGTGTTTTAAGCATGGGGGAAAAAAGACGCCATTTTTGAGACATAGATGGGGGTAAAATTCAAGTTTATTTCGAGATTGAGTGGTAGAATGGTCACACCGACTGACTAGATCTAGCTTACTATATGTGTTTCTAGTAGCTGTAGATCTGTTAGATTTATTGGATGTCACAAAAATCCATAAATATTGATTTTTCTGTGTTGAAATTTGAATGACTATTTATTTTATATTGGATTATGACGCAGCTAAGGTAAGTATAAAGTAGATTTTATTGTTCAGCCCTAAAATTTTTTAGCGCCAAAAATCGTTCCATCGTTTCACACCAGTGTTTTTTTTTTTCTTTTCTTTGTTTTTTTATGACAAATAACTTCATTTATGGAATCTTCAATCATTTCCACTTATTTTAATGTGTGATACACACATGGTGATCATGGAATTAATTCGGTACAATAACTTTTACACAGGGACCCCTTCTCCAAAATGTCCGTGTCGTAAGAAACTAAGGAACATTTTGGAAGTAACACGGGTGGAAAGAGTTAAGGTCTCAACTATCACAGCACATGTTGGATATAATAAACAAGAAACCAGTTCATCCAACCCTTGTCAACACTATGTATCTATTAAATTTATCCACTGCTTCACATAAGAAGATATAAACCATTTTTTTCACACATATAATGCACACATGCAGAAAATACATTTTCCTGTATAAATAACTGTATAATGCACACACAGGTATAATGCTTAGGTGTGTGTGTGTGTGTGTACACATTTATTATACATGTGCATGTGAGAGAAAATCATGATTACTGGGACATTTCACATATAATCTTCACCATACACTCAATACCGAATAAAATTCATTTTAAAAAAATCAAAGAATTGAATGAAACTTTCAAACATGCTACTGATAAAACGGGTGACTGCGTGAGACAGCATGAGACACCACTATGATTATCTTTCTTGGCAGAAACTCAGTGGTGTACTGTTGAAAATGACTTTCAACGAAAAACTGGGCCCCATAGTTATGGTCAACCATTGTCCACCCAGTCACAAATGGGGTTAATTTGGATTTACCTGGCACTTCTTATTCTTCGAACAGTTTCAGACGCTGGCTTGTATATGTTTGAAGTAGTTGGTGGTCATCTAGAGGGTTTGGATATCCTCATACAGTTTGTGTTAGTTATCTGCACTTGTTTTCTATATCAGGTAATTCAAATGAGTAATTTTCTTTACTTTTTACATTTTACAAATAAACTTCTACTGTTAGTAAAAAAAAAAAATTTAATGTATAACAGGATTACAAGAATAACATACAGGGGGTCAGTGGTTTGCAAAAACTGTGCTCATTATATGCGTAAAAACATGTTAACCCTTTTACTTTCTTGCCTGCCTGACAAAGGATGTCTTTTGTCATAAAAAAAAAAGCTGGATCACTTCTCACCTGTGAAGCAGTCGCACAAGGTGGTGTAAACAGAGGTTCATTTCCAGGAAAGTCCAGCATGTCACTGGAGCACATCATCTCTCTCTCAGAAGACGACACATCCATCGATGTCCGACTACCTGTAGCCGACACCTCGGATTCACATGGGCCAGAGTACAGGTCTTCATTCTGTCAACCATTAAAAGACTCTTGCCTAAATTTGTACACCCTAACAACACTACAGGTAACTGGTCAGAGAAAATAATATGACCTACATTTCCACCATGAAACTGTCATACAACTTTACTCTGTTACTTATTTCTCAAACTTTCACTCACTCATTATTAGCATACAACTTTACTCTGATACTTATTTCTGAAACCTTCACTCATTCATTATCTGCTATGTCAACATAGGCATTGACAACCATGCTTCTCATTCTGTGCAGTCCAGCTTCTTGTTTTCATCAGCCAGCTATGATTTTTTTTTTTCCCCCACTGGTTTCTCTCTTTCTTTCTCCTTGAGTTTTTCAGTGACAATTATGGTTCTTGTTGAAGACTGACGTGGACAAGAAATCAGAGTTTCACTGTTGCTTCCCATTGCAAATTTTTGTTGAGAATGTGATTCAAAAATTAAACTGTGCCACTTTTTGAGAACAATGCAATTCAAAATTTTAAACCTACAATGTCCTACTGTCCTGTGAATAAAGATACATTTATGTTACTGTACTAATAAATAACTGTACAAAAGATGGAAGTTTTATTCTCACTTGCAGTTGATTTATTGGATGTAACACTTTTCAGTAGCATTCAACACAGATGCCATGTTTTAACAGAAAATCATGTGAAAACTAATCTTAATCTTCACAGAGACTTAAAAATGCAAGTCCCAAACTATGAAACAAACCTATATGACCGTAGTTATTTTTTAATAAGCTATTTAAATGGAACATGGTAGGCTAAAAGTATACACAAGGTTGTACATCAGAAGCAAGATGCTACAAAGTGATTAGTGAAAGTTTATCTTTGGTCTCAGTTTTTGAAATTGTTTTGAAAAATAAGCAGCAAGAAAACCATACCATAATTTTGATATCCCAACATCATCAGAAATCAATGAATGCCTTAGATCAGTAAGAGAGAGAGAGGGAGAGTGTGTGTGTGTGTTATTGTTCTCTCTCTGTCTCTCTCTCTCTAGAGAAGAAAGATCAATACTTCAATATTTGTTATGTTTGAATTTACCTGCAGAAATGAGTCTCTCAGAGCCCCAAATGCTGTATAGCTTCCATTTAAAGACTGTGGGAGAACAGGCTGTTGTTTATCAACATTGCTGTCTTGTTGGTGTCTTGGAAAACCTGTACAAAGTTATGCAGACATATCAGCTCTTTCCATCAACCATTCAGACAGCTCCTTCCATCAAACATCCACTCAACTCTTTCCATCAAGCATTCACTCAACTTTTTCTATCAACCATTCACTCAGCTCTTTCCATCAACTATTCACTTAGCTCTTTCCATCAATCATTCACTCAGCTCTTTCCATCACCATTCATTTAGCTCTTTCCGTCGACCATTCACACAGCTCTTTCCGTCAACCATTCACTCAGCTCTTTCCATCAACCATTCACTTAGCTCTTTCCATCAATCATTCACTTAGCTCTTTCCATTGACCATTCACTTAGCTCTTTCCATCGACCATTCACACAGCTCTTTCCACTGACCATTCACTCAGCTCTTTCTGTCAACAATTCACTCAGCTCTGTCAACCATTCACTTAACTCTTTCCATCAACTATTCAGCCAACTCTTTCCATCAATCACTCAATCAATTTTTTTCATCAACCATTCAGTCATATGCATCAATTATTTCTATTAATCACTCAATCAGATGTAATAGCTTGTTTTTCTCAATCATTTAGTCAGACATATCAACTGCTTCTATCAATCACTCAACCAGACATATCAGCTCCTTTCATCAACCACCTAATAAGATTATTAGCATTTTCAATCAAAGACAAAAACAGCTTTCAAAAATAAGCATTATTATTAACAAAGTTTTTATCATACAACCAAAACTTGCTTAATCCACAAAGATGATTCTTTAACAGCAGCAGCACACACTGCTGGCGAGATTCTTCGTCAGCCGTGCGTGGGGTGAAACTCCCCCCGGGCCAATGATGAAAATGCAATTAGGATTACTGAGTGGCACCGCTGTGAAAAGGTGATGGAAAAGATAAAGTGAAGATTAATCAGTATGTCCAGTAGTCTCGTGATGAGAGCTACTCATGCCACGGCACCTCTGCTCTAGAGGCTGGTCACATCCGATATACACCTATATTGGTGAAATATGCCTAAACTGGCTTAACGCAGGGGTGAAACTTGATGACTACTCATGTCATGGTACCTCCACTCTAGAAGTCGAACACGTCCTAAATGCACCCATGCTGGGATAATACACTTAAACCGGCTTAACCCAGAGGTGAAACCTACTAGTGGCGAGGATTCATCCTCCTGGACAAAAGCTCTGTCCTGGTCATAACTAGGAAAGGTAACAGCCACGACCACACAACACTGAAGTCGGAGACACTGGACCAGTGCAGTCTAGATAGGCAACTACCTCTCACCTGATGGGGATATATGCGTATCCTAATCACGCTGAGGTTTTCTGGTGAGAAAGTCCAACACTGGACTAGATGGGCAACCAACTCTCACCTAGGAGGGATATACGGATATCCAAAACAAGTTGAGGTATTCCGGTGAAAAAAGTCCAACTCTGGGATGGATGGGCTGCCACCTCTCACCCAGTGGGGATATACTGATATCCAAAACACATTGAGGTTTTTCAGTGAGAAAGTCCAATTCTAGATTAAACTGGTGCAACAAAAACCACAGTTTCACGCAATCCCGTTTCTGCAACCCACCGAGAATACAGGCCCAGGCCACACGATACTCCGAACCTCATGTGGTCCTCTCAGGGATCTCTTGTGGCCCTCACGGGAACCACAGGACCAATCAAGGACCACAGGAGAAAATTCAGTAGGATCATGGGACGATCTTGGTGGTAGAAGCGAACGAAGAAGAAGAAGAACAGCAGCATGAAAGTATAAGAAACTTTAGTAAATCACAGGCCACAGACAGCCTTCAAACCAGAATTACACATACCACTTCTTGATACTGTTGACAATAGGTGCTGCCTTCTGGAATTCCACTTGAAATCATCTCTGCACAGTCACAACAGACAAGGTTCTTGCATATTCCAAAACACAAAATGACTGCTCATGTTTACTGAACACAATATTTGCTACTGCTGCCTCCTAGCAGCAAACCATGGGAGCTCTGCACATGGGCTTTGTTTTTAAAAAAAACTTAAGAGCTTCTCTCTCATGATAATTATAATTATCATGGTCCGTTATGTAGTTTCTTTGTTGCGAAGTTTAGAAATGTTTCACCAACTTATAAATAACCCTGTACTTCTGCAAGATTTTGCTCAGTGTATTATGTACCAACATACACGGGATGATTGATAAGTTCTCGGCATACGGTTTCATTCATTCATTTGCATGTCCCTTGCGGAACTTTGCCTCCCAAACAGCACTCCTGTAGGCCTCTCGGTTGTGAGCAAGGTGGCCTGCTGCTGTTGCATCCATTTCCAGATCGTCAACGATGTCTTGCAGCCATCTTCGTTTTGGTCTTCCTCTTTTTCTTTTTCCCATTATGTATCCTTCCAATACGGTCTTCTCTAAATTATCATGACGTTTAATGTGTCCAAAATATTTAAGTTTTCTCTCTTTAATCCTCTTTACTAGCCAGCCTTCTTCAATATTAAGCTCTTGTAGTATGGATATATTTGTTCTTTTTTGTGTCCACGATATTTGGAGAACTTGGCATAAGGTACAATGGATTATTTGTGGACAACTTTTTGGGATTATTTCTCAACATAGTCCCCTTGCAAGTTTATGCACTTAGTCCAGCAATCCTGGAGCATATGGATCCCTTCTTTGTAAAAGTCAGCATCTTGTGCCAGTAGAAAGAGGTCTATAGCATGAATGACATCATCATCTGAAGCAAATTTGCGACCACTGAGCTTATTTTTGATTTTGGTAAACAGGTAATAGTCCAAAGGGGCCAAATGTGGGGAATAAGGAGGATGTTCAAGAAACTGGACGCCGCATTCATGAAAGGCAGCCATTGCTACCGCCAACTTGTGAACTGGAGCATTGTCTTGATGAAAGATGACTCCTCTCATTAATTTCCTCGATGCTTTTCCCTCAATTTGACACGCAGTTGCTTCACAAGATTAGCGCAATAGGCCCCGATGACCGTTCTGCTCTTTTGAAGATAGTCTGCCAATAGCACACCTTCTGAATTCCAAAAGATGGAAGCCATCACTTTGCCTGCAGACAGAACCACCACTGTTTTCTTTGGAGGTGGGGATCCATGATGTTTCCACAGCTTTGATTGTTCTTTGGTTTCTGGTTGAAAATGATGAACCCAAGTCTCATTCATAGTCACAAACTGCTGAAGAAACTTTTCAGGATATGCAGAAAAATGCCCAAGATTGTCTCTTGACATGTTGAGATGCTGTCATTTGTGATCAGCTCCAAGAAGTTTCGGGACCCATCAAGCAGAGACCTTTGTCATTTGAAGATCACTGTGAATGAACACGTTCCTGGGAGATGCCCAACTCAGTAGCAATGTACTGCTCAGTTAATCGTCGATCCTCCATTATCATGTCATGGATTCTGCCAGTGGTTTCATCGGTGGTTACTGTTCTTGGTCTTCCTGGACAGGAATCACCTTCCAGACTCTCTTTTCCATGTTTGAACTGAGCTGCCCATTTCTTCATTGTGCTGTAAGAAGGGGCACTCTCCCCTAGAGTCTCCATCATATCCTCATGGATCTCTTTCGATGATAAGCCCTTGATGCAGGGGTAGAGAATGACTGCTCGATGAGAAATTTTATCCATTTTCTCAATTTCTGCCATCCCTTACCACTTCAGTAGCCTGTAAAAAAAAAAATTTGTTGCAGTTAATTTCTTGAAACTTGGTATTTAATCTTATATTAACCTGATCTACAAATGCACATAACTGGGTGTTTCAAGTATTTGTACCTTATGCCGAGAACTTATCAATCACCCCTCGTAAAACATATATAAACACACAACCGTGCACATACACGCTTCCCTTTCTTATACAACATATAATAAAACATATAATCTACTAACTGAACAGTCCTCACCTGGAACCATGGACTCTGCAAGGCTGAATGCACAAGATCCCTGGAGAATAACCCCCACGGAGGTGTGCAGATTTCCACCAAACTGAACAATGAAATCTTCATCAAAGAAATAATCATTGAATGATCCTTCATCCTGGGATGTTGGCTGCTCACCCATGCTGTCACTGTTGTCCAAACTGACCACAGAGCCCATCTCTTTCCTTGACACTAATTCTTGCCCTGCTAGTGTAGCCTTTTTTCTGCTAACAGCCCCACGTTGTGGAGAAGTATCTAGAGAGTCTACTTCCTCAGCCTCATCTGCTGTATCACAAGCATCTTTAGACTGAACATCTAAACTGTCTAGATTTGTTGAATCTGATGCAGCCATCTCACTGTCTTCACATGCAGCTCTGGAAGGTGAGACTTGTTCTGAAGCTCTGGTGCTCTTGAGGGCACACCCCTTTTCACTAGTTGCATCTGGAGCAACCAATGCCTCATTTCCTATCTTATCAGCTGGATGCTCAGGGACACTTTCACCCCCGATTTGAGTGACCTCAGAACTTTGGTTCCCTGTATTTTGCTTTTTTGGCCTGTGTTTGATAGTCCCTGCATGATCACTTTCTTCTGACATGGAGCCATCCATTCCTTCCCTTGACTCACTGTGGACTTCATTTGAGAAATATCCACTTTCAGGTCGTGAGCGTCTTTCATTTGTTGCACCTGCGTTATTCTCAATCTTTGACTCGGTTGGTGATATATCTTTCCACGTGGTCAGGCGAAGCTGAGATTTTCCTTCCAGGTTAGGAACATTATTTCTGTCCAACTTACTAATGATTGTATCAGCAAGAGGAGTTTTGGAAAAATCTCCAGCTTCGTTTATTTTATACTGATCAGCAAATTTTAGTTTATCAAAATGTTCTGAATCCGCCGCTGAAATATTGAAACTTTTTCCTTTGCCAGGCTTCAGCTGCTTTGGGCTGTTTGCCTCACAAGAGGATGATGATGATGAGGAAGTTATTGATGATTTTTTAGGAATCGCCGACACATTGCTGTTTTTAGCGGCAGATGCCATTTTTCGAGCCAAACGTGGACTCTTGGATGCAGAGTTTTGGCGCTTTGGAATATTTTTTGCACTGGAAACACTGACAGCGGAGCTCCCATGAGAAATTAAGTCTCTGCTGATATCACCACTTCCAGTTGTTCTGTTTAACTTGAGGCGCCCCTCTAACAAACCACTTCCTGTTTTCCCAGGAACCTCTGCACCTGTTCCCATAGTCCCTTGATCTTTCATTGGTGACAATGGCAAAGTTTCATTTTCCTTTTTAGGAGATATTTCTTTCCAGCTTGCAGTCTCACCTTTAGTAAATACAGTTACAAAATGAATAGGTATTTCTGATAGTAATTTATTCATAATAAATTTAACGTTAAAATATTATAATTATATATATATATATATATATTGATGCTGAATTGTTCCCCTTTTTTTTTTTGGTAACAAAAACTTTATACACACTATGTATCACATAATCAAAGTCAGTGATTTGATATAAAATTAATTCCTCATCACTGCTTAAATAATATTCATAACATAGAAAATTTATTAATCAACATATCAATAATGAACCACCATCATCATCATCAACATATGTGCACAAACTTCTAGGGAAAGTTGGCTGAATGGGTCTTCAATCTGTTCTGTCTCCTGCTTTCCTGGTGCACTGGACCATGCTGATTACTTATCTATTTCTTAATGTTGCCCAGTCCTTTCAACTACATTACTGCCACCCCGTTCTTCTTCTCATTCCAACTTTCCCTATGTATGGTTTTCAGCATATCATTTTAATTCTTGAGATGACCAAAATATTTTAATTGTCTGGTTATTATGTTTTTCATTATTTTTTAAATGCCAGCTGTTTCAGTACTTCATTAATGTTCTTTTATGTTGACAACATACACTTCACGCTTTTGCTTAATCTATTCATACTTCAAAAACGTTTCTTTTACTTCTGTTTTATATACTCACAGGATGTTCTTCCCATAGGTGTTAGTTGTCATGATTCTCCATTTTGTGTGCGGTCCTTTGTACTTGTAATTACTGCAGCTGCCTTTCTCTTCTCATACGCCTTGATAAACCTACTGAGATATTTTTCTCCTTTCCGTACCTCTAACCCCCTCTCCCCACAACCAGGTTACGTTTACGTCAAAAAACTTCTGTTTTATCATTGTTTCCTTACAGGTTTAATTTAATCATTTTTTTTTTTTTTTTGGTGGTCTGCAGCCTCTTTTCTTGTCATGCAGGATAAATGCTGCCATTTTCTCCTCAAGTACATCCCTTCTGCTTGGAATTTTTGTTTCAACAGTTTGTTCACTGTCAGTTTAAGAAAAGCATTGTAATTTTTGCTCTGTATAACATGAATTATATATCTGTGGATTATTCTTATCATTGTTAGTATATTCTTATATCTTTCCCGTGCCATTAAACGTCACACAGGGCTCGCAAAGTAGTTCGCCAATTTTTCCTGTCTTCAGCGAGTCTTTCAACCTCATCAAGCCATCTCTGGCCTGCTAATTTGGCCACACTGTTAGTATATTAACATACATTAAATAATTCTTACCTCCTCTGCTATGAATAACTCCCTTCCTCTGTCCCAGAGATCCTGTCCCCATTTTTATAACTGGACCTGGCTCCATAAGCAAGGTCAAAGGTTGACCTGTATGTGTCTTAGGTGAGACTGGGGTCACATTGTCCACAGCACCATCAGTGCGGGTAGGGTTTGCTTCACCACCGCCACCATTACTCCGTTTCTCGTTGTCCAGGTTGACTGGTCGACCTCTGCTTCTGACAGGAATTGTTGAATGTCCTTGCCACACCTAATACAGCAAATTGAAATCTGTAAGACTACAACAGTTTATCTTTTGGTTATGACATGCAGCAAATCTCATAAAATCTTCTGCATGGCACATTATATATGGAACATTAATCGTACTACTCAAGTTTTTTTTTAATAAATTATGTTTTGAAGTTCTCCCATATGTTCTCATGATCCTTAAGGTCAATGCTGCTTTTGCAATTCGAATTCTAACTTCCTTTCTGGTGTCACCATCCTGGTCTACGTAGTTGCCAAGGTATACAAATTGGTTGACGTCTTCAACAGCTGTTCCTTCTACACATATTTTTCATTTTTGATTAATGCAAAGTTTCATTACTTTTGTTTTTTCCTTTTATTTCAATCCTATTTTGCTAGCCAGTGAAGACAGGGTATCTGTTTTTTTCTTGCATCGAATTCACATTGTCACTGATAAGAGTTATGCCATCAGCAAAATCAAGATCTTCTAGTTCTATGCTTTCACATTTGTAGAAATGAGTAAGCAGGCTTCTGGTACTAAGGAAGGCAAGCCAGGCATGATACTGACCACATCATCCTCTAATGTGCTGAAAAGACACTAACACTTACACTGAGTTGCTCTTGTCTTCTATTGTCAATGCTCCTTTTTTCTTTCAACAGGTTTTTTTTTTCACCTAAATGTAAAAAAACACCATAAATGCTCATCTGCCTCTATCATACAAAACTGTCCAAAGGCTCCAGCAAAATTCAAGCAGGTCTTTAACTCATCTGTGGAATCAGAATGCAGTGAGAGAGAGGACAAACCCAGACACCCTCCTTGTAGCCAGTTTCTTGGTGGTTTTCTTAAAATACAACCCATCTTACCCTTGTCCTTGTAGACTGTAGTGGGAGTGTGGAAACAGTAGCCGAGGTGATGTTTTCATTGCCATCCATCCTCAAACCTAAACAAAATCCTCTGCCAGGTGAAGGCATGACTAAACTGTCATTATGACAATGACATCTAATGTCAGCTTCATCACTGAGAGATTTATAAAAAAAAAAAAAAAATCAAGATTTTAATAACAAATTAACAGTTGGTGCACATACACTAAATGCTAGTATATAAACAGAAAGACCTACATCACATCTGCAAAGGTCAGCAGTCCAATACAGCCAGAAGAACCCTAACTCCTACCTGTAGAAAAAGGTACCTGGCTCTTTCTGAGGCTAAGGAAGGAAAGATGGCTAGGCCTGATGCTGTTCACAGCAATCGTTTCATATTTTCAAATGTTTTTCATTACATGTTGCTTTTTTTTTTTTTTTTAACCTTGCTTTGTTTTTCCTTTACTTTCAAAGGTGTATACAAAACTGCTTCTCTGCTATAAAATTCAATTCCCTTAATTAATACTGTCTGTACGGCAGGAAAAATAGAAGGAAGAAGATCAAGAGGAAGACCAAGAGAAATGATACTGGACAGTCTGACAGGATGGTGTGAGAGGAGATCACCAACTTAGCTGATGGCCTGCTTGAAGGATCGGGTACTCTGGAGAAGCATAATAGCCAATGCCAGTCGGCACGGCACATGATGATGTTGATGATGATGGCAGTTTACTTCCAATTTAATTACTGCCTTCTTTATTTCACCCATAAAAACTCAAGTGTCATTCCAGAGATATGTGGCTCATTTATTCATAAATATCACTCTCCCTTTAATACACTAACATGAGGGTGTACTGTGTTCTCTGATGTGCCTCACTTTTTCCTGTGACTATAAATCATACCTCATTACTAAAGAGATTCACAAAAGGCACCTACAGACTGATAAAAATTGTCCTGGGCACTGGTGGAATTTCACTACATCCTTTAGTTGGCAACCAACCACTGAGTCACATAATTTCCATATTTATTTTCAGTGCCTTCAGTTTTCTGCTCCATTACAAACATTTCTATAAAAAAGCCATTCACTTCTTGCTTTCTGCAGCACTGAAAGTTGGCGGACTAAGCCAGAGAGAGCCACAGAAGTGCTCTGATCTCTAATCTGACAGTTCACCTTTACCTTCTTTTTCAATTTACCATGAAATGTGATATTCACCACAAAACATTACTTGTTTGGTGATAATTACCATAAATTGCACTGATGTGGTGTAATTACCACATCAAGTTACTGATGTCATATCCATCACAAAACTGTACTGATATGCAAACATTCTGACATGAAAAAAACATTACTGATTACTATTATTTCTTGATAAATTTTACATACTTTCTGATATTTACCTCCAAGCTGATTTATTCTGTTCTCTTGGTAATTTCTCAAGCTACCAGAACCCCCAGACCAGAAACAAAAACAGTCTGTTCTATTTATGCTGTCATGTTGTGGGCAATTCGTATAACGGGAAATTCCTGCTTAAATGAGTCACTGTTATACCATGCTTCTTCTATGTGGGACCAATCAACTGAATCTTAGACTATGCCTCTTACAAAAAAGTAGCTGAAAGATGCATATGATACAATGTGTTATAAATGTCAAAATTTTTAGTGCTGCTACATTTTTACAACGTTATTCCAACAACTGAATGGAATAACTGGATTTATTGACAGAAATTGCCGACTGGATCAATAAATTGAGTAACATCTTGGGCAAAACCTAGTACTAGATTCTGATGCAAAAAAACAGATGACTTAATGATAATACTGTACCACTGACATAACGGGTGGTGGTGTGATGTAGGTGGGAACTCTTGCTGCTTCTGTAACATCCACAATATTATTACCACGGCTTCATTATGTTTATTATATATGAAGCCGCTCGCTGATTTACGAAACGTAACGTTAAAATTTATGATACACCCTGTAATTCGAAATGCATACTATTTTTACCTGACATCTTGCCAACCACAGTGACAGAGATTCAAATATAGCCTTTCCTGAGAATTGTTAAGCAACTGTTAATATTTAATTTGTTTTTATATATCTGAGCGATTCTATGATTGAACAGTCAATACAAGAATTACTGGTCTCGCCTTCTCATGTTCATAATCGCCATGACGCATGTATATCACTTACCTGCTCACCGTCGATTTGAAGAATGGTGATATTACGACTACATGATTTTAAATCAAGTTTCACAAAACAAGTAAAATATACAAAATCGGTTCCAGAAAATGTCTATCCCCAGTGTAGCCGCCATGTTGGAACCGTATTATGATAATGAACCACTCACTCACGACGGTTCCAGACCGAGGCTGCTCATAAATGCACGCATGCATTTCCACCCTCAACAGGTGGACCAGATCGACTACACTAAAACTTCGATATATACTGCAATATCCCTTTTGTTTTCTGTGATATCGATATATTGTTTTAGCTCTAGTGGAGCGTACTTGAATACAATGAATACGAACAAAAGTAAGAGTAAGAATGTATGATGGTATTTTTGATAGGCATGTACAAGCAGCATTTAATGAATTTGCATTAAGTGTTCTTTTAGTCAAAATAAATAAAACTAAAATATCTGACCACCTAAACAAGTACGGAAGGAAAGTTGCCAACCCCCGCGGAAGAGAAAAGGCAGGCTTGACGCAGCATTTTTGCTGTAGCCTCAACTGTTATGAGAAAAAAAATATATTGTTGGCTAAATTTTTAATGATTTGCGTTATCATTCAGTGTCGCTTGGTCACTGCTCTCTCTCTCTCTCTCTCTCTCTCTCTATATATATATATATATATATATATATATATATATATATATTCATTTGCATGTCCCTTGCGGAACTTTGCCTCCCGAGCAGCACTCCTGTAGGCCACTCGGTTGTGAGCAAGATGGCCTGCTGCTGATGCATCCATTTGCAAATCATCAACGATATCTTGCATCCATCTTCGCCTTGGTCTTCCTCTCTTTCTTTTTCCCATTATGTACCCTTCCAAGACGGTCTTCTCTAGATTATCATGACATTTAATGTGGCCAAAATATTTAAGTTTTCTCTCTTTAATCCTCTTTACTAGCCAGCCTTCTTCAATGTTAAGTTCTTGTAGTATGGATATATTTGTTCTTTTTGTGTCCATGATATTTGAAGAACTCTTCTGTAGCATTTACATTCAAAGGCATTTATGAGTTTCTCAGCTGTTTTGTTAAGTGTCCAGGTCTCACAGGCATATGTTGCGATGGGAAAGAGCATGCCCTTAAAAATCTTATTTTTCTGGTTCTATCTGCTCCTCTCCACAGAGTCTTTAATTGTTTTACTTTCTGAAGAGTGATAGATGTCCTCCTTCCAATTTTCCTCATTGTATCTCCATTATTAGTTAGCAGTGATCCAAGATATTCAAAGCTCTCCACTTCTTCCAGTTTTTCCTCACTGATATATATATTTCAGCTGCCCTGTTAGTTTTGTCAGTTGTCATCACTTAAGTTTTCTTTGCATTAAGATAGAGGTTTTGCTCTTTGCTGTTCTTACGGACTGACATAATTAGTTTTTCCATTCCTTTTTGTGTTGTGGACAGTAGTACTGTGTCATCAGCATATCTAATCTCTGGTGTTTCATAACCTGCAATTGTTATGGCATCGTAATATTTTTTGTCTACATCTTCTCTAACATTCCTCATTATACTTTCAGTATACAAGCCAAATAAGTAAGGTGACAATATGCACCCCTGACGGACCCCTTGTTTTATGTCAAACCAAGTTGTTTCACCATGTATTCTTACTGCTGCTTGTTGGTCTAGATACAGCAGTGATGTTAATTGTATCAAATGTGTTGGAAATCCCATTTGTTTCCATTATTTCCCAAAGTTTCTGCTGTTGTACACAATCAAATGCCTTTGAGTAGTCTATAAAGGCTAAATACAGATTCACATTAAACTCTCTGCATTTCTCTATTATTAATCTTATATTGAATATCTGATCTCTTGATCCTCTTATATATATATATATATATATATATATCTTATATATATCTTATATATATATATATATATAGTCAAGTGAATCTTGGAGCCATGAACTATCTATTAGCTTTTCAGCCACAAACGATTCAAATTAAAGAGGAGCAGGAATATTTGTTGATATCATCATCTTGCACTGCTTCACAGAGATGTTTGAATGCAGTGGTTTTTCAGCTTGTTCTGCCCTTTTCTCCCCAACCAAGCTGATTCCTAACACATCTTTTGATGTCAGTTGTATCATTTATTCTCTCTACTCTTTTCATTCAAGGGCGGTTTTCATTTCAGTATTTTGCCCATTAATTAATATGATAAAAATATCACTGTCTGGTTCTTGTGCTCTTCATTATAAATATTTTCAATAGACTCAATACTGGGGGGGGGGAGGGGTTTCCACATTCTGTGTGCCCACATTTCAAGTTGTCTTTGACACTTTATTAATCTTTGTTTCTGCACCAAAAAGATATATAGAGTATAAATAGCTTTTTACAACTTTCATCTTTAATTGCTGTATATTTGTTTGGAGTTGAGGCTCTTGTCTAGTCTGCTGTTCATCTTATATTTTCTACGATTTAGCGTTTCTTATATATATATATATTTTTTTTTTCATTTGTTCGTATTTCTCCATTTAATAAGAAAAACATTTCACTTGCTCTGTATTTCTCCATTTAATAAGAAAAATATTTCACTTGCTCTGTATTTCTCCATTTAATAAGAAAAATATTTCACTTGCTCTGTATTTCTCCATTTATTGTTGTATTCACATTTTTCCCCTGATATGATTTATTGATAAATAAATACAAAATTCTGTAAATCAACAGATTAAATGTCATCTATCTCAGTATCCTGAAGGATGTGTTGAGGGAGTGCTTATGGAATTGTCCAGAATTAACTACTGAAGGGGAAAGCACCATTAAAGCTGTTACCAATTCAGCAAAGAAAAATGAGTAGTCTGTTTTACACTGCACAGGACAAGCTGATGGAACTACAGCTGTGTAAGTGTTGTACTAAGGTTAATGAACTCTAACTTCCACTAGACAAGCTGATGGAACTACAGCTGTATAAGTGGTGTACTAGGGTTAATGAACTCTACCTTCCACTAGACAAGCTGATGGAACTACAGCTGTGTAAGTGTTGTACTAGGGTTAATGAACTCTACCTTCCAGTAGACAAGCTGATGGAACTACAGCTGTGTAAGTGTTGTACTAGGGTTAATGAACTCTACCTTCCACTAGACAAGCTGATGGAACTACAGCTGTATAAGTGGTGTACTAGGGTTAATGAACTCTAACTTCCACTAGACAAGCTGATGGAACTACAGCTGTATAAGTGGTGTACTAGGGTTAATGAACTCTACCTTCCACTAGACAAGCTGATGGAACTACAGCTGTGTAAGTGTTGTACTAGGGTTAATGAACCTTACCTTGCACAGGACAAGCTGATGGAACTACAGCTGTGTAAGTGTTGTACTAGGGTCAATGAACCTTACCTTGCACAGGACAAGCTGATGGAACTACAGCTGTATAAGTGTTGTACTAGGGTCAATGAACCTTACCTTGCACAGGACAAGCTGATGGAACTACAGCTGTATAAGTGTTGTACTAGGGTCAATGAACCTTACCTTGCACAGGACAAGCTGATGGAACCATGGTTGTTTATATGATTTATTAGCCTTTATACTGCACAGGAAAAGCAGACATATCCCGAGTCATGTTAGTGACTTATTGGAATCACAATTGTGTAAATGATTTATTAGGATCAGCATACACTTTAGATGATCATGACCCCTTCCCGTATCCAAATGATTCAGGATAAATGTGGCTAGTGACTGTGGTAAAACTGGCTCTAGTAAGAGAAGAGTTAGGTGGAGGTGCATGTTGCAGTTTTATAAACAAAGCTGAAAGTGGAAGTAAGTGAAGTGACTAAAGTGGTTCTAGCAGAGTGGTTCCTTCCTCTTTCAATCTTGTTTGTGAAACTACAACTTACACTTCTACCTAAATCCAATTGGTGCTTCTGGGAAAAAAGGCTGATATGCTACCTCAACCTGGCCACTGGGAGTAGGACCAGACATGTTTCTCACAGCAGGGAAGCTTGTGAAAAAATCTTGGGCCCATTCTTGTTGAGGACAAACTGGCACTGATTGATGTGTTCCTCATACTGGTAAAGTCACTACAGATAATTCCCCTTTCCAGTATGATACCTTTGATGTAGACATCAGCTATACAAGAAGACTGAAGAT
Source organism: Achatina immaculata (assembly GCA_009760885.1). Taxonomy (NCBI): domain Eukaryota; kingdom Metazoa; phylum Mollusca; class Gastropoda; order Stylommatophora; family Achatinidae; genus Lissachatina; species Lissachatina immaculata. The sequence goes on along the minus strand of CM019706.1, from coordinate 14,687,003 downwards.
CACATATGACTGATGCCGTAAGTCACTTTACACTCTAGGATAAACTAAAGAGGAGACCGAATCTCCAATGGACATGCCTGAAATATAAAGATGATGAATCTTAAGAGTAACTGAAATAACATCAACAAAAACAAACTTCAGCAAATTTATCTGCTTTTTCTTTTTTAATAAACAATACGTAAATCTTACTACAGGCACAATAATGGATAAGATAGATACACTGGCAGAATTCAAGATAAACTGTACTACATTCAGTGCAATGGATATTAGAACTTCAGAGACTGGGACAGAACAATAAAGTATAGAAATAAATAAATGTTCTTATCTCTTTTTTTACCCTGTTTACATTTCAAAATATATCTTTATTTCAATACAGATATTACAACTTCAAAGACATGGGAATAAATCACAAATAAATCATTCTTCTTGTTTCTTTTTACCAACTGTAATTGTTCTATTACATTGTTGAACTTTATTCAGTTTAAACATTGAGGCAAAAAATAAAAAGAAATGAAAGTTTCCTATTTGATGAAAGAAGAATATCAGCAACAACAAAAAAAAATACCCTCCATTTTTTTTTTTTAATGTTCCTTTATTATCCGTTTCTCAAAATTGTTACGCAGTCTGCTACCATTTTCTTTGCGAAAAATCTTTGTAATGTAACTCATGAACTATTTTTATCTCTCCCAAAATAAGTCATCCAGTTTGGTTTTTTTTAAAATATTTATCACAGTTTAGTTGTTATTTTTTCCACTACATGTTTAAATTTATACATCAAAATGAAGGTGGTCTTCTTGCAAAAGCTCCACAGGTCCGGGCCTCAATGAAAACACTAATGAAAAGCTCAGCATTAAGCTGGATTGATGTGGCTGATACCTGCAATCGGATAAGCTAAAACTTGCTTTCAGATCTAAAGAAGATACCGTCTATGCCGGCTTCTGTGCAGAAAAGATGACTCCGGAAAAATTCTGTTAACTGTAAAACATCAGAGATTGTTCATTTTCAGTCTGAACTGGTTATAATGGATACAGTATTGAATAACGTTCAAAATATAATGATCATGTTCAGTTCTTTCCAGAAAACAGTTTATTTTTATACAGATTCTTCTACTTTCACCAGCATATTTCAAGAACATAGTATGTCTTATATGAATTTCTTATCTCTTTGTCTTCTCTAAGTTGCATATTTCAAGAACATAGTATGTCTCACTTAACTTTCTTCCTTATCTGTTGGTTTTCTCTTTAAACACTTAAGTGTTTGCTAACATATTTCCCAAAGACAACTTAGTTTTAAATGTGCTGGCTGAGCTTATTCCTCATTCCCTTAGTTTATGATCTGGCCAACCCTAGCAACTATTTCACAGTATTAATGTTGTATTTTGTGTTGCCGCATTAAAAATCACAAGAAATAGATATAAGTCCAGGGACAGACACAAAGTACACTTAGAGTGGCTGGAAAACAATTGATCAAGTTGTTCGAGCAGCTGCAGAATGCTACAAGCTAAATGAAACCACAAGAAAGGGGGGGGGGGAGAAACAACAATCACAATTTTGTTGTCACATAATGAAAGAAATGACAGAACTGGCAACTGCCGGAAAATTTAAAGCAATAAGAAAACGAAAAAATTTAACTGAGGAAACGTATAGACAAAGGCCAAGTGACACGAGAAAGGTAAGGCAACTGATCAGAACATGAAACAATGATTGTGCTATATAGAGAAGCAAGTTCACTTTGTGCAAACACACCTCATGAGTTATGACTTCATTTCATGAGTCTTCAAGAGAGTCAAAACTGTAGCAAATATCCTGGAAATAATGTAAGCTTTGTGACAATCACAATGTAAAAAGTCAGAGAATGACATGAGAGCTCTACGAGAGTAAGACTAAAGTATTTCAGGAATGACAACTGTGTAACACAGTCACAATATAAAAATATGTCTACCAATGATATGAGGTTTATGACAAACTCAGACTGTAAATATGTCCAATAACAATATGAGAGCTCTATGTGAGTCACACTGTAAAATATGTCCATGAATGACATGGGATCTATGAATGAATGTGACTGTAAAATGTTGTGGAATGTATATGGGGGTCTATGAAAGAGTGACTGTAAATATGTCTAGAACTGATATGGGATCTAAGTGAAAGTCAGACTGTAAAACATGCCTAGGAATGATAGAGTCTGAAAGAGTGAGACTGTAAAACATGCCTAGGAATGACAAAGTCTTTGAAAGAGTGAGACTGTAAAACATGCCTGACACAAGGTCCATGAGAGAGACTATAAAACAGGTCCCAGAAAAATATGGGGTCTATGAAAGAAAAAAACTGTAAAACATATCTAGGAATGATATTATGTCTATGAGAGACAGTCAGAATGTAAAACATGTCCTGGAATGATTTGGGATCTATGAAAAGAGTGAGACTGTAAAACATGTCTAGGAATGATATGAGTCTATGAAAGAATGAGATCGTAAAACGTGTCCTGGAATGATACGAACTCAATGGGAGCATCAATCTGATACCACTGCCAATACCAAACTCCTTTAAAAAACACTTTTTACTTAAATATCAACAGCTAATCCGGACATCTGTTCCAACATAGAAAACAAAGTTAAATGAGATCACAGTAAACTAGTTCCACTTGCAATGTGAAGAAAAGTTCACATTATACTAATACCTAATTACAAACTCCAGATGCTGAGTTATGATTGTGTCTTCAAGTCACTATGTAAATAACAAGTAATGGATTTTCAAACCACTCACTGTATTATAATACCAACATCACAGTTAATAAAAGAAACTTGCCATTAAGTACTTAACAAGATTTTCATCTGAAATACATAAATCCGACATCTCAAAATGATATAGTACTGATAAAATCTTAAAAACACAATTTCTTTCTGTTAAGATACCACTTGACAACTGGACAGCATGTTCTTTGCAGTTTTATAAAAGAATACATAACTAATGACTTAAACAACTGGATGCACTTTACGGACATAATTTATATCTAAATATTTTATGATGATGAACCCTTTTTTAAGACTTAATAAACTGTCATTCAAGCTGAAGGTTGCGAGGTTTTAAAAAACTCGAGATAAAAGTAAAGTTTATACAACTTGATAAATTATTCACACATTATTTTTAAAATAATAGTGGCAGCTGTAATTAAGACCTGCTTTTGAGTGACTAGTTAATATTCTGCCATTTTAAAAAAAAAAAACCTACTTTCTGCACTAACTACAAACACATGAAACTAATACTTTTTTGTTTTAATCACACCTTTTCTTAAACATGACAGTTTGGGCAATGTAATAGTTATGCTTAAATGACACACAATGTAATAGTTATGCTTAAATGACACACAATGTAATAGTTATAAATAACTACAAGATAACTGGCTAGTGGTGTGTAATGGTATTAATGAAAAGACACATTTACTGACTGGCTATTTTTTTATGTCATGTGACGGCTACAAATTACATATGTTGACTAAGTAGTTCTGATATGTAAGAATTAGAATAAAAATTTAGATCTGTTGATTGTTAAAATAAAATTTAAAAATTGGATATGTTGACTATTAAGATTTTGTTTAAAAGTAGATCTGTCAACTATTAGAATTTTAAAAAGTAGATCTATTGACAATTAGAATATAAAAAGTAGATCTGTTGACTATTGGAATTTTAAAAAGTAGATTTGTTGAATATTAGAAAAAAAAAGTACATCTGTTGACTGTCATAATATGAAAAAAAAAAGACATCTGTTGAGACTGTCAGAATTTTTAAAAGTCATCTATCGACTGTTAGAGTAAAAAAAAAAAAGTCATCTGTTGATTGTTAGAATAAAAAGAAGATTTGCTGACTGTCAGAATAAAAAAGTACATTTGCTGACTGTCAGAATAAAAAAGTACATCTGCTAACTGTCAGAATAAAAAAGTACATTTGCTGACTGTCAGAATAAAAAGTACATCTGCTGACTGTCAGAATAAAAAAGTACATTTGCTGACTGTCAGAATAAAAAAGTACATTGCTGACTAGGTACTCCAGAAAAAAGTGTGGTTAAACAGACACAAAACAAAAAACTGCTGTATAAAACATGACAGTAGTATTAAATCAGACAATGGTAGGCTGGCTAGATTAGATGCAGTGTAAATTATTATAATTAAAGGATACATCAAGTTTAGATAGGGTGTTTGTTAATAATTACAATTAAAGGATGCATCTAGTTTAGATAGGGTGTGATTATTATTATTATTATTAAGAGATATATAAATGAATTACTCCTCCTTTTCTTAAAAAAAAAAAAAAAACTACTGATAAAAAGCGCTCTGATAAATAACAAGGCCATCACATCATTTAATAAGAAAAAAAAAGGGGATCTTTGTTTCATCATCATATTATATATATATATTGGACATGCTTATAAATAATTTAAAATAACCAGCTTATGTATGTATATTGAAAACAATAAACATAAAATGCAGCCATCAGGCTGCAAAGTCATAATAAGTTATAAATACTTTATTTGATCACAGACAAGCAAAATCTGATTGGTCAGACTGAACAGACTGTAACATCCAAGGTCTTATTACTGTAGTGAACCCTATAAATAATTCACTGTATCAGTGAGTAAACTGTTACGCTTCAATCAAAAGATTTTTATTTGGAATTTTATTACTACCTAATATCTTAACAAGCCTCCTTCACCCATGTCTTGCAATGCTTGGAATCTATTGTTCTGTTGGAATTTCTTAGGTTTACATCATACATCCTACCCGTGGCACTTAATGTCACATAGGGCTCTCAGCATATTTTTGTCTGTTTTGGTGAGTTTTTCTTAGGTTTACAGGATATGTTATCTTCTTCTTTAGCTGCCCCTTGTCTATATAAACTTCTTATATTCCATGTTCCAAATCTCATAATATTTTTGACTTTCCGAGGCCATAATACATTTTTATCCATCCAATTTCGAGGCTTCTCTATCTGTTCCATAACACTAATCATTTTTACGGAGATGGAGTCATTGGCCTCATGCTCCAACTCCCAACCTGGAGGACCAAAGTGCAAGTTTCGTATGAGCCCTACCCGCCACAGACCTTCCCAGCTTACAGGATATGTTATCACTGAAAATATTTATTTTGCTTGTCATGACACATGACAGGTATGTTCCAGTTTTCCTCTAAATGCAACATATCTTATGAAGGAGTCATGTTTTTCCCTCTACATTGAGATGAACTGATGCAGACATGCAAAAACTACTTGAGCACTGTAAGTAGACAAATAGAGTATAAAGGTCATAGAAAGAAAGAAGATCAATAAGGCCTTTACTAAAGACTCTCACACAGTATAAAGCTCTTTTCTCTGTGAACTCTCATCAGCCTATTTAAATGTGAAAAACAGCACAAAAGCACATCACTACAAAGTCAGTATATATAGATGATAAAAACTATAAAGATGAAAAGCCTCTGAACATTAGCATAAATTTTAAAAACACCTCAGTGCCAAGTATTATTAACAGTTTGAAATGTCAAATGTAAATCTAGAAGACCATTATAGTAAAAATGTGTCTCAACGTTGAATATAAACAGAAGTAAACATCATTTGGCAGATAAAGTCTGCATCAAAGAATGTTAAATACAGTTTTAAAAAAGAAGATTTAAGTGTAAATCCCTCTGTCCACATGTTAAGTAGGAAAAAAAAAAGAATTATTATATAGGTACTATATGTGTGTGCGATTGGGTATATATTTTTAAAAAAGAAAGAAAAGACCTCAATATAGATTTGAAGTCAATCTGTCCAAAAATGTTAAATAAAAATTATAAAGGACCTCTTTCAGTAGAGGTACAGTTATCTAACTCTTTAAATATAAATCTAAATTTCAAATATAAATTAGAAAAATATCTAAAATGTAAAGGTGAGTTTTGAGCAGTGCAAAATACAACCACCATTTAAATTTTAAGGCCTTTATGATTTGTAAATGTTTGTTACACACACTAATCAAAACAAAGTGAAGACCATATGGTTTAGGTGTTTCTGTTATTATACCACCAGCAAAGCCATTCTTTACTTTCAAAATGTCAATGACATCTGGCATTAACCCTCTGTTCAACACTCATTAAAAATAAAGTTATTGTTTCACAAGCAAGTTTAAATGAAACTTCATCTACATAGTTTATTTCATTTATTTACTACCTTTTATATTTTTAACCCAAAAGGTTCCGAATTTCATCATGAAAATGAACAATATGTTTTTTTGTTTTTTTTTTTGGGTCAAAAACTTGTTGAGTATGGTATCACAGCATATTACAATGAGTCTGCTTATGTATCTCATCTCTGTTTAATAATATAAATACTATACAAACACAGGAAACTAATATTTAGCTCTACAGATTACACTTCATAAGAAATAAATGAAATTAAATAAATGATGTATAGTTTATATCCTTGAATACAAACTGTAACAAGTACATTCTAAAAAGAAAAAAAAAAACAGATCACAAACTTTACCCCTACAGATCACAAACTTTACAGTCTCATGTCGTGAATGTTTCGATCACAATTTTTTTTCTTAACCAGTAGCTGAGCAAAAGATCAAACAAGAGTTATCTTCTTTTTTTTTTTTTCACAACAATCAAATGCTCACATATAAATTTTTAAGTCTCATTAAGTATTCATATAAAAAAAAAAGAGAAAAATAAATCTCCCAGTAAAAAAAAAATCAGGCCTTTTGGTGTCAACATCCTAGTTCTTTCTGTGTGATAGCCATGGTCTAAACAGAACAAAATCCGGAACAAAACCATCATAAAAAAAGCATAGATAAAAGCATAGATGTAAAACAAGCCAGGAAAAAACTGGCTTCATTAACAACAACAACAAAAAAGCACAAGACAGAATAAAAGCTCACAAAAATAAATAACTAACTGAGGTAAAACAAGCCAAATAAAATTTAACATGTCAACAATGATCACACATTTATAAGAAACTTAAAAAACATTCACATGAACAAATAAATACAATGTTTGTTTATATTAACTGCATCTACAAACAAGAAGTAGTACAACTTAAAGAAAATTACTCTATTACACTTGATCATCACAAGTCCAACATCATCGAGACCTGCTGGATGCCGCATAAGTGATTTTGCCAGATTACTGATGGTTACATTAGAATACACTTAACCTAACAGCTAACCACTTCATCCTACCTTTAAAATACCCTGTAAATCGGCACATGTACGTTAATAATGGAAAAAGAAAAATTAAATGGAAATCAAATGAAATTTTAATAAACGCAGGTAAAATAAAAGGTTTCAAGTACAAAGTAGTTCTTCTATCTTTTTTTTTTTTTTTTAATCATAAACTGTAGATGAGCCAATGCTGTATAAATCTCACAAGCTTTGTACACACATACCACTGTCAGTTTTTTTTTAGAAGTTCAACTGTATCTGTTTTGGACAATGCATGATGCTTGCATGCACCACGAGAAGAACTGTTTGTATTCATTTGAGTCACGACCGGGGCTAAATGTCAGCAGGTTATAATAAAAATGCACAAAAGACAATTACAAATGGCCTACCAGTGTTTGAAATGCTCAGAGTCAGCGAATGCAACAGCTGCTATCACCAAATGGTGGTGGCCAGCCAGTGCGGCGACCCAGAAAACCTGCACTGTCTCTCGTGGAAATTATTGTTAGATAACCGATTGCTGGATTTGTGATGGTCTAGTGTACTTCCATATTTTTATGATTTTAAAATAAATATGTTGGTAATATAAACCGCCGAAAGTGAATTTTAACAAAAATGGAATCACGAAATATATCCTGTTTCCCAGAATCCTCCACTGGCAGGATTGGTGCTCTCACAAGATCTGCGTGGATCACATAATCATATCAAAATTGATCAGTAACCTACAAAGCTTTTGATTATAAATGATTCTCAGGGTGCTTTCTGCTGGATGCCCTGAGATGCTCAACATTTTTTTGGTTTGGCAAATGCAAGTTCTACTTGGGTCAAGGCCTGAAAACAGCTCTGATCAAACAGCCTGCAACATTTTAGCATCTAATTAACAGCATGTCTGTTTTATGCCTTGTTACCCTCATTCCTCCAAATCTGCTGTGTGACATATTCAATTCATTTGCCATCTTCCTTCATGCCTGTTCTGTTCACCAAGAAATCAAGAGTAAAAATCGTGAAGCCAGCTTTGCCTAATAACAATAATGTGGTATTTCAGCTTCTGCCTTCATCAGACAACAAAATTAAGGACAAAGAAAGAGAAATCTAAAAAAAAAAAAATAAAGCGTAAACATAATTTTTTTTAAAAATGAGGTAGACAAAAGAAATGGAACAAATAAAAATTATTTAAACTCTACAAGTATATGGAATACAGAAGTTATGAACATCTGCAGCACTGGAAAAATATTGTTTCAAATATGTGTTGCTTAGTTATTGCACATACCAGGAAAAAATAAAATATTTTTAACAATTTGGTCAAATTCCTTAACAAACAATACTTTTGATTATTAAATACCATGACAAATGGAATAAACCGAAACAATTACAGGCTGTAGACCAAGACAAGCACAAACAGAATATCAATAACCACTGGTCTACAGATGCTAGGTCCAAACACACTAAGGTCAACTGGATGGAGGTGGGCCAAACTGACAGCAACATGGCTTCAGGACTACTGCCAAAGCCCTCTGGTCAATACAGAACTGTCAGTACTGTTATGTAGTACATATACCTGCACTGAGATTCTCTTCCCATGGAGGTTCCTATACTAAAATAGCAAGATTTCTTCAACTGAATAAAAAGCTTAAATCCACAACAAAATATACATCAACATAAAAAGCTATATACATGTATCACTGTACAAAAAAGGAACACACATAAAAAAAAAAAAAAACTGAGTTGTTCTTCAAAGCTGTAAGTGACTGAAAAAATTATCACAGTCTCGAAGATCACAGTAAGAGCACTAAATTATTTTTAAATCTATCAATTATGTCATATTCTAAAGATTAAGCTTTTTTTTTTAAAATTATTTCTTGAGAAACTAAAAATGTTTGTGATAATTTTTCAAAAGCCAAAAAAGCAAAATAAACAGCCTGATGGTATCCTTTCTGGATAACTGACAGGCTTTAAACAATAAAAAATCTTACTCAGTAACTTGAAATAGAACCTATTATATTATGGGGGTTATATTCAGAAATCACTATATTATGGGCATCAAATATTTAATATTTTATAAGTAATGTAAAGTAAAGTAAAGTAAAGTAAAAGTAATCCTGTCATGCCTCAGAGGCACATAGGGATATGGTGTTAGTGCATATATTTTCCTTGACCTGTCAGCACACTAGAGGGTGATATGGTCAGTATCACGCCTGGCCGCCTTTCCTTCCCCAACTCCAGAAGAAATCGAGTACCTATTTCTACAGCTGGATGACTGGGGTGCCTCCAGCCAGATTCGAACCCCCGACCATCACCAGAAACCTCAGACATCCAAATATTCTTACACTTAGAAATGGCACCAAAATCTATATTAAAAGCACCTCTCTTCTGTCCTTCATCAAATACATAAAGAAAAAAAATCATTAACGATATGCTGTATACGCTAAGTTCATGACAAAATTTTTCATAAACTGCTACAACTTGTCAATACTGGTCCAAATTATCCACAAAAGTTTCAAGGGGGAAAGTTTAATATTACATTTCCACACTGAGGACACTAGCATGGCATGTGCAAAACCCTTCATTTTACTTACAAAATTTAAATTTAAAAAAGTTTTTTTGGTCCTCTTCTGCTACTAATTCTGGTATAGTTCTGCATATCAGAAAGTTATTTTTTTACACAAATATCTACATTCTCTTCATACACTGAAGTCTGCATTGAACAGTGTACCCTGAAATGCCTCACCATACAGATGAATGCTAACCTTCTTCAAAGGGCTGATTTCTGAATTATTCAATATTTCTTTAAAAAAAAAAAAAATTACTGAAGATATCATTTAATGTACTTTTGTTGTCCAAACAGCTCTTATATTATGTAAGGCATAAGCTATTAAGGTATAAAGATATCTTTGAAGTCATGACAATGATTTCAAGTCTGAGGAATAAGCCATGGATACACACTTGGCAATCCTTTGGGGGTTTGTAATCATAAAAAGGTTAAGAATGAGATACGGTAACTGCAAATACATAATGCTAGTTTATGCCCACTGTACTTTGGGGGGGGGGGGGAGAGAATGGAATCATGTCCAAGTGTCACTAAGAAATCTGTCACTATAATCTTAATCAAAATTTCATTTAAAAAATAAAAATCTTGTTTCTCACAGAATGACTATACACAACTCAAATGAAGCTAATAAACATGCCTGTATCATACATATCATCATCTTCCATACATATCTGCATGGCATTCTATTCTGCACATTCAATAATATTCATAGGCTCCGAAAATCCAAAGATTAACACATACAATAACACTCTATAAACCCTTCAAAAAAAAAGGTTCAATAAAACATTTTAGTCTATAAAGACTCTTGCAATGTCTAGTTTTATCAAGCACTTTTGTAAGCCTAGGACACTGTTTGTATCATTTTATAGTCCATCTGTTTACCTATGCCGACTGTTTGGTCAAAAGCTATCACAGACTGCATGTTAAACATCAAATCTTATATACTATGCACATCATGTATGTAATAAATATATAATTTAATTATCAGGTTAATTTGGTTTAACTATCACAAACAGTCTATTTTATTACAACTTGACTTAAGTATCATTAAAAACAGACTTTATATTATCAGTTATGACATACATATCACAAAGATTTGATTTCGTTACCAAAATAATAAATATTACAAAGATTTGATTATTTTACCAAGTTAATTTGGCTTAAATACGATAAAAATCTGACTTCATTACTATGTTAACTCGACCCTAGTATCGTCAATCACGCCGATTTAATTTTGCCACTGTCAGCCTGCTTGATGCTCACACATTTTGTGAAAATAATTTTTTCAATAAATTTAAAACAACGACAAAAACTAAAATGACAAAAAAACACCCAGCTGATAATAAATGTCACATTTTCAAACTGAATTAAATTGCCAGATTGGAAATTCACAGCTACAATCAACTTCATGATTTTACAAGATTTACAGCTTAAAAAACAGAAAAAGGTTTTGGAATTTTAAAATTCACTGTTCAAACTTTAAACATATATTAAAAAGTTAATATATAAATGTATTCCAGTAAAATTATTTCATGTTACTAAAGAAAAAAAAAAAGCAGTTTGTTCCCTTCCCTTTTTTTTTTTTCTAGCTTGTGAATTCCCAAGTGTTTTGTGTTTCACATGGTCCAGTCCAAATTTGATGGATTTCGCTTCTACTGATTCTTTGGATGTTCCCGATTATGACTACCATGGCCCTCAAGTCTGGAAAATCGAAAAGAAGATAATTTAATAACAAAATTGGTGAGAAAGAAAAGACTATGATGGCAAACCTTAGTCAAGCAAGGCTCTATGTTTCTTGCAGATAACTGGCAGAATTACGGCAGATCTCACCTGGGTGTCAGAGTAGCAAAGCAGTTAGAGCACTGGTCTCTCATGACCAGAGTAGTGATATTCAAGCCTGCCTGGAGTGACCCTATTTACCCAGCTGTAATAATTAGGGTTTTTTTTTTTTTTTGAGCAGAGGATGCAAAGGCAGCCAGGCTTGATGCTTATCATATCACTCTTTTACTCGTGCTGACAGGTCAAAGAAAACATTGGCACCAAAATCACTTCATATAAGCATCTCCATGGTTAGACTGGGGAGGGGGGGGGGGGTCTTAAGAATAAAAACAATCACAGACACGACCCACTTCTCTGCTGATTTTACTGAGGACATCTAGAACAGTTGCTCCTCATTACCACCTACTACCACCAACAGAAGAATAAACTACTCAGTTCCACAACATTTTAAACAACTGATACTCTCACAAACATCCCCACCCCACAGAAACAACAAAATTATATATATATATATATATATATATATAATTCTTCAGCTTTCTAAGCCACTAAGGCTCATTGCTGCAGATAAAGTTCACCTCCATTCCTCTCTATTCCTAATCTTCTCTCCAGTTGGTGATACCAATTTCTTTTATATCCTCTTTTATGTTGTTTTTCAATCTCTGTCTTGGTTGTAATCCATTTTTATCCATCCAATTTCGAGGCTTCTCTATCTGTTCCATAACACTAATCTTTTTAACAGAGATGGGGCCATATATATATATATATATATATTTCTCCTCTCACAAATGATGAGTAGTATCTTTTAGCAAAGTTTATATATATATAAAAATAAAAACAAGGACCCACTGGGCAATACAAACTTTACAAAACAGTTGATTTATCTAAGCTGGCTACAGACACAAAACTGGACTCTATCAAACTGACCAACAAAGACATGAAATATCATTATGATATATCAGAGTCTGCCACGGAGAAAAATAACTTTTTGTTTTCATTCATCTTGAGCAGTAACTGATTTCATCACATGGACTCACCTGTCAGTTGCTGGATCATCTTCCAGGCTGCTCTTTTTAATCTTGCTACAGGCAAAGATCACAATGCCCAACACCACAGCCTCACAGATGATACCAATCACGGGCCACAGCCAATCCAGGCGTCCTGCAAATACAACAATCATGGCTGAAGCTCTAATTATATAAGGCCAGGTGTCACAAACATTACTCTGCTGTGAATGTTTAGAGTTGGCACTGAGGTTCCCTCCTGCCCAACTTCCGCAGCTTCACTGTATTTCCAGGCACGTGGACCCTGACTTTCTTTTGGTGCTCATAGGCAGATCTGAGGGGTGGGGTTGAGCAACATTCATTCATTTGCATGTCCCTTGCAGAACTTTGCCTCCCTAGCAGCACTCCTGTAGGCCTCTCGGTTGTCAGCAAGATGGCCTGCTGCTGATGCATCCATACAGCAACATGGGCAAGGTATTTTCTACAAACCAAATGTCCAACTGAAGCAGAAAACACATTACGCACAAATTTTCTTCAGCAACTTCCACAAACAGCTAAGATCAACCTGCTTCAAAACTATTTATTTTTTAAAAACTAAAATAGCTGTTATTTTTGTAAATGTTTAGAAGTGTGTTGGATCTTGTTAAATATGCTATTTTGCTTCAAAAAGAAAAGACCTGTCAGATCAGACATGCATATATACCAGATGGAAAGGACAAGACCAAGACAAGGAAAGGTAACCGGTGGGATGCTAACCACATCATCCTCTACTGTGCCCACAGATCGAGGAAAATACGGACACTAACATAACAGCGCAAGAGGGTTACCTTTTTATTTTTTTTTAATGAACTTTCAGAGCTTGGAGAGCTGAAGAGAGAGACATTGTTATACAAATCCATTAAAGATGTAGTGCAGCCTTATTTTCCGACACTGTAGCAGCAGAAGGATGTATGCCCGATGCCAATACAATGTCAGAGATTTATCATAGAGTATATAACAATATCCTTTTGAATTTCAATCTAAATCTTGATAATGTTGGCTGAGGTGAACTTTTCTTACTGAACAATAAAATCAATTCTTATTTCAAAATGTGAACTTAAAAAAAAAAAAATGAAAAACGATTTTCTTCATATCTGACATGTACAGCCCATGTACTAAGTATTCACTAAGTTTTGTGCAGGTGTGTTTGGCAACGACACTTGAAAGTAGACTATTTTTTATTAGAAAAATACAACTCCAGCAAGGGCTGAACAGACGCTACAAAACACTGCCAGGACATACATATCAGTGGCAAGAGTGGCTGAAAAACCCCTTTAGCCGAAAGCTTTTAGCAACTGATGCTTTTGTAGGGAAGTGGCCAGTCTTTCATGGCTGTACAGTTTTGGATCACAACCAATTTTAAACCAAGTTGTATTTTGAAAGAACAAAAAAACAAAAAAAAGCTTTTTCACAGATTATGGACATTTTAGTAGATTAGCTTCAATTGTTTCCTCCAGCTGTCACTCTGGGTTATGTTTTTTTTTTTTTTTTGGTTGTTTCTGTTCAAATGTTTCTTCAAGGTAAGTTTAGTTTGTTCAAAGCTTAAACATGACAGCTCTGTCTTGGCTGTTCAAACAGTATGATTCATCATTTAAGTCTGGTTTACTTCTGTTTGCACCGAGCACATCCTGTATTCTCTTTATTTTCTGATTCACCTCTCTCTCTCTCTGGCTATGCATCACTGAAGCTGCTTTAACTCTTGTTAGGATACTTTTCATTTTGCTCTGATCTGGTTGGGAGTACTCAGCCTTCTCATTACCCAGGATTCCCAAGTTACATATTTCAGATACGACAAATGCACCCCATTCACCAACAATCCTTCATTTCCTAATCTAACAACTAACCTTTGATCCTGACGGTGATAGTTTTAGAGGATTTCTGGCCATCTTCATCAGCAGCCTCGCATTTGTACTTGCCCGCATCTGAGGTCTGCACTGAACTGATGGACAAATGAGCATCTTCCGTGTCATAGCTCCAGGTCATCTTAACGCGGTCCTGGTTCATGTGGATGACCTGCCCGTCCAAGAACCATGTCACATTGGCCACTGGGTAGCCCTTGATTTCACACAAGAGATCAAGGGTGTCTCCTTCCATAACATTCTTTGACTTAACCATGTCCAGAACCAGTGGAGCAGCTGCAATGAAAACAACAGGAAACAAAATTTAAGCCGCAATAAGCAGTTTTTGTCTGTAGCTTGTTTTCTAAATTGTAATCAATTTTTCTAGCACACTTTTCCTCATTACCTACCAAAAAAAATTTTTTTTTTTTAAAGACAGTCTTTCTCCTAACATCAATTTTTTTTTAGTTATACATTTTGTCTCACAAGACAACATCATGTGAACAACATCATCATTCTGATGATAACATTTTTTTTTGGTATGCAATAAGATGTTTTAATCATGAACAGTTCTATAACCACATCTGTTATCAACATTTTCTCCTCTCACAAATGATGAGTAGTATCTTTTAGCAAAGTTTATCACTTACATCAGGGCTGTTTCAGATTCATTAGGTGAAGTAGTAAACACCTGTGAAAAGGCAACTTTTCACTATAAATTAAGACAACCCAACTCTATAAGGAAGCTTGTGCTAATGCACGCACTTCTGATACACAAAGAGAAAACCTATAACAGCAGGAAACACTTCACTGTACAAGGAAAAATAAGAAATTTTCAACACAATAATGCAGCATTCCATACCAGACACCAGTATACAAGCCAGACTTTGACATGGAACCCACAGGAAAATAGAAATAAGGAAGGCCCAGAACTGCTTCATATACCTTACATCCTTCCCGTGCCGTTAAATGTCACATAGGGCTCACATGGTAGTTCGCCAAGTTTTCCTGTTTTTGGTGAGGTTTTCAACCGCATAAGGGGATGTTATGCCCACTAAACTGGCCTCTCTTAACAATGTCCTCTTTAGAGTTTCAAGTGGTCGACCTCTTTTTCTTCAGCCTATTGTGCTTCACCTGATAACTACTTGGAGAATGGAAATTATGACAGTGCTCAGAGACAAGGGAGGGAAGTAGAGAACAAATCCGATAACAAGGATGACTGGAGAAACTTTATCTGTAGCCTATGCTCCCAAGGGAGTGATGGGCAATGATGATAATGATGCCAGAAAGCAAGAAATCTTAATGCATAAAGAAACTTCCTGCTATTCAGGAATCTTAATGCAGGAAACGAGAAATGCTCCCATGGAGGAGAGATTCCTAATTTACAAAGTTCAAGGAAGGCTTTCAATGTAAGTTGAAAATGTAATAGCTTCCCCCCCCCCCAAGTCTGAAGACTACTGAAGCTGGTATATGTTAGCACTTTGTGGAAACTACTAAATTGCTTCTATTATAGCTGATTCTACCAATATTTAATTCATATGAACAGCCACACCAACAAATGTTTGTGAATGCAAAAGTGTGATATTGCCTGCAAGAAGACACTCTTCACTTTCATTGGGAGGAGGGGGGGGGGTGTGAAGATGCTGTCTTCAGCAGCCCACAGCTGATATGGTAGCATCAGGGTTAGCAACCCATAGCTGACCAAGACCCTGTCCCACCTCTCTGTTGATACTCCTAGTAACAGGCATAACTTGGCTAATGGGACAGATATTGCCATAGTTCTCATGGTGATGGAGTCTGCTAAAGAAGCACTGCACAACCCCCTCTCCACCTGCTTTTTAGCTGTACTCTGGGACTTAAAAAAAAAAAGCAGCTGCCATTAACCCACTCCTATGGTGATATGATGCTGTGCCTCAACGCCTCTACAGTATCAACTGCAAAGAACACCAGATTGCAGTTACAGGGAGATTGTACAAGTCACTTTCATAGCTGATACCTGAACACAATGGATCCCACTTTTATGCTACCAACATAGTAAGAGAATCAGAATATTCATGTTATAAACAGCCCCATATAAATGGGAGGACTACATCTGTGTTGTTAGTAAATGAATGGTAGTAAAATAAGTATACACTGACATTATATGTATCTTACATCCTTCCCTTGCCGTTAAACGTCACATGGTAGTTCACCAAGATGTCCTGTCTTCAGCTAGTTTTTCAATCTCATCAAGGGATGTTATGCTCACTAAACTGGCTTCTCTTAACAATGTCCTCTTTAGAGTTTCGTGTGGTCAGCCTCTTTTTCTTCAGCCTGTTGTGTTCCATTTGATAGCTTGTTTGGGGATTCTCTAATTGTTTCTTCTCATCACATGACCGACATATGTCCACCTTCTTTTTCTGATCAACCATGAGACAGGTTGTTGTTTGCTCATCTGTCTGATCTCTGCATTGTTCTTGAATTCATTCCATTTTATACCGAGTATTTTCCTTAGGCATTTGTTTTTGAAAGAGTCTAATTTCTTGTCCATTCTTCAGTTGTTTTCAAGCTTTCACATGCATAAATGAGGGTGGATATTACATCTGAATTGAACTGAAATGAATTGAATAATCTTAACTTGTAATTACATTACATCTTGTGATGTAACTTGTAACTACATTATATTACATTACATCTAATTATATGTATACAAGTAAATAATAATATTAATAAAAGGTCAGATAGAAACAAAGGTCGAAGAAAGCTTGCACAAGGAAGCAGTAAGAAAAAAATGTTCTCCCTAACCTCGATAGACCACCACGCAATCATAGAAAGATCCATATTCTGCTGTCACATTATAGCGTGCCACATATGGGCCAGCATCCTCACGGGCTGCAAATAAACAACAAAATTAATAGCATCAACAGAACTCTGAACAGGAAAAAGAATCCAATCTGAAAAAAAAAAAAGAAACGGAATCATGAGAAATAACTGCACACCGAACTTCTGTAATGGTTCAGTTCAAATAACCCAGTTTCTGTTACAAAATTGTTCTTAGTTTTTTTGGTTTTTTTTCCCCTTCTGCATTCTGTCTGACATGATTGAATCACCCAGGCAGAGAGACAGTTTTCCTGCCTTTCATCATCAACCGGATGTGTTCATGCGTGCTCCGCAAATGGTTAACCATCATCAAATACAACTACCCCATTTCTTGTGTGCGTGTGTTTGTGTGTGTGGGGGGAGGAAGGAGTTGGTACACCAAAATCTTGTGACTCCAACTCTTATTTTCCTACTGTCCAATTCTGGCTGCAACCCTATTACTTGTACTTGTACGAACTCCATTAACTGCGAGCTGTTGTTCTTTAGAGCCGATGCTGTAGAGGTGTTGAGGCACAACATCGTATCAGCATGGGAAATGGGTTATAGCGGCTACTTTTTCAGTCCCGGAGTACAGCTAAAAAGCAGAGGGTGTGCAATGCTTCTTACCAGACTCCACCACAATGGGGACTATGGCTATCCCTGCCCAGTTAGCCAGGCTAGGCCTGTTACTGGGGGCGCCACGGAGAGGTGGGACAGGGTCTTAGTCAGCTATAGGTCGCTAACCCTGACATATCAGCTATGGGCTGCTAATTGCCTCAATTGGCATCTTCACCCCCGGTTCCAACCCTATAAATGGTGCACTA
This sequence comes from Achatina immaculata, assembly GCA_009760885.1. Taxonomy (NCBI): domain Eukaryota; kingdom Metazoa; phylum Mollusca; class Gastropoda; order Stylommatophora; family Achatinidae; genus Lissachatina; species Lissachatina immaculata. The sequence goes on along the minus strand of CM019706.1, from coordinate 14,668,949 downwards.
CTACAGACTCCACTCAAAACTGCTTCCAACTCTTTTCTATTTTTCTGCTGCCCGACTCTCACGCCTTACAAATGGTGCACTTTTACTGGCTCAAATCCGTAACAAAATAACTGCTTTTGATAACAATTCCTACTCTCTGACTACAATGCCACTGTTCACAAACAAGAAAAGGGGGGGAAAAAAAAAAATAAAAAATGGTAACCTGATAATGACATGTTTAAAAATCAGTGGTCAAGTTGGCATTTACTTACTTGGCCTGGAGATGAACAAAGTCCCGTTGTCGTAACTGCTGAATCTGGGATCTTTCAGCTGTGATATGGATTTACCATCCTTCATCCACTCTTGGAATGTTCCCTGTGGCATTCCTTGAATGAAGCTGACAGTGCATGTCAAAGTTGCTGATCGGTTGCCAAAGTTATATTCGCTCTCACTTTTGTGCTCTGAAGTGTAACATAATTTATGAACTGGTGAATTACACAAATGATTGTTGCAGGCTGTCTCTGGAATCACAAAGCTGAATTTTAGGTAATTTTTTTCTTCCCTGTTTACTCATTACATTACATCATTTACACAGTCAAAACATTTGCAACAACCTGCCTTTATGAGCACCATATTACATTACTTACACAGTCAAAACATTTGCAACAACCTGCCTTTATGAGCACCATATTACATCATTTACACAGTCAAAACATTTGCAACAACCTGCCTTTATGAGCACCATATTACATTACTTACACAGTCAAAACATTTGCAACAACCTGCCTTTATGAGCACCATATTACATCATTTACACAGTCAAAACATTTGCAACAACCTGCCTTTATGAGCAACATATTACATCATTTACACAGTCAAAATATTTGCAATAACCTGCCTTTATGAGCACCGTATTACATCATTTACACAGTCAAAACATTTGCAACAACCTGCCTTTATGAGCACCATATTACATCATTTACACAGTCAAAACATTTGCAACAACCTGCCTTTATGAGCACCATATTACATCATTTACACACAGTCAAAACAATTGCAACAACCTGCCTCTATGAGCACCATATTACATCATTTACACACAGTCAAAACAGTTGCAACAACCTGCCTCTATGAGCACTACAAGCCACTGGGACCATAAGTAAACACTTTTTTCCCTCAAGTAAAAGGTTGGGCATGTGAGTGGAAACATCTGCGATGGCCTCTCACAGCAAATGTTGGCATTCAAATCTGGCTACAGGTGCCCCAGTCACCCTGCCATAAAAAAGGGCGTTTCCTGGCTTCTTCTAGAGCTGGGGAAGGAGTGTCAGCCAGTCAAGGGAAAATATGGACACTTAACGCCAAATCCCCCAGGGTACCTCCTCAACATAACTGGGCTACCCTGACCTAAAGTAACAAGGTGGGAGGGAAGCCACAGAGAAAAATCAACAAACAAACAAACAAAAAAATTGGACCCAGGAACTTAAAAAGTCTGAGAAACCTTGCACACTCTCCAAGAGAGATTTATACTTGTACTATCTACCTGTAACTGCGAGCTGTTGTTCTTTGCAACTGATGCTATGGAGGTGATGAGGAACAGCATCATAACGGTATGGGAGCAGGTTATGGCAGCTACTTTTTCAGTCCCTGAGTACAGCTAAAAAAGTAGGGGGTGTACAATGCCTCTTTAGCAGACTCCACCACCATGGGGACTACAACGATCCCTGCACCGTTAGCCAGCCTGTGCTTGTTACAGGGGGTACCAACAGAGAAGTGGGACAGGGTCTTGGTCAGCTATGGTTTGCTAACCCTGATGCTAGCATATCAGCTATGGGTCACTGACTGCCTCATCGGACACCATCTTCACGCCCGGCCCCCACCCCAGAGAGATTAAAATCTTAACATTGTTCACACAAGAACCTTCTGTAAATCAAATTAAATCAAACCAAATCTCCATCACGTTCCATGTAACTTGCTTACCTGTCACACTGTAAAGAAAGATGCTTGACCTGTTTGTTGCTACACCATTGTTGGTGCAAGTGTAATTGCCAGAGTGTGCAGCAGTAAATGAATGAATAGTCAGGACACTGTGGTAAGTGCCTGAACTGTTTGTGTTGCTTCTGAAACATCAAATGAATGCTGTTACTACGATATGATCACACCTGGGTTGTTTTTTTTTACACCAAGGGTTCTAAAACTGTGGTTTGTAAGGCTATTTGTGAACTCTGATACAGGGGTTCTAAAACTGTGGTTTGTAACTATATTTGTGAACTCAACAACTAACATTTAGAAAACAATTTTTTTTTTTTTTAAATTAGAAAGTAATGACATATGTAGATTTTCTGAGAATGCTCTGCAAAGAGCCATCCTTATGGCTTCCACAAATAAATGACATCTCCCTACTATAAAAATAAGACATTCACTCCTTCAAGTGACATATTCTTTTTCAGAACATTATCCTTCTCATAGCCTCTCTGAATGCATTACTCTCCTGCACAAGCTGGCCAGCGTCTTGCAGTGACACATTCAGACTTTCCGTGATGTCTTGAGTCTACCATCAGCAGGACTGTCCTTTTTCTCTTTTGCTGGGCACCACGCCTTCTACTTTCAACCTCTCCAAGCTAGTGTGTCTCTTGATGTTGCCAAAGTATCTCAGCTTTCTAATTTTTATGGTGTCAACAGGCCAGTTTTCCATGACACCTAATCCCATCAATATCTCTTTATTTGATTTCTGTTCTAACCATGATATTCTAAGTGCCCTTCTGTAACATTTCATTTCAAATGCTGTTATTCTCTTTTCTAGTGATTTGCTAAGTGTCCATGTTTCACATCTGTATGTTGCTTGTGGGAATATGTAAGCTCTTAGTAAACATAACTTTGTTTTCTTGTTGGTACCTTGCCACATACTCCTCATTTGTGCTAGTTTCTGTGATACAAATGCAATTTCTTCTTTTGATTTCCACCGCGCAGTCACCATTGTTGGTGATGGTTGAACCTAGATATTCAAATTTATTTACGTTTTAAAGCTCTTGATGGTCCAATGTAATTTTGGGTTTGCTTCTCATTCTGTCAGTTGTCATTACTTTAGTTTTGTTGGTGTTTAAAAAGAGGTTCTGAGCTTCGCTGTGTCTTTTGGTAGAGAGAATCAACTGCTGCAGTCCTTCAGGGATGCTTGATAGAAGGATAGTACCATCGGTGTAAAACAAAGACATACACACACACACAATCTCCAAAATCCCCACATCTTACACAGCTCCACGTATGATTCCGGAGCCTTGTGTACTGAATACTGAAATTTCATTGTTGTTGGATTAAAAAGAAAAAATAATACAAAAATGAATACAAAAAGATTCCATCAGTTATAGAAAGCATTTTCTTCCAAACAGTAATTATTTTTTTAATAAAGTAATATATTTGCTACATTTTCATGAACAGGTCGTAATAAATGCATACTTATATGCATACCATATACTTTCAAAGAATGTAAATGGAACGAATAGATCTTTTCCAAGAACACAATACCACCATATACTTAAATACTCCAGTGTGCAATGAACTCAACAATCACTGCAAAACTCAAGGGGGGAGGAGGAAAAAAAAAAGAGAGAGATGACAATCAAAACAAAACAAAAAAAACTGATGTGCTCAACAAGTGGCACTGAAAAAAGAAAGCTAACCAACATAATCAGAAATATCCAGCACCAAGGATGAGTCAGTGTAGTACATGGCCCACTCCTGATACTCAAATCTGTTAAGTAACCTCCAAGAATCTCTGAACTTTGCTACGTGTGTACTGCAATGACAAGATCCGCGGTCCCTGACCACTATCCCAAAAAAAAGAAAAACAACATATCCTCCACAGTAATGATTCTTAAACAATGGTTTGCACAGCACTACTGGTGTGCACAGGGGATCTTCTGTCAGTTTTCTGTTAGTATCAATGGCTGCTTTATCCTTGTGTAGTCAGAACTGTTTTTTTTTTTTCTCAAAACTGTCTGACCAAGCACAAAAGCTGAGAGGTGAAGGGTACAATGTCAGACCGGTTTGCATGACTAATTCTTCATCCTTCAAAGACAAAAGTCTGTTCATTCACTCCCTGTTTAAAACAGCCTGTTCTAGAACTACAGCATGGAAGCATGGTTGGGTCAAACCAGCTCTGATTTGACAGCATTACTGACAGTGTCATCCTAGTTCTGGAGATAACTCTCATGATGGCCACTTAAATGGCCTCTTAAAAAAAAAAAAAAATTACAAACATAAAGTTTTATTCCAAAGCTGGAAAATCATAATTTTTAAACTACCATAAATGCTAAAAATAGGCACTGCATCATTCACCAGTAAGATAAAGTAGTGGAGTTATTCACTACAACAAAATGTTTGCGAGTCATTAAAAGTTGTCTGGCAAGTTACGGAACTGTTTAAAAAAAAAAAAATTAATTCCTGCTGGGAAGGAAAGGCAGCGAGGAAAGGAACTGGCCACCCTACCTCATATGCTGAAGTCCCAGCATAATGAGGTCTCTAACACTTCATCCCCTACGGCATTTGCTATGGGACTATCTTTACTATTTTTAATCTAAAAGCTGAAACAAGACTATAGGTTAGAACAGTTGCTGCCAATCTCAGGTCATGACCTAATTAGGGCCTTGAGGTTTACGGCAAGACTGGAATAAGATATTATGAAACATGTGAAGAAAATAAAAAAATATATTAGATAATAAATTTTTTTTTTTTAGATTTTAGGGAAATCCCAGTACTTTTCAAACCTGAACATGGAAGTAACAATAACCACATTTGCTACTATTCACTGACTTGTTGCTGTATTTAATACAAATATAACAGCATGTGGCCACTGATTTGACAGTATTGTGCTTTTTCACATATCTGCGACAAAATATTGGATTATGTATGAAGTGACGTTTTACACAGATTTTTTTTTTGGTACTAGAGGCAGTTACATATGTTAAAGACAATGAAATAGTAATTTTTGTTGAATTCCAATCATTTTTTTAAAACATCTTTTTCATGGGTTACTGGTCATGTTTCACTACTCGTTTAGGGTCACATTCAAAACAGGCTGGAAACCACTGGATTAGAATATATTAACAATTACAGAAAATGCTCAAGCCAAACGCACTCAGTAATATTTTTTTTTTCTGGGGTTGTCCAAGTAAGAACAGGTGGAGATCCTTGTTTGTCAACAGTGGCATTGCAATCCAAGACTTGTTTGTTGCCTAGTCCAACAAACAGTTTCTGGGTATAAGGATTTATCTGTATATCTGAAAAAAAAAATGTATTGAGAACTTCAATGCCTAACTCGGCCACTATATTTAGCATTTATGAACATTTTGGGATTTTAAAAAATTAATATATAATTCAAAGCCACATATCCTAACATATAAATAAATGTAACCCATCAAAAAATGATGAGACACAAAGCCAGAATATGATTTTTGTGGGTTTGTTTGTTTTTTTTTAAGTGAAAAGTCAAGAAAAAAAAAACAAGAAAAAAAAAAAACAATCTCACTTTCACATATGTTCATGCATGTGTACATGTGTACTAATGTGACTGTTTGTGCATATATATGTAGAGAGATAGAGAGAGAGACAGATGCATATATACGCATCTATATGCTTGTGTTATGTGTATTTGTTAATTTTCCTAAATTTGTTCAAATGAATAGCATCCATTCAAAATAAAATCACAGATTTTGCAACTCTAACACTCTAACTTTAAAAAAAAAAAAAGAAATCTTCCATCACAACTCAAGAGAAGTCATTCTGATCAAGTAACCATCCCCCAAAAAGTTAAAGCCTTTTCCAATTTCTAGCTACAAAGGCTACTGTTAGATGTTTAGTTTCTCTCACCCCATCAGCACTGTATCTACCTGCAGCTCTTACACACAGGTAACCTGTCTTGTCAGGAAAATGCACACACATCATACTGATTTCATATAGCAAATTCTGATAATTGCTGAAGCTAGTGTGCCATCAGAGTTTAGACAGACATGCATGCTTAATAATAATAAACATGTGCCATCCATATGTAGTCAGACTGAGTAAATTATATATACACTGATTTTTCTGCAGAGTATGCATTTATCTTTGCAGAAAGTACCTAAGACAATACTATATTTCTGGCGAGGACAGAAAAAAGTTCCCTGTCCATGTTGCACTAGTTTCCTCTTAACCCTGCTGAATAGTTTACAACTGTGGAGCTAGAAAAAAAAAAAAAAAGGTGCAGTGATTCCCAATCTGGCAAGTTCCACCCTTCGGGGTGAGGGTGGGGAATGGGTGTGGTGGTTGGAATGAACGAACAAACAGACTTTATTTTCAAAGAGATGAGAATTGGGCACGCAGGCTCGTCTGCCATTCTGTCCTTCATCATACAACTTTCATTCAATCACAGATATGGGGAGGGGGCCGTTAGGGGTGGGGGAAGGGGCCATGAGGGGTGGGGTGGGGGGGAGATGATGAGAAAACCAACTGAGAAAAAAAGTTTTTGACAGTGACATGTGAGGTTAGGGGTTTGCAACCCAAAAAAAAAACCAAAAAAAAAAAACCTTGGAAATCATTTGCTTGCAACAAGGAATTACACCACACAAGAAAAATGACACTTTACATGCAAGTTTCGCTGAAGTGCATTTTTTATCCCTATCACTACTTGAGTGATGAGAGAAACAACAGAAGACCAACACAAAGCCACCCAACAGCCATTAACATCAATACCAGAAGACCTGGACTTCACAGATGACATAACATTATTCTCGAACACACATAAGAACATGCAAGAAATGAAAAACAGACTGACCAAAAAACAGAAGAAGAAGAAGCAAGCAGTATCTGAATATGAGTGAGCACAAACAAGATCAAGCCATTGAAACAAAATGCTGAAATCACCAGACCAACCACAGCGAACCATCTGCTAGTCGAAGAAGTCATGGAATCCATATACCTTAGTAGTACAGTAACAGCAGATACAAAAAAAGCAGTAAAGAAATCCAAATAAGAACAGTAAAACCTAGACAAGGCTGGACTGCATACAACCACATCTGAAGGTCCAAAAAAAAAAAGATCAATAATGCTTTAAGTGTCTTACAATACGAGAGCAAATGTTGGAAAATTATACAAGACGGTTACATGTACACTTGATGACATGATACAAGACAGTTACATGTACACTTGATGACATGATACAAGACAGTTACATGTACACTTGATGACATGATACAAGACAGTTACATGTACACTTGATGACATGATACAAGACAGTTACATGTACACTTGATGACATGATACAAGACAGTTACATGTACACTTGATGACATGATACAAGACAGTTACATGTACACTTGATGACGTGATACAAGACAGTTACATGTACACTTGATGATGTCATACAAGACAGTTAACATGTAAACTTGATGACATGATACAAACAAGTTACATGTAGACTTGATGGCATGATACAAAAGTTACATGTACATTTGATGACATGATACAAGACAGTTACATGTGCATTTGATGACATGATACAAGACAGTTACGTGTGCACTTGATGACATGACATAAGACAGATACATATACATTTGATGACATGACACAAGACAGTTACATGTACACCTGATGATGTGATAAAGACAGTTACATGTACACTTGATGACGTGATACAAGACAGTTACATATACACTTGATGATGTCATACAAGACAGTTAACATGTAAACTTGATGACATGATACAAACAAGTTACATGTAGACTTGATGACATGATAAAAAAAGTTACATGTACATTTGATGACATGATACAAGACAGTTACATGTGCATTTGATGACATGATACAAGACAGTTACGTGTGCACTTGATGACATGACATAAGACAGATACATATACATTTGATGACATGACACAAGACAGTTACATGTACACCTGATGACGTGATACAAGATGGTTACATGTACACTTGATGACGTGATACAAGACAGTTACATGTACACTTGATGACTTTCATCAGATCAAAGAACTGTTCTGGCCAAATACCATAAGAAATGATATCCCACTAAGAAAGGCAAGCATAACATGACACAATTCAACAGTGACTTAAAGAAAGACGTAGGGATGGATCAGCCACATCTTATGAACCCTTACCATGAACAACTTTTAAAGTGGACCTCCATGATATAAAATAAACACGGGGGTAACCCAAAGAGACATGGAGATGCACAGCAGTGGAAACTCCTGCTACAAGCAGTCCCAGGTGTCCCGGGCACTGAATGGACCCAAGAGAAACAAACTAATGTGCTATATGATTCATCTTTCTTTCCACGACTTTTTTTTTTTCCTTCAGTCAATGCTGACCTGAACAGAGTTCTTTAAACAGAGCGCATTCCAGTATGTCTCATCTTTCTGGCAAATAATAATTGCTATTAATTCACTGTAGATTTTTTTTTTCTATTGTTGACAAAATTTAAAACTCACACTGAACATACTCTGACAACTACTCTAAAAAAAAAAAAAAAGGTAAACAAAGTCCTATTATGCCATGGTGTATAAACTAGGAACAGCTTTATTACTTAAAGAGTACACAGTTGTGACCTTTTGGCATGAGCCTTAATCATACAAAAACACACAGGATGAAGAAATAGAGGGAGGAGATAAAGTATAAATTCACATGAATGCTATGTTAAAAAAAAAAATAAATAAAAATGAATAGAGCACTTAGTTGTAACTTGTAAGAAGCTGTGGCTTGTCAGATTCTGTGTTCAGAAATGCACATGGTGGAGTGTAGAGAATATTTAAATGGAGACTTTTGATGGGTGATAGGTGGATTGTAACTAAGGGTGGTGTATGGGGAAACCGTGGAGGGGGGAGAGAGTCATACAATGATAATCTGGCTGGGGAAGGTGAAATAAGTGATTATAGTTGGGGTAGAGGGGTTATAATGTGATGTTGTGAGGAGGTTCTAAACTATGTGTAACAAGTGAGAAAGGAGTGGAACTTAGTGGGGAGGGATTATGGTTGTGGAAGAGGAGAATGTTAGGTGTGGCTGAATAATGAGTTCAAACCATGTGGTTCCAGCATCCCATATTCCTGAATGCAGTGGTTCTCAAGCGCTAGGCAAAGCCTAATATTTGGTTCCCATTTGTATGCTAATAGGGGTGGATCAGAGAAAATGTTGTGAGTGTCGGGGACAAGTTGGATTAGTGGCAGATGATGATAAATAATTTTTCTATTTGGCCATGTGGGTGAAAAGGAAGTATTAATTTAACAGTCAGATGGCGTTACAGTTTTTTTTAAATCTTAAGAACAGCCATAGCCACCTGAAGCAGAACCTTGCACATGCTGGCACTAGAAAATGTAACCGCCCTCGCTGTGTTACCTGCCCTGTAGTCTAGGAAACAAAAATGATCACCTTTCCAAAAACTATCCTCGCTCTCCTTGAGGGATTCACAAGCGAATCCCACAATGTGATATATGTCACTGTATGCAAAAGATGCAGGATAACTTATTTTGGTGAAACTGGCCTCAGATTAGGGGACCGCATGCAGAAACATCTGTATATCACTCAGCATGCTTCGAAACCAGCCCCAAATCATTTCAATGGCCTCAACCACAGAGGCAAATCTGATTTTCTGGTAAAGCCCATCAAACAATGGCATGAAGATGACAGAAGCCACCTAGCACTTGAGAACTGCTGCACTCAGGAATATGGGATTCTGAAACCACATGCTTTGAACTCGTTATTCAGCTACACCTAACATTCTCCTTTTCCACAATCATAATCCCTCCCCACTAAGTTCCACTCCCTTCTCACTTGTTACACATAGTTCAGAACCTCCTCACAGCATCACATTACAACCCCTCTACCCCAACTATAATCACCTATTTCATCTTCTCCCAGCTAGATTACCACTGTTTGACTCTCTCTCCCCTCCACGGTTTCAACACCTACCACCTTCAGTTACAACCCACCTATCACATATCCCAAGTCTCCGTTTAAATATTCTCTACACTCCACCATGTGCATTTCTGACACACAGCATCAGACAAGCCACAGCTTCTTACAAGTTACAGCTAAGTGTTCTATTCATTTTCTTTTTTTTTTTTTTTTACATAGCATTCATGTGAATTTATACTTTATCTCCTCTATTTCTTCATCCTGTGTGTTTTTGTATGATTAAGGCTCGCGCCAAAACATCACAACTGTGTACTCATTAAGCAATAAAGTTTTTTCCTAGTTTATACATTTTGTTATCACAGTTTTACTGCAGTGGCTTCGTGTATAGTTATATGCTTAAACACTAATTATTGTGCGTTACTATATTATGGCTAGGAGGTACCAAGGGAATTTGGTGTTACTGCCCGTATTTCCTTGACCTATCGAAACACTACAGTGTGACGTGGTCAGCATCACCCCCGGCTGCCTTTCTTACCTTAGCTTCAAAAGAAGCTAGATACCCATCTCTACAGTTGGGTGGCTGGGTCCACCAACCAACGAATACTCATACCTGCTGTTGCTGTACGTACCATGTGCGACTAATGTGCTAAACATTTTGCCTCACCGCTCAAGCGCTCACTACTCTTGGTAAGCGCCCATTAATCCCTCACTTCAATGTATCCCCCGTTGAATACTGAGAAACTGGTATATACCCTATAATTGATAGTACTGACGGTTTGCATACGAAGTCTCATTGACCACATATACTCTTAGTTAAAAAAAAATCACAGCATACTTTGCGTAACAGATCCTTTGACACAGATCATAAATACTGCAAAAATGAATTGTCCATTCATCCTTTCTTTTGCCATAATCTGTTCTACTGTGATGTATTTTGTTTGTTTTTCTATTATCGGAAAAACTATGGTTACCAACTTCCGGCTGACCGGAATTCTTGCCACTATTCCAGATTTTTCTATGCAGTTTTTCAATTTTGATAAAGCTACGAATGTCTTTATTATTATAATAGTAATATATTTTACAGAGATCACCTCTCAGTACAATATAGTTTAATTTAATTTAATTTTTTATTCTAGTATTTAATTAAATATTACGTTTTATTTTCAGTCAACATATATCTAACTGCATTTTTTCTGGCATATATCAATTTCGCCTTTCATTTCATATTCCAGATTTTGTCATAATCGTCTTCATTATGGGCCTTGCCTGATGGCTTAAGTGCACCTGTTATGTGACAAACCTCACCCTTGATCCTAATCAAATGTACATTATGTCGGACTGCTCAGTAAACTCTCTCTCTCTCTCTCTCTCTCTCTCTCTCTCCCTCTCCCTCTCTGTGCGAGTTCCTCTGTCGTTCTTGCTTATATTTCATCGTGATTTTCAAGTCCTTTCCACATCGTATGTCCAAATATGCATTATGATGGACATCACGAACCACTAATATGTTTTTATTTGCATCTCTTGTCTGATGTCCAAACCAAAAGGTTCAGATATTGTATGTGTTTTTCTCAGCGTCAACAATTCGTTAGGGAACCATTTTAAAAAACATATTACAACTCAAGCCACTAAGTACCACCCACAGTGAGTCAAGAATCAAAGCCATTCATCCTCTAAGATATTCTGTTGACGAATTTTATGACGCTGTAACAGAAACTAAGGATGATGAATCAGTAGACAAAATGACAAGACAGTAAACACTTGCCCTTAAAATCAGAGATTTTTAATTTTTATTTTTTCATGTCATATGGCACTATGTTTCAAATGGAATTAATATTGCTAGTAAATTCACTTGCACTCAATAATGGAAGAACTTGTCATGATTTTAAAATTGGCGTGAAATCAGTCAAAAATTAGATAATACTGACCTATTTCTCTAATTGTGCAAATATGAAAACAAGGAAACTTTCTTTACAAAGGCTAGATATGTACTTGAAACAACAGAAGTGAAAAAAAAAACAAACTCAGAGACATGTGTACTAAAAACTCAAACATATATACGATAATTAGTGTATGAGTCTGGAGTAAAGCTGGGGCGAACATCCCCAACCCAGCACGTCACAGGTGATGGATAGTGAACGTCCTCCAGATATGGAGGATCCCTGTGAATAGGGGTTTACCCAAATAAGCAGGCGCTGACCAACTGGCAGTAGTCTCAGAAAGCGAAGTAGCGTAGTAGGTGGCACTACTACTCCTATAAAGTGCCTCATATGCTCAGTGAAGGGAATATCAGGCGGGTAAGAGGCGCCTTAAAACCTCTCGTTCCCGCTGCCTTGCGGGTAGGACAGGGAGTCCAACGGCTAGCGGAGAGTCTGTACACAAACCGACAGAAAGCAACGGGAAACCACTGTTGTAGCCTCATCGTGTAGGGTAGCTCACGAGCCACAGGTGAGGCCAGATCGTCATCAAGCTATTGGTGGCAAAACGAACAAGTTCAAAATAGCAACATAGAATGTTAGAACTTTATTCCAGGCTAGAAAATTAGAAAATATAACGAGGGAAATGGAAAGGATGAAGATCAATATACTAGGAACGAATGAAGTTAGATGGACAGGTGCAAGGAAGATAAACTTTGATAAATATGCAATAATATATTCAGGAAGTGAGAAACATGAAAGAGGAGTACGAATAATATTTGACGAACAAACATCAAGGATAATTGTAGGATATTTGAACATCTCAGACCGAGTCCTGCTAGCCCAACTGAAAGAACAACCAATAAACATAAATATTATATCCCTGAACGCTCCAACATCTGAAAGTTCTGAAGAAGATGTACAGCTATTTTATAATGACATACAGACAGTCCTGAAACACACAAAGTCACATGAATTTACTATAGTCATGGGAGATTTTAATTCCAAAGTTGGTAAAGGAAGAACTTCAGACATCGTTGGCAACTATGGACTGGGGGAGAGGAATGACAGAGGTAGTAAATTAATTGAATTGGCAAAAATACATAGCATGGTTGTAGGAAACACCTGGTTTAAACAACATCCCCGAAGACTGGCAACGTCGTGCAGCCCAGACAAAAAGACTTTTAACCAGATAGACCACGTATTAATCCACAAACGATTCTGGAATGCATTATTGACAATAAAAACCATGCCAGGAGCTGACTGCAATAGTGACCACAACCCACTGTGTGGAAAAATTAGAATAAAGCTAAAGAAAGCATGCAGAAAAGTGAAAAATATCAAACTAAATACAGAACTCCTTAAAAATGACCAAGAACTGCGAGAAAAATACAGAGTTATTATAACAGATAGATACAATGCAATAGCAAAGATAAATAATATATATGAACAACGGGCAATGTTAAAAGATTCTAACCACCAGACTGTTAAGGAGATAATACCACCGAAAAAGAAACCCCCAAGAATAAATGGATGACTCCAAAGATGGAGTGATGGACAAGAGAATGAGGAGTAAAAATAACCAAGAAAAGCATAGTAAGATAAATAAAGAAATAAGACGCAAATGCAGAGAAGCAAAGAAAGTGTTGTTAAATGAACAGTGCAGACAAATAGAGGACTCCAATAATAAAAACAGCAAAAACATGCACAAACGGATTAGTGAACTCACAGGTAGGAAAACAAAATATACCACAGGATGCTTGAAATCAAAAGAAGGTAAAATGTTAATGGGAAAAGAAGACATTGTGGACAAGTGGACAGAGTACATCGGTGAGCTGTATAGAGGAGAAAGACCAGAGTTAACACCAGATATTGAAAACTGTCATGGACCACCAATACTTGAAGATGAAATCATAGATGCCATCAGTTACATGAAGAAAGGAAAAGCGACTGGGCCTGATAATATAACAATAGAAAAAAATAGATGAGAATAGAATAAAAATAATAACCAAGTTACTGAATAGCATTTACAACAGTGGTTATATGCCCAGTGACCTGATTAAATCCATGTTTATAGCACTACCAAAGAAACCAGGTGCAAAAGAATGTGAGGACCACAGGACTATCAGCCTCTCATGTCACATAAAAAGCTACTTCTGAAAATTATTATGAGAAGAACAAGGAAAAAGATAAAAATGAAAATAGCAGATGAACAATTTGGATTTGTTGAAGGAAAGGGAACACACCATGCCATTTATGCTTTTCGAACACTAACAGAAAGAGCTTTAGAAGTACATGAAGATCTCTACTTATGCTTCATTATTACACCAAGGCATTCGACAAGGTGAAACATAGTGAACTCGTTATTCAGCTACATCTAACATTCTCCTCTTCCACAATCATAATCCCTCCCCACTAAGTTCCACTCCCTTCTCACTTGTTACACATAGTTCAGAACCTCCTCACAGCATCACATTATAACCCCTGTACCCCAGCTATAATCACCTATTTCACCTTCTCGTGGCTAGATTACCATTGTAAGACTCTCTCCCTTCCATGGTTTCAACACCCATCACCTTCAGTTACGACCCACCTATCACACACCCCAAGTCTCCATTTAAATACTCTCTACACTCCACTATGCGCATTTCTGACACACAGCGTCGGACAAGCCACAGCTTCTTACAAGTTACAGCTAAGTGCTGTATTAATTTTACTTCATTTTTTTTAACACAGCATTCATGCGAATTTATACTTCTCCTCTCTCTATTTCTTTGTCCTGTGTGTTTTTGTATGATTAAGGCTCACGCCGAAACGTCACAGCTGTGTACTCGTTAAGTAATAAAAGCTGTTTCTACTTTTCCTTACTTTATACATTAATTATTTGTAGCTTGTGAGCTCTTTGTTCTACGTGTGACGAACATTATGATGACTTAAGTGGTATAAAAACATTCATTTCTTTCAACTCCTGTATAATAAATTTATAGTTTATCATTTTTAAAGATTAATTTATAAAATGTTATTAGCTCTGTTTAAATTAATGGGCTGACATGGTGAATCAGCTTTAAAATATTCAGCGTTAATTTGAGACCTGAGTTGGGCGACAAGTATGCTACTGCTGGTGGGGGGGGGGGGGGGTGTGAATCCTAGGACTGGCCCTTTTTGTAACCCCTAAAAATGATTGAAGAAAGAACGAAAATGTGTGGATTTTTTTTTTCAAAACTTAAACCGTGATTCACTGCCTGTGACTGAAAACGTAAACAAAACATGTGGAAAAATGTCTGTGTCACTCATTAATTTTACTTTATCCTTCCACTTATACTGTGAGATGTTGAGGGGTTGGTATCTTTGGGCCTTTTCAGTGGCTCGGTGATATTCATGGCGTAATTCATGAGCGTTTCTATAACTTTTACCCATCTTTTACGAGGTCTTCCTCTTGATACGTGCCCTGTGCTTTGGTTGAAGGCCCTTGCGGCTGGTTGTATATGTATCATTCTTATTAAGTGGTCAAACCACTTCTCTATATATTGTAGGCATGGTATAGCTCCTATCAGTTGTCTTAGGTTGACATTTCTAATCTTGTCCCTCTTAGTGATGTTTGCAGATTTTTCTTAGGCGTGTCATTTCGCATTTAGATATTTTATTTTGCTGTTTCTTGGTTAGTGCTTATGTTTAAGATTGGCAGCACACCGTTGGTATAAATATCCTATGAATTAGTTGTCTCTTGGTTTCGAGTAGTATGTTATGGTGATGAGAAAGTAGCAGGGATAGTGGCATGTATTGGCATTTGATTTTTGTGTTCAGTTTCTCTACAAGCTTCCCGTCTTCTGTAAATTAAGGTACTTCAATTCTTTTACTTGTTTGATTTTGTTGTCTTCGATATAGCTGTTCAATGGGCTTGGACTCCTACTGACTTTCATGGTCTCTGTTTTGGCAGTGTTGATTTTCATATCATAATGTTTACAGCTGTTCTGGAGATTGTTCATATGATCTTGTAAGCTTTTCGAGTAATGCACTTATCATATGCAAACATTAACTTCTTCAGTTCTGATAAGTTTGGGTTTGCCTTTTTCGTTATTTTGTCCATTTAGATTATAAATAATACACAGTCCTGTCTAACTCCCGATGTTAGTGTAACTCAATTCAGAGAAATTATTTTTTTGTAATTTAATAATGTACTCTGCATATTCTGACTTTTTAAAAAGAAAGAGAGAACAAATATTTTTTTTTCGCTCTAGAATCGTTTTGCAATTTGAGAAAAAGAAGTTATAAAGGTGATAGAATTTACGACCACTTGCCACAAATGTTTGAAAGTTGTTTCTGACTAGATCCAAAATTCTTGTTAATTACGTGCCTATGAGGAAACGATTTCACGTAATTGCTCCAACATGAAAATATTTCACATTCTTAGGGTTCTGATATTCAGTGTAAATTATAGAATTCACAAAGACGTGGTCAAGTTGATAATGACGATATCTAAAAGTACTAATGGTCGCAAAACGTTGGTGAAAAATGGTGTCTTTTCCAACTCCAGATTCTACTATCGTAGAAGGGGGGGGGGGGGGGGGATTGTTTTATACCAAGCTAACAAGTCAAAGTTAGTATTGTTGGAGCAATCTTTCCTAAAGCATTTTTTTTTTTTTACAAGTCAGAGTTAGAATTGTTGGAACAATCTTTCCTAAAGCGTTTTTTTTTTTTTACAAGTCAGAGTTAGAATTGTTGGAACAATCTTTCCTGAAGCGTTTTTTTTTTTTTTACAAGTCAAAGTTAGTATTGTTGGAGCAATCTTTCCTAAAGCGTTTTTTTTTTTTTACAAGTCAGAGTTAGAATTGTTGGAACAATCTTTCCTAAAGCGTTTTTTTTTTTTACAAGTCAAAGTTAGTATTGTTGGAGTAATCTTTCCTGAAGCGTTTTTTTTTTTTTTTACAAGTCAAAGTTAGTATTGTTGGAGCAATCTTTCCTAAAGCGTTTCTTTTTTTTTACAAGTCAAAGTTAGTATTGTTGGAGCAATCTTTCCTAAAGCGTTTCTTTTTTTTTACAAGTCAAAGTTAGTATTGTTGGAGCAATCTTTACTGAAGCGTTTTTTTTTTTTTTTACAAGTCAAAGTTAGTATTGTTGGAGCAATCTTTCCTGAAGCGTTTCTTTTTTTTTTTACAAGTCAAAGTTAGTATTGTTGGAGCAATCTTTCCTAAAGCGTTTCTTTTTTTTTACAAGTCAAAGTTAGTATTGTTGGAGCAATCTTTCCTAAAGCGTTTCTTTTTTTTTACAAGTCAAAGTTAGTATTGTTGGAGCAATCTTTACTGAAGCGTTTTTTTTTTTTTTTTACAAGTCAAAGTTAGTATTGTTGGAGCAATCTTTCCTGAAGCGTTTCTTTTTTTTTTTTTACAAGTCAAAGTTAGTATTGTTGGAGCAATCTTTCCTATAGCGTTTTTTTTAAAGTGGACTGCAGGAAACTTATCTTTTTACCCAATGTAATGTATTATGCAGGGTTTTAAACAATATTTTGCAAATCTTAGCTAACTCACGAGTAACAGCACTTACATGTCCAAGGCATGTTATCATTATTTGCAGATTTCAAAACGAGTATTTCAAATTTACCTTGCCTCATGGTGAGTCATAATACGACTATGGGTTATGTCAGAGATCAACCGGGTTTCCCCGAAAAGGCTGAACACATACTCTCTATACAGACTTGCTTATATACAGCACTTCTTGCTTGTGTTTTGTGTTAGCGGTGGAATTACAATGAATATGTCCAAATATTTCAATTGCTGCAAACCGTTCAGAATCATAAAATTTATTTCAAAGTTAGTGGCCTTTAGTGATAGTTATTATATGAAGGAATTAGCAACACTCATACATATATGTAGTTATTATACCAAGTTTCATGCAATATATATCATAGCTCTTCAACAGGCTTAGTAACTATAACAAAAGAAAGAGTGATAAATCCTGTAACGTTGCGAGCTCTATTCAGTCATTAGAACATGTCAGATTTCTTTGCTGTTTACATCCTTGTCTTTGTGATATTAAGTAGGTCTAATTTTGTAAACACTCGCATATTTCTGTCCAGTGTAATATATGAAAGATTTTCAAGGGAAAAAAATATACGATTTTAGCTGAAATTAGGATGCAGAGTTGTTTTCAATACCTATATGCTTTCAATATCAACAGCAAAACTGAATTCACTGGATCAGCCCTAACCTCTACTCTCAGTCCTTTCATTCATTCATTTGCATGTCCCTTGCGGAACTTTGCCCCCTAACAGCACCCTTGTAGGCCTCTCGGTTGTGAGCAAGATGGCCTGCTGCTGATGCGTCCATTCGTAGATCATCAACGATGTCTTGCAGCCATCTTCGCATTGGTCTTCCTCTCTTTCTCTTTCCCATCATGTACCCTTCCAAGATGGAATAATCTCTAGATTATCATGACGTTTAATGTGTCAAAAATATTTAAGTTTTCTCTCTTTAATCCTCTTTACTAGCCAGCCTTCTTCAATATTAAGTTCTTGTAGTACGAATATATTTGTTCTTTTTTTGTGTCCATGATATTTGAGAACTCTTCTGTGGCATTTACATTCAAAGGCATTTATGTGTTTCTCAGCTGTTTTGTTGTGTCCAGGTCTCACAGGCATATGTTGTGATGGGAAAGATGCATGCCCTTAAAAAGCTTATTTTTGTGGTTCTTTCTGTTCCTCTCCACAGATTCTTTAGTTGTTTTACGTTCTGAAGAGCGATAGATGTCCTCCTTTAATTTCTTTCATTTTATCTCCTTTATTAGTTAGTAGTGATCCAAGATATTAAAAACTCTCCACTTCTTCCAATTTTTCCTCATTGATACATATGTTGTCCGCTTTGTTTCTTTTGTCAGTTGTCATCACTTTAGTTTTCTTCGCATTAGATAGAGGTTTTGCTCTTCGCTGTTCTTACAGACTGACATAATTAGTTTTTCCATTCCTTTTTGTGTTGTGGACAGTAATACTGTGTCATCAGCATATCTAATCTCTGATATTTCATAACCTCCAATTGTTATGGCATCGTAATATTCTTTGTCTACATCTTTAGGTCAAATTATTGGCATTACCAACAAAATTGAACGAAGTAGAAACTTTATGAGAAAATAAATAGTTCTTTTCATAAAAATCTAAAAACATCAGATAAGGGTACTTCAAGTCAAAATTGTCTCAATTTGTCTACAGAGTGTTTACGAAAAGAAAATTTGCAATATTAAAATATAATACTTGTAGCCAATAACCACTTTAATTTCTACCTTATTTCTCATACGAAGAAAAATGTAAATGCAACGTAAAATCCCGTAAGTTTTATTCACCATAGAGCATATACTGTTTTTTTTTTTTACTTCTTATACTTCACACTTTCCGTGCCACAGGAAGAAAAGCGGACGTTCATTTGCTTACCAGAGTAAAAGCGCGGGTCTTGATATGTTAGGGGGTATAGTTATAAAAAGGAATGGAAAACAGTATTTCCATGTACTTCCGTATACTTATTATGTTTCAAAGTATAATTAAATGAATGAAAATTTAATAAATGCAGAGTTTTTTAGGAAAAAAAGAAGTAATGTGACCTAGACCCCGCCGATGGTGAGCTGGCCACAATCAGTGTCTAAAAACATCACATTACTTCTTTTTTCCTAAAAAACTCTGGATTTATGAAATTTTCATTCATTTAGCTACACTTTGACACATATTACGTATACGGAAGTACATGGAAATACTGTTTTCCATTCCATTTTACAACTAGACCCCCTTACTGACCAAGACCCGCGTTTTACTCCCGCACGCCATGACACGTCTGTGTTTCTTCTCCCGCACGGAAAGAGTCTGAAATAACTCCTAACTACTTCTCCAGTCGTCTAAATATGTCTAGATCTATTTGGGATACATTCAAGTTCAGTGGGGTGGTCACAGGCCATGTCCATACCCCTATCTACATCATCAAAAATTGAACAATTTCGGTCTTTCTCTTCCTTTTTCTCCATCGGAATCGCTCGTAACTAGGCACTCTTTCGCCATTTTGAAAAGTGTCACAGGAATCGTGGATGAAATATGTACAATCTAAATCTTACACCGGTTGTTTTATTGAAACAAACCAATGATCATTATAATGACCATTGGTAAGCAACGGGAAACCGGAAGCGTCATTATAATGACCAAAGGCACGGAAAGTTTTCACTTGTAACGTGTTTTCTCTCTCTCTCTCTCTCTCTCTCTCTCTCTCTCTCTCTCTCTCTACTCCACTTCAAGCATAAGGCTCAGTTGCAGCAGATACAAACAGCCTCCGTTCATCTCTATTTCTGGCTTTTTCTCCCCAGCCCTTTCAGGTTCAGTTCAACAATGCGTAAGTTTAGAAATAAGCACTTTATAAAATTAATTCTTGCACTACTAAACATTTTTTTTCCTGGATCTCAGATTATTAGACGTCTATCTGCCCAATCGGGATTTTCCCTCCAAAACCCGTTTTTTCCATAGGAAGTTTACGGGAAGTCCCAGACAATGTACTTGTCCTCTTAACAGAAAAACTAAGCACTATTTATACTTGTAGAAGCTGATCCTAGCGCCATACTTTTGCCAGCTTTACTGCATTTGGGACTACACAAATTCCGAGGCGTTTTCTGAGGTAAATCTGAGTGCATAGAGCCTATTTCAGTCGCGTTGTTCGTAAATGTGTAATGACTAAAATATAACTTATAATAAGATGCTATAAACTTTTGATAAAGAATCGGTTAAAAAAAAGAGACACTTGTATGGAAAAAAACCCAAAGAAATCTACTTTTATATTATGGGGAGTCATAAATCTATTTCAAGATACAAATAAAAAATTGTACATGTTTTTTCACTGATCATTTCTTGGTCTTGTGCAGAATGAATTCTAAATATTGTACAAGTGTTTGTGGAAAAAAAACAAACAAACAAACAAACAAACTGGGATAATGATGATAGAGAAATGAAAAAATATCAATAAAAATCTGTTAGAATCAAACAATAGCAATGACAGTGATAATTTCCTATCTGGTCACTTCTAAACACTGAAAACATGAATGGCATTAATAATCTAAAAGGAAACAAGCTAGGTTGTTACAGTGTTTTCATCATCACCATTTCTTCTTCTTTTAAGCAGCTGCAGAATTCAGCAGCTCTCCAAGCCACTGAGGCTCGATGCTACAGACAAGACACATCCTCATTCCTTTCTGTTCTTGATCTTTTCTTGCCATTTGTCGATTCCAAGATGCTTATATCTTCTTCTAGGTTGTCTTGCTATCATTGTCTAGGTCTAATCTTGGTCTGTCTCCTATCATCATTTAAAAATAGGCCATCTTTGTCTATCTTCCTCCATTCTCACTAATATCTTTGTGCTAATCTGTGATAAACAAATGGCGTAGTATAGACAAGCAAACATGAATGCAATTTACAGAAGTTTATGAAGAAGATCTCAAGGATCATCATCATCATCATGTGCCGTGCCGACTGGCGTTGGCTATTATGCTTCTCCAGAGTACCTGATCCTTCATGCAGGCCATCAGCTCAGTTGGTGATCTCCTCTCACACCATCCCGTCAGGCTGTCCAGTATCATTTCTCTTGGTCTTCCTCTTGATCTTCTTCCTTCTATTTTTCCTGTTGTTATAATATTTTCAATGCCTCCTCTTCTCATTGCATCTCAAGGATACTGTGAAAAAAAAAAGCTTAGATCCCAATCTTGTAGTAATACCAAGTAAAGAGGAAACACCAAACTTGCTCAGCTGGCAAGGATGTACTTGAACTTGTAAATAAGTTCGGAATAACTGAATATTATAGAAACAGCAGATGTCAAATGCATACATGATAACAAATAAAGAAAAGAAAATACAAAAGCAGCAAAAATGAAGAAAGTCCCTCTAAACTGGAGATTATCCTTCACAGTAAAGAAAGAGAGCAACCGTGTTTTATAGACCCACTATTATTATTTTCATGTAATCAGTGTATTACTTCAATATAAATCAAAGTGTGGTGTTGAAACCAAAGTTTTTTATTTTTGAAGTATATTTATTCATTACTGATTTCTTATAAAATTGATTCATAATATTTCTGGAACTGTTTTTTTTACATTCATGGTCTGTAGCAAAGGCAAATCCTGCTGTTTTTTTTTAATATATTATACTAATCTTTCACTATACTTTCATTCCTTAACAAAGTCATGCTTCGAAGGAAATCTCACAGGGAAATGGGAGAAAAATAAGATAAACCAAATGACATAGAAAAAAAAGAATGCCAGCAGCTGATCTTATTGGAGATATTGATGACCACACAATGTAAAGAAGATGGTTTACCATTAGCAAATTAGAATTTTTCCCCAAATTGTGATGTCCAGGTATCACATCTAACATCTCTATTTTCTTGTTGAATGCTTGATAAATACTGCTGTAATAATATCATACATGTATTATATGTATTATTTTTCTTTGTTCAGATACTTCTCAAGATGACTAGCAGCCCTCTAATTATCAACCTCAGCAGGTGTGATATCAGAACTGTGAAGGTGAGAGTCGGTGTGTTAAATTTGTATATATCAAGTTAAGTGAATACTACTGACAAACCAACAGCCAGGCCTAGTGCTACCATTTGGCGAACCAGACACTGACTTGAGACACAGGTCTTAGGAACCCCACAGCATTGATCTTTGAAACAGTTTTGTATAGATTAATTAGTCAGTTCTAGGGCATAAAATGCTAGAGTAACAGAGGAAATCCCAGAGCATAAATCCTAGGGCACAAAATATTCTAGCAACAGAGTCATTCCTTGGGCACAAAATAGCCCACCAAAAATAGTCTAGCAACAGAGTCATTCCTTGGGCACAAAATAGCCCACCAAAAATAGTCTAGCAACAGAGTCATTCCTTGGGCACAAAATAGCCCACCAAAAATAGTCTAGCAACAGTTCTGCTAACAAGCAATATATATTACAAATCACACACAATATTTATAGTATAGTAAAACAATGGTTTTAGACAAACTATTTTACAATATGTTCTTCATATGAAAGGTTGATTAAAACAAAGAGCAGCATTATCTAACAACAAAACATCATTATACAGCATCTGAGTAATGTCTTCATCAGAAAAAAAAATAAGTTACCAAAGAACAAGTAAAACAGAAAAATATTACCACAGGTTTGAGAAATGGAAATGATCAAAGCAATATAAATGTTGGATGACATCGAAAGATGCCAGTAATCAATTTGGCCAGGTGCACCATGAGAAGAGACACATTCTGGTTCTCTACTGCAGCCAAACTTACTAGGTGATATGTCATAGAATGGTAATGGATCCAAAATTATTTTTCTTTGTGGGGGGGGGGGGAGTTGGGGAGAGGGATGTATGAACTTCACTTTTTTTCAGTCTTGGCTCTGATGTACGAAGATGAATGATGAATGCATCTTGATTATCATTGTTTCTTAAATGTTTAGCATGGTGTGGCTCTGTATCAGTGACAGGATGCAGCCAAGACATATGGTTGGACCAAGCTTCTTCTTCTTCTTCTTCTCCTCATCCTCCTCCTCCTTCTTCCTCCTCATTCTTCTTCTTCTTCCTCCTCCTCCTTCTTCTTCTTCTTCTTCTTCTGCATTTGAGATTGTTAGTCACATTAGATCCTGATCCCTGTTGACATGGCAAAGCCTGCAGTCCTCTCCAGATCCTGATCCCTGTTGACATGGCAAAGCTTGCAGTCCTCTCCAGATCCTGACAGGAGCCCCAAAGCTTTTGCCCCAAGCTTGGGTCTTCTGGCCATGTCTCACACCTCAGGTCTGCATGGTTTGGGCACTCTTGAAGGATATGTTCTGGAGTCTGGACTCCACTGCCATATTGACACTTGTCTGTGTGAGACATTTTAAGTTGATGTAGGTGGCTTAGTAGTCTGCAGTGGCCTGTCCATAGGTGAAAGAGGATAGTTTGCTGATGTCTTTGTAGTTGGTGTATTTGATCTGGCTCGTTGCTGCATTTCTATTGCTTTTTCCATTCAGATTGGACCAAGCTAAAAGAAAGATTTTAAGGAAGGAAATAAAAATTCATTATCAGCATAAATACAACTACTATGTTGTGCTCAGCTTTACATGCTGTGTTGTCCAGCACTTAGCATACTTCAAAATACTGAAATATTAAACTTTAATTTTTGCCAAAGGATGTTGCATAACTGAAGAAATATAGTTTTAACATTAAAATTCCAAAGAATATTGTTTTCCAAACATCCTGTAGATGAATGCATGTGTTTTGAGAACTTTTAAGAGGGAGATGCATTTTCTCTGTCATTAGTATAACACTGTAATCAGGACCATATGACTCACAATATCTACCTGATGCTTCTTGGTCATTGGTAATCATGATCTCTTCTTCTTCATTCGCTTCTACCACCAAGACCGCCCTGTGGTCCTACTGAATTTACCCCTGTGGTCCTCTATAAGTCCCATGGTCCCCATTGTGGTCCCCAAAAGGACCACATGAGATCCCCGAGAGGACCACAAGAGGTTCAGAGTATCGCACAGCTTGAGCCTGTATTCTTGGTGGGTCTCAGAAGTGGGATTGCGTGAACCATGGTTTTCATTGCACCAGTTTGATCTAGAGTTCGACTTTCTCACCAGAAAACCTCGACATGTTTTGAGATACCCGTGTATCACCACTGGGTGAGAGGTGGTTGCCCCTCCATTCCAGCGTTGGACTTTCTCACAGGAAAACCTCAGCATGATTAGGATACGCATACATCCCCACTGGGTGAGAGGTGGTTGCCTATCTAGACTGCCCTGGTCCAGTGTCTCCGACTTAGCATTTTGTGATCATGGCCGCTACCCTTCCTAGTTGTGACCAGGATGGAGCTTTTGTCCAGGAGGATGAATCCTCACCACTAGTGACTTCCACCCCTGGGTTGAACGGTAATCATGATATTACAGCTTGGCTGAAGAGACAGCAGAAGCAGCTTGACTAATAAGACAGCAGAAGCAGCTTGACTGAAAAGACAGCAGTGGCAGCCTGGCTGTTAAGACAGCAACAGACATGTGGGTTTTGGAGAGAAATGTAAATTAAACCTTGCATGACTTGAAAAAAAAGAAAATAAATTCCCAGATTCAGTCAGTCATTTGCACATCCCTTGCAGAAATTTGCCTCCCTAACAGTTCTCCTGTAGGCCTCTCAGAGGTGGTGGATGGAATGGGAAAGCAGCCGAGAGATAATGTTGGTTATGGTCACCATTCTATGATGGTAGGCAGGTGATCTCAATGTAGGAACAATGGCTACAATCACTGACTAGTACAGTCACTGCCCAGAAGGAAAGCAATGGTAAACTACCTTCTGTAAACATACCAAGAAACCCTAATAGCAGTTATCAGGGAGGGTTCAGAATTTCTGATCACAAAGGACTGCATAGAGTGGAGAAACACAAATGTCTTCCACTATCAGTATGGCAGTATGGATAAATGCATGTTGAGATTGTGATCAGAATGGTCTTCACAATGGTAAATATTGCGAAAAAAAAATTCCACTTATTAGGTCGACTCTGGGAAATAAGGAAAGCCATCCCAGTGCTTTCTCCAATCTCATTTGATGCCTCCATTTTGTGTTCTTCACAACAGCATTAATTGCCATCTGAAAGGATGTCTTCTCTTGAGCCTCTGCTTGACCAAACAAACAAACAAAACAAACAAAAAATCATATAATTTAATCCAGGAAGTTTGCTAAATTATTTATTTTATTATTATTTAGTCAAAACTGTCATTTTTACTGAATGTCAGAGCTGAAAACAAGATCATCAGACTATAAAAAAAACCTATGTTATTCAAAGAAAACAAAAAAAAAAAAAATCATGTAAATTTAATCCAGGAAGTTTGCTGAAATATTTGTTTCATTAATTATTATTTAGTCAAAAACTGTCATTTATTGAATGTCAGGCCATTTTAAAAAACCTATATTATTTAAACAAAACAAACATACTGATGATCCACCAATTACTAGTCAAACAAAGAAGAAATTGATTATTGATGTTTCCAAGGCTGACATGTGCGTGAGTTCGGTCCATCGGAGCAAAGACATGAGCAAAGGAAGATTGGCCTCTGACATTAAGGCCGGTGTTGGTCAGAAGGTCCAGGATGAGCTTTACCAGGTAATGCATGTGTTTCAGCAGAACTGTTGAAGCCTGCTGTGGAGTCTTAGAGCATTAC
Source organism: Achatina immaculata (assembly GCA_009760885.1). NCBI lineage: Eukaryota > Metazoa > Mollusca > Gastropoda > Stylommatophora > Achatinidae > Lissachatina > Lissachatina immaculata. The sequence goes on along the minus strand of CM019706.1, from coordinate 14,642,971 downwards.
CATTCGAATACAGATTTTAAACCAGTATCTTACATCTTACACCCTTCCCATGCCGTTAAATGTCACATAGAGCTCACATGGTAGTTTGCCAAGTTGTTTCTGTTTTTGGTGAATTTTTCAGCCTCATCAAAGGATTTTATGCCTACTAATTTGGCCTCTCTTAACAATGTCCTCTTTAGATTGTTTTAGAGTTTTATATGATCGACTTCTTTTTAAACCAGTACGGTTTTATTTGCGGGTTTCCATAACAATTCCTTTTTTCCCCATCTAGATAGTATAAACCAGTATACTACATTAAATAATGAATAACTTAACAGGCAGATAAAAGAACAAAAACACTCACATGAACAAGTCATGTTTTCTACCTTTGACAAGAATCAGTTAGTCTGACAGATAGGTGCATTTTCTTTTCTGTGTTGTCATAAAAAAAAAGTGTCTGCTTTACTACTAGGTTTTTTTGTTTTGTTTTTTTTGTTGCATTTTCCAGTTTCATTTCTTTTCTGCACCAACTTTTTAAATTGTTCTAAAACTGCATCTTTATCTCTTTTACATCAAGATGCTGTACCAGTTTTGCCTCAGTCATTTCTTACTTGTAAATATCTTTTGTAATTTTCAGTTTCAAAATAACACTGAAATATACTGAAAATAACACCACGCAGAAATAAATAACTGTAAAAAGGTACATTTCCATTTCCATGCCATTAAGGCATATTGGGGATATGATGTTAGGCCCTCAATTCCACTTCATGAAAGTCTGATGTTGTCAGTATCACACCTGGCTGCATTTACCTTCCCAGATTTCCCTGGTACCCATTTTTAGAGGCCGGGTTGACCCTGGGGCCTTTTTATGGTATGTACTAGAGAAAATTCCACTGCTGGGACTGAACTGGGTACCACGGGATTAGTAAAACGAGTCCTTAATCACTTTGCCAACCAGCCCAATAAATAACAGTAGACCCAAATTTAAAAATCAATAGAAATAATTTATGACTATATAATATCTTCAGGTAAAACTTACTGTCTGTATTATATACCCTAAAAGTTTTTGTTACTGTTTGTTACTATAGTATAAAGAGCACATTTTATATCAATGTCTTTCATCCCCTTGTTTTATTGTTACATGTTTTAAGGGCTGGACACTCATGATCTACAACAGAAAATTTGTTGCTTCAGAATAAATGTTGTAAATACAGACAATGCTGTATTCATAATAGCTAATACTAGAATGTAAATGCACATACACATGTTGCTGTGATTTTTTTTTCCTATACTAATACCAGGTCCATAGTGGCCAGGAACTTGCACATGGTGAGATCGTTTTGACCAGTCCAGGAAATCTGGGCAGGAACTTTAAACAGTTGATGTTTGTCTGTCTGTACAGTTGGAGGGAAGGGAATGGTGAGGTAGGCTTTCTTATTATAAAGTGAAGTAATAAAATTAATGTGTTTATGATCTAGTCTCCTAATTCAATATTGTTTTGGCCAATTTCTTAATTTCTCACGTACAGCAAGTGTCAAAGCAATCATAATATAGTATTAGACCAAGATATCATATGATATCAGAGGCATCTCACAGAGCTATATATCAAGGAAACACAGAACCTATGATATGCAAACCCCTCCCCCCCCCTCCTTTTTTCCCCTATTTGAAAAAAAAACCCAGAAAAAAACTTACTAATGATGAATGCACAAACTTCTGTGTTAAAATGTTTATATATTTATATATGCATGAATGTAGGTGTGAATAAATCAAGAAATCAGCAAAATCCAGTAAAAACCACTCACAATGTAATGTTTATATAAACACTTTTGCATAATGAAACCACCTGTCATTTATAAACTATTTTCTGTAACATAAATGAGTGTGTGAGGTTTTCTTGATTTAGCTTTACAGGGATTTTTTTCATCATTTAAAATCTGGGCCTTAACAAACCATCCACTTAATCAGTGAAGCTGTGTTGTGTGAAAATGATGCTTATGCAGATTTCTCTTTACTGTCATAGTTGTCTGTGTACTGTCATAGTTGTCTGTGTACTGTCTCAGTTGTCTATTTACTGAGTCTATGACTCAAAGAGCCCTGATACAGCAGCAGTAGGAAATGAAAACTGGAAAATGGAAAGTAGAAAATGTGTGGGTTTAATCTGCAATTGTAGCAAAGAATTTTGAACACCTTCCAGTTTTTTAAGAAGTATATGAAACTTGAAATAAAACAATGAAAGAAATACATTTTAAAAATAGATTATATTTTTCATTCTCTTGTGGTCATTTCAATCATGGTATCATATATGAGGAACTGCTTTTCATGTGAATATCCTGGTTTTTTTTTCTTTTTTAATCCACTGAAATCTTCATGTACAGTGTACTTTGGAATGGCTCTGTTAAATGTGGATATTATGCTTTAGAAAGCAAATCCATAACACAAGTATCAGGTACCTATATTTTCACTTGGTTTGACTATCACATAAAGATGTTGGAAAGAACCGGAGAGGTCATCTGACTAATGGCTCAGCAACTCCCACACTTGTGTATGTGTCGTGTGTTCCTTTTTCCATTCTTCAGTCTCTCTTATCTTGTATTAAATGCAGTATTATTTCACAAACTCATTTTACAGAGCTTAACTACTTTCTTAGGTGTTTTAGAAAACTAGCTTGTAAACACCATCAAAGTTAGAAAGCTGAGATATTTTGGCCACTTCAAGAGACATAATGCTTTGAAGAAGTTGATAGCAGACAGCATAGTGCCCAGCTAAAGAAAAAAGGGGTGACCTTGCCACAGGTGGATTCAGGACATCACAGAAAGTCTGAATATGTCATTGTGAGATGTTGGTCAACTTGCTAAAGACTGCATTGCATTCAGAGAGGCAATGAGAGGGACAACATTGTTCTGGAAAGAACATATCACATGATGAGATGAACTACTTCTTAATAACCAACTTTACTTTGCTGTGGTCATTGAAACATGCTGTTATATTGATTCAGCCTGCAAAACATGATAGGGATTGAACTAGGAAAACAGTTTTTAAGTTACACTTATATACTTACATACTCCGTGTATAGTTATACACTTATACACTAATTATTGTGTGATAGGGATTGAAGTGCTTCATTCTTTTGATGGAGCTTGCTAAGAAACCTACTATTACAGTCTGCACATTTGAATCAAAGTATTCTCTCATGATTTTCTTGATGTCTCTGGGAAAAATTCTGAAGCACAATTCATAAAGAAGAGTAAACTTTTTGCTTCTCTTTTGATCAGACGCTGAGAGCAGCTGTCACCAAATGTATGGAAAAAGCCTCAGAGAAAGGTCATCAGAGTATTGCGTTCCCAGCCTTGGGTATGGGAGGTCAGCATTATCCACCTTTTGATGTTGCCAAGAGCATCCTGACTGCCATTATCCAGTTTTCTCAGGATCACCCACAGTCTTCCATTTGCACTGTTTACATTGCTTTATTTGACAGAGACATCAACTCTGTTAGAGTATGTACAGTGTTTATTGATTTCATCTGTCATCAAACGCATCTTGTTATCATTATCATCAGTCATCAGATCTAGTGGAGCTTTGACAAGAACACTCCATTCAAGTCTATCCTTTACATCTCTGTCTGATTGTCAAGTTGTTTTTTCAGTTCTGCCTTAAATTTTAATCACCACCACTTTTGGGTCTTTCTGCACTTCTTCTTTTCTTGAAGTATAAGCATCACTAGGTTGTCTGTTTCTTTTGTTTTGGCCCACATAGTTGTTTGCCAAGTTTTCCTGTTTTTGGTGAGTTTTTGAACTTCATCAAGGGATGTTATGCCCACTAAACTGGCTTCTTTTAACAATGTCCTCTTTAGAATTTCATATGGTCTTCTTCTTCTTCTTCTTTTTTGTTCGCTTCTACCACCAAAAACCGCACTGTGATCCTACTGAATTCACGCCTGTGGTCCTTGTTAGGTCCCGTGGTCCCCTATGTGGTCCCCAAAAAGACCACACGGGATCCTCGAGAGGACCACAAGGGGTTCAGAATATCACGGGGCTTTAGCCTGTATTCTTGGTGGGTCTCGGAAGCGGGATTGCGTGACACCGTGGTTTTCATTGCACCAGTTTAGTCTAGGGTTGGACTTTCTCACCGGAAGACCTCGACGTGTTTAGGATATCAGTGCATCCCTGCTGGGTGAGAGGCGGTAGCCCACCCAGGCCAGAGTTGGACTTTCCTCACTGGAAAACCTCGACATGTTTTGAGATACCTGTGTATCACTGCCGGGTGAGAGGTGGTTGCCCATCCAGTCCAGAGTTGGACTTTCTCACCGGAAAACTTCAGCGTGATTAGGATACGCAAACATCCCCGCTGGGTGAGAGGTGGTTGCCTATCTAGACTTCCTTGGTCCAGTGTCTCCGACTTCAGGATTTTGCGGTCGTGGCCGCTACCCTTCCTAGTTGTGACCAGGATGGAGCTTTTGTCCAGGAGGACGAATCCTCGCCACTAGTGACTTCTATCCCTGGGTTGAGCCGGTTTAGGCATTATCCCAGTATGGGCGTGTTTGGGACGAGACCGACCTCTAGAGCAGAGGTACTGTGACATGCATAGCCTTCAAGATTCACCCCTGGTATGAGCCGGTTTAGGCAAAATTCACCAGTATGGATGTATATCAGGCGTTACCGACCTCTAGAGCGGAGGTGGCATGACATGTCTAGCCATCAAGTTCCACCCCTGGTGTGTGCTGGTTTAGGCATATTTCACCAGTGTAGGTGTAATTCGGACGTGGCCGGCCTCTAGAGCAGAGGTGCCGTGGTATAGCTCTTGTAGCGATACTACTGGACATACTGGTTAAACTTCACTTTCCACCACTTTTTCCCATCGGCGCCGCACAGCAACCTTTATTTCTTTTCCGCATTTCTTCCTTGACTGGGAGGAGCTTCACTCCACGCGCAGCATTTGAAGAGTCTTGCCAGCAGTGTCTTAACCTCTGGGACAAGCCGGTTCATGCATTTTACCCGATATGACTGCACTCAGGACGTGGCCGACCTCCAGACCAGAGGTGCCGTGATTTGACTGTTTGCTTCGCTTTATCCTTTCTACCACCTTTTCTGCAGTGATGCTGCGCGGCAACCTTGTTTGCACATTTCTTCATTGGCCGGGAGGAGCACCGCTCCACGCACGGCAGCTGAAAATCTCGCCAACAGCGCGGGAAGGGAGCGAAAGCCTGTCTCCCCACGCACGGAACTCGAGAGCGCTTTTTCGCCAAAAGAACGGTCGGCCTGCGCAACAGCAACCGCCCGCGCTGTGCAGGTCGGCGCAGCTCTGCGCGGCTGACTTTCATATGGTCAACTTCTTTTTCTTCAGCCTGTTGTGCTCCACTTGATAGCTTATTTTGTTATTCTCTGATTGTTTCTTCTCATCACATGGCCTATATATGTCAATATGTCCATTTTTTTGCATGCTGTTACATTTTTCTCTGTACTCTTTATCTGCTAACAAGGTTTATTTCATTTACTGCAGGGTACTGTTGAACGTCCTTGTTTCTAATTTTGTCTTTTTAATTTATTGAGTATATTGTTTCCACCATTTTCCCCTAAAAACTATTGAGCTTATTTCTCATATAAATAAACGAGTTTATTCAAATTTGTTATATTAAACTATGCTTCTGTTCTCTGTTACACAGCAAACTACACCCTCTTTCTTTCTCTTCTTCTTTGTTAAATCATTTGTCATACAGACACCAAAATCATAAAATTAACATTTATTATTTTCATTGAAAAAATACATGTATAATCCCTTCAGTGTTAATCATCATTAACTTTAGTTTCCACAGATTTTTGCAGTAATTGAAGATAAAATACAATTATAATTTATTATTTTTGTCTTCTCCCATATTCATCCTTAACATTTGTTTCTACAATTTATTGTGGTACCCAAAGATACTAGTGCATTTATTAATAAATCTATACATAATGTTTATGAGCTCCAGTGGCAGTTTTCTATCATGCTGTTATTAGTCTGGGTTTTTTGTTTGTTTGTTTGTTTGTTTGTTTGTTTGTTTGTTTGTTAGGAAGAACCATCATCCGTGCACTCCAGACACATTCATAGGTCCAGTCTCCTCTTCAGTAACTCTTTCAGCATACAGTAACAGATTACATCAACTCTTTGTTCCATCCATCTATCCATGTTTTTGTGATCGTTCGAGCAGTAACCACCCATTATGTCCCGTGGTATCTTGCAGGCCACCAACAAATTCTCCCCACCTCTCATGGTCTGCATATTATTTGTATTGTGGTCCAGCTGAGCTGCATACAACTCATTTCTGCTTCTATAGTTCTCAGCCAGGTAGTCTTTGGTCAGCCTCTTTTTCTTTTTCCCACAGGTATCCATTGCATGGCTGTTTAAGCAATGTTATGGGAGTCCCTTTGGAGCACATGGCCAATCCATTTCCAGTGTTTTTGTTTTGTTTTATTTTTTTTTGTTGTTGTTGCTATTATGACATGCATATCATCTTATTCACATTGGGCAAGTAGGTCTGTATTAGTTTGTGGCCAGTAAAATATTCAAGACTTTTCTGGGGCAGGTTCTGTGGAATGATGAGAATTTGCCCATTTCCTTTTCAGTTGTTCTCCAGTATTCTACTCCCTGGATGAGTACGGATATCACACAGCTTTGGTACAGTCTTATTTTGGTTCTAGTAGTGTACTGGAAGGAATTCTAGTTATTTCTAATAATTTTCCACAATAAAACTGTTTTTGCTTTATTTAATCTGTTATTCTTTAATAGGTGTCTTTATTTGTTCCTTCATCAGCCATTAGTACACTGTCAAGGCATTTGAAGATATCTTATTTGTTAGGTTTTGGTCATTAATTTTAATTGCTATATCATTAGCATATTCCAAATCTTCAAGCATGGAGGACATTGTCCTTCTAATACCTCATTGGGAGACTCATTTTGTGTATCACTCAGTCTGTGATAATGATGAAAAGGGTAGCTGTTAGAGTACATCTTTGTACACCCCTGTTTTCAGCTCAAAGTTTATATGACTTTGACCAAGGTGGTGACTTTGATTTGGCATGAAAGACTTGACTACAAGTGAAATTGGCATAGGAGCTTTAGATTATTGCTAAAAAAATGGCACAGTATTCCGTAAGTTGTCAAAACTCTCCATGTGCTTCCTCTATGTACACTATCAAAATGCTTTTTTTCAAAATCAGTAAAGTTTATTTAAAACTGTCTCTGCCATTCTGAGCATTGTTCTATAGTGTTTTTTAGTGTGAATATGTGGCCTGTTCATCTTTTGTCATGTCTAAATCCTGCCTGTTCACGTTTTAGTTTTTGATCCAGTGTTGTGAGATTTTGTTGATAAGTTTTCCTAATATTTTACTTTGGACTGAGAGAAGAGGAATTCCTCTCCAGCTGTTACAGCCTGCAAGGTTTCCTTTTTGTTTTCCTTCTTGGCATTTTAATTATAATTCCCATGTTCTATACTGTGGGAATTTGGTCTTTGTTGTTGGACCATTATTCTCCCCTTGTTATTCTTCCTCTGTATATCTTCCTTAACATTACCTTCATTGGTGTTCTGATGTTTTCATGTATATTTTTTAAATACTGATCTCTTAACAAGAAGACAAGAAAAACTGATGAATTACCTTGTGAGCCCTATGTGACATTTAACGGCATGGGAAGGATAATAAGATATAAGAAGAAATACTGATTACATTATTGACTCCACAGACATTTCTTCAGACTTCCATGGCTATCCTAATAGGATTTGAGCTAGGAAAGGGAATGAACAATAATGAACAAGTCATCCTGGAAAATGTAGACAGCTTCAGAGGTCTTCAGAGTACAAAACCAGTGCAAAATGGTAAGGCATTATAATATTAACATTATAAGCATATGAACCGAGCAGACTGAAAGTGACAGTGTATTGAACAGTGCAAAGACATTGACTCTTGTCAATCAGTTTGGACTCAAATCCAATTTGAGTCACTTGAAAGACTCAGGTTGAAGATGAAGAACAATGACTCGGACTCCACTTGTGACTTGGCATGTTTAGTCAATCTGCTCAGTGGCTTTGCTACATCATGATAAAATATTGTATGTGTTAATGATATCATTTTCCTATGTGTTGCTGGGTACATCTATTTTGAATCTGTGGTCTGCTTAGTTTTGTGCCATGGATGTCCACTCATATAACGATCTGTTTACTCTACACAGTTTGAAAAGATTTAATGCAAAACATGTGCCACCAAACCTCAGGATTTATATGAGTATTACTAGCCTCTGACATGGCACTACCTTCCCCATCTTATGACATGCATCTTCAAGAGAGAAAGATACTTTGAAGTTTTTATACTTTTTTTGGCTTTTGGTTTGGGTGGGTGGGACACAATTTATCTGGTTTGCCCTAGGTGCTGTCACTAGGTCAGCATTTTGAAGAGAATAAAGTGAGACAGCCACCAGGAATGCAGCCAGAACCGTGAGTTTTGTCCTAGTGACCACCTCCATACTTAGCTTGATCCAGTTTAAGAACTTAAGCCAGATGAGTGAACAACGACCTGTCTTATGTGTGATTAGAAAAAGGGGGTGGACATATATAGGTCACATGGTGTGAAGAAACAGTCAGAGAATCTCGAAACAAGCTATCGAGTGGAACACAACAGGCCAAAGAAAAGGAAGCTGACTACGTGAAACTCTAAAGAGGACACAGTTAAGAGAGGCCATATTAGTAAGCATAAAATCCCTTGATGAGTTTGAAAAGCTCACCAAATACAGGAAAACTTGGCGAACAACCTTGTGAGCCCTATGTGATGTTTAATGCCATGGGAGGAGGTGAAGACGCCTGTCTGATGAGGCAATCAGTGACCTATAACTGATATGCTAGCATCAGTATGGGTTAGCAACCCATAGCCAACCAAGACTCTGTTCCACCTCTCCATGATACCCCCAGTAACAGGCCTAGCCTGGCTAATGAGGCAGGGATCACCACAGTCCCCATGGTGGTGGAGTTCTGCTAAAGAAACATTGCACACCCCCTGCTTTTTAGCTGTACTGCGGGACTGAAAAAACAGGTGCCATAATCCACTCCCATGCCAATACGATGCTGTACTTCAACACCTCTAAAGCATTGGCTACAAAGAACAACAGCTCGCAGTTACAGGGAGTTCGTACGAGTACAAGTTAATGGCATGGGAAGGATGTAAGGTGTAAGTTAAGAAGAAAAGACATAAATCATTTAGATTTCCATAACATAAGATACATGACAACGTGTGTCAGACATATGAAAGTGAGAGCGCAGTGTTATGCCCAGAAATTTAAAATATTTAAATTTGTTATCATATAAAAATATGTTAAGAGTTATGTTGTTGTAGCAAACATTCAGCATTTGCAGAGTTTTTCATACTAATCATGACATATCAGGCACATCTATTCATTTAAACACACAGGTAAATCAACCTACAAGTAAATTCACTACTTCTGAAAATTTGGTAAATGTCTTATAAATGTCAATGTCCTACACTCACATAGATGAGAATGAAAGACAATGAAAGCTTTCATAATGTAAATGAGCGCATAGAAGGACAGCTCACCTATGATAATGACATAATAAATGGGAAAATATGCAGAAAATAGGTAAAAGGTAGTCCCATAGCAAATGCCGTAGGGGATGAAGTGTTAGAGACCTCATTATGCTGGGACTTCAGCATATGAGGTAGGGTGGCCAGTTCCTTTCCTCACTGCCTTTCCTTCCCAGATTTTTCTCTGGTACCCATTTTATGAAGCTGGGTCCACCTCGGGGGCTGCATTGGTTGGAAAAAAATCCTGCACAGCTAGGGATTTGAACTCTCAATCATTCGGTTGCTAGACGAGTGCTCTAACCACTACGCTAGCCGGTCCCCCTTTTGATGCAGAAAATGGTGGAATAGAAAACAAGGGGAAGTTAAGTGTTATGGACACATGTTTACAGTTAATTCACTTATTCAGCTTTCCAAGCCCTTACAGCTCACTGCTGCAGACAAGACTTGTCTCCATTCCTCTCTGTTCTTAGTCTTCTCCTGCCAACTGTCCTCTCTGAGGGCTCATAGGTCTTCTTCCAGGTTGTCATGCCCCCTTTGTCTCGGTCTGCCTCTTGGACTGTCTCTGTTTATCACTTTTGCCTTTTTTTGTCTGTCTATTCTCGTCCATCTTCTCAGAGTGTCGGAGCCATCTCAGTCTGTTTTTTTTCATAATGGTAGTTATAAGTGGAGATTGGAATAGCGTGTGTATTTCTTTGTTATTTCTAATTTTCAATTCTTGTGGTATAGAATCTCTAATCAGCCCAAAAATTCTTCTCAAGATTGTTTTCAAAGATCTGTAGCTGTGCTTTATCTTGTTTGTAGTGCTCCATGTTTCTAATCCATACAAGATAGCTGGTCTTATCTGTGTCTTGTATATATTTAGCTTGGTGTTATGAGACATGTTAATGTAAAACAAAATTTTCTACAAAAAAATGACCAAAGATATCTGATACTGAAGTGAACCAGGTATGCAACTAATAGCAAGGCTAATGAAAACTGTGACATTATTTTATATTTAATACTTAAATAAGCATAATAACAGTATTTACTCATATCTGTTTCACTTATTACCTTTGATAACATAGTCATCAGTTTGGTTACCAATAAATACATGGCTTCTGTCTTTCCCTGTACAAAGTTATGTTCTTTTTTTTCTTCATTTTTTTTAATATTTCAGTCTTAATTTCATAATTGTATTCTTTTCCTCATTTTCTGTAAGCACAAATAATTATTTCCTCAATCTATAGACAAAATAAATAAGTGTTTATACTGAACTGACATGTCTGTTACTGAGTCCATTGTCTAGTTTTCATTTGTTAAAGATCACACTGCATTTCTGGGTAAAGCTGGGGCGACCATCCCCAATCCAGCACGTCACAGGTGGCGGATGGCGAAAGTCCTCCAGATATGGAGGATCCCTGTGAATAAGGAGTTGTCCAAATAAGCAGGCGCGGACCAACTGGCGGTAGACTCAGAGAGCGAGGCGGGGTAGTAGGTGGCTCTACTACTCCTATAAAGTACCTCAGGTGCTCAGTGAAGGGAATACCAGGCGGGTCAGAGGCGCCTCAAAACCTCTTGCTCCCGCTGCTTTCCTGGTAGGACAGGGAGTCCAAAGGCTAGCGGAGAGTCCGTACACAAACCGACAGAAGGCAGCGGGAAACCACTGTTGTAGTTCCTAAGAATAGTTATGCTTGAACACGGGATGGTGTGAGAGGAGATCACCAACTGAACTGATGGCCTGCAATGAAGGATCGGATACTCTGGAGAAGCATAATAGCCAACGCCAGTCGGCACGGCACATGATGATGATGATGACACTGCATTTAGTTAGTAAACAATACATTGTATATCTGTTTCTAACCACTAATGCAGCATGAGTAAAATATGCTTATATTTATGTTCTTGTCTCATGTACAGCTAAAGAGAGTGCGAACCAGGCAAATCAAGGAGGCCAGGTGACTTTCCAAGCCAATGGTATAAACTACACCAAAGATATTGGTCCTCTTCGAATGACTTTAAATGCTAATGCTAAGTTATCAAATTTTACTGTGACTGGAGGAGCACAGATTGCTGTTGATTTGAGCAGATATGTGCCACGCCCTGTGAGATTTATTGTACAGAAAGTATGTGACTTTCTGTAGTAAAACGAAAGTGATATTTTTACAATAAATATTTACCAGCTTAATGGCCTAAGTTCACAGTATTAGACTCATCAAAATTAAACTCATCACTGAATTAAAAACTTGTAAGTCACTTTCTATGATCTTTTGAAAAACTGAAATGCCACATCAAAACTTTGAAACGAAGAAATTAAAACATTTTTTCAGTGATATCAAAGACACACAATTTTCACTTTTTTTCCAAACCACTGAAAACTATGACATCATACTTGGAAATCAGAAAGTTAAAAAAGAAACAGCAACATTTTTTCAGTGATGTAATAGATACATAATTCACTTTCTCTAATTCTGTGAACATGAACACTGACATCGTATATTAAAAACTGGAAATGAAGAAATAACAGCAATCTTCGAAGATGTCATAGCTCTCAGCAGTGTTACATCTAAGTCCTTCATGGCAAGTTTCAAAACACTACCCTCAGGCTGAGTCACTGTTACTTTATCTCTCAAGCTGGGTCACCTATACTTTATCTCTCAAGCTAAGTCACTTATACTTTATCTCTCAAGCTAAGTCACTTATACTTTATCTCTCAAGCTGGGTCACTTATACTTTATCTCTCAAGCTGGGTCACTTATACTTTATCCCTCAAGCTGGGTCACTTATACTTTATCTCTCAAGCTGGATCACTTATACTTTATCGCTCATTGAGTTACTTGCTATTTATCTCCCAAGTTGAATCTGAAGTAATTCAGGTTGAATTCATAGACTCGAGGCTAACCTCTGGCAATATGAAAGTCACAACTAAATTTTTAAAATTAAGCATCTTCTTTTTGTGCAGAGCTGAAGCATTCATACATAAATGATGTCACTGAAAGTTGTGATGTCACAAATATCTTACTAATATAGTGTTTTGGCTAAGCCACTGAGTCAGGTGGTTAAAAATGACTATTTGTGAGTCAGTCTCAAACCATCATCCCTTCAGTAGAATCTTCAACATATATAATGTCCCTATAATGTCAGCTGGAGTCTAATTCTGGCCGTGGTGCTTGGTCTAATAGCAAAAAATATGAGGGAAAATGCTTACCATAACATGTAGTGCAACCTACTATCTTTCTAATCTATTTTTCATGTAGCATAAGACAAAGTTCTTCAGTCAGGCCTGTCTTGGGCAAGTTGGGTATCTTATTTTCCATCTTATTAATGTATGTTTCAGATATTTACACCTCCTTTTAACTAGTAGTTTAGGTACATGTACTTACAAGAAAGATTGTATCATAATAATTCATTTTACAAAGTGTTTTTTTTTTCATAATCTAGTAAAGAATACATAATTTCAACCTTTAACTTACAATCAAAAGAATCATAGACTGCTTTCACATGCACTGTTTCATGATGTTGAGGTATATAGAGATGTGATATTAGTGACCATTTTTCCTTGACTAATTATTATACCTGCCTGTCTTTCTTTTCCAAATTCAAAGAGGAGCCAGTTAACCCATTTTTTTTTACACTTGAGTTGACTGTACTTATACCTAGGCTGACTGAACCTTGTACCAGAATCAAATCCACAACTAGTGTTACAAGAAATGAGTGTACTGACCACTTTAGTCTCCCATGCTCATTCACACTGATGAACAGGTTGAGAATTCTGGAAGCAAAGATGACTGTGTTCAAGTGATAGCACTGTTATAGAGGCTGGTGAACTAGTGCTAGATGAAATCTTGTCCCAGTCTTTTATGATGCTCTAGGAATAAGCTGATTTGTTCCTCTGGTCTGGCTAATGGGATATGGCTCACCACGGTAGTGGCGTCCATCAAGAAGATAATTTATTGGATCCACTTACAGCTTTCAGGTAAATGTAAAATTCCCATTTCCATGTCATTAAGGCATATTGGGGTTATGGTGTTAGGGCTGGATTTCTAAGATCATCGGCACATGAAAGTCCGATGTGGTCAGTATCATGCCTGGCCATATTTACTTTCCCAGACCTCTCTGGTAGCCATTTTTAGAGACTGGGTGAACCCTGGGACCTTTTTACTTAGAGCTTTCAAGCCAGTTAAAATAATTCATTACCTGTCTGATGTCACGCCAATACTTCAACATCATCATGACATTGGATGCAAAGAATATCAGCAGCAGAGAGTTTTTTACTTAAATGTCATATTACATTTTCAAGGTATTCATTTTTTGCTGTAAGACTAACAAATTGTGATTAAATCTTTGCTAATAATGATTGAATGGCTGTTACTGCACATACAGTGAAACGAGACTGAAATTCATTACCAAGTAATTTGATTTTTAAAGTGATGAAAGTTTTGCCTTATTGAATATCATAAATGAGAGTTTATACTTTTGTTAATTCAGCTGTATTTTATAGCTGCTGATTATATTCACATGGTTTGTCATTAATAAAACTGAAGTTAATCAGTTAATTCCAGAAATTACAACATTGTCTGTTGTTTTTTTTTTCTGATAGGTTAATTCTAACAACTTTCATGTTTCCACAGTTGAAAAATGTCCACTGAATATCTTCATGAAAAAATTTACCATAAATTTCGATTGTGTTTTGGTAAAAACGTCAAAGTTTCTCTCCTGTAAAAAATCAGAGAAAATGGCTGAATGGCAATGAACACTGACATAATTTGCTCTTTTGTTTTAAAACAAGTGTCTAGTCCAGCTTTAGTGACAACAAGTGTCTAGTCCAGCTTTAGTGAAACAAGTGTCTAGTCCAGCTTTAGTGAAACAAATGTCTAGTCCAGCTTTAGTGAAACAAGTGTCTTTTGTTGTTGCTCCCACCATTCTTAACATTTTTATTTAATGATAATTTCCTAATGTTCTGTTGTTGCAAGTCAATAGCCTTCTCCATAATTTCTGTGTGCCGATCTTCAGCAAACAGTTTTTTTTAAGTCTGGAGTTTCAATGCTTAATGTTCAGACTTGTTTTGACTGCCTGAAAAATATATTTTTTGTTTGTGTCCAATGAACCCTTAACTTATGTCTCACATTAAAGAACAAGAAAAGGAATATACAGTAGAGAGAAAAATCTAAACCGATTCTTGTGTTCTCATGTTTACCTTCAGACTGCTCACTACTTCAAGGGTTGAGTTTAAGTTTTTGAAAGATATCTTTCCTGCATGCATAGCTTCATAATTAATTATTTAACCAAAAGAAAGAGGAAAAAAAAAAAGATAGGCACAGCTTTAATCATTAACATAGCATGCAGTTGTAACATTTCAGCTTATGTCTATGCATACAGGATGAAGAAATAGGAAAAGAAGAGAATACCCCCAAATTAAAATATGTGATATATAAGAAATAAGAATGGGAAAAAAAAGGAGTGTACATATCCTGTGACTTGTATGAAGCTGTGTCAAGAATGTGTACCACTTTCATAATTAGTCCTCAGTTATATCTTGGAAAGACTTTTCACTGTTTTCCAGCATTTTTCATCAAAGACATGAAACTAATGAATGAATAAATTTTGTCAAAGTCCAGCTACAGAAAAAAAAAAGTACCGTACATTAAGAACTGACTTCAAAGGAGTGAACTCAGTGAAGTTCCAAGAATGATTTGCGCAAAGCACAAATAAAGACTTCACATCAATTTTCTTTTCATTCCCCCCCCCCCCAAACCCCAGTCCACCATCATGAATGACTGGCAGTTGTAATTGTATATCTTTGACTATGGCATAGGTTTATATCCAGTCTAACATTTTTAACTGTTTCAAGACATCCTAACAAAATGATTACTCAAAACAAGGCCCTAATCAAGGGCAGTTATTCTAACTCCAAGATTCCCTTTCTTTGCTAGGGTGATCATGGATCATGGATCAGTGACCATGGATAGTAAGATTTTGTTTTGTCAAGTACATCCAGAAGATAATGCTGAATATGTCTCACTTTTCAAACTCTTTAAACATATACAGTTCATGGATTTCATGAAGTTCTGTTGCACAATTTCAGTCATGTACCCATCATCATCATGTGCCATGCCGACTGGCGTTGGCTACTATGTTTATTCCGAGTACCCGATCCTTCATTAGTTCAGTCGGTGATCTCCTCTCACACCATTTTGTCAGACTGTTCGGTAACATTTCTCTCAGTCTTCCCCTGGCTCTTCTTCCCTCTATTTTTTCCTGTTGTTATAATATTTTCAATGCCCCCTTTTCTCACTGTGTGTCCTATGAAAGTACATTAGGGAAAAACCTGTCTCTCTCTCTCTTTTTTTTTTTCCAAGATTTTTTGTCTTTCCAGCTCTTCTCATATACTCTCCATTAGATATTTTTGCTGTCCAGGGAATTCGCAACATTCTTCTAATAAACCACATTTCTGCTGCTTCCAGTGACTTTTTGTGCAGACCTGCCTATTGTCCATGATTCACTTCCATATAACAAGATAGGTTCAATATAGCATTTTAGGACTCGTTTTCTAACATTCATTGATAAGGATGTGTTAGCTAATATGTTTCTCATTCTCTGAAATACAGTCTTTGCTTGGCCTATTCTGTTCCTAATTTCTGTTCTGCATTTCCCATCTGAAGTTATCTCTGCTCCAAGGTATTTGAATTTCTGAAACTCCTGAACCCAATGACATCCATTTTTCTAAGCAGGAAAGATGACATTCAAAAAACTAATTTTCAGGGACCAGTAAACTGTTTTTGCTGGGGGTTTTTTTTTCTTGATACCGAGCCCCTAGGCTTATGCCTTTTCAATAGCTAACCTGTCACTGACGCGATGGCACACTTTTTGGGAAACACAGCTTGAGTAGGATTTTGAAATAATCCAAAGACAGAATGACTGGCGGTGCTCTTTCATGGTAAAATGAGGAAACGTAGGAACACAGCAGACAGGGACGGGTATTTCTGCCATAATAAATAAATCGGATGAACAACCGCTCAGTGGCAGAGTTCTATTGTTACCCTAATCGTTCAGTGGCAGATTTCTATTGTTACCCTGGTTCAGTCGCAGAGTTCTATAGTTAGCCGAACCGTATTAATAGAAAAACATATTTGGCAAGTGAACTAACTGAAAACAAAACCATTCCCGAAGGCTATATTTCAGTTCACTAGAGCAAGAGGAAAAAAACACACACACACATTAGAACGCATTATGCAGAGAATATAACGCCATAAAATGACTCAGCGTGGGAGATATCTTTCTAGTACTTTTAACAATTTAAAAAATGTAGATCTGGCGATCAGCGAACAATAGCTGTAATGCTAGCATCAGGTTTGGCGAGCCAAAGCCAACCAATATCATGCCCCATCTTTCCGTTAGTATCCCCAGTAACAGGCTCAGCCTGTCTAAAAGGGTGGAGATCGTCATTGTCCATCGGGTAGTGGAGTCTTCTAAAGAAGTAGGTCTGTTGCACATCCCGTACGTTTTTAACTTCAGAGACGGAAAACAAAAGTAGCCACCTCAACCCAAAGTCGATAGAATGCTGTGTCTCAACATCTTCGCTCCATCGGCTACACAGAATACCGAGATCCGTTTCAGGGAAATAGATCAACAGCAATAGATGCCGTCCCGTTATCCTCTCGCCAGCTCGTTTTACATTTAGTGTTCAGTTTTTGCACGTCAAAATAGGGGAAGTGGACTTTTTTGTCCTGCCACCAGCACGATGATGGATTACAGAAAGGGGTAGCCAGACTTGAGTAATAACGTAAAAGCCACATATGATAAATTTAAGATGTTTGAGAGCAGAAAGATATAATCCAATATTAAACACATATTTTTATTGTTACACGCATATTTTGTTACAAAAATTTTTATAGAGATGTTAAGAAATGCATGTTTATTATAATGTTTATTCATTGTCGGCACCGATCTTTACGATTACTGATTCTCCAGCACAGTTCTTCTGTAAGTATTCATTCTTACGATCTTACATCCTTCCCGTGCCGTCAGATGTAACATAGGGCTCGCAACGAGTCTCTCAGTCTCATCAAGGAATTTGATGCCTACCATTTTGGCCTCTCAGAGATAAGGCAGATGAGCGAGCAAAAACATGTCTCTTTGGTGATCAGAAAAAGGAGACGGACATATATCGGTCATGTGATGAGAAGAAACGATCACAGAATCCCAAAACAAGCTATCAAGTGGAACACAACACTTCGAAGAAAAATAGGTCGACCACGTAGAACTCTAAAGAGGACATGTTAAGAGAGGTCAAATTAGTTGGCATAAAATCCCATGATGAGGTTGAAAAACTCGCCGAGGACAGGAAAACTTGGCGAATTACCATGAGAGCCCTATGTGACGTTTAACGGCACGGGAAGGATGTAATATTCTTTTTACACCACAATCCTCCTAATTTTCTTCCTCTTAAACACACTCTTGCGTCAGTGTTAGCAAACCACCACTAATTAACACCATATTATACCTCCACGACACATGTAGGCCACGTGACGAGAAGAAACAATCAGAGAATACCAAAACAACCTATCAAGTGGAGCACAACAGGCCGAAGAAAAAGAGGTCTACCACGTGAAACTCTAAAGCGAACATTGTTAAAAGAAGCCAGTTTAGTGGGCATAACATCCCTTGATTAAATTGAAAGATTCCCCGAGAACAGGAAAACTTGCCTAGTTACCATGCGAGCCCTGCATATATATATATATATATATATATATATATATATATATATATATATATATTATATAGGAGAGAAAGAGAGGGAGAGAGAGTGACGGACGGAACCGAAAGACAAACCCCGACCTACAAATAAGCAAAGCCGCAAGGCTCAGATAATCACAGCCATGCAGCCAAACGTGACACCTCAAGCACAGCGCAATTCAGGACGAACGAACATAAAAGACATGGGTATTAGAAGATGATAAAATGTAGATGATGAACAGAACACTGCGGTGTTGTTTCGTATATCGCTAATGTCCTTCCTCCCCATTGCAGAAATTAACCTCTCGATCTTCCTGAAACTGCAAAACGCGTGCTCTCTGCTATGAACTCGTTGCTTCGCCTGAACCATTTGTCTAATCCCTTAAATAGACTTTGGGTTAAAATGAGTCAAGGACTTGTTCTGTATAAAAGCGGAAACACCTTCGACGAATAGCTGGGTTTATCTAGAAATTATCGGAGATTCCCGAACAGAAACAAGAGCCTAAATTACTCCTCAATACCCACATTTCCTTGCACACCGTATAGTCTGAGCGTCCATTCTGAGATCTGATATAAAGTTAAGAGTATACAAGTCTGAAGCAGTTAGGAGGTAAGTCAAGGCATCTGCTGGTCATCCAGTATTTTTGTTGAGTGAGATCTTACATCCTTCCCGTGTCGTTAAACGTCATATAAGGCACGCATAGTTGTTTGCCAAGTTTTCCTGTTCTCAGCGAGTCTTTCAACTTCATCAAAGAATATTATGCCCACTAGACTGGCTTCTCTTAACAATATACGCTTATGAGTGATATCTTATCTTATATCTTTCCCGTGCCGTTAAACGTCACATAGGGCTCTCAAAGTAGTTCGCCAATTTTTCCTGTCTTCGGCGAATCTTTCAACCTCATCAAAGGATTTTATGCCTGTTAATTTAGCATCTCTTTAACAATAACCTCTTCAGAGTTTCACGCGGTCTACCTCTTTTTCTGTGGCCTGTTGTGTTCCACGTGATGGCTTGTTTTGGGATTCTCTGATCATTTCTTCTCATCAAGTGACCAACATATGTCCATCTCCTTTTCCTGATCACCCATGATACTGGTTGTTGTTCAGTCATCTGTCTTATCTCTGCATTGTTCTTGAATTCATTCCACTTTATGCCGAGTATTTTCCTTAGGCATTTGTTTCCAAAAGAGTCTAATTTCTTTTCTATTTCTTTAGTTGTTTTATGAGTGATATACGGTATCGTAAATCTATACCATTGAATTATTTGGCATAAGATATCATATACTATCATCATCGTCGTCATTATCATGCCTTCTTCAGAACGAAGGTTGGCGATAATGAATCTCCAGTTTCATCGCTCCTTCGCCTTGATGGTGCATTCAGCCAGTCTGTGTGCTGTCCATTCTTGTATACCATCCTCCCATCTGCATCTCTGTTTATTTCTTGCTCTTTTTTCCTAATACTTGTCCATCTAGTATGGTCTTCAGTATTTTGGTATGTCCTTTTGATATATATTTCATATAATTCTACACCACTGAATTATCTGGTTCAATACATAAATCTATACTATTGAATTAAATGGCCCAAGATATAAATCTATATCATTTAATTATTTGGTACAAGATATAAATCTACATCATTAAATTATTTGGTGAAATATATAAATCTATGTCAGTGAATTATTTGATGTCAGTCAGTCAGTCATTTCCATGTCCCTTGCCGAACTTTGTCTCCCTAACAGCTCTCCTGTAGGCCTCTCGGTTGTAAGTAAGATGGCCTGCTGCCGATGCATCCATTTTCATATTATCAACGATGTCTTGCAGCCATCTTGGCCTTGATCTTCCTCTCTTCCTTCTTTTTTTTATTATGTACCCTTCCAAGGCGGCTGTCTCTAAATTATAATGACATTTAATGTGTCAAAATATTTAAGTTTTCTCTGTTTAATCCTATTTACTCGCCAACCTATTATTTAAATATTCAATATTAAGTTCTTGTAGTATGTATATATTTGTTCTTTTTTTTGTGCCCATGGTATTTGAAGAACGCAGTAATTAATGTCAGACATCATAAATCCATATCATCGAACTAAGTGATTTAAGATATCATAAACCTATAGGCTTACCAATCTAACACATTTGCAAAAAATAGCAGCAGAAAGCAAAGCCCTAGTAATGTATATGTTAGCTAACACCGAAGGCGGTTTTGATGGGATCAAGAACATCTAAACTAACAACGCCATCCTATTGGTCATTATATTATCAGTATGTGCCACAAATAACGCTGTCTATCATCAAAGTCGAAATTCATTATTTGGTTAAATTATGTCCTTATAATTTGTATATAAATATTTTATGCGTTAATTTTTATGTCATCATATTGTCATCTTCTTCTTCTTCTTCTTCGTTCGCACTGTCTGTCTATATCTGCAGTCCTGTCTCTTGGATAAATTTCACTGTTTTTTGTAATTCATGTATGGAACCGTAGAGCTTATCTTCTTTAGTGGTTTCACTGGGCCAGTAATTATTTCTCAGTGTCTCGTAGTTGATGCAGTTCTGGAGGATATGTTCCACAGTTTGGGGCACCTGGGCACATGTACATAGATTAGTAGTACCAACCTTAAACTTTGTATACATATGACTTCGGAGTCGGCTGTGTCCTGTTCGGAGACGGAAGATGGTGACTTGTTCCTTTCTGTTTAGCATGTGATAGTCATCATGTGGTGGTGTTTGTGACTTCCTGTAGGTTTTTATCATGCTTTTCTTCTGATTATAAGTGACTGGTATGTCTGGTTGCTCCATTTCAGTGCCCTCTTTGGCCAGATGGTCAGCTTTCTCATTGCCTGGTATCCCACAGTGGGAGGGAATCCATTGCAAAGTGACTCCATGTTGTAAGCCAATTTTTGACAAGGCATCCTTAAGGTCTGGTAGTTTGTTGCACTGAAGAGCTTCCAGTACTGATCTTGCATCTGTGAGAATTACTACAGGACATGTCAATTTTCTGGAGTCTGATAGTTTTTCAACTGCAGCAATAATTGCCCTAACTTCTGCATCAAAGTTGTTGCAGTATTTACCAGTGGGTATGGAAATCTTGTCAATGGTGTTGTTTGGATATTCAATATATGCTCCTGCCCCTCCATTCTTTATGGCATTATGTGCAGATCCATCTGTATACACACGTATCCAGGTGTCACATGGATATTTGTCATCTAGAACACTAAGTGTGGCTGTTGATCTTACAAGACTGCTCTGCATCTCACCATTCTGCACACCTTTCACTTCAGTCTGAATAGTTATTTGTGTATAATCTGCTTCTTTCCATGGTGTATGCTCTGGTACAGATGATAATGGAGCACTACAGTTGGAAGGTCAGGTATCAGCTTACGCATACGCTTGCCTGATGAATGAAGCTGCTTCTTTTAAGCCGTCCTAATGCCAAGTTATTGAATCTCTCCTTCAGGGGATGGCTTACAGAGCTAAGGAATTTTTCTCCCATGGTCATGACCTTTGTGTCTCTACGTTCCTTTAGCGCTTGAACACCAACTATTTTCTGCATTTCTACTATTGGTGTGGACCTCATGGCACCTGTGATAATCCGTAGTGACTGATTTTGAACCTTGTCTAGATTATGCAGCGTAGTGTTTGATGCTGTGCACCAAGATGTTGAGCCATATTCTAAATGTGGTAGAATACTTTGCTGATATACATTCTTGAGGATTCTTTCACTAGCTCCCCATGTGGTTCCACTCAATTTTCTTAATATGGCTAGTTTTCTTCTGGCTTTTGCTTCTGCACTGTTGATGTGTTGCTTCCACGTCAGTTTTGAGTCAAGAGTCACTCCTAAGTAAGTGGGTTGGTTGTCCATCCTTAAGGGTATTTCATTTACAAAGATCTTACCTGCTTTCTGTTTAGATGAGAGGGTGAACAGAGTGGTACTTGATTTCTCTGTGTTGATACTTACACACCATTTGTTTGTCCATGATGTCAAGATGTCTGCTGCTCTTTGGAGTCTCTGTGTAGCAACTGTCGCATATTCATCTGTACACCACATGACCAGATCATCTGCATACAGTGCCGCTTTGATTCCATAGGGAAGTTCCTTGACCAGGTCATTAATGAATACAAGGAATAGTGTAGGCGAAAGGACTCCTCCTTGTGGTACACCGTGTCGCAGAAGTACTTTCTGGCTTTTGTGTCCATCCATTACTACTCTAGCTCTTCTATTGTGTAAATAGGACTTTATCCAGTTGTACAGTCTTCCATTCACATTGCAGTTTCTTAGTTTCCACAGCAGACCTTTTTTCCATACTTTATCAAAGGCTTTCTTCAGGTCTATCCACGCTGCTAGTACAAGGTTTTTCTCTTGGAATGCATCCTCAATCTCTTGAGAGAGATAGGTCACTTGATCTTCCGTACTGTAGTACTGCCTAAATCCTGTTTGTTGTGGAACGAGAAGGTTTTCACTTTCTAGGTACCATTTTAGCCTCAGGTCAATGATGCGTTCCATCGTTTGCATAGGCAGCTAGTGAGACTGATTGGCCTGTAGCTGGAGGCAGTATCACTGTTTTTCCCTGGTTTTAGCAGTGGTACCATGCTTGCTTCCTTCCAGATTTGAGGTAACTTACCTGTGCTCCAGCACATATTGAAAATATCCAACAGCTTTCCCATTGCTGCCATTCCCAGGTTCTTGATCATTTCATTGGACACTCCATCTGGTCCTGGTGATTTCCTTGGTTTCAGTTTACTAACTGCTAGGTCTAACTCACTGCGTGTGATTGGTGCATCCATGACCTCCACTTTTCTGACTTGTTCCTCCTCTTTCTGTGGCTCGATGCGCACTGTACGCTCCTTCTCCGGAAAAGTGATCTGCTACCTGCTTACCTGTAAGAGTTTTCCCATCCTCTATTAGTGTAACCTTTGTACTTCTTCCAGTACTCTCATCATTTAACTGTTTGATTAGTTTCCACAGTTTCCTTCCATCCTTTTCAAAGTTTAGGGACTCTGTTTTCTCTCTCCAACTTTCCCGTCTGGCTTGCAGCTTTGCTCTCTGAAATTTGGCCTTAGAATGTTGGTAATTATTGTGGTGTTCTTGGTATGGTCTATTTTCCGCTTGCTTTCGAGCTGCTTCCACGTCATCATGGAGTTTTCCCAGCTCACTAGACCAGTATGGTTTATAGTCCCTGCGAGCTCCTCTGGGAATGGTTTCACGAGCGGCCTGAAGGATACAAGCATTGAATTCCTTCACTATGCTGTTAATATCCTTACCTTCTATGGACAGCTGTCCCACCAGGATACCTGTACGATGTCTGTACATTGTCCAGTTTGCTTTTTTATAGTTCCATCTGGGGAGAGGGTTACTGGTGTTAAGGAGTTCATTTTCTATTGTCAGGAAGACTGGTCGATGGTCGCTACCTCCAAGTTGTTTTCCAACTTCACGTGTAATGTTCCACTTCAGATCTGGAGAGTGGAATGCCAGATCTGGTGTTGATTTTGTATGCCACGCCCTTGAGTAAAATGTTGGGGCATCCATTGGCTGGTTGATCAGGAGAAGTCCATTATCATCCTGCCAGCTCTCAACTTCCTCTCCTCTCTTGTCTATGTGGTCATAGCCCCAGCTCTGGGAATGACTGTTAAAATCACCACAGACCATCAGTCTCTCTTTGTGTGGGATTGTTCCTAAAGCAAGTGGGCGGTCATTAGGACAGTAATAGTTAAGGAGGTGGAAATCTGTATTACTACTTTTTAGATGGATCATCTGGTATTCGGCTCCTTCCATGTACACTCCCACCTGACATGCGCTGATGTTATTCTTAACAAGTGTGAGTACTCCTCCTTTTCTTCTGTCCTGTCGGTCTGATCTAAAACACTGGTAGCCTCTGATTTTAAAGGCGGCATCTTTGGTTAATTGTGTCTCCTGTATGCAGCATATACTTACCTGCTCTGCAAAAAGTATGTTCTCTAGTTCAACCTTTTTGCTATAGCCATCTCTAACACTGCTGACACCCTCAGCATTCCACTGCATTATTTTAAGTTCTTGCTTTTTGGCTGTTTTCTTCTGTTGTATTTTTTGGCCAGTAGCTCTACTCTCATGTCTCCTGACTCCACAAGACGAACTGAGAGGACCTCCAGTAGCATTGGGTGGACCCTTTCGAGGCAGGGGGCCCGGCACTGCACCTGCCTGGTTAGTCTTCACAGGGCGAGCACCATGTTTGAAAACTGCAGATAGAGACATTTCATTAGCGAT
This sequence comes from Achatina immaculata, assembly GCA_009760885.1. NCBI lineage: Eukaryota > Metazoa > Mollusca > Gastropoda > Stylommatophora > Achatinidae > Lissachatina > Lissachatina immaculata. The sequence continues at coordinate 14,618,477 of CM019706.1, read as the reverse complement.
AATGCGTGTTACCCTGATTTTTGCGATGCGCCTTTTGGCTGGGTAACTCCGACTTCAGCACCTTTCCTTGCTAGGCAGACTGTGGTCTTGCTCGGACTGCCATGAAGACAGTGTGGCTGGCCTGGCCAAAACTTTGTTTTCCAGCCTCTGGTGGCTGTACTTAAGCCCCTTCTCCATGTCAGATGGTTTTGAGACAGTTCCACAAAGACACTGACTTTGAGATGAGGAACCTGATGAGTGCTTCAACGATATCCATTCCCCGCCACCCATAGTCTACTGGCTCTGTTTTGTTTACATCATTCTGATAGCCATTGTTGTAAAGACCCATAGGCTTGTCACGTCCTGGATTCATTGGTTTCACACCAGACTTCCCTCATCCCCGCCAGAGATCTCCATGTCCCCATCTGTCCACCAACCTGACATTACATTTTACAAAAATAACAATTACAATTAGTGTTGATTGCTACAAGTTTCTGGGCTACAGAAGTAGGTCAGAGTTTTTAAGCAAACAGATCTATGTTCCCTGTCTCACAAACACTATGTTAAGATAAGTGTGCTCTTAACACAGTTGTTCCCAGGGGGATATTGTCATCTATTTTTGGCCATTTTTATTTTTCTAATAATAGCATCCAGCAAAGCAGCTGAGAAACACATAAATGCCTTTGAATGTAAATGCTACAGAAGAGTTCTTCAAATATCATGGACAAAAAAAACAACAAATATATCTATACTACAAGAACTTAATATTGAAGACGGCTGGCTAGTAAAGAGGATTAAAAGAGAGAAAACTTAATATTTTGGACACATTAAATGTCATGATAATCTAGAGAAGACCGTCTTGGAAAGGTAAATAATGGGAAAAAGAGAGAGAGAGGAAGATCAAGGCGAAGATGGCCGCAAAACATCGTTGATAATCTGCAAATGGATGCATCAACATCAACCCATCTTGCTCACAACAGAGAGGCCTACAGGAGTGCTGTTAGGGAGGCAAAGCTCCCGCAAGGGACATGCAAATGAATGAATGAATGAATGAATGAATATCCAACAATGAAAACTGCACTGTTAAAGACTTTATTGCACTAATTTAACTTATCAGAACTATTCGTTTTCGCAGTATTATTCTAAAAAAAAAACTATTTAGAAATGATTAGGGTTTTTTAAACAATTTCATTTTCCAGGTTGTTATTAACACCATCATTTTGACTTTTGTTTCGCGGAGAGCTGATATTTTTTAATCACATTCATCCAAAAGTCAAGTCTTTATTGTATAGTTTTTATCATATTCATCTAAAAATCAAGACTTTATTGTATAGTTTTTAATCATGCTAATCTAAAAGTCAAGTCTTTATTGTATAGTTTTTAATCATGTTGATCTAAAAAGTCAAGTCTTTATTGAATAGCTTTTATCATGTCCATCTAAAAGTCAAGTCTCTATTGCATAGCTTTTATTATGTTCATCTAAAAGTGAAGTCTCTATTGTATAGCTTTTATCATGTCCATCGAAAAGTCAAGTCTCTACTGTAATCTTTCTCTTGTCTCCTCGTCAAATACTCTCAAGGTCAGTTTACGTCTATTTTTGTGCCGGGTTCAAGTGCCAACAGAGTGTGTGTGTGTTTGTGTGTGTGTGTGTCTGTCTGTCTGTCTGTCTGTCTGGTTTGTCGTTTTTTTTTTATTTCCTGGTACGATCAAGGTCACAAAGGTCCCGGCGTCAACCCAGCCTCTAAAAATAGATACCGGGAAATCTAGGAAGGTAAGTGCAACCGGGCTTGATACTGGCCACATCACACTTTCTTGTGCCGATTGTCTTGAAAATACGGGACCTAACACCCTATCCCGATATGCCTTAAAGGCATGGAAGCGGGGATTTAAAAAAAATTATTTGTTTTTAACAGCGACATGTTTTATGTTTTATACATTAATATATTATACAAAAATATAGTACAGTCTAAACATTACAAGTTGCTTTTACGAGTATAGCTGCTAGTGGGTTTTTTTTTTGTTTGTATTTTCGTCTTGGAATCATGGCGGATTATATGTTATGATTAAATCTTGGAATCATGGCGGATTATACGTTATGATTAAACAGGCTTTTAACCGTAGGGAACCCGAAGGGCAGAGAACCTGTGTCAAAGAATATAATAATTACTGCGACACTTGCTGTTATATTATCCAAAAGAATTGGCCTATCAGTTGCGTTTGGTCTGTGTAATACAAAGGCTACAAAAAAATGTAAAATCCCCGTTTCCACACCGTTAAGGCATTGTAGGGATACAGTGTTAGGCCCGTATTTGCAAGACCTTCGTCACATGAAATGAAAGAGTGATGTGATCAGTATCACGCCTGGCCGTACTTACCATCCCAGATTTCTCTATGTAATACAAGGACATATTATAATAACAGCAGAGGTCACGGCTAAATGGGAATTAGACCATATATAATCAGATGGACAGTATAGGTGGTACTGTGTAGATGATACTGTGTTCAATAGCTCTCTCATTAAGCTGTCTGACTACAAAAATTGCGCCTGTGCACGATTTTCCTAACTCTTCACCTTTTGGAAATAAAGCTCAACCAATTAACCAGTTAATCATTCTCTCTCCCTCTCTTCTTTCTTCTCTCTCTCTCTCTCTCTCTCTCTCTCCCTCTCTCTCTCTCTCTTTCTCTCTCTCTCTCTCTCTCTCAACACATGACTCGCCAACCATCAAGTACTAAAATGACATAGTTCGAAAAATAACTTGTTAGACATTGTTAGAAATTATTTTAATGTTTGTTAAAAAACATATGTTAGAAGATCTGTATTTACAATGTATTTTTGTTTATGTATATGTCTGTGTGTATGTGTGCGTGAGAGCTATTTTATTAGGTTAATTACTTCTTCTCTTTTACTTTGAATGTAATAGTTAAATCTTACACTCTTTTGATATGTTTTTCCTAATTTAATTTGTATACTTTGTATTAAATCGAGTGTGTGGGAAGAATGAAAGATGGAGTGATGAAGGGCAGAATGTAAGACGGGCCTGCGTGCCCAATTCTTTACCCTTTAAAAATAAAGATTATTCATTCATTCATTTGTCTGTTGGAGTCAGTCATCAAACTGTTAGACTGTCCTTTGTGAAAATTCTGCCTGTGATCATAGTGATTTCATTCATGACCAAAATATACAAGCAAGAAAATTATCAAACATCTTCAGATTTATCTTGTTATCACTTCTCATTGTGGACAAACATCCACCATGTAAAAATGTACCAACAAATACATACGAACCAAATTATCCACTAGAAACTAATTAGACAACCCAGGAACATGTTCTGGTTTTCTGTCTCTCTCAGTTCAATCCATATACAATGCGTTCTGCCTATCGAAGCAAAGATGTGAACAAGAGGCGACCAGCCCATGATACAAAAGCTCCTGGTAGTCACAGACCAGCCCATGATACAAAAGCTCCTGGTAGTCACAGACCACCCCATGATACAAAAGCTCCTGGTAGTCACAGACCAGCCCATGATACAAAAGTTCCTGGTAGTCACAGACCAGCCCATGATACAAAAGCTCCTGGTAGTCACAGACCAGCCCATGATACAAAAGTTCCTGGTAGTCACAGACCAACCCATGATACAAAAGCTCCTGGTAGTCACGGACCAGCCCATGATACAAAAGCTCCTGATGATCACAGAGTCCAACACGAGCCTAGTAAGGTAATGTACTTTGTCAAAATTCTCTACCTCCCACCCCAAATCTTCCTCAAATTCTTGAACTCTTATTTATTTAACTTCTTATATCTTATATCCTTCCCTTGCCGTTAAACGTCACATAGGGCTCACAAAGTAGTTCGCCAATTTTTCCTGTCTTCGGCGAGTCTTTCAACCTCATCAAGGGATTTTATGCCGGTTAATTTGGCCTCTCTTAACAATGACCTCTTCAGAGATTCACGCAGTCTGCCTCTTTTTCTTTGGCCTGTTGTGTTCCACCTGATAGCTTGTTTTGGGATTCTCTGATCATTTCTTCTCATCAAGTGACCAACATATGTCCATCTCCTTTTCCTGATCACCCATGAGACTGGTTGTTGTTCAGTCATCTGTCTTATCTCTGCATTGTTCTTGAATTCGTTCCACTTGATGCCGAGTATTTTCCTTAGGCATTTGTTTTAGGCATTTATTTAACTACCAGGATAAAAATCCAAAGCCTGCACGTGACATTTATGTTTACAATTTAAATCGTAAGAAAAGAAAAGAGAAATGAAACCATAGAGTAAGTAAGTTCTATTTTGTTTTCAGTTTCTTTTTCAACGAAAGCCTTGTGTGAGGTTCAGCACTGGTAAAGATTTAATTTCACATAATAATAATAATAATAATAATAATAATAATAATAATAATAATAGATAATAGATAATGTATATCTCTCTCTCTCTCTCTCTGAACCTTAAGTGCCCAGGGCACATGGGGCTTCTGCAAGGGTTTTCCACAAATGCCTGTCTTTCGCCTTTTTTCTGCTCTTGCCCAGGTGAGCCCTCTATTGCTCAACATCCTTTCTGTTGTTCTTCTCCATGTCTCTTTTGGTCTACCCTTACTTCTGCTCCCCTGTGGTGTCCATCTTAGTGCTATTTTTGGTAGTGAGTTGTCAGTCATTCGGAGCACATGTCCCAACCATCGCCAGCGTCTTTCCTCAATAATTGTTGTCAGTGGTTTCATCTGCATTTCTGCCAATAAGATGTTATTTCTTATGGTGTTTGGCCAAAATATTTTTTTAATTCTACGTAAACATTTAGTCTGGAAAGAATTCAACTTGTTTTCTATGGTTTTGGTGATTTTCCAGCATTCACTTCCATAGAGTAGTACACTTAGAACATTACTCTTAAATATCCTGATTTTCATATTTATGCTTAGTTTATTTGATTTCCATATATTCTGTAGCATTGCAAAAGCCTGGTTTGCTCTAGTAAGTCTGCTGTTGATGTCCTCTGTGCTGTCTCCATTTTCTACTACTCTGCTGCCAAGGTATACAAATTCGTTGACCTCCTCCACTAACTTGTTATCTACTCTGAGTACATTTCTGTTGTTCACATTTTGCTTCATTAACTTTGTCTTTCCTACGTTGATCTTTAGTCCTATGTTGTTTGCATTCTGGGTTAACTTGTTTATTTTATCTTGCATATCTTTGTGACTGCTTGATAATAGACAAATGTCGTCCGCAAAGTCAAGGTCCTCCAGCACTGTGTTAAGGGTCCATTGTAATCCTCTGCATTTGTCTGATGTTGCCTCCTTCATTAACCAGTCTACTGCCAAGATAAATAATGTTGGTGATAGTACACATCCCTGTTTCACTCCTGTTTGTACCCTAAAGCTGCTGGAGGTATGTTCTCCACAGATAACTTTGCACTGAAAACCCTCGTATAGGGCTTTGATTACATTAACTATTTTATGGGGCAGGCCATGCCATCTTAGGATTTTCCACAGTGCATCTCTGTTGACACTGTCAAAGGCTTTCTCAAAATCTATGAATAATGCATATGTTGTGCTATGCCACTCATTTGCCTGTTCTAATATTTGTCTAAGTACAAATATATGGTCTATGCATGATCTTCCTTTCCTAAATCCTGCCTGCTCTTTCCGAAGTTTTTCCTCAAGTGTTGGTACAATTCTGTTGATGATTATTCTGCAAAATACTTTACTAGTGAGTGGCAGTAGGGTAATGCCTCTCCAGTTCCCGCAATCTCTGAGGTCACCCTTCTTTGGTAGTTTTACTATAAGACCAGTTTTCCACTCCTCTGGGGCTTTTTCTAAATCCCAAATTTGTTGTAATATCCGGCAAAGTTGTTTTGGTGTTTCTGTTTCTTCTGCTTTCAACATCTCAGCAGTCACTTCATCTTCACCTGGTGCCCTGTCTGATTTTAGCATCTTTATCGCCTCTTTTACTTCATTTATTGTTATTGGTCCTGTATTGATGTTTAGTTCCGCTTTTGCTTCAGGTATATCTATTGCTTGTGCTGCTTGTGTTCTGTTTAGTAGGGTGTTAAAGTGTTCCCTCCATCTTTCAATTTTTTCTCTTTCTCCACTGACCAGTTGTCCATTTTGTGTTCTTACTGCACTTTCACATCTTGTATTGAAGTTACCTGTCATCTGCTTTGTGATTTTATATATGGTTTTCATGTCATTTGTATATGCTGCTTTCTCTGCTGTTTCTGCTAAGTTGTCATAGTATTGACGTTTATCTTGACGGCATGATTCCTTCACTTCTTTGTCTTTTTGTGCATAATTACTTAAAACTCGTTCTTTAAGCCGTTGTGATTTGGTGTTCAGTAATTTTTTCTTGATTTCTTTTCTTTGCTCTATCTTTTCCCATGTGGTCTCACTTATCCATTCCTCTTTTCTCCTTTTCCGATATCCCAGCACCTCTTTTGCTGTTTCCTGTAGTGTTTTATTGAACTCTAATATGGACATTTCTGCTTCGTCTTGTAGGACACTGAAGCGGTTCTTAAGTATTATTGAGAATTCATTTCTTGTTTGCTGGTCTATCAGTTTTCTTGTATCAAAATGTATCTTTCTGTGTTCTCCGATTCTGGCTTTCCTTAATTTTAGTTTTATTTTTGCTACCAGAAGGTTGTGATCACTTCCTATATCTGCTCCTTTCCTTGCTCGCACATCTTGTAGTGACCGTTTCCACTTGTTGTTTATTAGTATGTGATCGATTTGGTTTTCTGTGGTTTTATCTGGTGACCTCCAAGTCACCTTATGGATGTTTTTGTGTTGGAAAATTGTCCCTCCATGGTCATCATGTTTTCTTCACAGAAACTGCACAGTCTTTCTCCATTTTCATTTATTTCTCCGATTCCTTCTCTTCCCATGATTCTTCTTCTATCTTCATTTCCTTCACCTACTTTTGCATTGAAGTCGCCCAAGATGAGTAGCATATCATGCTTGGGTATTGTTTCTACTGTTGCTTGGAGGCTGTTGTAAAAATCTTCTTTTAATTCCTTTTCAGCTGCTTCTGTTGGTGCATAACAAACTATAATAGACAGCTTCGTGAATCTTGAGTTGAACCGTGCATATAATAATCTCTCATTTATTGGGGTCCATTTCAGCAATGCTCTTGATGCTTCTTTTGTTATAATCAATGCTACTCCTCCTTCATGAAGATCTTCTTTACCTGACCATATTATTGTATCTTCTGTGTGCTGTGTTGTTAATTTCCTTCTGCCTTGTCCTGTCCATCTTGCTTCTTGTATTCCTAGTATGTCTAGTTTGTATCTGTGCATTTCCTTGATGGTTTGTGCTAGTTTTCCAGTCTGGTTTAGTGTTCTTACATTCCAGCTGCCTATTTGCATCTTTTGTTTAGGTTCCAGGAGGTCTGCAGTCGGGCTGGGGACTTCCAGTGGCTGGCTTTCATCCACAACCTTCATGGGCTCAGTTTCCTGATACGCATTTCTCCTTCCACCTGCATTTGCTTTTTCCCTTGCTTCTGTTTCTGTAGCAGTCTGATAGTTTTTTACCAGATAGGGTTGCTGGCCCTATGCTGAACCCTCCTTAGTCGCCTTTTACGATCATGCATGGTAGGGTACAGTGGTCCTATTCTTTGCAGATCCCGGGTACCACACGGGGGGATAATGTATATAATAATGGTAAAAAGGTAAAGGTAATCCTGTCATGCCTTAGAGGCACATAGGGATAATAATGAGTAGTGACATAATGATGATGAATCAATGAGAATGAGTGAGAAATAATGGAAAGCTTCTCAGACAAGCAGAATGTTTTGTAAACAGGTTGCCATTTTACCTAAGTTGTTACGACAGTGGATCAAAAAGTAAACCGGAGTTTTCTTTAAAAAAAAATCGAAATCCAGTACTGGACAGTTCTAGTGCCACTATATGTAGATTATACATAGAATTATCCACAGTCATAATCCCTCCCCACTAAGTTCCACTCCCTTCTCACTTGTTACACATAGTTTAGAACCTCCTCACAGCATCACATTACAACCCCTCTACCGCAACTATAATCACCTATTTCACCTTCTCCCAGCCAGGATACCATTCTCTCCCCTCCACGGTTCCCCCGCCCACCACCCTCAGTTACAACCCACCTATCACAGTCTCCATTTAAATATTATCCACACTCCACCATGCCCATTTCTGAACACAGAAACGTCACAACTGTGTACTCGTTAAGTAATAAAGATGTTCCTACTTTTTCCCCCAGTTTATACATTTTGGTATCACAGCTTTACTGCATTGGCTCCGTGTATAGTTATGTACTTGTAACACTAATTATTGTGTGCCACTACTCTTCCGTTTCGGTAGGCAACAAAACCCCAACCACTTCTGCTGTTCCGAGTCACTGAGCCATCTGCATATATTACCCGTGTGGGAAGACCCACAGTGATGCTGGATGAGATCTTGAACCCAAAGTTCAACTTATGCCCAGTCTCGATATTCGCGGCCTGTCTGTGTAATAACCTTCGTTAGCTGAGGTCGGTCGTGTACCTGTAACCTTTAGGCACCTCATCTAGACTGCAAATTGACTTTATTGTATCCTCCGCCTCAGCCATCCAGGATCTGCCTCGGTTTATTCGTTCTCCTTTTATCAACACCAGCTTCTTATGGGGATGATGATCCTTCATGCCAGCAACCCTGATATGTCTTTACCTGAGCATGCTTGAGTTTAGACCTCACACTCAGCATATCAAGCAGAAAGCTCATGGCCGCCACCGGAGTATCCCTGGTGCAACCCAAGATAACGTTGATGCGTGATATTTTTCAATAATTTCTTTTATACTTTATGTTCATTTTAAAAATTGCGGTTACTTTTTGACTCAGGTTCATAGATAGATATATGACACTTGTAAAGAAAAAAAAAGTGCTGGTATGACAAAAAAATTCCGTAACAAAACTGTGAATCTGCATCCTTGTCAAGAATGAGGGGGACCAGAGCTGAAACTTGGTGTGCCAAAACATGAACTAGTAATTAAAAGCACCAGATGAATACTCATTCAACAAGGGCAGGGTATTTATCTATCATTGTATGCTGATGGAGATAATGAAGAGGAGACTGGAGCATCGATGGACTTGTATGGAGTACACAGATGATCGTACATTCCTACTGTGTTGAGTCAAAAGTTCGTGACGTTTTTGCACTGCTACACAAAAACAACTTCTCGAACCGGCCTAGTCGGACAACCGCCTTTGCCACCTGCTATAGCTGGAGCTGTTGGATACCTGTGTCGGGGTACCGCAGGAGAGTCCATTTTTCACCCCCCCCCCCCCCCCCAGTGGCGATACGCGGAGAAACCTTTTGTTATGTCGCCAACAGTTGGCGTCTCTGCGCTTGCTGGGGAATGAGGTCGCGGGGACTCGTCGAGGTTGCCTACTGCTGAAGCGGAGCTCGTCCAAATGCCGAACCTTGACGCTGCGAGAAGGGCCCAGCTGGGTTGACAAGCGCCGAAAACTGGGACTGTTTTCAACAGCTTGGGAGCAGGGCTACATCATTGGTGGTTGAGGGGCGTCCAGACATAGGCTTGTTTTTTTTATGTTGGTGTCACCAGAGATGAGCCTTAGTAACTACTTCCTTTTAGAGCTGACATCAACTGTCTCTTCCCCTTCCACCTTGTAAATTTCACGGCCAGCTGCAGAGGCATTCGGCCGTTTCTTCAAATAATGCCTCAGGAGGACGCTAAACGATAACCTAGCTGTCCAGCCATATTTTCTTCTGGTGATCATTTATCTCACGATTCATTGGATAAAATGGGTTTACACGTTTTCAGAATGACGCAGAACAGAACGTCGACATGACGTTACAAATGCATATGAGACGGGAACCTTGACCGAAATTAGGGTATCGAAAAACGTGACGAAATTTTGACTCACCATAACCAAATTGTTGTACTTGTGCTTGTACGAACTCCCTGTAACTGCGAGCTGTTGTTCTTTGCAGCCGATGCTGTAGAGGTGTTGAGGCACAGCATCGTATCAGCATGGGAGCGGGTTATGGCACCTATTTTTTCAGTCCTGGAATACATTTAAAATGCAGGGGGTGTGCAATGCTTCTTTAGCAGACTCCACCGCCATGGGGACTATGGCGATCCCTGCCCCGTTAAGCCAGGCTAGGCCTGTTACGGGGGTACCACGGAGAGGTGGGACAGGGTCTTGGTCAGCTATGACTCGCTAACCCTGACGCTGACTGCCTCATGGGACAGGCGTCTTCACCCCCGTATGTTCCCCAAAAAGAAGGCATCAGAATTATTACTTTGCATTTTATTGTTAAATATTGCATTTTTTAAAAAGATATCAAACTGTGGACCTACATAATGTGTACCATGTTTTGTATTCCCAGATACCCACAACAACAGGCGGCCTTCTTTCTATTAATATCGATAATGGTGACATTAGAGGTTTAAAGGTGAGAAATGATATGTCATATGACCAAGTACCTCTAAAATGTCATTAGAACATCATTAATCAGGTGTAAATGATGATGTACATGTCATATCTTGAGTTCCAGTGCTTGACGTATACTAACCATTAGAAGGAAATGTAAACGATTATCCCAACTAATGAAAATATAAGCAGTTTACATACTATCAAGGTACAAATTCCATAGAACTAGTCTAAACTTCATGTATTTCTGACCATGAGTTACAATGTACCATCCCTTCTTCAGAATTTTTTTCTGTATTTTTATTTCAGACATTGCATATTCAAATATAAAATCAAATTTCTTGTGACATCTCATGAGAAATCAGAATTTAGGGAACCTAACAATTGTTGGAAAACTGATTGGAAGCACCATGGACAGCACAGAAGAAGGAGAACCATAATCCCCAAGTACCTATCAGAATAGCATCTAATGCATGAATGAATATTCAGATGTAGATGATCATGTATTAATTGTCAAAACATGGCAAATAATCTATCAGGTATTCATTGCTACAGATTAAGAAGGAACTTGAGAAATTAAAATAGAGAATTAAAATGACATATAATCAGTTATCATCAGATAATCCACCAAATATGCTGCTGTTATTGTTCTGTTTCCATGGAACTGTGAATATGTTGCTGTTTGCAGCCAACATATTGAATGTGATGAGGTATAGCATCTTATCAAATCTGGAGTAGATTTACAGGGCTATTTTTTCACTGACCATAAGAAATAACATCTTGTTGGCAGAAATGCAGATGAAGCCACTGACAGCAATTATTGAGGAAAGACGCTGGCAATGGTTGGGACATGTGCTCCGAATGACTGACAACTCACTACCAAAAATAGCACTAAGATGGACACCATAGGGGAACAGAAGTAAGGGTAGACCAAAAGAGACGTGGAGAAGAACAACAGAAAGGATGTTGAGCAATAGAGGGCTCACCTGGGCAAGAGCAGAAAAAAAGGCGAAAGACAGGCATTTGTGGAAAACCCTTGCGGAAGCCCCATGTGCCCTAGGCAATTAAGATTCAGAGAGAGAGAGAGAGAGAGATTTTTCCAGTCCCAGAATAGAACTAAAAAAGCGGGGGAATGTACAGTGCTCTTTCAGCTAATTCAAATGCCATATAGACTGCAGTGATCCCTACCCCATTATCCTGGCTGGGGTTGTTTTTTGGGTACCAATGGAGAGGTAGGACAGGAACATATCAACTATCGGTTGCTGGCCACCATCTGAAACCACAAAACTAGAAATCATAGAAACCGAGTACGTGTAAGTTTTCTGTATTCCAGGCTGATGCATATGTTTGTTCAGTCGATCGAAGCAAAGACATGAGCAAGAGAAGACTATCCTCCGACATAAAAGATCGTGGTGGCCAACAAATTCAGGAAGAGCTTAATGAGGTAACTAGCAGGGAGATTCCCAAGGTTGCCTGGGGAGATGTGGATTAGGGTAAAACCTACCACTGTGTAAGAATTATTATTAGTTTGAAAACAGGAGCTTACATTATAACGTGTTGCCTAAAATATTTTGAATGGTTCCATTAAGTATGCACTATTATAATAATAAGCTATATTTGGGTCCATAACCATAACAAATAATTTGCAACTACTAAGATGCCTGATACAGAATTTGAATTTTCAGACTGATTCTGTCCAGCACTTGTCATGTAGTTTGTAACTTATTTGCAAGTCTGGGAAAACTCCTGCTTTAATTAAGTAAATCTTTGGATTCAACTATATTGCACATGCTGCACGGAAACAACTTAGACTTGCATCATAATCTAACAGGTGCCATGCCACCATTCTAAACCTATCACCTGCTTTGAAACAGATGTAACTGCAGTAATAACTGATACATCATCATCATCATCAGGTGCCGTGCCGACTGGCGTTGGCTATCATGCTTCTCCAGAGTACCCGATCCTTCATGCAGGCCATCAGTTCAGTTGGTGATCTCCTCTCACACCATCCCGTCAGACTGTCCAGTATCATTTCTCTTGGTCTTCCTCTTGATCTTCTTCCTTCTATTTTTCCTGTTGTTATAATATTTTCAATGCCCCCTCTTCTCATTGCATGTCCTATGAAAGTACATTGTCTCTCTCTTATCTTTCTGACAAGGTTTTTTGTCTCTCCAGCTCTTCTCATACATTCTTCATTAGTTATTTTTGCTGTGCAGGGGATTCGCAACATTCTTCTAATAAACCAAATTTCTGCTGCTTCCAATGATTTTTGTGCCGACTTGCCTATTGTCCATGATTCACTTCCATATAACTGATACATGGACTCATATTTGTAGCCAAATGTCAATTATTTCATGTTCCTACTAAAGTGTACTGCTCTTAAACAGGCACATAGTTCTTTTTCAGGTTGTGACTGTGGATTAACAGGCAGTATTTGCCTAAAGCCACCCTTCTAGACAACAACCAGCCTGATTCAAAGTACACAAAACAATATCCATTTAACAATAAAAATGAAACAAATTATGTGCAAAGAAAGCATATATGATTCACAATAAGCAGATGAAGTAAATGCAAAGAAAGGACATCTAATTCACAATAAAATATGAATAAATGAAGTGGACTGGGTGTGAAATAGCAAATGAAATAAAATAACTATAAACAAATTAATGGCAAAAAACCACATTTGTTCCACATTTAGCAATGACATTAAATGCAGGAAGACCATGTGCTGCAGTTTATCATAACTTCCTGTATGAAGATGAAAAACTAGACAGCCTTCACACATTGAATCAAATATGATATGAAAATATGTGTTAGCAAAAAGGCTGAGTTTAGCTAAACAAACCAAATTATTCCAAAGAAAGCGTAAAGATGAAAAAGGTATACTTGAAATATCATACAAAATTGTCAAAGCAGTGTGAAGTATTATTCTCCATGTTTGTGACATTTATTAGAAAAATTGATTTACTGACTGCCTTAATTATGCAAGGGTAAAGGTGATGGATGACTGTCCTAGCTATGCAGGAGGCTGTGGGTAATTATGATACATCAGTAATATATTTATCAATTTCTGATCCACAAAGTGCAAAATGTATGCTTAGAAAAGTCTAAAATCTAAGTCCTGCAAAAAATATAAGTTGTTTATAATTTTTGTTTGGATTCATGAACAGATGTTTATTTTTGTATCATTCAAACACACATGATAAATCTTGAAAATAAGTAAAAAATAAAAAAAAAAGATACATTTATTACTAGGGAACACAATGATACATATGAATATTCATATACTGTTGTATTTTTACAATGTTGTCAGACCAACAGAGGGCGGGACCTTCACCATGGTGAAGTTGTTGTAACTGGTCCGGGAAATCTGCACTCACAAATTAAACTGATAATGTTTGTCTGTTTATACAGATGGAGGGACGGCAATGAAAAGGTAGATTAATTGGCAAAATAAGGAATAACAAAATAACCATATGTGTGTAATTTCTCATAATTTACTTTGATTTTGTCAGTTTCTAAATCTGATACAGTCCATGTAGCAGGACATTAAAAATGAAGTACAGTATCAAAGTATGATGCTATGTGGTGCTAGTATAAACTGTAATGAATATTATATCAATAACTGTAATGTTTTTTTCAAGCAGAACTAGTCTGATGAGAACTGATTTTGTCTAGAATGTACTGCAAGACTGAGATAGCTTTGTGTATATGCATCTATTTCTATATTCTTTTTTGATTGTTGCTTTTGGCATCAGCTGCCGTTTTTTCCCCTGGGATATGATATCTCCAAATAACTTTTCTTACAATGTATAGTGGAACTACATGGTTTGAACTCATTATTCAGCTACATCTAACATTCTCCTCTTCTACAATCATAATCCCTCCCCACTAAGTTTCACTCCCTTCTCATTTGGCACACATAGTTCATAACCTCCTCACAGCATCACATTACAACCCCTCTACCCCAACTATAATCAACTATTTCACCTTCTCCCAGCTAGGCTACCATTGTATCACTCTCTCTCTCCCCTCCACGGTTTCCCCACCCACCACCCTCAGTTACAACCCGCCTATCACAAGTCTCCATTTAAGTATTCTCTACACTCCACCATGCACATTTCTGAACACGGTGTCTGACAAGCCACAGCCTCTTACAAGTTACAGCTAAGTGCTCTGTTCATTTTATTTCTTTTTTTTTTTTAACCTAGTATTCATGTAAATTTATACTTTTTCTTCTCTCTCTATTTCTTCATCCTGTGCATTTTTGTATGATTAAGGCTCATGCCAAAACATCACAACTGTGTATCTGTTAAGTAATAAAGCTGCTTCTACTTTTTTCCTGGTTTATACATTTTGGTATCACAGCTTTACTGCAGTGGCTTTATGTATAGTTATTTTTAATTCACTGCAAGGGCAGGTTGAACTGTGTGCTATTTTAACTTATTGTACGGATGGCTTTTCAGTCTCCAGTGTCTTGTTTTTGTTGTAAGATCTAACACTATTTAAAGCTCATTGTTATGCAAAAAAGGGGGATTAGACAAGGATGTGCACTGTCTCCTTGCTTTTATAACTTGTATACAGAGAAAATATTCAAGGACATTAGTGTGGTGCCTAGATTTATCACTGATGTAACAACAGTTAAAAGGCGCAGATATATAAATGACGGGAGCCGCAGATATGTTAATGACAGGAGCTGCAGATACGTAAATGACAGGAGCTGCAAATATATAAATGACAGGAACCACATATATGTAAATGACAGGAGCCACAGATATATAAATGACAGGAGCCACAGATATATAAATGACAGGAGCCAAAGATATGTAAATGACAGGAGCCGCAAATATATAAATGACACAGCATTGCTAGCAGAAAGTCTGGATGACTTACAGAATCTTGTGACACAAATAAACAACAAAAGCCAAAAATATGGATAAAATAGATATTAGAAAGACATATATCATGACAATCAATGGGGAAAAACAAAAAAACCATCTGTAAACATATATATAAATTGAGACATGCTGGAACAAGTGATACAATTCACATATTTCAGCCATATGATAAGAAATATGAAATGGAAATCAACAGAAGAATAGGAAATGGTCAAATTCTTATTTTATCTTATATCTTATATCCTTCCTGTGCCATTAAACATCACATAGGGCTCGCAAGATAGTTCACCAAGTTTTTTTGTGAGCTTTTCAACCTCATCGAGGGATTTTATGCCTACTAAACTGGCCTTTCTTAAACAATGTCCTCTTTAGAGTTTCACGTGATCGACCTCTTTTTCTTTGGCCTGTTGTGTTCCACTTGATATCTTGTTTTGGGATTCTCTGACTGTTTCTTCTCATCATGTGACTGACATATGCCCATCTCCTTTTCCTGATCACCCATGAGACTAGTTGCTGTTCAGTCATCTGCCTTATCTCTGCGTTTTATGGCCAATTTTGTAATGGCCAAATTACTTTCATCAAATTGAAAAAAAATTTTTAACATATAGCACAGTAACCAAAGCTGAGAGTCATCAAATGCAATGTAATACACACTTCACACTTTTCAATGGTATAGAAACATGGACATTAAATTAAAACATGGACAAGAAAATTGAGGCACTAGAAGTATGGATATACAGAAGCATAGGGCCAGTTCCAAGAACAAAGGAGGACACAGGAGAGTCCCATGAAACTGAAAATAGGAACAATGAAAAGCATAAGAACCAGACAGTTAAATATGTTGGTCATTAAACAATAATGAACACAACATTAGAGGGAGAAGTAAAAAGGAAAACGAGCAAGAGAATGACAACTATTGGTGGAAAACATTAAAAAATGAAATGGTTTGAGCCTGGACACTGTGAAAAATGAAGGACAGAGCAAGTTGGAGGACCACTGAAGTCAACCTTCACCTGGGATAGGACACAGGATGATGATGTCATGTTCTTTGTCTAAATAAGAATTATTTGTTCTTTTTCTCTGTTGATGCTGCTGGCTGTTATTCCGCATGTTGTATTAATGTTTCTTGATCCATTTTCCTTTGTAATATTTTTGTATGATTAAATAACAATATTAAAAAATACTGATATTACTTACAATGTAATCATTGAGATGCTGAAGACTGATTACAATGTAATCATTCTGATTTTTGTTTTCTCATGATGGTGCTAATCATTTAAAATCTAGGTCTTAGCAAAGTCAGTTTATAAAATGATAAACTAGACATATAAAAACAGCATTTCAGGATTTTTTGGGGATAAAATTCAGACCAATCATCATAAGGGATGGCTAGTTATGCACCAAGCATAGGCCACGTTCAGTTCATCAGTTTTTAAATGCTGGGACTTGCAAAATCTGTAACCCTTTTCCCAGGATTAAACCTGTCATTCTGTTAGGTTCTGATTGCAGCACAGTAGCTTCAACCATGTTTCCAGACCCTCTAGACCAGTGTTTCCCAGGCTTGTTCAGGCGGCCACCCCCTCTTCTCCCAGGTCACATCATCAGCTCCCCCTCCTCCTCCTATGTACTACTCATACAATGACCTGTTAAACTATAATATGCATTATACAACTTCAAACTTAAGCTAGCAAACCAGTTTATTTAACAGTATGAAGGAGTACACTTATAACTCAACTACTGCATTATTTTCTCAACTTTTAATGTGATGGATGACTTTCATATAGGGACACAAGTTTCTCAATATCACTTTGAAAAGTGCCAAGAAGGAAGGTACAAGGGGAAGTCACTAAGTAACTCGCAAATTGAAATATTTTATCAGTGGTAGTTATCAGGTAATATTTAAATATATCCTTAGATAGTATCATCATCCAACTTTATAATAGTTGTATGTAGGGGGCGCTGGGAGTTATGTGCGCATGCGCAAAGCAATAACAAAATGGCTACCCAACTGTTAGTGTGTACCAAAGAAGAACAGAAGTATAGTGCGATTTTTGTGGGCTAAAGGACATTCAGTTGAAGACATTCATAAAGAAATGATTACAGTTTATGCTGAAAAGTGTTTATCACGTAAAGCGGTCTATAACTGGGTAAAAGAATTTTCTCAGGGATGCACCGAAATTGTTGAAAAAGTCCGACTTGGCCGTCCTGTTCAGATTGCAAAAGAAGCGACTGTGCAACGTGTGAATTAGATTATCAGAGCTGATAGACGAGTAACGATAGACAGTGTAGCAAGTTTAGTCGGATGTTCACGTGGCTTAGCCTACAGAATAATGCATGAGCAGTTGAATTCTTGGAAAGTTTGCTCACGTTGGATACCCAGAGATCTGAATGATGAACCGATTTTGGTTTGTCGTTGCAGCGTTTCTGTCATTACGCATATGAAGGTGTAGACATGCCCCAAAGGATTATTACTGGAGACGAATCTTGGGTGCACCACTACCAACCCGAGTCAAAACGTGCCTCGATGCAATGGAAACACCCATCATCGCCATGAGCAAAAACAATTCAAGATTACGCCTTCTTCGGGGAAGGTTATGCTGACAGTGTTCTGAGATTATCAAGGAGTATTGTTAACCAAGTTCCAGAAGTATGGTGACAGTGTGAATTCTGTATCTTACTGTGAAGTTCTGTCGATGCTACGGGATGCAATTCGAAGAAAATGTCCTGGTCTGTTGACTAGAGGTGTGCTTCTCCTTCATGACAATACCAGACCACATACGGCTCGGTTAACCTAAGAGAAAATTAGCCAGGTGGGTTTGGAAGTTCTTGAACATCCACCGTATAATCCTGACTTAACTCCAAGTGATCTTCGCATGTTTGGTCCATTGAAAAACCACCTTGGCGGGAGAAGATTCTCGAGTGACGAAGAGGTGGAAACAGAAGTAAAAAAAAAAAAAAAAGTTCAGAAATCGGACTCCCGATTTTTAAGCCATGTGTATTGCATCACTGATTACACTGTGGGACAAAAGTATCAGTGTTGGTGGCGATTACGTTGAGAAATAGGGGAATAATGTAGGTTAAAAAATTTAAAGTTTTCAAATTACTGTCGCATTTAGTTTTTTGTAAAGGCATTTGCGAGTTACTTAGTGACTTTCCCTCGTATTACTGCCCCTGTCTGCTGCTTCATTTTTCCTGAACTCCCCCCCCCCCCCCCCACCCACTGTCCCTTTTCTTCCACTGCCCCCTCCCACCTGGACCTTTCCGATGGCCCCGGGGGGGGGGGGGTGAGGGTTATCGCCCACTTTGGGAAATACTGCTCTTGACAGATCCAAATGTGTAGGTCTGTATTCTGAATAGTACTAATGAATTAGCTGAGGAATCTATAGTCAATCTTCCATGGGTGTTTGCGTGGTCAGTCGTTAATTAAAACATGATGGCATGCATTTATAGCTGATGAAACACATGAAACTCAAAATCACAAGCCATACCTGTTTAGCTCCACTGAAGTCTGAACTGATTTTGAACTGATTTTCACTTATCTCTACTGAGTTGTTGAATTGTCTGTACTTGAAGTGTCTGTACTTGAGATTACAGATACATGATTACGTCTGTAAATTGGCATGTCTAACTGCATGTTGAAGAACACGACAGTTAGTGTACTAATTATATTTTAAAAATTAAAAACTACTTAATTACTTATTAAGATGCGAACGAAGAAGAAGACTTAAGATAAAGATCAGCCCGCAAATACACCTGTGTTCAAAACAAGCAGAAATGTTGAAAGAAACAAACACTCATTCATTCATTTGCATGTCCCTTGTGGAACTTTGCCTCCCAAACAGCACTCCTGTAGGCCTCTCGGTTGTGAGCAAGATGGCCTGCCGCTGATGCATCCATTTGCAGATCATCAACGATGTCTTGCAGCCATCTTCGTTTTGGTCTTCCTCTCTTTCTTTTTCCCATTATGTATCCTTCCAATACGGTCTTCTCTAAATTATCATGACGTTTAATGTGTCCAAAATATTTAAGTTTTCTCTCTTTAATCTTCTTTACTAGCCAGCCTTCTTCAGTATTAAGCTCGTAGTAGTATAGATATATTTAAACAAACACTGGAGAGTTCAAATTTGCTATTTGTGTGAATAATGGAACTTGCAGATAAAATTAAACTTCAGGGGAATATATCCCACCAAAACAGTGATTTTTCTGTGTAGGATAAGTTAAATATTAAAGAGGCTTCTATTAGTGCATATCTTCTTTTATGCATATATTCTTTTATATTTATCGTCCAAATGTTACTGAAGCTTTCACCATTACAGAGGGAGTTCTTAAGGTTTCTTTTTATTTCAAGGATCCACTTTGAGAAGCCGAATGACTTATTATATGAAAAAATGTATCTGAATTTTAAAAATATATACACCATTATATAAGAGCTCCTATCTTATAGAAATTCAGTAAAATAAATTATTTTAATGCTTATTATCTAGACATTGACACAAGCAATCGTCAGGTGCCTGGAAATAGCCTCAGAAAAAGGCTTTCGGAGCATTGCAATACCAGCCTTAGGGATGGGACGACAGCATTACCCGCCTCATAATGTTGCTATGAGCATCTTGGTTGCCATACTACAGTTCGTCACAGATAACCCAGACTCTTCTGTGTGCAGTATTCAAATTGTTGTACACGACAAAGAGTTCGGCTCAGTTAAGATTTGTATATTTCTTCCTTTCTAATTAATTTTTTTTTTCAGCCATCATTAAATATAACAGCTTTGGATGTTTTAAAATTTCCTTTCAAATACTTTTTTGTGTAATGACTTCTTTAGCAAAGTATTTCTTGTTGTAAGTTGTCTTCTTCTTCTTCTTCTTCGTTCGCTTCTACCACCAAGACCGCCCCGTGATCCTACTGAATTTACGCCTGTGGTCCTTGATAGGTCCCGTGGTCCCTCTGTGGTCTCCGAAAGGACCACATGAGATCCCCGAGAGGACCACACGAAGTTCAGAGTATCGCTGGGCTTGAGCCTGTATTCTTGGTGGGTCTCAGATGCGGGATTGTGTGACACCGTGGTTTTCGTTGCACCAGTTTAATCTAGAGTTTGACTTTCTCACCGGAAAACCTCGACGTGTTTTTGATATCAGCATATCCCCTCTGGGTGAAGGGTGGTAGCTCATCCAGGCTAGAGTTGAACCTTCTCACCGGAAAACCTCAAGTGTTTTGAGATACCCGTGTATCACCGGCGGGTGAGAAGTGGTTGCCCATCCAGTCCAATGTTGTATAAATCTCACAGGAAAACCTCAGCGTGATTAGGATACACATACATCCCCGTCGGGTGAGAGGTGGTTGCCCATCTAGACTGCCCTGGTCCAGTGTCTCCGACTTCAGCATTTTGTGGTTGTGGCCACTACCAGGACGGAGCTTTTGTCCAAGAGGACGAATCCTCGCCACTAGTGACTTCTACCACTGGGTTGAGCCGATTTAGGCTTATCCCAGTGTGGGAGTATTTAGGACGTGACCGACCTCTAGAGTGGAGGTACAGTGACATGCGTAGCCATCAAGTTTCATCCCTAGTGTAAGCCGGTTTAGGCATATTTCACTAGTAGGTGTGTATATCGGACGTGACCAACCTCTAGAGCGGAGGTACCGTGACATGCGTAACCATCAAGTTTCACCTTTGGTGTAAGCCGGTTTAGGCATATTTCACCAGTATGGGTGTATTTCGGACGTGGCCGGCCTCTAGAGCAGAGGTGCGTGGTATGAGTAGCTCTCACTTTATCCTTTCCATCACCTTTTCACATCGGCGCCACACAGCAACCCTAATTGCTTTTTCTGCAGTTTCTTCCTTGGCAGGGAGGAGTTTCACATCCGAAGAATCTCGCCAGCAGTGTCTTAACCCCTGGGTTAAGCCAGTTCAGGCAATTCGCCCGGTATAAGTGCATATGGGACGTGGCCGACCTTCAGAGCAGAGGTGCCGTGACTTGAGCAGTCCTGACTTCGAGACCACTTCACTCACTCCTTTCTTTCACCTTTTCCACAGTGCCACACGGCAACCCATGATTGCACCTTTCTTCACTGGCCGGGAGGAGCCCCACTCCACGTACAGCAGCTGAAGAATATCGCCAGCAACGGTAGATGAGCTACCAAACATGACTCTAATCTACCCGAAGCGTCTGGTTTTCAGGCACCAGATATTCACCTTCGTCCCTTCTCCTGTCAGTTTGAACAGTTCCACCACGAGAAGGCCAGGAGCTGGACTTGACTATCAGATGCTATTTGAGACGCACGCCTGTGATACACTTCATTGGGGTGGAGAGCATATCCACCACCCCACCTCAGGCAATGACAGTCTTAGAACCTAAGTTGTCTTCAGAATGAATAATTTCATTTTTTGGACATTAAGGTTTCTTTCAATTTCAGATTCAGCTTCACAAAGTAAAATTCCTGGCTCCAAATTCTTTAACAATTTTTGGATGTTATGTTGTGAAATCCCCCGTGTGGTACCCGGGATCTGCAAAGAATAGGACCACTGTACCCTACCATGCATGATCGTAAAAGGCGACTAAGGAGGGTTCAGCATAGGGCCAGCAACCCTATCTGGTAAAAAACTATCAGACTGCTACAGAAACAGAAGCAAGGGAAAAAGCAAATGCAGGTGGAAGGAGAAATGCGTATCAGGAAACTGAGCCCATGAAGGTTGTGGATGAAAGCCAGCCACTGGAAGTCCCCAGCCCGACTGCAGACCTCCTGGAACCTAAACAAAAGATGCAAATAGGCAGCTGGAATGTAAGAACACTAAACCAGACTGGAAAACTAGCACAAACCATCAAGGAAATGCACAGATACAAACTAGACATACTAGGAATACAAGAAGCAAGATGGACAGGACAAGGCAGAAGGAAATTAACAACACAGCACACAGAAGATACAATAATATGGTCAGGTAAAGAAGATCTTCATGAAGGAGGAGTAGCATTGATTATAACAAAAGAAGCATCAAGAGCATTGCTGAAATGGACCCCAATAAATGAGAGATTATTATATGCACGGTTCAACTCAAGATTCACGAAGCTGTCTATTATAGTTTGTTATGCACCAACAGAAGCAGCTGAAGAGGAATTAAAAGAAGATTTTTATAACAGCCTCCAAGCCACAGTAGAAACAATACCCAAGCATGATATGCTACTCATCTTGGGCGACTTCAATGCAAAAGTAGGTGAAGGAAATGAAGATAGAAGAAGAATCATGGGAAGAGAAGGAATCGGAGAAATAAATGAAAATGGAGAAAGACTGTGCAGTTTCTGCGAAGAAAACATGATGACCATCGGAGGGACAATTTTCCAACACAAAAACATCCATAAGGTGACTTGGAGGTCACCAGATAAAACCACAGAAAACCAAATCGATCACATACTAATAAACAACAAGTGGAAACGGTCACTACAAGATGTGCGAGCAAGGAAAGGAGCAGATATAGGAAGTGATCACAACCTTCTGGTAGCAAAAATAAAACTAAAATTAAGGAAAGCCAGAATCGGAGACACAGAAAGATACATTTTGATACAAGAAAACTGATAGACCAGCAAACAAGAAATGAATTCTCAATAATTCTTAAGAACCGCTTCAGTGTCCTACAAGACGAAGCAGAAATGTCCATATTAGAGTTCAATAAAACACTACAGGAAACAGCAAAAGAGGTGCTGGGATATCGGAAAAGGAGAAAAGAGGAATGGATAAGTGAGACCACATGGGAAAAGATAGAGCAAAGAAAAGAAATCAAGAAAAAATTACTGAACACCAAATCACAACGGCTTAAAGAACGAGTTTTAAGTAATTATGCACAAAAAGACAAAGAAGTGAAGGAATCATGCCGTCAAGATAAACGTCAATATTATGACAACTTAGCAGAAACAGCAGAGAAAGCAGCATATACAAATGACATGAAAACCATATATAAAATCACAAAGCAGATGACAGGTAACTTCAATACAAGATGTGAAAGTGCAGTAAGAACACAAAATGGACAACTGGTCAGTGGAGAAAGAGAAAAAATTGAAAGATGGAGGGAACACTTTAACACCCTACTAAACAGAACACAAGCAGCACAAGCAATAGATATACCTGAAGCAAAAGCGGAACTAAACATCAATACAGGACCAATAACAATAAATGAAGTAAAGAGGCGATAAAGATGCTAAAATCAGACAGGGCACCAGGTGAAGATGAAGTGACTGCTGAGATGTTGAAAGCAGAAGAAACAGAAACACCAAAACAACTTTGCCGGATATTACAACAAATTTGGGATTTAGAAAAAGCCCCAGAGGAGTGGAAAACTGGTCTTATAGTAAAACTACCAAAGAAGGGTGACCTCAGAGATTGCGGGAACTGGAGAGGCATTACCCTACTGCCACTCACTAGTAAAGTATTTTGCAGAATAATCATCAACAGAATTGTACCAACACTTGAGGAAAAACTTCGGAAAGAGCAGGCAGGATTTAGGAAAGGAAGATCATGCATAGACCATATATTTGTACTTAGACAAATATTAGAACAGGCAAATGAGTGGCATAGCACAACATATGCATTATTCATAGATTTTGAGAAAGCCTTTGACAGTGTCAACAGAGATGCACTGTGGAAAATCCTAAGATGGCATGGCCTCCCCCATAAAATAGTTAATGTAATCAAAGCCCTATACGAGGGTTTTCAGTGCAAAGTTATCTGTGGAGAACATACCTCCAGCAGCTTTAGGGTACAAACAGGAGTGAAACAGGGATGTGTACTATCACCAACATTATTTATCTTGGCAGTAGACTGGTTAATGAAGGAGGCAACATCAGACAAACGCAGAGGATTACAATGGACCCTTGACACAGTGCTGGAGGACCTTGACTTTGCGGACGACATTTGTCTATTATCAAGCAGTCACAAAGATATGCAAGATAAAATAAACAAGTTAACCCAGAATGCAAACAACATAGGACTAAAGATCAACGTAGGAAAGACAAAGTTAATGAAGCAAAATGTGAACAACAGAAATGTACTCAGAGTAGATAACAAGTTAGTGGAGGAGGTCAACGAATTTGTATACCTTGGCAGCAGAGTAGTAGAAAATGGAGACAGCACAGAGGACATCAACAGCAGACTTACTAGAGCAAACCAGGCTTTTGCAATGCTACAGAATATATGGAAATCAAATAAACTAAGCATAAATATGAAAATCAGGATATTTAAGAGTAATGTTCTAAGTGTACTACTCTATGGAAGTGAATGCTGGAAAATCACCAAAACCATAGAAAACAAGTTGAATTCTTTCCAGACTAAATGTTTACGTAGAATTAAAAAAATATTTTGGCCAAACACCATAAGAAATAACATCTTATTGGCAGAAATGCAGATGAAACCACTGACAACAATTATTGAGGAAAGACGCTGGCGATGGTTGGGACATGTGCTCCGAATGACTGACAACTCACTACCAAAAATAGCACTAAGATGGACACCACAGGGGAGCAGAAGTAAGGGTAGACCAAAAGAGACATGGAGAAGAACAACAGAAAGGATGTTGAGCAATAGAGGGCTCACCTGGGCAAGAGCAGAAAAAAAGGCGAAAGACAGGCATTTGTGGAAAACCCTTGCGGAAGCCCCATGTGCCCTGGGCACTTAAGGTTCAGAGAGAGAGAGAGATGTTGTGAAATAACGTTTTTTCCCCACATGATCTATATCTGTTTCACATGTAAAGACTGCTGTATGTAGATTAACATTTCTCTCCAATTTGAAGAGTTGGTGTAAGATTGTGCTGTCTTTATTTTAGAAAGTCAATATCACTGGAGGACATATCCTGTTGTTCTCCTTTTCAGCAAAAACATCTGACTGCATATTTAAAACATTCCTATGTAATATTTCAGCCAAAGTGACTGAGTATCAGGCTGACTGTTTTTAACTTGATGCCCTCTTGTGAACAGAAACTTACATCTTACATCCGTCCTATGCCATTAAATGTCACAAGGGCTCGCATGGTAATTCACCAAGTTTTCCTGTTTTCGGCGAGCTTTTCAATCTCATCAAGGGATTTTATGCCTACTAATTTGGCCTCTCTTAACAGTGTCCTCTTTAGAATTTCAAGTGGTCAGCCTCTTTTTCTTTGCCCTATTGTGTTCCACTTGATAACTTGTTTTTGTTTTGGATTCTCTGATTCTTTCTTCAATTTATTGTTCAATTTGAAAAAAAAAATTGTTCAATTTGAACAGAAACTGCCTCTGGCAAATTGCTCTGGACATTTTTGTGGCCATTTTTTTTTTTTTTAGTTTCTTTGCTTTTGTCATTATTGTCTGAACATCTTCAATCACGAGTTTGTATTTTGAAAGTATTTCAGTATCACATGAAACTGAATCTTTCAGCCAATTGTAGAAAAACAGTGTTTCATCATCCTATATATGCTCTATGTTGATTTCACGCTGCATTTGTTATGTTTAAACTATCTTATTTTGCATATCAAGAAGGATAATATCCACTGCTGATAAGTAAAGAATAATTAAATCTATGTAACGAATAATTAAATCTATGTAACAAATATTTACAATAACAGTGAGGATGTTCACTGCTTGTGCAGACTGCACTGATGCTTGAGGGAGTATGGAAGAAAACGGAACTGGTTTCCAAAATGAAAAATGCTTCATTTAACTCTGAATTTATTGTATGATTATGAACATAGTTTTGAAAAATAAATTTAAAAAATGTCACAAAACCCTCTATGTTCCTTTTAGCAACACACTAGGTGTGTTGCGAAACACAGGCTTAAGGACCCTTCTTGTAACTGCCTCTTGTCATTAAATGCACAACAAAAGTTGATTAGTTAATTCTTATATATATATATTTTTTTTGGGTTAAATTCTGTGATATTCATCGTTTTTATCTCCTTTCTTGAATTTTTAGCAAGAGAAAATACACTCTCGGTTTGCTAGGCTGTCTCATCGTCACCAGAGGCCCTTTAACCAGCCATTTCCAGGTTGATCAGGGTTGGCCTTCATGGCTACCCTATCAGCCCCATGGGATAAACCCACACTATACTTCACCCAGCTCAGCGGCCTTCAACTTTTCTGTTATTGGAACCAACTGATACCAACTTTTCTGTCAATGGCAAGGACACGGGTTTTTCTGTGGGAGAAAGGAAAAGAAAAAGCAGCTAACATCAGTAGGACAGATAAGATAATAAATGATAACATAAGATAAATGATAGGAACTACATCATGCCTACGATACATACAAAAACAAAGAATTAAATGGTTTGGCCACAGAGAATGATGCACCCGCAGCCAGCTGCAAGTGCCTTCAACCAAAGAACTACAGGACATAAATCAAAAGGAAGACCTCAAAAAAAAAAGATGGATAGATGGAGTTATAGAAACACTCACGAACTACGCCATGAGGTCACTCATAAGGCCCAAAAATGCCACCTGCATCTCCCCTCAACACCTCATGGAAGGATAAAGTAAAGTAAATTAAGATACTCATCACAGCCTTTAAAAAAAAAAAAAAAAGTCTTTTAAATGCATAAATTCATGTCTTCACAGACATTCCGTCATACTTGCGAGGCTTACTTGAAAGGTGTAGAAGGAGGAAGAGCAATGACTAATGCAAACCAAACCAATATAGGAACTGTAAACAGAACAAAAGAAAGTCAAAATGGTAATTGGTCACCTTTTTCAACATTGTAGTTGTATGCAGCAGCAGCGTATCAGAAAACAGAATAATATATACCGTAGACATGATCATCCTTGACACTTTCGATGACTTCTGTATGATTTTTATAACCATTTATGTTATTTTTACATCTTTCCTGTGCTGTTAAATGTCACATAGGGCTCATATGGTAGTTCGCCAAGTTTTCCTGTTTTCGGCTAGTTTTTCAAACTCATCAGGGGATTTTATGCTTGCTAATTCAGCCTCTTTTAACAATGTCCTCTTTAGAGTTTCATGTGGCTGACCTCTTTTTCTTCGGCCTGTTGTGTTCCACTTAATAGCTTTTATTGAGATTGTTTCTTTTCATCACGTAACCAATTTATGTCCATCTCCTTTTTTCTGATCGCCAATGAGACAGATTGTTGTTCACTCATCTATGTTACTCTTGAATTTGTTCCACTTTATACCGAATATTTTCCTTAGGCATTTGTTTTCAAAAGAGTCTAATTTGTTGTCTCTTTCTTTAGTTGTTTTCCAGCTTTTGCATGCATAAATTAGGGAGGATATTACATTCAGGTTATTCCACACATGAATATCAGTATATAAATTTCAGTATCACTAGATGCCAAAAGTGTTAACATAATACAGACATTTACAGACATAGTTGGAGCAAGAAATTAGTCTATGGCCTATCTGTAGAAAGTTTGGCAATAAGACATCTGAATTGGCATGACTCATCATATTAAAGCACCAAAAATGTGATGAATGTATGACAAGTGGTTATGACAAATCAAGTTGGTAAATCCAAGTAGCTAAGAATGAAACTTTCAGTTACAAAAAACTTAGGGAATAAAGTAAAAGGACACCCAGGATAAAAATGAACAGTACTAAGGGAGATAAATATATTTACATCTGTGTTCTTGTCTTGTAAACAGATCAAGATAATGGTACTCAGGCAACCTGCAGCCAAGAAACCTTTAAGCAGACAACTGTACATGGAAATCTCCTGTCTGTTTCCAAAAGTCTTGGTCCTGTTGCAGTGAATGCAGGCGTAGGTGTCAGCTTGTCAAACATGACTGTGGGCCTTAAAGGGGAACTTGTTGTCGATCTGAGCAAGTATGTGCCACGACCTGTAAAAGTATTTATACAGAAAGTACGAGATTTGTTCTAACTTCAAACAGCAGAGAACCTGTTCTCTGACCAGATGTTTATAGATGAATGATGTTTTCATATGTATTTAAATGTTTATTTGCCATTATGCTCGTATGCACTGTTTGTAGAAGAGTGGCATGGTATAACATTGTAGATCTCGCTTTTCATCGTGTCTACCTTTTCTATTCGTCTTTTCTATTTTGTTTATATGTGTCAACGTCCAGTCACCACTTTGTTATCACAGGGCCATCCTACTTTCTGGCATCCTTCCTTTGTATTACCTATATCTCATCGTCACTGTCTCATCTTTTTCTATTCACTGTTTACTTTTGTTTGTGTCTTGTTCTAGTGTCATGGAAGTTTTACACCTTTCTCTTCCTTTTTCCGCCTACTTTTCTCTGTCACTATTTGATGTTACTATTTTCTTTACAGTATATTTTCATAATCATATTCATTAATAATAATAATAACAACAATAATCATTACTTACAAGGTCATGCTATAATGGTACCAAAGAGATGAGGATGTCCATTGTTTAATTTGCGGTGTTTGGTTAAACTTAGCCTTCTTTTCTCTGTATCCAGGAGAGTTTAGTAGTATTTCTTCTGTCTGTCTGTTTCTGTGTGTGTTTGTGTGTTTGTTTGGTTCTATTTTCATTTCCTCCTAATCTAATCATTTAATTTTAGAAAATTACCATTTTCTTGAACGATTTTTAGGTGTGTAGGATTACTTCTCTTTAATAATTTCTAGGTATGTACAGTAGAATGACCTTTTTTTAAAAATTATTTCAAGGTGTTTAAGATTGTCTTGTCTTGTCTTGTCTTGTCATGTCTTGTCTTGTCTTGTCTTGTCTTGCCTTGCCTTGCCTTGTCTTGCCATGTCTTGTCTTGTCTTGTTTTGTCTTGTCTTGTCTTGCCCTTCCTCATTTACTGCTAGGTGTAGAGGTGAAGTGTAATTGTCTCCCAATGGCTCGCCTGTTGGCTTCATTTGTGACAGATCTAGCAAATCGGTGAGGTGTCCAGTGCTCATAGATATAATATGAAGTGCAATAGGAACAAGGACAAAATAGGTACCATCAACATGTGTGAAGCAAACAACAAACTAGATGACTTGGTTGAAACAATTATACTGTATTTTCGTAAATTATTTCTCTGTGTATAGGATTAGCTTTTCTTGAATAATTTATATGTGTATAGGCATCAGATTTTGCTAAAAGATAAATCATATTAAAAAATATCATAAATGAGTTATTCTTTTAATCATATTTTTATCGTTCATTTAAAAAAAAAATCTCACAGATGAATTATTCTTTTATGCATGTCTTTTATTTTTCAAAGTGTGTAATGTAAATGTTTTATTTATTATTACACTGAATTTATTATTACACTATATTACACACAAAGATATGTAGCAAAGTTTGTTTATCTTTTTATTGTCAAAGAGTATCATATTAGCTATGGTTGATAGAAAAATCCTAATATTTCGCCTTGAACTTGCAGATATCCTTTTTTTTTTTCTTTCATTCTTCTGTTGTGGATTTGTTTGAGGTTTTTTTTTTTTTCAAATTCATGGAGCTGACCTTTGCATATTTTATTTTCCCTTCATTCATGGACAGCATTGTCTGCAGTGCACTTTAGTGTGCCTGGCCATGCAGAAATAATCCGTCTCTGGAGAACGCTTTTTTTTTTTCAGTGCTAGTTTTATGGCTGGGTCTGCTAGAGGGCGCGCTGGTCATAAAACTACAACCTTCGTGGAGAGAGGACAGCCCACTTTTATGCTTGACTACTTTACCACCCCTACCCCCACCCCCCCCCTCCCCGTAATCATTACTGTTTTAACAAGTTTCATTGCATTTGGTGTAACAACAATAATCATTACTTACAAGGTCATGCTATAATGGTACCAAAGAGATGAGGATGTGCATTGTTTAATTTGCAGTGTTTTGTTAAACTTAGCCTTCTTTTCTCTGTATCCAGGAGAGTTTAGTGGCATTTCTTCTGTCTGTCTGTTTCTGTGTGCGTTTGTGTGTTTGTTTGGTTCTATTTTCATTTCCTCCTAATCTAATCATTTAATGTTAGAAAATTACCATTTTCTTGAACGATTTTTAGGTGTGTAGGATTACTTCTCTTTAATAATTTCTAGGTATGTACAGTAGAATGACCTTTTTTTAAAAATTATTTCAAGGTGTTTAAGATTGTCTTGTCTTGTCTTGTCTTGTCATGTCTTGTCTTGTCTTGTCTTGTCTTGCCTTGCCTTGCCTTGTCTTGCCATGTCTTGTCTTGTCTTGTTTTGTCTTGTCTTGTCTTGCCCTTCCTCATTTACTGCTAGGTGTAGAGGTGAAGTGTAATTGTCTCCCAATGGCTCGCCTGTTGGCTTCATTTGTGACAGATCTAGCAAATCGGTGAGGTGTCCAGTGCTCATAGATATAATATGAAGTGCAATAGGAACAAGGACAAAATAGGTACCATCAACATGTGTGAAGCAAACAACAAACTAGATGACTTGGTTGAAACAATTATACTGTATTTTCGTAAATTATTTCTCTGTGTATAGGATTAGCTTTTCTTGAATAATTTATATGTGTATAGGCATCAGATTTTGCTAAAAGATAAATCATATTAAAAAATATCATAAATGAGTTATTCTTTTAATCATATTTTTATCGTTCATTTAAAAAAAAAATCTCACAGATGAATTATTCTTTTATGCATGTCTTTTATTTTTCAAAGTGTGTAATGTAAATGTTTTATTTATTATTACACTGAATTTATTATTACACTATATTACACACAAAGATATGTAGCAAAGTTTGTTTATCTTTTTATTGTCAAAGAGTATCATATTAGCTATGGTTGATAGAAAAATCCTAATATTTCGCCTTGAACTTGCAGATATCCTTTTTTTTTTTCTTTCATTCTTCTGTTGTGGATTTGTTTGAGGTTTTTTTTTTTTTCAAATTCATGGAGCTGACCTTTGCATATTTTATTTTCCCTTCATTCATGGACAGCATTGTCTGCAGTGCACTTTAGTGTGCCTGGCCATGCAGAAATAATCCGTCTCTGGAGAACGCTTTTTTTTTTTCAGTGCTAGTTTTATGGCTGGGTCTGCTAGAGGGCGCGCTGGTCATAAAACTACAACCTTCATGGAGAGAGGACAGCCCACTTTTATGCTTGACTACTTTACCACCCCCACCCCCCCCCCCCCCCCCTCCCCGTAATCATTACTGTTTTAACAAGTTTCATTGCATTTGGTGTAACAACAATAATCATTACTTACAAGGTCATGCTATAATGGTACCAAAGAGATGAGGATGTGCATTGTTTAATTTGCAGTGTTTTGTTAAACTTAGCCTTCTTTTCTCTGTATCCAGGAGAGTTTAGTGGCATTTCTTCTGTCTGTCTGTTTCTGTGTGCGTTTGTGTGTTTGTTTGGTTCTATTTTCATTTCCTCCTAATCTAATCATTTAATGTTAGAAAATTACCATTTTCTTGAACGATTTTTAGGTGTGTAGGATTACTTCTCTTTAATAATTTCTAGGTATGTACAGTAGAATGACCTTTTTTTAAAAATTATTTCAAGGTGTTTAAGATTGTCTTGTCTTGTCTTGTCTTGTCATGTCTTGTCTTGTCTTGTCTTGTCTTGCCTTGCCTTGCCTTGTCTTGCCATGTCTTGTCTTGTCTTGTTTTGTCTTGTCTTGTCTTGCCCTTCCTCATTTACTGCTAGGTGTAGAGGTGAAGTGTAATTGTCTCCCAATGGCTCGCCTGTTGGCTTCATTTGTGACAGATCTAGCAAATCGGTGAGGTGTCCAGTGCTCATAGATATAATATGAAGTGCAATAGGAACAAGGACAAAATAGGTACCATCAACATGTGTGAAGCAAACAACAAACTAGATGACTTGGTTGAAACAATTATACTGTATTTTTGTAAATTATTTCTCTGTGTATAGCATTAGCTTTTCTTGAATAATTTATATGTGTATAGGCATCAGATTTTTCTAAAAGATAAATCATATTAAAAAATATCATAAATGAGTTATTCTTTTAATCATATTTTTATCGTTCATTTAAAAAAAAAATCTCACAGATGAATTATTCTTTTATGCATGTCTTTTATTTTTCAAAGTGTGTAATGTAAATGTTTTATTTATTATTACACTGAATTTATTATTACACTATATTACACTGAATTTATTATTACACTATATTACACACAAAGATATGTAGCAAAGTTTGTTTATCTTTTTATTGTCAAAGAGTATCATATTAGCTATGGTTGATAGAAAAATCCTAATATTTCAGCCTTGAACTTGCAGATATCCTTTTTTTTTTCATTCTTCTGCTGTGGATTTGTTTGAGGTTTTTTTTTTCAAATTCATGGAGCTGACCTTTGCATATTTTATTTTCCCTTCATTCATGGACAGCATTGTCTGCAGTGCACTTTAGTGTGCCTGGCCATGCAGAAATAATCCGTCTCTGGAGAACGCTTTTTTTTTTTCAGTGCTAGTTTTATGGCTGGGTCTGCTAGAGGGCGCGCTGGTCATAAAACTACAACCTTCATGGAGAGAGGACAGCCCACTTTTATGCTTGACTACTTTACCACCCCCACCCCCACCCCCCCCCCCCCTTCCCCGTAATCATTACTGTTTTAACAAGTTTCATTGCATTTGGTGTAAAATTTTTGAAGTATTTAATCTTGATGTTACTAGTTACTGTAGACTGATGGAGATGTTGTGGTGGAGACTGAAGCACTATTGATATATCCAGAATGCAAAAACAATGATCTTTTCTAAGTAACTAATTTTGGTAAATTCTCAGAATTCATAATACTCTACTATAGACAGTCTCATAAGGTAGCTTATTGCTAGTCACAATATAATACTCATCTTTTTATACTGCTTTTTCCATTATTATTTTTTTTTTACAAATCATTCATGGAAATATATTTTTTATTTTCTTTCCCTAGTTCTCTGTCCTGTATGTTTGATTAAGGTGCAAAATGAAATGTTACAAACTGTGTGGTTGTTAATTAACAAACCTGTTCCTATTTTTGTTTCAAGTAGTTTTAACACTGAGATATTCCAGATTCATTTTCTTTCACCATGTCAAGAAATTTCTGCTCAAATACAATACAGTTCTTTGTTCAGGTCCTGTATCATATCATTGGACCTACTGTATATTGGTTTTTCTTGTTTTTTTAAAAATTTTTTATTTCAATTGGATCATAGAAGAAGAAGATGTCTATTCAAAATGTTTAGTATACCAAAGTATTAAGATGATTTTAATGAGAAAAAGATGCTCTTGTGAATTTTTTTTTTTATCTTCTGCAATAAAATTATCAAATTTCAGACATTCATTTACTTATTAGTTTGCAACTGAAACTATTCTGTCTCTATTTACAGCCTTTTTTTTTGTATCATTCTTTCACATTGGTCAAACTAATGTTGTTGCTATTGTTGTTAACCAATAGTAGAGGGGTTTATTTATATACCCCATGATGATGATGACAACTGGCTAGCACTGCTTTCCACACTAACATAAAGTAGCACAGTGCCCTCCAACCCGTGTCGGACTCTTCAACAAGCTTCATCCTTGCGAAGGTTATATATCAATCCTAAACTCATTTAACATATCAATCCTAAACTCATTTAACATATCAATCCTAAATTCATTTAACATATCAATTCTAAACTCATTTAGCATATCAATCCTAAACTCATTTAACATATCAATCCTAAACTTATTTAACATATTAATCCTAAACTTATTTAACATATCAATCCTAAACTCATTTAACATATCAATCCTAAACTCATTTAAGAGGCTGTTGGGTGCAGCTTTGATAAACTAAGACAAAGTCTTGACAACCTGTGATAGGATGGATGTCTCTCTGCTCACACTAACAACTTTTGTATGTTCTTAAACCCAGCTGTAGAAATGGGTACTCGATTTCTTCTGGAGTTGGGGAAGGAAAGGCAGCCAGGCGTGATACTGACCCTCTAGTGTGCTGACAGGTCAAGGAAAATATGGGCACTAACACCATATCCCTATGTGCCTCTAAGGCATGACAGGGTTACCTTTACTTTACTTTTTACTTCAAACACTAAAATAGGTCTTTTAATAACTGAAATCGGAGGCTGATTTTGTTCAACAGTTGAATGGCATCATATGTCAAAACAAAAAAACAAAAAAAAGTCCAAACACCTTCACTTAAAATCAATGTCTTTGGCCCTTTCTTCCTTTTTTTCCAAAGTGAAAAAGTCATATATATCCAAAACAGCATGAAAATGATCTTTTTAATGAAATTATTAATTGGCTGAGAATGATGCTCAGCAAACAAACATACTTGGGGCACTTCCATTAGATTCTTGCTATAAATATACCTGCATACAGAAAAACAGAAATTATTCACTAAGATCTTGCAAATTACCACCCTTGATCCATTGCTGCTCAAGAATCAGAATCCACTGATTTAATACTACCTGGAATTGCCATAGACTTTATAATGAAAAAGATGCTGTACAGGTAAAACCAGCATTGATTGGGTACATGGGACCCAAATAGAAGATCTTGATTTTGCAGATAATATAACTCTTATCAGTCACAATGTAAAATCTATGCAGGAAAAACAGATTCTCTGTTTTCCTTGGCTAGCAAAATAGGTCTTGAAATTAACAAAGACAAAACAAAAATAATGAAACTTCTCATTAATCAAGAAGGAAAAATATATGTAGAAGGAACAGTTGTTGATGAAGTAAACCAATTTGCATACCTTGGCAGCTACACAGACCAGGATGGTGACACCAGGAAGGAAGTTAGAATTCAAATTGCAAAAGCAGCATTGTCCTTAAAAAATCTTGAGAATGTATGGAATTCAAAAGTTATAAGCGCAAAAAACCAAGTTAAGATTATTCAATTCAAATGTGATATCCACCCTCATTTATGCATGTGAAAGCTGGAAATCAACTAAAGAAATAGACGAGAAATTAGACTATTTTGAAAACAAATGCCTAAGGAAAATACTTGGTATAAAATGGAACGAATTTAAAAACAACGCAGAGATAAGACAGGTGAGCAAACAACAACCTGTCTCATGGGTGATCAGAAAAAGAAGATGAACATATGTAGGCCATGTGATGAGAAGAAACAGAGAATACCAAAACAAGCTATCAAGTGGAACACAACAGGCCAAAGAAAAAGAGGTCGACCACGTGAAACTCTAAAGAGGACATTGTTAAGAGAAGCCAGTTTAGTGGGCATAAAATTCCTTGGTGAAGTTGAAAAACTTGCAGAAAACAGGAAAACTTGGCAGACAACCATGCGAGCCCTACGTGACGTTCAATGGCACGGGAAGGATGTAGGAAGATGTAAGATCTGGCGCGCTCCTATTTTCCCACCTGTAAAAAATCAGTAATCTCCCTTGGGGAAATAGCCTGTCAAGATGGATTACACTCATTTTGAGTAAATGCACGCTAGATTGCAGTGTAAATACGGTTTAGTGGATGAATGAATATTAAAACAGAATATCACGCATACGTCAGTCTAGCATATAGGGGACACAGCCCAGGTCTAAGAGTAGGTCAAAACATAACGTATTCTTCTTCTTCTTATGCATTTAGCAGTAATGTGTGGTACCCTGATTTTTGCGATGCGGCTTTTTAGCTGGGTACCTCTGACTTCAGCACCTTTCCTTGCTAGGGCAGACTGTGGTCTTGCTCGGACTGGCATGAAGACAGCGGTGTAGGCTGGCCTGTTTGTTTTCCAGCCTCTGGTGGCTGTACTTAACATCCTTCTCCACATCAGGCACAAAGGCTTTGAGACAGTTCCATAGAGACAATCCAACTTTGGGATGAGGAATCCGATAAGTGCTTCAATGATATTCATTCCCTGCCACCTATAGTCTGCTGGCTCTGCTTTGTTCACCTCGTTCTGATAGCCGTTGTTGTAGAGACCCACAGGCTTGTCACGTCCTGGATTCACTGGTTTCACACCAGATTTTCCTCTTCCCCGTTGCTGATCTCCATGTCCCTGTTCGTCCACCATCCTGACATTATAATTAGTGTTGATTGCTACAGGTTTCTGGGCTACAGAAGTAGGTCAGGGTTTTTAAGCAATCAGATCAATGTTCCCTGTCTCATAATGATTATGTTAAGATAAGTGTGTTCTTAACACAGTTGCTCCCAGGGGAAAAAAAGCAAAATGCAGATAAAATATTGCTGATCTGTACAAGGACATAACTAAAAATAGGTAAACAGCTAAAAAGGAAACATGACATAAACAATTATTACATTACATAAGACACAGATATTGAAGTACAGTGTGAAAAAAATAGTGATTTTGTAGTTAAAAAAACACTTGCATTATCTTAAATAAAAGTTATCTTGTTATTACTTTTCCCGCCACTTTTGACAGATAATCATTTATATATGCAGTAGTGTCGTGAGATATGGAAACAAATAAAGATAAGGAACTAAGTTTATTGTCAAGAAAGAAGTACTTTCTGAAGAACAGTGCAAAGTATCAAACGACCTGTAAAACAAATGAAATTCCCACAGATATTGCAGAACACCGCAAAACAACAGGTAATATATATATACACTACATGTAAGTTATATAACAACAACAAAGGGAAATATAAATCTTTAACAAAATAAGTGTGAAGAAACATAAGAAATGACAAAAACAATACATACAATATTGTTGTGAAAGAATAGAAGAACATCAGAAGTGTGGAAGAGATAGTGAAATGTTTTTAAAAAAGAAAGACATTAACGAGAAATGTCACACCTAAGCTAAATGTAATTTGTGACGGGATGGGGAATAGCTTGACAGAGGCAGAGGAAATTCTAGAAAGACGGAAGGAATATTGCAGAGGAATGTATGAAACAACTGACTGTGAAAGCAGAAATCAACAGTGTGAATTATTATTGGAGGAGAAAGAACCCGAACCGACAATAGAAGAAGTTTTATGGGAAAAAAAGAATCTGAAAAATGGTAAATCAACAGGATGTGATGGGATAACAGCTGAACTTATTAAAGCAGGAGGAAATGAATGTGCAACAATCTATCATGCACTATGTAAAAAGATATGGTATTCAGGTATTTGACCAAAAGAATGAAAAAAAACTATATTCATACCACTGCCAAAAAAGGGTAACCTGAAATTATGCACAAACTACAGAACTGTTGCCCTGATTAGTCATGCCAGTAAAATTCTGTTAAAAATCATAATGGGTAGACTTTGTAAGAAAATAGAAGAAGTCAACATGGTCCAAACTGGTTTCAGGCAAGGAAGAGGATCAACAGATCATATATTTGATATAAGATTAATAATAGAGAAATGCAGAGAGTTTAATGTGAATCTATATTTATCTTTTATAGACTACTCAAAGGCATTTGATTGTGTACAACATCAGAAACTTTGGGAAATAATGGGGAAAAAATGGGATTTCCAACACAATTGATACAATTAACATCATTGCTGTATCTAGGCCAACAGACAGCAGTAAGAATAAATAATGAAACAACAACTTGGTTTGACATAAAACAAGAGGTCCATCAGGGGTGCATATTGTTGCCTTACTTATTTAACTTGTATACTGAGAATATAATGAGGAATGTTAGAGAAGATGTAGATAAAGAATATTACGATGCCATAACAATTGGAAATTATGAAATATCAGAAATTAGATATGCTGATGGCACAGTATTACTGTCCACAACACAAAAAGGTATGGAAAAACTAATTATGTCAGTCCGTAAGAACAGCAAAGAGCAAAACTTCTATCTTAATGCGAAGAAAACTAAAGTGATGACAACTGACAAAACAAACAAGGCAGTTGAAATGTGTATCAGTGAGGAAAAACTGGAAGAAGTGGAGAGTTTTGAATATCTTGGATCACTACTAACTAATAATGGAGATACAATGAGGGAAATTAAAAGGAGGACATCTATCACTCTTCAGAAATTAAAACAAATAAAGAATCTGTGGAGAGGAACAGACAGAACTACAAAAATAAGATTTTTAAGGGCATGAATCTTTCCCATTGCAACATATACCTGTGAGACCTGGACACTTAACAAAACAGCTGAGAAATGCCTTTGAATGTAAATGCTACAGAAGAGTTCTTCAAATATCATGAACACAAAAAGGTACAAATATATCCATACTACAAGAACTTAATATTGAAGAAGGCTGGCTAGTAAAGAGGATTAAACAGAGAAAACTTAAATATTTTTGAAACATTAAACATCGTGATAATCTAGAGAAGACTGTCTTGGAAGGGTACATAATGAATGAATGAATGAATGAATGAATAATCTTTATTTTTAAAGGGTAAAGAATTGGGCACGCAGGCCCGTCTTACATTCTGCCCTTCATCATTCCATCTTTCATTCTTCCCACACACTTGATTTAGTACAAAAATACAAATTAAATTAGGAAAAACATATCAAAAGAGTGTAAGATTTAACTATTACATTCAAAGTAAAAGAGAAGAAGTAATTAACCTAATAAAATAGCACTCACGCACACATACACACGCAGACATATACATATACATAAATAAAAATACATTGTAAATACAGATCTTCTAACATATGTTTTTTTAACAAACATTTAAATAATTTCTAATTTTTTTCTGGGAAAAAAGAAAGAGAGGAAGACCAAGGCGAAGATGGCTGCAAGCAGCAGGCTATCATGCTCACAACCGAGTAGCCTACAGGAGTGCTGTTTGGGAGGCAAAGTTCCGCAAGGGACATGCAAATGAAGATATATATATATTATATATATAGAATTCATATATTATATATATATATATATTATACATAGTATATGGTCATGTCAAAAGAAGACGGAAGCTGGATGTCAATTGGAATTTCAAAGCTGAAAGTGATTTTTTTTTAAACGAATGCCTGTCGTTTCAGTTCTAAGTATGTATTACATTATCTAGGAAACACCGTTTCTGCGACAACCGATGACGTAATTTTCAGGTACATCATCGGGAAGTTCCGATATTCATCTAGTTACCTACAGTACAAACACCTTTGGAAAATCTCAGTATTGGTTGTACATGTCTACCTTGAATGTCTTTGTCGAAAGAGCTGAACTACCTGTGAGATAATACAAAATCTGAGGTTGGTCGCACTATTAAAGCATGATATAATAGCGCTTCATTCCGTTTGTGTTAACTGTTAAGTCTGATATATTGTAGACCTGCATTTATTTTTGCCGTTATTTATACATCTCAGAATAGTATCGACACCAGGAAGTAGTACAATATTCAGCGCCATTATTTTATTACCATAACTGGTTTTCATTACATTTTTATCTTCAGCTATAGATAAATATCGCTCGCTTTCGTCAATGAATTGCTCATTAGTTGGTTAACATTAGTTTAATTTAAAATTGCCTATAAACGTGGCTGTACCATTGTTCTATTGACGTCTTGTCGTCACTGTTCCGCAGGTTATCTATATCCTTACAACAGCACACAATCAGAGCATAGAAAACTAATCACGAAAGACCATATGTACGGACTGAACTTCTCGCTGATTGCCACATTTGTCGCAGTCATAGTATGAAACCATTTCAAGTCCACAAGCCTCAGTATTTGATGCTTTCTGACAGCATAACTGGTGAACTTTCTTTCTGTTATGTCGTGATATGAGAAAAGAGGAATAAATGAAAACACAAGAACCAGACCGCTGATATTGATAGGTAATGCCAAGAGGCATATAATACAGTAATGAAAACCATACTAGAATCAAAACTAAAAAAAGGGGGGGGGACGACAAGAGGTTGACAATGAGATTTATTGGTGAGATCTATTGGTGGACAATTAAAAAAATGGATTGGATTTGGCGTCACCGAATGCGCTGTGAAAGCAAATCATAATACAAATTAAATGACTATTGCATGGAGCCACTCTTCCCTACGGGGAAGGCACGGGATGATGATGATGACGAACCTGATAGAAGTCCTGTCACTGGTGAGCACAATATTCAACAAAGCAGTCATACATATTTTAAGTCTATATATGGAATACCATCTAAAATTGTCAACATCATTAAAAAAAAAAAGTAAAGGTAACCCTGTCATGCCTTAGAGGCACATAGAGATATGGTGTTAGTGCCCATTAAGGACTTCTACAATGGACATGTTTGTGCAGTCAAGACAGAAGAAGGGATGAGTGAATGGTTCCAGATTGAAACAGGTGTGAAACAAGGATGTATACTGTCTCCTTTACTTTTTGGGATTACAATAGACTTCATAATGAAAAAATGCTGCACAGGTAACACAGGTATTGACTGGGTACATGGGACCCAACTAGAAGATCTTGATTTTGCTGATGACATAACTCTTATCAGTAATAATGTGAATTCCATGCAAGAAAAAACAGATAGCCTGTCTTCAATGGCTAGCAAAATAGGACTTGAAATTAACAAGGACAAAACAAAAATAATGAAAATTCCCATTAATCAAAATGGAAAAATACATATAGAAAGGACATATATTGAAGAAGTCAATCAGTTTGCATACCTTGGCAGCTACATAGACCAGGATGGTGACACTAGAAAGGAAGTTAGGATCAGAATTGCAAAAGCAGCATCAATCTTCAAGAATCTTGAGAACATATGGAATTCAAAAGTTATAAGCACAAAAACCAAGTTACGACTATTCAATTCAAATGTAATATCCACCCTCATTTATGCATGCAAAAGCTGGAAAACAACCAAAGAAATTAGACTCTTTTGAAAACAAATGCCTAAGGAAAATACTCAGCATCAAGTGAAACGAATTCAAGAACAATGCAGAGATAAGACAGATGACTGAACAACAACCAGTCTCACGGGTAATCAGGAAAAGGAGATGAACGTGTTGGTCACTTGATGAGAAGAAATGATCAGAGAATCCAAAACAAGCTATCAAGTGCAACACAACAGGCCAAAGAAAAAGAGGTAGACTGCGTGAAACTCTGAAGAGGACATTGTTAAGAGAGGCCAAATTAACAGGCATAAAATCCTTTGATGAGGTTGAAAGACTCGCTGAAGACAGGAAAAATTGGCAAACTACTTTGCGAGCCCTATGTGACGTTTAACGGCACGGGAAGGATATAAGATATAAGATAAATCATACAAAACAACACCCCAAAGCACAAACAGATGATGAACAAATGACCAAGTGATCATATTCCGACCGAGAACAGGACACTGCAGGTTGAGACACCATCTATACCAGAAGCTGAAAATTGGCCAGAACTATGTGACTGTGGCAAAAGAGCAAGAGACACCATATCACATTCTCCAGAGTAGCCAACTTCACAACTCACTCAGGTAAAAGGCCTGGCCAGATCCCAACCAGCCACAGGAGAATCTCTACATTTTATATCATTCCCGTGCCGTCAATCGTCACACAGGTCTCACGTGGTAGTTAGCCCAAGTTTCCCTGTTATCGGCGAGCTTTTCAACCTCGTCAAGGGATTTTATGCTTACTAATTTGGCCTCTCTTAACAATTTCTTTTTTTTTTTCCAGCCACCTCTATTCCAGTTATTTATTTAACTAAGGAATTCTGACACTGCCCCCCCCCCCCCCCCCCATCCCCCCATTCCAGACCCTCAGTAGTTTGTTCACTATATCTCTATATCTTTCACTGGGCTGTTGAAAGCGTTATCATCACAAATCATATTCCGTATTGGTATGATTCTACCTCACATATGGGTAGCTAGAAACAGAAAAGATGAAAGAAAATTCTATTCTAACAACACTCATAGATCAAGTCTCATATCACTCTTTTGCTGCAAAACAACACTGGCAAGGTTGGTATATTCACACCTTTGTAAATCAATGCTTAGACTGATATTTACACAGTCTAAATAAAAGTAAAAGTAGCTCATTTCTAATCCAACCCATGGCTTATAGGGTAACTTCCTTCTAGTTTCTTTCTACCAAAATTTCTTACCAAAATCTATTCTGACAGAGCATGAAAAATAATTAAAGAGTGAGAGTTCATTTGGGTCCTAAACCCACATGGGGTTTGATTACTCCAGGTTGAGAACCCCTGATTTAACTCTATTTACTAACTCAGTAATTATTTAATTATTTATTCCCACCACTGACTATGACTGCTAAGATAATACTGAAAATTTCCTAAAACTTTTGTCTGAGAGTTATCAGTAATGAGAAGGACAGATATGTTCAGAGCCATCTTAGAACTAGCAAATGACTTGCTATGTGTGGTAAAAGGTAAAACCCCAGTTTCAATGTTAATAAGCCGTATTTAGGATATAGCATTAGGCCTGTATTTCTCTGACCTTCGGAGCATGAAAGTGTGATATGATCAGTATCATGCCTGGCCACATTTACCTTCCCAGATTTCTCTGGTACCCTTTTTAGAGGATGGGTAGACCCCAGGGCCTTTTTGGTGTGGTGGTACCAGAAAGATTCTCACTGCTGAGACTTGAACCTAGTACCAGGGCTATATATGGTGCTATATTTAAATAACTGCCATGCTAGTTCCAAATTCATAGATACACTTTGTGGTTGGGGTGTGAGTTATACAGTCAATAGTTACCTGTCTTCTCACCTAAAGATTATTGATTTGGTACTTGCTCTGGGCCTCCTCCAGATAACTCAGATGTAAAACTAGTATCTGCCTGAAGTTAATTCTGAAGATATCTGACTTCAGAGTGAGGTACACTGGATTTCATTGCATGTTTAAAAAAAAAAAAGGAATGTATTACAGGAGAAAGAAAGTCAGTAGAATACTGGGAGATGCAGACAACATCAAACTGGTGGGGAAACTGTGCAAGGCATCACAAGCATCTGTAAATTTAAAAAGCTAACAACTATCTAGCTTTTTGTAAAGAGAACAAATCTTCTCCTTCATTGCTCACTTGGATATTGATGCCAGCCTCTCTCACAGATGCCGCAGTTCATCTCAGGTTTTCAGCATCACTGTAGAGCTTCATTTGTACGGGGCTTTGGTCTGGCCAGGTCCTTTACCTGAGAGGGAGGTGTAGCTGGTAACTCTGGAAGATGTGATGTGGAGTCTGTTGTTCTTTGCTGCAGGCACATGGGTCTGTTTGGCCAATTTTCAGCTTATGGTGTTGTGGCCTGCAATGTCCTGTTCTCAGTTGGAGATTGTCACTTGGTCACTTCTTGAGAGTTTATAGTATTTGTCATCTGTTTTTGCTGTAGGGTGTTGTTCTGTCCATATGGGTTTTAGTATGATTTTTGTTGGTTTGAATGTTGTGCTTCTATCATTCTGTTGCAGTCTTCTTTCCTCTTTTTTCCAGTCTGTCTGCTCTTCATTTCCTTCGATGTTACTGTGGGTGGGTGCCCAGTGTATGACTGCTTTATTGAATTGTGTTCTTTGCTAAAGATTGGAGTTCTGTCAGGTTTTTCTGGTCTTTAATATTTTAGTGTTTCAGTGTTTGTATCACAGACTGAATCTGTAAAGAGAGCAGTTGACAGAAGAGAGATGAGTAGCTACATTTCACAGTAAAAGAAAGGTCTAAAATGATGGGGGGAGGATGCTGGGAGTTGTTTTTCTCCAAGTCAGTCAGCAGCAGATTAACCACCACAGGTCTCTAGGCTAAGCTCAAAAAAAAAAAAAGGGGCCTCAGCTTCCTTATGACTATGCTGTGTATGTAGGCACATATACTGCCAAATCTAAATTAGTTTAACCTAAAGTATGGCTTGATTGTTGATTTTTCTTAAACTGCTTTTCTATAAACTTGTTATTTTAGAAAGAATGTGAGAATGTAATTAAGTTTATTTAAATCAGAGTATGGAGTGTATGGACAAGAGATGGTTTATTATTTATTTATTCATTTGTTTGCTTCTTCGTGCTTATGATGTTCAGGAACTAATGTTGAATGTCCATGACTGAGGAAAAGCTGTATAATGAAGGGCAGAATGTTAGATGGACCCGTGTGCCCAATTCTTAACCCTTTGAAAATAAAGTCTGTTTGTTTGTTCGCTCATTCATTTATCTCCTGATATAATATTTATGAAGTAACAGCCTGTATTTGCAGAGGTTTTTTATTGCATGATGTCAGGCCCCCATCTCTTCCATGCTCCTAGGCTAAACCTTGTTCAGTCTAACAGATAATCAGCCACTGCATTCAGTATGTTACTAAGACATTTGTAATCACCAACTTTTTAATATTTGCATATTTTATTTTAATATATTGACAAATATCATGTTGTAGACATTTATATAATCTTTACCTTTCAAGTTCCTGTTGTGAATAGATGGGTGCATGGTTCAGTTTTATAAAAAGATAGAAAGCATGAGGAAACCAGGCAGAAACAATAATGGCAGAAAGCAAGATGAGTACATATAAATGAAGGACATACAACAATCCAAAGGCCTTTTTCAAGGATCATAAATAAAAAACATATAAAAAACAATGGATAAAAACACACAAAAAATAGATGAAAAATATATAGACTTAACATGCTTTTGGTACCCTTTACAACATTTCTCAGGCAGTTGTTGGCTTTCACTTTGTGCTTCACTTCATCTATCTGGGCACATTTCATGCCAGACTTTCTTACAAGGAGGAGGCCAAAAGGCTAAGTCTGTATATTTTTCATCCATTTTTCATGTTTTTATCTGTTGTATTGTTTTTGTATGTGATCCTTGAAAAAGGCTTTTGGCGAAATATTAGATTGTTGCATGCGCTTCATTTATATGTAC
The DNA here is from genome assembly GCA_009760885.1 of Achatina immaculata. Taxonomy (NCBI): domain Eukaryota; kingdom Metazoa; phylum Mollusca; class Gastropoda; order Stylommatophora; family Achatinidae; genus Lissachatina; species Lissachatina immaculata. The sequence goes on along the minus strand of CM019706.1, from coordinate 14,573,682 downwards.
TCATCTTGCTTTCTGCCATTCTTATTTCTGCCAGGTTTCCTATCTTTTTGTAAAACTGTACCATACACCCATCTATTTTCATTACTAGAACCAGTTTTACCGCAGTTGTCATTTCTTTTATGTCTCAAGTTCCCACTGTGTATTCTTTAGGACCTAGCAAATATCATGTTTTAGACATTTGTAATGGATTTCATTTTGCTGTATCATCAGAGAGCTTTCATGATGAGTAGACCTTTGTCTATTGAGGTTGTTATCGGAGACATCAGAGACTTAAAGGTGAGAGTTAAAGTGATAATAGAGAATTAAAGGTGAGAGTCAAAGTGATATTAGAGAATTAAAGGTGAGAGTCAAAGTGATATTAGAGAATTAAAGGTGAGAGTCAAAGTTACACTAAAGTTACAAAGTTAAAAAGTTACATCTAAGGTAAGAGTCATTCTAATAAACTAAAGAAAAGAAATCTCAGATATGACTGATTGTGCACAGGGTATCACAAAATGTGTTGAACATGACAGATTTAGGCAAACTAATAAAAGAGTTATATTCTTGTTAAAGGATAGCATTTGTGCACATAAGCTGAACAAGTATAAAATATGGACAAGTTCCTCACTATGGCATCACAGCATCTGTACTTCAGAATGGAACAACTACTAAAGATGGTCAAGTTTCTCGCTATGGCTTTAGAGAGCAGCATACATTAAATCTGAATAGCTACACAATATAGTCAGGTTCTTCATAATGTCATCAGTAGCTAACAGCTATTTCAAGCCACAGGGAGGCGTACAAAGGTTCAAAGGTTCAAAATTCAGACTCCAGCTTCATGGTTGTTTATGATGCGTTTTCTGCCACACAGTTTGGATTTCCTGCCAGTCAGTCAGTCATTTGCATGTCCCTTGTGGAACTTTGCCTCCCTATTAGCTCTCCTGTATGCCTCTCAGTTGTAAGCAAGATGGCTTGCTACTGATGAATCCATTCGCAGATCATCAATGATGTCTTGCAGCCATCTTTGTTTTGGTTTTCCTCATTTTTTTCCCATTATATACCCTTACAAGACGGTCTTCTCTAAATTATCATGACATTTAATGTGTCCAAAATATTTAAGTTTTTTCTCTTTAATCCTATTTACTAGCCAGCCTTCTTCAATATTAAGTTCTTGTAGTATGGATATATTTGTTCTTTTTTGTGTCCATGATATTTGAAGAACTCTTCTGTAGCACTTACATTCAAAGGCATTTATGTGTTTCTCAGCTGTTTTGTTAAGTGTCTAGGTCTCACAGGAATATGTTGTGATGGGAAAAATGCATGGCCTCAAAAATCTTATTTTTGTAGTTCTGTCTGTTCCTCTCCACAGATTCTTTAGTTGTTTTACTTTTTGAAGAGCGATTAATTTTAATTTTAATTTCTCTCATTGTATCTCCAGTATTAGTTAGTAATGATCCAAGGTATTCAAAACTCTCCACTTCTTCCAGTTTTTCCTCATTGATATATATTTCAACTGCCTTATTTGTTTTGTCAGTTGTCATCAATTTAGTTTTCTTCACATTAAAATAGAAGTTTTGCTCTTTGCTGTTCTTATGAACTGACATAATTAGTTTTTCCGTTCCTTTTTGTGTTGTGGACAGTAACACTGTGTCATCAGCATATCTAATCTCTGGTATTTCATAACCTCAAATTGTTATGGCATCATAATATTCTTTGTCTACATCTTCTCTAACATGCTTGTATTAACAGTCTTGTACAATACTAACAATCTTGTATTTTCAGTATACAAGTTAAATAAGTAAGGCGACAATATGCACCCCCGATGGACCCTTTGTTTTATGTCAAACCAAGTTGTTGTTTCACCATTTATTCTCATTGCTGCCTGTTGGTTTCCTGCCAGCACCTTTAATTTGTTCTAGCTCCAGCAATTTCTTTAGATCTACATTGATTTTTCCATTCCAGCTCATTTTCCCACACTCTGTCCAATACAGCACTAGCAATGTCCCCTTTGTCTGTTGTCAGTCTGCCATGTGTTTTAGCCTGTCCAGCAAGTCTGTCTGCCACATCATTGCCATGTACTCCCGCATGCCCTGGACAGTAAAGCCGCTTTAGGCATGTCATAGTTGACTGGCTTAACAGATGAACCCATTCTTATCAAAGCAATTTCTTCTCAATCTTACAAAGCGTACTCTGTGAATCCATCACAATGACACCATTAACCATATCATGACCAGCTAGCCATTCCATTGCTGCTGAGACAGCGTCAGTTTCCATTCACATGCTTGAAGTGGCGACTTCAAAGACTTCTGAATCCTGTGCCACTACTCTTCCATTTTGGTAGGCAACAAAACCTCAGCCACTTCTGCTGCTCCAAGTCACTGAGCCATCTGTATATATTACTGTGTTGGAAGAGCTACATTCACTATGAAATGAAACATGGATAATTTACTAGGAGAAGTAAAAAAAAAAAAAAAAGGCTGTCTTGATAATACTCCACTGTCTGGAAGTATTCAAATAACCCTCTTGAAGGGATGATGCGACAAAGCTAAAGCAATGAATCCCACTTTCTCCCTTAAATTCGTATCACTAGAATAACATTAATTGAACAGACTATGATGAAACATTTTCATTGAAAGATCTATGAGACATTGTGGACGAAATTTATTGAGACTCCTGAGAGTGTCTGCCTGACCTAATACTGCTAACTTTCAGTTATCTAAATCTTACTCAGGCAGCTGCTAAGTCTGCTGTTAAATGTGTTATTTAATTAAAGCAGTCATTTACTAAATGTCATTTAAGACAGATCCAGACTATAACCAAGCTAAATTAAAATATCAGTACTATCAGGTTACTATGCAAGTGAATAAATGAGATTTTCGTAGGCCTATGGTTTATCTTATTGTACTGTTGTATGCTGCAGGTAATTTTAGTTATTAGGGGTCTAATCTAAGACATATGGTTTCACTTGATGTACCGTTATATTTTTCTTTTCAAAGTTTTATTTACTCTCTCTCTCTCTCTTCCTCTCTGTGGTCCATGACTCTTTGAATTTTTAGGTCCTATCTTGTACTGATGAACAACTAGCATTTGTTTTCCTTAGCTGGTCAAACCAGTTTATCATTTATATATTTGCTGTGGTTTCTGTCTCTGCATCCACACTTCCATCTGAGATGAGTAAGTTATCTAGATACTTAAACTGCCCCACATGCTTAGCATCGCATCATTAATCAGAATTTTTAGCAAAATTAGTGTCCTGGTCACTAACATTATTTTGGTTGTGCCTGTGTTAATTTGGTGAGATTGGTAACTGATATTTAGAAAATATGTTTCTGCAGCTGGAAAGAGTCCTGGCTAAGTATGGACTGGCCAGGAACAAAGAGCAACTTCTCAGATTGTGTAGATCACTATAGGGTTCATTTGTGAGTGTTTTCTATTGGACTTCTGTCTTGTGGGTGTTATTTTCCCTCATTATTTGGTGTAAATGGTTTTTTTTTTGCCTTTTTTTTTAAAGATGACAATAGAATTATATGCTATTAATTAATATTATATAATTAATAGTGCAAGTCAGTGTTATTCAGCTAAGGGTTTGTGTATCCCTCGGGGTATGAAAAGACACTTATGGAAGTATGTGGGAAAAAAAAAACTGCCAATATTAATATCATGGATGGAAAAATGTAATAAATTCACTTGTCAAGGGTACGTATTTAAAAATAAATTATAATTCTCTGCATATACAAAAACAAAGGGGTTGAATAACACTAGTGTAACACCATACACTTTTGCCTAAACCTGAATTCACTTTAAACCATTTAGAGATACTGGCCTTTGTTCCTCTTGTATTTTGAAACTTTTATACAGTGCTCTAGTACAATCTAGCAGCTATATCTATGGTGTTCTCTGACAGCATTATATTACAGATTATTCGCAAATGATCAATTGCACAAAAGAAGAATTAATATTGCTTTCCTATCTCTCAGGCAGATGTATGTGTGAGTTCAATTTACCGAACAAAAGACCTGAGCACAGGAGTGCTGGCCTCTGCCATGAAAGAACGTGCTGGTACAAAGGTCCAGGATGAGCTTTTGAAGGTAATATCTCTCTCTCTCTGAACCTTAAGTGCCCAGGGCACATGGGGTTTCCGCAAGGGTTTTCCGCAAATACTTTTCCTTTGCCTTTTTTTTCTGCTCTTGCCCAGGTGAGCCCTCTATTGCTCAACATCCTTTCTGTTGTTCTTCTCCATGTCTCTTTTGGTCTACCCTCACGTCTGTTCCCCTGTGGTGTCCATCTTAGTGCTATTTTTGGTAGTGAGTTGTCAGTCATTCGGAGCACATGTCCCAACAATCGCCAGCGTCTTTCCTCAATAATTGTTGTCAGTGGCTTCATCTGCATTTCTACCAACAAGATGTTATTTCTTATGGTGTTTGGCCAAAATATTTTTCTAATTCTTCGTAAACATTTAGTCTGGAAAGAATTCAACTTGTTTTTGAAGGTAATATGCTTCAGTTGTATCTCTCTGTGAAGTCTCAGAGCATTATTAATTCAACACAGAGAAATATTATAATGATGAAAATATGGACATTATTCCTTCCTCACCTTCTCTACCCCTAATCTGAGGCATAGGCCGTCAACGAGGGCACTCCATTTATTTCTATCCTGGGCTGTTTCTTCTGTTGGTCTCCAGGTGTAGTTGATTTTTTTTTAATCTCTGCTTCCATATTTCTTCACCAGGTGTTTCTAGGTCTTGTTTATTTTCTCCTACTTTGGGGATTCCAGGTGAGAGCTTGCCTGGTCATGTTTGTGGAAGGCTTTCATAGCAGCATTTACATTCAAAGGCATTTATGTTATGATAACCATATGTTCAGAAATACTCAGAATTTCTTATATTATTATTATTATCTTAGTGGTAATGTTGCTATTTTGAAGAAAATTCACTCTTTAGAGAAGTATTACAAGTAGGCCTGATTGGCACATTTGCAAGTAAAGTTATACTGATTAAAATTTAAATTTGACTTTCAACCCTACCCATACTTAATTGTGTCTCATGTGTCTGAACTTAGAAAAATAATCAAGTTAGTACATACACATGTGAATACATCAGTCAAGCACAAAATTTGTTCACACATTTCTGTGATTCTCTCTAACAACACCAGTCCGGCAGCGGAAAAGAACTTCGGCATGGTGAGGTTGTGCTGACCAGCCCTGGAAATCTAGGCTCACATTTTCAGCAACTGATGTTTGTTTCTTTGTACAGGTGGCAAGAAGGTAATGATAAGGTAAGTTTTTGGCAGCTGAGAAAGAATAATATAAATGTGTAATGCCAGTTTGATCAATTTACCACAATATGGCCGCCAAATTCAACACATTTCACATGCCAGTCAGAATGCACTATTAAACCATGGTAATAAAGAAGCTTTTACATCTTACATCCTTCCCATGCTGTTAAACGTCACATAGGGCTCGCATGGTAGTTCACCAAGTTTTTAGTGAGCTTTTCAACCTCAAGGGATTTTATGCCTACTAAATTGGCCTCTCTTAATAATGTCCTCTTTAGAGTTTAATGTAGTCAACCTCTTTTTCTTCAGCCTGTTGTGTTCCACTTGACATATAGCTTGTTTTTGGATTCTCTGATTGTTTCTTCTCATCACATGACTGATTGATAAGTTCTCGGCATAAGGTACAAATACTTGAAGCACACAGTTGATATTAGGTGCATTGTAGATCAGGTTAATGTAAGATTAAATACAAAGTTTCAAGAAATTAACTGCAACCAGTTTTTTTTTTACAGGCTACTGAAGTGGTAAGGGGTGGCAGAAATTGAAAAAATGGATAACATTTCTCATCAAACAGTCATTCTTTATCTTTGCATCGAGGGCTTATCATCGAAGGAGATCCATGAGGATATGGTGGAGACTCTAGGGGAGAGTTCCCCTTCTTACAGCACAGTGAAGAAATGGGCAGATCAATTCAAACATGGAGGGGAGAGTCTGGAAGATGATTCCCGTCCAGGAAGACCAAGAACGGTAACCACCGATGAAACCACCAGCAGAATCCATGACATGATAAAGGAGGATCAAAGACTAACTGAGCGGTACATTGCTACTGAGTTGGGCATCTCCCAGGAATGTGTTCATGATGATCTTCAAATGACAAAGGTCTCTGCTTGATGGGTCCCGAAACTTCTTGGAGCTGATCACAAATGACAGCATCTCAACATGTCAAGAGACAATCTTGGGCATTTTTCTGCAGATCCTGAAAAGTTTCTTCAGCAATTTGTGACTATGGATGAGACTTGGGTTCATCATTTTCAACTAGAAACCAAAGAACAGTCAAAGCAGTGGAAACATCATGGATCTCCATTCCAAATAAAGCAAGGGTGGCTCTGTCTGCAGGCAAAGTGATGGCTTCCATCTTTTGGGATTCAGAATGTGTGTTATTGGTAGACTGTCTTCAAAAGGGCAGAATGGTCACCGGGGCCTATTAAGCTAAACTTGTGAAGCAACTGTGGGTCAAATTGAAGGAAAAGCTTCAAGGGAAATTGATGAGAGGAGTCATCTTTCATCAAGACAATGATCCAGTTCACAAGTCAGCGATGGCAATGGCTGTCATTCATGAGTATGGTTTCCAGCTTCTTGAAAATCCTCCTTATTCCCCAGATTTGGCCCCTTCTGACTATTACCTGTTTACCAAACTCAAAAAGGAGCTCAGTGGTCACAAATTTGCTTCAGATGATGATGTAATTCATGCTGTAGACCACTTTCTACTGGCACAAGATGCTGACTTTTACAAAGAAGGGATCCTTAGGTTCCAGGATCACTGGACTAAGTACATAAACTTGCAAGGGGCTTATATTGAGAAATAATCCAAAAAAGTTGTCCATAAATAATCCATTGTACCGTGTGCCGAGAACTTGTCAATCATCCCTCATATATCCATCTCCTTTTTCTGATCACCCATAAGACAGGTTATTTTTCACTCATCTGCCTTATCTCTTGTTGCTCTTGAATTTGTTCCACTTTATACCGAGTATTTTCCTTAGGAATTTGCTTTCAAAAGAGTCTAATTTGTTGTTTATTTTTTTAGTTGTTTTCCAGCTTTCGCACGCATAAATGAGGGTGGATACTTTTATATAGTATATTTATATATATATATATCTTCTTACATCCTTCCCGTGCTGTTAAACATCACATAGGGCTCACATAGTTGTTTGCCAAGTTATCCTGTTCTTGGCAAGTCTTTCAACCTCATCAAGGGATTTTATGCCCACTAAACTGGCTTCTCTTAACAATGTCCTCATTAGAGTATCATGCGGTCAGCCTCTTTTTCTTCAGCCTGTTGTGCTCCACTTGATAGCTTGTTTTGGTATTCTCTGATTTTTTCTTCACATCACTTCGCCTACATATGTCCATCTTCTTTTTTTGGTGAGACAGGTTGTTGTTTGCTCATCTGTCTTATCTCTACATTGTTCTTGAATTCGTTCCACTTTATATCAAGTATTTTCCTTAGGCATTTGTTTTCAAAGAGTCTAATTTCTTTAGTTGATTTCCAGCTTTTGCATGCATAAATGAAGGTTGGATATCACATTTGAACTGAATAATCTTAACTTGGTTTTTGTGCTTATAACTTTTGAACTCCATATGTTCTCAAGATTTTTAAAGATCAGTGCTTCTTTTGCAATTCTAATTCTAACTTCCTTCCTGGTGTCACCATCCTGGTCTATGTAGCTGCCAAAGTATGCAGATTGGTTTACTTCATCAACAACTGTTCCTTCTACATATATTTTTTCTTCTTGATTAATGAGAAGTTTCATTATTTTTGTTTTGTCTTTGTTAATTTCAAGACCTATTTTGCTAGCCAAGGAAGACAGGGAATCTGTTTTTTCTTGCATCGATTTCACATTGTCACTGATATGTCATCAGCAAAATCAAGATCTTCTGTTTGGGTCCCATGTACCCAGTCAATGCCAGTTTTACCAGTACAGCATCTTTTCATTATAAAGTCTATGGCAATTCCAAAAAGCAAAAGAGATAGTATACATCCTTGTTTCACACTTGTTTCAACTGATATGGTGTTAGGCTCATATTTCCAAGGACCTAAACACAATAAAGTGGCTGCATTTACATTCCCAGACTTTTCTGTTCCCAAATTAAACTATACTAATAAATTTGATAATGCTATGAGAAGCATACATTAAGAAGAAGGAGGAAGGAGAGAAATACATGTTTCCCTTACTAGAGTAATCCTATAAAGTCAAAATGGCATAAAACCTAGGAAGCTATTTTCACTTACTGCCTTTGTTTCTTTATAAAAGCAAAAATCTTCTTTGGGGTTATTTTTGTTAGCAAAAACAGGCATTAATGAAAATATTTTGGAAAAGTGAATTGGTACAAGGTGAATTTTTAAAAAAGCGAAGGATACCTGTACTGCCCACTGTACATATTTTGCTCTTTTATGTTTCATTTTAAACTCAACATAAAAGAACTGCTGAAGTACACTCTGTAAAGCAATTTAACAGCAGTTTGAAAAAAAAAAAAACCTCATATCTCTTCTATGACCAGACACTCCAAGAAGTTGTTACCAAATGCCTGGAAAAAACTTCAAGCAGTAAATTTCGAAGCATTGCATTCCCAGCACTGGGGATGGGAGGCCTGCATTATCCGGCTGCTAAAGTTGCCAGGAGCATCATGAGTGCCATCATTCAGTTTTCCCAGAACTACACAGACTCATCAGTGGATAAAGTTTATATCGCTTTATATGACAAAAACAAGGATAACATTAAGGTGTGTATTTGTTTTGACTGTCAGCAAGTACAACTGTTCTTCTTCTTCTTCTTCTTCGTTCGCATTGTCTGTCTATATCTGCAGTCCTGTCTCTTGGATAAATTTCACTGTTTTTTGTAATTCATGTATGGAACCGTAGAGCTTATCTTCTTTAGTGGTTTAACTGGGCCAGTAATTATTTCTCAGTGTCTCGTAGTTGATGCAGTTCTGGAGGATATGTTCCACGGTTTGGGGCACCTGGGCACATGTACATAGATTAGTAGTACCAACCTTAAACTTTGTATACATATGACTTCGGAGTCGGCTGTGTCCTGTTCGGAGACGGAAGATGGTGACTTGTTCCTTTCTGTTTAGCATGTGATAGTCATCATGTGGTGGTGTTTGTGGCTTCCTGTAGGTTTTTATCATGCTTTTCTTCTGATTATAGGTGACTGGTATGTCTGGTTGCTCCATTTCAGTGCCCTCTTTGGCCAGATGGTCAGCTTTCTCATTGCCTGGTATCCCACAGTGGGAGGGAATCCATTGCAAAGTGACTCCATGTTGTAAGCCAATTTTTGACAAGGCATCCTTAAGGTCTGGTAGTTTGTTGCACTGAAGAGCCTCCAGTACTGATCTTGCATCTGTGAGAATTACTACAGGACATGTATCAATTCTGGAGTCTGATAGTTTTTCAACTGCAGCAATAATTGCCCTAACTTCTGCATCAAAGTTGTTGCAGTATTTACCAGTGGGTATGGAAATCTTGTCAATGGTGTTGTTTGGATATTCAATATATGCTCCTGCCCCACCATTCTTTATGGCATTATGTGCAGATCCATCTGTATACACACGTATCCAGGTGTCACATGGATATTTGTCATCTAGAACACTAAGTGTGGCTGTTGATCTTACAAGACTGCTCTGCATCTCACCATTCTGCACACCTTTCACTTCAGTCTGAATAGTTATTTGTGTATAATCTGCTTCTTTCCATGGTGTATGCTCTGGTACAGATGATAATGGAGTGACTACAGTTGGAAGGTCAGGTATCAGCTTACGCATACGCTTGGCCTGATGAATGAAGCTGCTTCTTTTAAGCCGTCCTAATGCCAAGTTATTGAATCTCTCCTTCAGGGGATGGCTTACAGAGCTAAGGAATTTTTCTCCCATGGTCATGACCTTTGTGTCTCTACGTTCCTTTAGCGGTTGAACACCAACTATTTTCTGCATTTCTACTATTGGTGTGGACCTCATGGCACCTGTGATAATCCGTAGTGACTGATTTTGAACCTTGTCTAGATTATGCAGCGTAGTGTTTGATGCTGTGCACCAAGATGTTGAGCCATATTCTAAATGTGGTAGAATACTTTGCTGATATACATTCTTGAGGATTCTTTCACTAGCTCCCCATGTAGTCCCACTCAATTTTCTTAATATGGCTAGTTTTCTTCTGGCTTTTGCTTCTGCACAGTTGATGTGTTGCTTCCAAGTCAGTTTTGAGTCAAGAGTCACTCCTAAGTAAGTGGGTTGGTTGTCCATCCTTAAGGGTATTTCATTTACAAAGATCTTACCTGCTTTCTGTTTAGATGAGAGGGTGAACAGAGTGGTGCTTGATTTCTCTGTGTTGATACTTACACACCATTTGTTTGTCCATGATGTCAAGATGTCTGCTGCTCTTTGGAGTCTCTGTGTAGCAACTGTCGCATATTCATCTGTACACCACATGACCAGATCATCCGCATACAGTGCTGCTTTGATTCCATAGGGAAGTTCCTTGACCAGGTCATTAATGAATACAAGGAATAGTGTAGGCGAAAGGACTCCTCCTTGTGGTACACCGTGTCGCAGAAGTACTTTCTGGCTTTTGTGTCCATCCATTACTACTCTAGCTCTTCTATTGTGTAAATAGGACTTTATCCAGTTGTACAGTCTTCCATTCACATTGCAGTTTCTTAGTTTCCACAACAGACCTTTTTTCCATACTTTATCAAAGGCTTTCTTCAGTCTATCCACGCTGCTAGTACAAGGTTTTTCTCTTGGAATGCATCCTCAATCTCTTGAGAGAGATAGGTCACTTGATCTTCCGTACTGTAGTACTGCCTAAATCCTGCTTGTTGTGGAACGAGAAGGTTTTCACTTTCTAGGTACCATTTTAGCCTCAGGTCAATGATGCGTTCCATCGTTTTGCATAGGCAGCTAGTGAGACTGATTGGCCTGTAGCTGGAGGCAGTATCACTGTTTTTCCCTGGTTTTAGCAGTGGTACCATGCTTGCTTCCTTCCAGATTTGAGGTAACTTACCTGTGCTCCAGCACATATTGAAAATATCCAACAGCTTTCCCATTGCTGCCATTCCCAGGTTCTTGATCATTTCATTGGACACTCCATCTGGTCCTGGTGATTTCCTTGGTTTCAGTTTACTAACTGCTAGGTCTAACTCACTGCGTGTGATTGGTGCATCCATGACCTCCACTTTTCTGACTTGTTCCTCCTCTTTCTGTGGCTCAATGCGCACTGTACGCTCCTTCTCTGGATGGATATCAATGTTGCAGTCCTGTGCAAACATGCGAGAAAAGTGATCTGCTACCTGCTTACCTGTAAGAGTTTTCCCATCCTCTATTAGTGTAATCTTTGTACTTCTTCCAGTACTCTCATCATTTAACTGTTTGATTAGTTTCCATAGTTTCCTTCCATCCTTTTCAAAGTTTAGGGACTCTGTTTTCTCTCTCCAACTTTCCCGTCTGGCTTGCAGCTTTGCTCTCTGAAATTTGGCCTTAGAATGTTGGTAATTATTGTGGTGTTCTTGGCATGGTCTATTTTCTGCTTGCTTTCGAGCTGCTTCCACGTCATCATGGAGTTTTCCCAGCTCACTAGACCAGTATGGTTTATAGTCCCTGCGAGCTCCTCTGGGAATGGTTTCACGAGCGGCCTGAAGGATACAAGCATTGAATTCCTTCACTATGCTGTTAATATCCTTACCTTCTATGGACAGCTGTCCCACCAGGATACCTGTACGATGTCTGTACATTGTCCAGTTTGCTTTTTTATAGTTCCATCTGGGGAGAGGGTTACTGGTGTTAAGGAGTTCATTTTCTATTGTCAGGAAGACTGGTCGATGGTCGCTACCTCCAAGTTGTTTTCCAACTTCACGTGTAATGTTCCATTTCAGATCTGGAGAGTGGAATGCCAGATCTGGTGTTGATTTTGTATGCCAAGCCCTTGAGTAAAATGTTGGGGCATCCATTGGCTGGTTGATCAGGAGAAGTCCATTATCATCCTGCCAGCTCTCAACTTCCTCTCCTCTCTTGTCTATGTGGTCATAGCCCCAGCTCTGGGAATGACTGTTAAAATCACCACAGACCATCAGTCTCTCTTTGTGTGGGATTGTTCCTAAAGCAAGTGGGCGGTCATTAGGACAGTAGTAGTTAAGGAGGTGGAAATCTGTATTACTACTTTTTAGATGGATCATCTGGTATTCGGCTCCTTCCATGTACACTCCCACTTGACATGCGCTGATGTTATTCTTAACAAGTGTGAGTACTCCTCCTTTTCTTCTGTCCTGTCGGTCTGATCTAAAACACTGGTAGCCTCTGATTTTAAAGGCGGCATCTTTGGTTAGGTGTGTCTCCTGTATGCAGCATATACTTACCTGCTCTGCAAAAAGTATGTTCTCTAGTTCAACCTTTTTGCTATAGCCATCTCTAACACTGCTGACACCCTCAGCATTCCACTGCATTATTTTAAGTTCTTGCTTTTTGGCTGTTTTCTTCTGTTGTATTTTTTGGCCAGTAGCTCTACTCTCATGTCTCCTGACTCCACAAGACGAACTGAGAGGACCTCCAGTAGCATTGGGTGGACCCTTTCGAGGCAGGGGGCCCGGCACTGCACCTGCCTGGTTAGTCTTCACAGGGCGAGCACCATGTTTGAAAACTGTAGATATAGACATTTCATTAGCGATAATGCGTGTTACCCTGATTTTTGCGATGCGCCTTTTGGCTGGGTAACTCCGACTTCAGCACCTTTCCTTGCTAGGGCAGACTGTGGTCTTGCTCGGACTGCCATGAAGACAGTGTGGCTGGCCTGGCCAAAACTTTGTTTTCCAGCCTCTGGTGGCTGTACTTAAGCCCCTTCTCCATGTCAGATGGTTTGAGACAGTTCCACAAAGACACTCTGACTCTGAGATGAGGAATCTGATGAGTGCTTCAACGATATCCATTCCCCGCCACCTATAGTCTACTGGCTCTGTTTTGTTTACATCATTCTGATAGCCATTGTTGTAAAGACCCATAGGCTTGTCACGTCCTGGATTCATTGGTTTCACACCAGACTTCCCTCATCCCCGCCAGAGATCTCCATGTCCCCATCCGTCCACCAACCTGACATTACATTTTGCAAAAATAACAATTACAATTACAATTAGTGTTGATTGCTACAAGTTTCTGGGCTACAGAGGTAGGTCAGAGTTTTTAAGCAAACAGATCTATGTTCCCTGTCTCACAAACACTATGTTAAGATAAGTGTGCTCTTAACACAGTTGTTCCCAGGGGAAAGTACAACTGTAAATGCTCGAAATATAATTTTCTTAAAGTGGGAAATCCTGCTTTAAGTATTGCCCTGCCTGTTAACTGTTGCAGTCTTATAAAGACCCCCACAAAAACTGGTTACAACATCTGAAGGGCATCAGTCTCAAGGAGCTCCCGCAAATCCAGTTGTCTTTCTGAATCCTCTTTCTTCAAGTTTCATAACAACTTGTGGTGTACAAAGGAGCAACTGTCAGAGAATGCCAAGTTCATTTATTTGTCTTCTTGCATGTTGATTTACAGAGACACTGACTTATTATTCTTGCACATAATACGCAAAGGTGTAGACATATTTTGAAATACAATCATCTGAAACATAATTACAGGATTCTTGGTCTCGACATATTTTAGAACCCACCTGACCTTCAGAAACTTCCATCCATTTTCATACTCCAATTTGGCTAGTTAATCCTATATTTAGCTGCAGTTATCACATTTCACTTGCACACAGAAAAACCCCAAATCCAGTGTCACTACACTGCTGTAATAACATTAGTTCCAAAAGACTTTGTATTTGTCATCTTCAGTCATCAAAGATAACTTGTTTCACTTATGCAGTAGCATGTCTCTTGAATTTCGAATCTCCAATAACATGTAAACCAAAAAGTGAAATCTGTAGCTAGAAGTCCTGTAAGCAGATTTAAAGTTTTGTTGCAGAGTGTTTTCCTTGTAGTCTCTTTTATAAATTACCCCTTTCAGTCATAAAGATCTGTCTCAAAATTTATCTTATCACTGGACAAAGAGATTCTTTATCTAGTGGTTGGCATAAGCTGGACTGTTGATTTGGTTCCTTCATATTATCTATGTTTCTGAATGATTTATTTTATTCTTTGTCTTCCTATGTCTACATAGATAACTTCTCCACTGTTTCTTAGTCTTCCCATGTCTACACAGATATCTTCTCCACTGTTTCTTTGTCTTCCCATGTCTGCACAGATATCTTCTCCACTGCTTATTTGTCTTCCCATGTCTGCACAGATATCTTATCCACTGCTTCTCTGTCTTCCCATGTCTGCACAGATATCTTATCCACTGCTTCTCTGTCTTCCCATGTCTGCACATTTATCTGCTTCTCTTCCTACACATATTCAGAGGACTGTTTATGTGACTTCCTGACTGAAATTATCCAGTTTTCCTCTCTTGTATAGCTACAAACCCTTTCAGACATGAACAAACCATGTTTTGTTTTTCTCTTTACATTTGTACATGATCTTATGTAGTCCCATCCTCAGTGCCTACTGCTCCATTTTCAGTATGATGCGGACCCCATGCTCACTCTTAATCTACATAAAAGGTAAACTCTGTTATATCATGGAGGCACCTAGGGAATTAGTTAGTGCCCATATTTTTGCTTGATCTGTTGGAACACTAGAGGATGATGTGGTCACCACTGTGCCTGGTTGCCTTTCCTTCCCTAGCTTCAGAAGTAGCCAGGTACCCATTTCTACAGTTAGGTAATCGGGGCAACTCTGGCAGATTTGAACCATAAACTTTCATCATGAAAGAACAGTGCATAGTCTAATGTAACTTATTCATTGGCTATAGCACACTAGGTGCCAAGGAACTTTACAGCACTGAGTTTCCCGGAGAAAACAGTGAGTTACCTAATCTCTAAATTAAAGTTTTGTATATTTGATCAGACCATTGTCTAAATTAGATAAATAAACTGTATGTTATGCACACTAACTGCAATCAGATAAAATAATTTCATTGCATTATTCTAATAAGCTTTCATTTCTTTTATTTCATAGTCACCCGCCACCCTTTTTTTTTTTTTGTTCCATTCATTGTTGCCTGTTAATCATTTAATTGACTACTAGAGATGATGGAATGTGCCAGTGATGTTATTGTGGTTATTTTTTTTAAAAAATATATTAACTTTAGCTACTCCATTAACTGTGCAATGACACCTTTAAGTGCCTGATAAATACAACATATGCTGTTCAACTAATTAGTTCTGATTAAATTTACAACTGTAGTGTTGTGCCATAACTGTCCGTTATAGTTTTTCAGGGTCTTCCACTATCTCCTCTAGAGATTTTCAAGTGGTGTTGTCATATTTCAAGCATATCTCTTTCTGTTGCAAATGTTGATGATTCTTATTTTCTTTAATAGCTGTCTTTTTTTTTTATTAAATCACCTTTATAACACACAAATGTTTGATTTGACAGACATTTTTCAAGACTTCCACTGCTTATATAACAACCCTTGAATTAGAAAGATCAATGTCCATCTCTCAGTCACTGAGATCAAGTCTGAGAGGTAAGATGTTACACCTAATCATTATTATAGATGCAAAACAACAATGCTGTACCAATAACAATGGCAGCAAACACATACTGCAGTGAATAGTCCACCAGACATTTTATGACAAATGTAAACCTAAAAAAAAAAAGTTTTATTCTTGTCTACTTTGGAACTGAATTTCATAAATGTACCCTCATACATAAAGAATTTTCAAATTTCAGTGTAATTTTTGGTAATAGTTTTTTTAAATCTGAAAAGAAAAAAAAAGAAGAGTAATTTTTGGTAATAGTTTTTAAAATCTGAAAAGAAAAAAAGAAGGTATTTGAAAGAGTAGACACTGCATCTCTTTAGTGTGACTCAGAGAATGTCTGTGAAGGTTTGGAGCTGATTCTTCTGTGTGCATCCAGCTCAGACAGATCTATCCTGAAGTGAGTATTTATAAACAGGTTCTGTGAGGCTGTATTCAGAAAACTAGAGAAAATTATAAAGACTTCAGCCAGTATAGCAAAATACATCAACACTGAAAAAAAAAAAAAAAAGAAGTTAGATCCTGAGGAGATATTCTAAGATATAGTATGAGATACAGCCATGTTAGGGGTATGGATAAATGATAGCCTGTAGAAGTCTCATTGAGCCCAGACTATGCTATTTTTTTGCAAGATTATTACTATATATATATATATATATATATATATATATTCACCATATGTTTATGGACTGTTCAACAACAGGATTAGGAAACAACATTTTACAATTGTTTACTATAATCCTGGAAACATTTGACCCATATATTCATTTAAATCATAGTAGGAAATGTAGAACAATTCTCTGCCTTGGAACATTTTGTAAATATCTTTGAAATATCGTTATCTCAAATGCAGCCACCCTTTCGATCTTTGCATATCATATTGAAGCAACTGCTATGGAAGGGCAAGTAATATAGTTCCTTGGCCAGTTTGCACAAACCTCTTTTCCACTTCCTGTCTCCCCCAGTTGGGATAGAAAAGAGAAATAAATTCTTTATGCCTGGAAATTGAAGAGAAATGTGGGCTCTGGCAGATAATAGTTAAGGGAGCGTGCCACCTGCTATTAATTGTACTGCCCTGTGGTTCAAAGCTTCAGAGTCAGACTCTGGAGTCATTGCATTCAGGGCAGCCCCATATATGCTCTGCCACATGCCGCAGCATCCGTCTAAGAGTATGTTTGCTTCATTTAAGAGTATGTTCCCTTCAAATGTTGGTTGTTTATGGTGCATTTTCTGCCACACAGTTTGGATTTCCTACCAGCACCCTTTTAATTTGTCCTACCTCCAGCAGTCTCTTGACAGTTACATTGTTCTTTCACGCCTGCTCTTCATTTTCCTGCAGTCTGTCCAGTACAGCTTTAGCAGTGTCACTCTTGTCCATTCTCAGCCTGCCGTTTATTTTAGCCTGTCCAGCAAGCCTATCTGCCACTGCATTGCCATGTACTCCCGCATGCCCCGGACAATAAAGCCACGTTAGTCTTATCACAGTTAACTGGCTTAACAGATGAACCCATTGCCCTGTGGATATTACATGAACCAGAGATGAATCTTCTTCCCGTGCCATTGAACGTCACATAGGGCTTGCACAGTAGTTCGCCAATTTTTCCTGTCTTCAGCAAGTCTTTCAACCTCATCAAAGGATTTTATGCTTGTTAATTTGGCCTCTCTTAACAGTGTCCTCTTCAGAGTTTCACGCGGTCTGCCTCTTTTTCTTCAGCCTGTTTTGAATACAGTTTATTAAATAAAGCAGAAGGCATAAAAGCAAGTAACATTTAGGAAAAGGGCAAATCAAGAGTTTAGAAGATTGTCGGAAGCTAATGACAACACAGAAAAAGAGTTAGAGCCAACATTGTTGGATATGAACTGTATTTGTTAACAAAACAGCTGATAAAATTTTGTACTTAAAAAAAAATGAATTAAAATTTGTTACTAAATCAGTATAGGTATAGCACTTAACAAAATTATTAATAACAGTTTTAACATTATTAAATAATGTAAACGTTGTGTAATTTGAATTAAAAATTAGTTTCCTTCATTATTTTTATTGTCTTAATTTATAGCTCCTGTTTTTTTTTTGTCTCACAACAAATATCAATGTATACACTCTTGTTTTGTAGTTTTTCAATTCCATTTCTTACATCGACCATCATTTATAAGTTTCCACATTGTGCTCGCTTCAGAATGCAGCAATCCTCACTCAGTCCTGAGATCTGTAGCTAGGTTGACACTTCTGTACATCAGTTCCTTCTTTAATAAATCTAAAAACTATTAGACATTCTATTACTGAGCAACATGTTGTACGTCTATGCTTACTTGAAATTAGACAGAAATGATCTTATATCCATGCTTCTTGCTCCACATACAGCTCAAGACCATAACATCCAGGGTGGTCACTCTGGTGAACGGATATTATTTGCAGGAGATCGTACAGCTTTTATAAGACATCCTGCCCCTGCAGTGAGTGCAAGTGCCAGCTTGTCACAGTGGAATGTGAACGGAGATCAGCTTATCATTGATTTGAGCAGACTCTTGTCACGGCCTGTAAATCTTATGGTAGACAACACAAATCATTTTGTTTGAGTGTACACAGAAGAGAAGCTTTGATAATAAGTATTATGTTGGTGGCAAAAACTTGTCAGTGAAGTGTACTCTTAAAAGTGATGAGAACAAAGTGTTATGTTATCAAGGAAAGAATATGAGATAAGTTTCATTAGTAAGGAGTAAAGAATTTTCTAGATAATTAATTTAGTGAAACTGTAGCATTATATTTTAAAACTTTGCAATACAGAAATTTTAAAAAAAATTATTTCCTCTAACTACTCGCCTTTGTTTTAAACAAATTATATCTGTTTAATCCTCAAATCATTAATCTTTTGTTTAAGTTTCTTATGCATCACATTTTATTTAATCCTTTCATTCAAGGTCTTGTTATATTCACCTCTTCTGTTTTTTTAAACATTTTCTCTTCTCCAAGTCATAGAGGACCTCGGAAAAGAAATGTAGAGAGAAAGAGAGCAGAATCCTTTTGTTCTTAGCATGATTCTGATATTGTCTCCACCTTTAATGTGTGTTGAAATTGTTTCACCTACCTTTTTTTTTAATGCCATTTTTTTGTTAATAATTCTTGTTATCCAAGTAATTTCCCTGCTTTCTGCCCTGTGCTCTCATCTTCTTCTTCTTCTTCTTATTCCTATCTGCCCGCATATGCCATTAGCATCACAGGGAGTTTCAGATGCTGGTCCAGAACAAGGTGAAAGGCCTTGGTAGCTGTCATGTTATGTGTCTTTCACCCCGTCTATCAACTTCTTGCTTGGTCATCCATGCGCCCATCCATGTTTTCCAGCTGTAAGCATATGCCGCTGGTTGTTCTGGACTCACATGTATCAAATCCCCGAACCACTTGACTCTGATTTTCAATGCGGTCTTTTGATAGATGTTGTTCCCACAATTTGATAGATTATTTAATTTTGCACTTGATTCTTAAGCATTTCATCTCACATCTTTTTTTATTTTGTCATGGTATTTGATGAGTGTCCTTGTTTGGCACTGATAGCACAGAATGTAGAATACTGAATACAGTGAATAATTTTGGAAAGAGTTGTTTTTTTTTTGGCGTTCATTGAGATCCTTGGAAGATTTAGGATTGGTCCAAGTAGACAGGTAACATTGTTTTCTTTATGAACTCTATATTCCATTTCTCTATTTTTCCATCCTGTGTAAATGTTCTTCCTAGATATTTGAATTCACTAACCTGGTTGAATTTGGTGTTATTTATATAAATGTTACATTCTCTTGGGGCTCTTCTTATCACCATTGTTTCTGCTTTCTCAGTATTTATTTTCATATTGTATTCTTTGCAGCTGCTGTTAAGGCTGCTGATGTGATTTTATAGTTCTTCATCATTTTGCTGCATGTAGTGATGTCTGCTAACATGCTGTTCTTTCAAAAATGCCAGCAATTACTCCTTTTATATGAAGCAGGAACAAGTTAACTCATGTAGAACTTGCCTAACATAATTTTGCTGAAAGTTTCTCCTATGACTGATTCTACTAGTATTTGATTGATATGAGCATCTTCAGTAGCACTGAACAAAATTTGTGCTTCAAAGGCCAGTCTCTTTTTTGTTTTATATCTGCTATATTTTTTAATGCATAATGTAAACTGCATAATGATATTTTTTAAGCCTGTTATTGATTGTGTTTGAGCCTTTAATTTGATAGACTGAAACAGGTCAGTCAGTCAGCCAGTCAGTCAGTCAATGAGCCAGCCAGCCAGCTAGCCAGCCAGCCAGCCAGTCAGTCAATCAGATGTCCCTTCCAGAACTTTGCCTCCCTAACAGCTCTCCTTACAGTTGTAAGCAGTATGCTCTGGTGCTAATCCATCCATTCGCAGATCATCAACGATGTCTTGCAGCCATATTCGCCTTGGTCTTTCTCTCTTTCATTTTTCCCATTATGCACCCTTCCAAGACTGTCTTCTCTAAATTCTCATGACATTTAATACAAGTGTATGTCCAAAATACATATGTTTTCTCTGTTTAATCTTCTTTACTAGCCAACCTTCTTCAATATTAAGTTCTTGTAGTATGAGTATACAAGTATTTGTTCTTTTTGTGTCCATGATATTTGAAGGACTTTTCTATAGCATTTACATGTAGCATGAAATAGTTGGCAGTGACTCATATCTGAACGCTGGACTCCATATACAGTATTGGTAATACAGAATATGGCCAAAATGAGACATTGCTCTTATTATTGTTGTCCTGTACGCATTAGACATTGCAGGAAATCATGTGTGTATGTTTGTATGTGGAAATGTTGGTTTCTATGAAAGACTGAATCTAAGTAATGGAATTTCTGTATTTATACTCATATGCTTTTGTAAACACATGTCTAATCCCCAATGGCATGATTTGGCACCCAAACAAATTGATAGCACCCACTGACAGCGTATAGTAGTTTCACTAGCTACAGCAGTTTTCAGATATTCCTTGACTTCTGCTGCTCGATTTACAAGCAGAAAGGGAAGCCCATCTACATTCCAACATAGCACAGAAATGTCACAGATGACCATCTTCAGCACGGAAAGGCACAACAAAACTAAGCTCATGCATATTTTGTGTTAGGCAATTGGAGAGTTAGTGTACATTTATATGTTGACAATAACTCCTTTCAAAAAGCTGAAATACATACTTTGTAATAAGTCACTACCTAAGAGAGTTAGGAAGATAGTGCTGCAGTGTTACACTGAACCAATCCTATTCTATGGATGCAAAGTCTGGATGGTCATTAAAGAGGCTAAAAGAAGGCTGAAAACAGCTGAAATGTGATTCTAAAGAAGCGTGCTGAAGGTACCATGGACAACTAGAAAATGGAACGAGGAGGTTCTGAAAAGGGCATAAGAAAGAAGGAAAATTATAACAAAGATCAGAAAATGACAATCTAAATTTGTGAGGCGGAGGAGAGGCGGGCTATAGTGGATCTAATGGCAACAGGGAAGATTAAAGGTAGAAGAGACAGAGAGAAAGGATGTTTGATGGTGTGACATCCCAGCATGGGAAATGCTGTGGCAAGCCTGTTGAAATGCACAAGGGATCGAGAACTGTGGAAGAACATGATATCCTGCACCTTTTAGCAGGGACTTTGAGAGAGAACATTCTTCAAGGACAGGTCAAGTTATTCGTTACCGGTGGTAGATCAGTGACCACACCAATCACAGTACATGTATTTAGAATTCTTATGCCTTCCCATGTCTTCATGCATCACGGAGGGCTCACACTGTTTCGCCACGAGTCTCTATTCTTGCCAAGCTTCTCAATCTCATCAAGGGATTTGATTGCATGATATAAATATTTTGTATCTTTCCTTGCAAGGGTGAAGACACCTGTCTGATGAGGCAATCAGCGACCCATAGCTGATATGCTGGAGTCAGGGTTAGTGAACCATAGCTATCCAAGACCCTGTCCCACCTCTCCATGGTACCCCCAGTATCAGGCCTAGGCTGGCTAATGGGGCAAGGATCGCCATAGTCCCCATGGTGGTGGAGTCTGCTAAAGAAGCATTGCATACTCCCTTGCTTTTTAGCTGTGCTCCGGGACTGAAAAAGTAGCCACCATAACCCACTCCCACGCCGATACGATGCTGTGCCTCAACACCTCCACAGCATTGAATGCAAAGAACAACAGCTCGCTGTTACAGAGAATCTGTACAAGTATGTTTCTTTCTGTGCATGAAACTGGCACTGGCAATGTAATGTTTCCAAGACTTGCATGAATAATATTAACTGAGCAAGGGGTAGTGGTGGTTTCTATCTGTGTACTATATGTTACTTCTTCAAATGTCACATCTGCTTTTCTAACTCTCTGGAATTGCCAGCAGGATGCTCTTTGCAGCAAAGATGTTGAAGTGCAAGCGTCCTGTTGGATGTGGAATTGGGTACAGTGACTATTTTTTTGCAAGCCCGGGTGTAGCTAAAGAGCAAAGGGTACAATACTTCTTTAACAGAGTCCACCACCATGGCAACTATGGTGATTCATACCCCTTTTTAACCAGGCTGTTTCTAGGGGATATCAATGCAGCAGTGAACAATGGTGGATCACCCCTCAAGCTGAACAGAGCTAAACCTAGAACCTACCATCATTGATTGAAGATTACTGTTTTATGAAATTTATGTCCAGAAATAAACGGTATAGAGGTGGGGGGGGGGGTGAGGAGACCTGTACTGTTTTAGCCTAGGGACCTAGATGCTGGTTAAGCCGCCACAGCAACAAAGAGGTAAGACGGGATCTCAGTTGGCTATAGTTCACTAGCTGTGACACCAGTGTTTAGTTACGAGTCACTGCCCGCTATTTCATGCTACATGTTCAACCCCATCCCCTCACCCATCCACCCACTCACCCCCCTGCTGGTAAAAAAGTGACCTCAGTATTTGTTCTGTTGATCATTTCAGTTTATTTGGACAGTTTAAACTGAGTAGACCAGAGATTTTTGAAAAATCTGTATACTATGCAGAACTGAATAGTTCTTGGATTAAAATTTGTTGTTTCCCCAACTGTTATGTTCAAGAATTTCCTGTACAGTTATATATACATTCCCTCTTAAATTTTACTGTTATATTCAAGAATTTCCTATATAGTTATACATACATTCCCTCTTAAATTTTACTGTTATATTCAAGAATTTCCTATATAGTTATACATACATTCCCTCTTAAATGTTACTGTTATATTCAAGAATTTCCTATATAGTTATACATACATTCCCTCTTAAATTTGACTGTTATGTTCAAGAGTTTCCTATATAGTTATACATACATTCCCTCTTAAATTTGACCATTATGTTCAAGAATTTCCTGTACAGTTATATATACATTCCCTATTAAATTTGACAAGAATTTCCTGTACAGTTATATATACATTCCCTCTTAAATTTGACAAGAATTTCCTGTACAGTTATATATACAATCCCTCTTAAATTTGACAAGAATTTCCTGTACAGTTATATATACATTCCCTCTTAAATTTGACAAGAATTTCCTGTACAGTTATATATACATTCCCTCTTAAATTTGACAAGAATTTCCTGTACAGTTATATATACATTCCCTCTTAAACTTGACAAGAATTTCCTGTACAGTTATATATACATTCCCTCTTCATAATCTTCATGTCTCACAAGTATCTTTCGCTGCCTATTGCAGTGCATCAGAATGAGTGAAATTCAAACAGTTGATGTATACATACAGTAGCCAGCACTGAAATAAGAGCAGTGAACAATAAAGTTTCATGAACAATAAAAAAAGCACCCATTCTTATCACACCCACATGGGAGAAACTTGTAGCACAAATCACAGACATGCTGAACAGGTACAAATATAAATCCACAAACGATATTGATAGAAGCACAGTAGTGAACACTTACATCATTCCAAAAATAATCTACATAGCTACAGTACTAGACCATCCAAAACAGACAATCCAAGAAATCGACAAACAGATCAGACGCTTTATCTTCACACACACTATACACAGCATCAAACATAAAACTCTCATACAAGACAAATTACACGGAGGAATCGGCCTCCAAGACATACAAAGAAACAAGACATACAAACAAAGATCTAAGACATACAAAGAAAGATCCAAGCACTCAGGATCAGTCACGTGGGCCGCATCATCAAACATCCAAAACAGCATGCACTAGCTCACTATTACATAGGGCTCAGACTATCAAATCTGCTCCCACCAAACAACTCACAGCCACACTATTTTGGTACACTGCCACTCTTTTATGAAACCTGCATCCAAGCCATCCATGGAAACGAAACACTTGCATACCGTAAAACAAATTACATCTACAAACATCTAATCAGAAACCAAGCACTTTAACTACATCTCAAAATCAAAAAGAGGTTGGAGATATGGCCTCTTTGACTTTAAAGGAACTTTCACAAACCTTCATCTTAGAAATGTCATACCAAAAGCGAGAGAAATGACATTTAGACTTATTTACAACATGACACACAGAGAGAAGCACACAGATCCAAACAGACAGCACCATGTCAGCTATGCAGGAACAACATACAAGAAACAGAAGAGCACATATTTTACGAATGGAGTACGCTCACACCCGGTATAGCAACGCTACAGAACATAATAGAAACACACAAGGCACAAAAGATAGACATATACAAAGCTATTATGCTAAATATTTGTATAACTGAGCTGGACACACATGCAGAGTTACTGGGCTTGCTCGCAGAGTTCAGGTACTTGGTGTGGACATGCAGAAACAAAGCTAGATTTAAGCTCTGCATGTTTAGTCCTAGAATTTTCTCAGATCTGTTTTGACAAAGGGAATTGAAAATTATGACGTGCTGTAATCCTACAAGAAACAAAGTTTTGACGACAGCGAGCGTATGAGAGAGAGAGAGAGAGAGAGAGAGTGATATGCTGCATGTGTACTATTTATCTCACAAATGTTTAATGTCTTGATACTAGCTATCTATGGCTTTCTGTAACCAGAAAATTACTTTGACCCTTTTTTATTGTCAAAAAATGTTCAATTCAGGTATAAATTTATTATCTTTATCATAAGAATCACTATCATCTCATGATTTGTAAAAGTCCATCATTTCATTATTTAATCTCACGGGCAATCATCCCCAAAATCACATCATTTAACTTTGAAATTATCACTTGTTGAATTTAATCCTTATTTTTGTTTTAAAATGTTCTTATTATGCTACTGTATGATGTGATAAGACTACAGTTGTAGAATGTATGCCTTTTTTTGCACATCCTGGCCTTATCAATCAGAAATGCAGTTAGAAACACTGTATGTTGGATCTTGTTTTCACCAACAGTCCCATCATGATATTGTAAAACTCACCACAGATCATCTTCATCCTCATAACACATTATTTGTCCATAATATTTATGTAAAATTTGTGTTTTAAAATGTTATGTATTGATTTTTTTAAATAAAGTTCTTTTTTTTTTTTTTAAAAGGAGAGCAATGGCAGATAGAACAGGTGGACAAGTAGAGCCAGATATTCAGAATTAGATATTCAGGAGGTGGAGAAGCAGTTTAGAACCAGAAGTAGTTTAGGACAGATAGAAGATATCATTTCAAGATTAAAAGTGACTATTAGTACTGCATGATAAATGCAAAATTGGCGAACTACTTTGCGAGCCCTATGTGACGTCTAACGGCACAGGAAGGATATAAGATAAGAAGATAAGATGATAAATGCAGATTTGATATTTTTGGAACTTTGTGTAAAATGCTTTCTGAAATGTCTCACTGTGATACTTGTGAATTTTGTTTGATGAGCATTAAAAGTGAACTATAATTTGATGAAAAGCACCTGTTCTTACTGGCTTTGTTAGTCTTTATTGTGAAAACTGCGATATAGTTATTATAAAGTTTCTTCTATACGTATTTGTTCAACAACTGTTACCAGACTGGATCAACTTTTGATGCAACAGACAGACCAGACAATGTCTATCAGAGAGGATTAACCCTTGATGCAACAGACAGACCAGACAATGTCCATCAGACAGGATTAACCCTTGATGCAACAGACAGACCAGACAATGTCCATCAGACAGGATTAACCCTTGATGCAACAGACAGACCAGGCAATGTCCATTAGACAGGATCAACTTTTGATGCAACAGGCAGACCAGACAATGTCCATCAGAGAGGATTAACCCTTGATGCAACAGGCAGACCAGGTAATGTCCATCAGAGAAGATTAACCCTTAATGCAACAGACAGACCAGACCATGTCTATCAGAGAGGATTAACCCTTGATGCAACAGGCAGACTAGACAATATCCATCAGAGAGGATTAACCCTTAATGCAACAGACAGACCAGACAATGATCATCAGAGAGGATTAACCCATGACACAACAGGCAGACCAGACAATGACCATCAGAGAGGATTAACCCTTGACATAACAGGCAGACCAGACAATGACAGTCAGACAGGATTAACCCTTGACACAACAGCCAGACCAGACAATGACAGTCAGAGAGGATTAACCCTTGACACAACAGGCAGACCAGACAATGACAGTCAGACAGGATTAACTTTTGACATGACAAACTGACTAGAAGACACCTGTACTCTCGAGAGGGATTAAGATAAGATGAAAGCCATGTTTGAAGATAATCTATGTAAGAACTCGGACACAGACAGCGACATGACAGTAAAGATAACAATGACCAACGACTTATCGATTACTTTTATTCACTCCCCTTTCCCCCCACCCCACGAAGAATGAAATGTTTTCAAACATGTTTAGCTGCTGCATGTGTACTATTTATCTCACTAATGTGAAATATTTTGATGTTAGCTATCTATGCCTTTTTTGTAACCATAAAATTATTAAACCCCTTTTGTTGTAAAAAAATATTCATATTCATATATAAATTTATTACCTTTGTTATGTTCTTATCAGACCAATATCTGGTATGTGGTTCACTGAACCACCTAGATATTAAGATATTTTTACTGCCCGATGGCCTTGATGGAGCTAGCTCCACCCTCATCATGGTATTGCAGTTTCTCCATAAACATAACAAATGTAAGAGTGGATGCAGTAAAACTCTCCTTGGTTCTCTTTCTCTCTATCTGGTCCATGCCAATCAGGTACCAGTCACTGATTTCCACAACCATTTATCCGTTACTCTTTCTTTGCGTGTTGAGCACTGACCTGTGCCACTCTTTTAGTCCGTCAGTTATCTTGTTTCTTTGTTTTCTTCTGTCCACTTTTCCCTCCAGTTTTCCTGTTGTCACTAAGTGTTTCAGTTCTCAAAACATGTGCTACAAATCTGGACTGTCATGTTGTGAATTTTGCCATTAATTTCTCTCTATTGCCCAGCCTCACTTAGAACCTCTTCATTTGTTTTCTTGGCTGTCCGTGGTATTCTCATCATTCTTCTTAGGAACCACATCTCCGCTGCTTCCAGTAGATTTTGAGTGCTCTTGGTTACTATCCATGCTCCCCATTCACTTAACGATACAGGCTCGATGTAACACTAAATAACTCTCTAGTTCTGTATGTATCATTTCAGTATATCAACTCTTGTGCTCCAAAACAGCACTGGCAGTGCTGGTAGATAGAACAAAACACAGTTCCTCAGATCATTAGAGAAGTACCCCCAAATCAGGCAAATGTTTTAGCCCTTACAACTTTTTAAGCCAGGGGGTGGTGGAGGAAGGGCACCCTCAGCGTCATGACTCCCAGAGGTCTGCGAGTTGTTGGTTTATGATTGCTTCACAGGGCTCAAGAATATATTGGACGGCCAAAGAGCTCTCATGAGGAAAGATGTAATGGGCTCTCCGATATGGAAGGGGAAATAAAATGTTGCTAACATTATCTCACCTCAAGCCCATTGTGTGGCTTTTCCCAGAATATAGTTGTGTTCCCCACAAAGTTTTTGTGTGTAAGTATATAAAGCTAACTGCAGACCTTTGTTAATACCTACCTGATACCATCAGTAATGATGAGCTATGGCAAAAAAAAAAAAAACAACCCAACCCACAGTGATAATGAAAACAAGCTGGAGATGGATAGGACATACACTCTGTAAGCCTGCCACAGACATCACCGGACAGGCTCTCACCTGGAGTCCCCAGGGAAGGAGGAAGCAAGCAACACCTGGTGAAGAGATCTGGAAGCAGAGATCAAAGACTGGCCACACCTGGAGACTGACAGAAGAAACAGCCCAGGAATATGATTAAATGGAGAGCACTCATGCCCCAGATAGCAGTAAAGAAGGTGAGGAGGATATAAAATTAAACATATAAATATACATAAGGGCTGGCCCCATCCCTTTTAAGTAATCTAATGTATTCTCATGGTGTTGCCGAAAGTATATCATCATTCTCTCTCTTGTTTGTGATCTCCTCATATGCTTCATCATTCTCTCTTATTTGTGATCTCCTCATATGCTTCATCATTCTCTCTCATGTTTGTGATCTCCTCATATGCTTCATCATTCTCTCTCTCGTTTGTGATCTCCTCACATGCTTCATCATTGTCTCTTGTTTGTGATCTCCTCATATGCTTCATCATTCGCTCATGTTTGTGATCTCCTCATATGCTTCATCATTCTCTCTCTTGTTTGTGATCTCCTCATATGCTTCATCATTCTCTCATGTTTGTGATCTCCTCATATGCTTCATCATTCTCTCTCTTGTTTGTGATCTCCTCATATGCTTCATCATTCTCTCTCTTGTTTGTGATCTCCTCATATGCTTCATCATTCTCTCATGTTTGTGATCTCCTCATATGCTTCATCATTCTCTCTTGTTTGTGATCTCCTCATATGCTTCATCATTCTCTCATGTTTGTGATCTCCTCATATGCTTCATCATTCTCTCATGTTTGTGATCTCCTCATATGCTTCATCATTCTCTCATGTTTGTGATCTCCTCGTATGCTTCATCATTCTCTCTCTTGTTTGTGATCTCCTCAAAGGCTTCATCAGTTATCTCGTTTCTTTGTCTTTCTCTGTCTCTTCTCCCCTCCAGTTCTCCTGTTGTCACTAGGTGCTCCAGTCTGCCTCTTCTCAAAACATGTCCTACAAATCTGGACTGTCATGTTCTGAATTTTGCCATAATTTCTCCATTTTGCCCGGCCTTACTTAGAACATTTGTTTTCTTAGCTTTTTTTATCGCATCTGCTGCGCAGATGGCATATGACAAACCATGTGTTTCATGTTACTTGTCATAAGGGTCTTGTTCATCTTGCTTTAAAGATCATGCCAGGCCTTTCTAACCACAACAAATATATTTTGGAAAGGTTGTCTCCACTGACTGTTGTAATGTCTGTGAGCTGGAGACATCTCATTGCTACTTTTTAAAGTGATCAGTATTCTTTTACCTTTACATCACCTGAGACCCCACATGATCCCTGTTGTAAAATGGGAGATCTTTTATTTTACCAAGAATAACCCCACACCCTTAATGATAAAGTGTTTATATCTTTTATTACTGTGATCAAAATCAGGTGTCTAAAAATAGCAGTCTTCCAACCAGATGTTGGTGGGGTGGGGAGGGTGTCCACTTTAACCCCTAGGTCTGGATGTGAAGGGGATTGGAGAGTTTCAAGGACTCCAAGCAGAATAAGGCTGGCTGCTGAAAATAGTTCCGTGCTACCTTAGAAAATTCCCGTCGGAGGCCCAATTTTCAATGTTTGTGATCTCCTCGTATGCTTCATCATTCTCTCTCTTGTTTGTGATCTCCTCGTAGACTTCATCATTCTCTCTCTTGTTTGTGATCTCCTTGTAGACTTCATCATTCTCTCTCTTGTTTGTGATCTCCTCGTAGACTTCATCATTCTCTCTCTTGTTTGTGATCTCCTCGTAGACTTCATCATTCTCTCTCTTGTTTGTGATCTCCTCATAGGTTTCATCATTCTCTCTTGTTTGTGATCTCCTCATAGGTTTCATCATTCTCTCTCTTGTTTGTGATCTCCTCATAGGTTTCATCATTCTCTCTTGTTTGTGATCTCCTCATAGGCTTCATCATTCTCTCTCTTGTTTGTGATCTCCTCGTAGGCTTATCATTCTCTCTTGTTTGTGATCTCCTCGTAGGCTTATCATTCTCTCTTGTTTGTGATCTCCTCATATGCTTCATCATTCTCTCTCTTGTTTGTGATCTCCTCATAGGTTTCATCATTCTCTCTTGTTTGTGATCTCCTCGTAGGCTTATCATTCTCTCTTGTTTGTGATCTCCTCATATGCTTCATCATTCTCTCTCTTGTTTGTGATCTCCTCATAGGCTTCATCATTCTCTCTCTTGTTTGTGATCTCCTCATACGCTTCATCATTCTCTCTTGTTTGTGATCTCCTCATATGCTTCATCATTCTCTCTTGTTTGTGATCTCCTCATAGGTTTCATCATTCTCTCTCTTGTTTGTGATCTCCTCATAGGTTTCATCATTCTCTCTTGTTTGTGATCTCCTCATAGGTTTCATCATTCTCTCTCTTGTTTGTGATCTTCTCATAGGCTTCATCATTCTCTCTCTTGTTTGTGATCTCCTCATATGCTTCATCATTCTCTCTCTTGTTTGTGATCTCCTCATATGCTTCATCATTCTCTCTCTTGTTTGTGATCTCCTCATATGCTTCATCATTCTCTCTCTTGTTTGTGATCTCCTCATATGCTTCATCATTCTCTCTTGTTTGTGATCTCCTCATATGCTTCATCATTCTCTCTCTTGTTTGTGATCTCCTCATATGCTTCATCATTCTCTCTTATGTTTGTGATCTCCTCTCATCATTCTCTCTCTTGTTTGTGATCTCCTCTCATCATTCTCTCTCTTGTTTGTGATCTCTTCTCATCATTCTCTCTCTTGTTTGTGATCTCCTCTCATCATTCTCTCTCTTGTTTGTGATCTCCTCTCATCATTCTCTCACATGTTTGTGATCTCCTATCATCATTCTCTCTTATGTTTGTGATCTTCTCTCATCATTCTCTCTCATGTTTGTGATCTTCTCTCATCATTCTCTCTTCCAGCTCAAGATAAACATCCCAAAACAAACTCACGCACACAAAAAAAACCATCCAATTAAGAAACAAACCGAACAAAACCACTGAAGTGTATATTTTTAAAAATTTATTTACTTGGTTTCATGTCAGATTGTCCGTCAATGCAAATGTCACAACAGGGGGAGAAAACCAGCTTTGTAAAAATTCTCCCCTTTTTTTATCATCTGTGTGGCTGTAACAATATAATGACAAAAAATGTAACATGCAACAACCACATTTTAGTATCGACTTACGGTGGCTGCAATGGTGGTTGCAAGTGTAATCAAAACTGGCTTCTAAGACAACCTCGAGAGAGAAAAAAAAAAAATGGAGGTAAACCTGATATTTATATCACCTAGTAAACATATAGAGTCTGGAAGTCTCACAACAAATCCTTGAACCTATAAACCTCTGCCAGTCCCCTTGAACCTATAAACCTCTGCCAGTCCCCTATACTTAACAAAACTGGTTTTCCCTGTTCAACTTTCAACAGGTGCTGGAGACTTGGGCCAATAGTCTTGTTCGTCTGTCTTTGCTTCCTTTCTATCACAGAAGAGTTCACATTTACTCGAAGAATGACTTCATAACCTGGTCTGAGGAAGATGGAAACAGAATGTTTACATCAGCAAACATTACGAAAACAAACAATATTTTTACCAAACTAAAACCTGATGAAAACATACACTCATAATGAAATTCCGTTTCAACTTGGTGCTAAATGCGGGTACAGACAACTAAGAGATTTAATTTTCAAATGAAGTTAACAGAGATAAAATATATACAACAGGAAAACATTTGTACCAAAAAAAAAATGTATGGTCAGCTCAAAACAAAACTTACAGAAGTTAAAATTCTGTAAATATGCCACAGTGAGTATAGAAACAAAGCACATTACCACAACCTCTTTCACAGCAGCTGTCTTATAAACTTCTTTATCCAAAATGTAAAAATCTAGGAAAACAAAAAGTACAATTCTGCATCTGATCTATGTATAGCAGTATTTTTTACTGTATCTGAGATTACATATTGTAGAGTTACATACACCAGAACTCTGACTTACATATAGTAGAACTCTGTATCTGAGTTACATATAGCAGAACTTTGTATCTGAATTACATATAGTAGAACCTTATATCTGAGTTACATGTAGCAGAACTTTGTATCTGAGTTACATATAGTAGAACTTTGTATCTGAGATTACATATAGTAGAACTTTGTATCTGAGTTACATATTGTAGAACTTTGTATCTGAGATTACATATAGTAGAACTTTGTATCTGAGTTACATATAGTAGAACTTTGTATCTGAGTTACATATAGTAGAACTCTGTATCTGAGTTACATATAGTAGAACTTTGTATCTGAGTTACATATAGTAGAACTTTGTATCTGAGATTACATATAGTAGAACTTTGTATCTGAGTTACATATAGTAGAACTTTGTATCTGAGATTACATATTGTAGAGATTACATACAGCAGAACTCTGAGTTACATATAGTATAACTCTGTATCTGAGTTACATATAGCAGAACTTTGTATCTGAATTACATATGGTAGAACCTTATATCTGAGTTACATGTAGCAGAACTTTGTATCTGAGTTACATATAGTAGAAATTTGTATCTGAGATTATATATATAGCAAAACCTTGTATCTGAGATTGTGCATATAGCAGAACCCTGTATATGAGATTACTTATAGCAGAACTCTGAGAATTTTATTTGTTAATGTGATTATGGTACATAAAATGTATCTCAGTGCTAGCAACACAATGCGGCTATAATCTGATGTAAACAACACAATGTGGTGATAATCTGATGTAAACAACACAATGTGGTGATAATATGATGCAAACAACACAATGTGAAAACAAAAATAAGATAATCTGATGTAAAAAACACAATGTGGAGACAACCTGATGCAAACAACACAATGTGTAGATAATCTGGTGTAAATAGCCACAATCAAATCTCTAAAACATATATGTACATGTGCAAATAAAATCACAAATATTAAATTCCAGAATTATTTTAGCACCCAGTTCTTGAAAAAAAATTCAGTTTCTCTGGGACCAAAATCGCTGCTACTGAGAACTTTCTCTGCTGCATTTCTGGCTTGGAGAACAGAATTTTGGGGGGAAAAAAAAACTAATGAAAATACACACAAACAGAGACTGAATTAATCTATTAATATTAACATTATTTAAAGTGTGTGTTAGATTCACTAATTTTATTTCATGAAAATAGTTATTAAACAATTTATATGCACTTTACTGTTTACTTTAAAAGCTTCAAAATACAAACAAACAAACAAAAATCAATTCTTTGAAATTTCGAATTAGAAAACTGTAAAATAAAGCAACAGCTGATTAGCTTACAGACCACACTAGCGTTCTGAGTAAATATTTAGACTATTTCAGTTTGTTCTTGGAATTTATGGGTGCAAAGACACTATTTGTTCTGGCAAATCAGATACCCGCTGCTGAAATGACATCTTCAGGACTGGTGAACCACAGCTGATCAAGACCCTGTCCCACCTCTCCACCGCTACTCCCAGTAACAGGTCTAGCCTGGCTAATGGGCCAGGGATTGTGGCAGTCCTCATGGTGGAAGAAGAAGAACTGAACAGCCCCTGGTGTTTAGCTGCAGTCAGGGATGGAAAAAATACTCTTTATCACCCTCTCCCATGCCAACATGATGCTGTGCCTCAACATTACCGAGCTGGCTGTGAAGAACACCATTTCACAGTTTTAAGAGATTTAAAGTACTGGAATTTACAGGCTTTGTCTAAATTTGATCCACTGGTGTTTTGTTTATATGTATCATTCACAATAAATGTCCATATATAACTTAACTTATGTTATAATAGTATTTCAGTGCATATATGGCTAAATCTATTGCTTACGTTACTATAGCTGGATCTATGAATCAAAATAATACTGATGGTTAGATCAATGGTTAGATCTATGTATTACTCTAGTTAGCATGGTCTGATCTGTAGGTTTAGAACTATGTGTGAGATCAATGGTTAGATCTATGTATTACACTAGTTAGCAAAGCTTAATCTGAAGATTCAGAACTACGTATAAGGTTGTACCTATACACACAAAAGCCATTTATGAGAATGGATAAGTTCTTCTATAAATCCACAATGATGTCTCAGATACCTACTGCAGTTTACTACAACTGCTGGAGGTAGCTATGGAGACAGGAACCAGCAGTACTTCAGCAGGCCAGTGTAAAATAACTTAACATGTAACCTGGGCAGTCTCAGAGAATATGCTCCTCTGCCTGGAGCAGCTGTCCATGTGCACATGCAGGATGGCAGGACCACATGCTTGTCTTGTATTTTTGTGTATGAAGAGACAGGCAGCACACATGTGAGATGTATGCATCACATCAATATGGTTAATGTGCTGGTCACAATAATGCACGAACTTGTGGACTTCATTGGTACAAAGCTGGGCTGTACTCATGCTTATGTAGCAAGAGGCTGTTCACTTATACCAAAGTATATGTTTCAACACTCTTCCCCATCGCTCAGCAAACTTTTTTTTTAATCCCAGCTTCCATGACATTGAGGCATATTGGGGAATATGATGTTAGGCCACGTATTTTCCATGACCTTCGGCACGTGAAACCGTGACGTGGTCAGTATCACACCTGGCCCGCTCCACCTTCCCAGATTTCTCTGGTACCCCATTTTTAGAGGCTGGGTGGACACCTGGGCCTTTTTTTTTTTTTTTTGTGTGTAACAGAAAAAAAAGTCCCACTGCTGAGACTTGAACCAGCACCGGTTTAGTAAACTGAGCACCTAACCACTCTGCTAACCAGGCCGCCCACTCAGCAATTACCAAAATAACATTCTTTTAAAGAACTCCTGCCATTTAGAACAGGTAAAAATTACAGTTAAAGAGGCAAAACTTACAGCTGAACAGGTAAATATTATAGTTAAGTTCTCACACACTATGTCTGCAATCAGTCAGGCAGAATTTAACTAAAGAATGTGATTACTGAAAGGTGCAAAATTAACCATTCTTTTGAAATCAGACAATCATCAGCATGAGCAGTGAACACGTGAAACTGAACAAAAAAATATTATCATCATTATCCAAGATGCCAGAGTCCAATTTTCTTTCCCTACTTCTTAAGCCAGAGTTTTCAAAGCTCTATACAACGTTCTATCTCACTGTAGAGTCTACACATCTGAAACCTTTATCTGCACTTATGTAAAGTTATACCTTCATTTGTTCTCAAGTAAAGTTATACCTTCGTCTGTAAAGTTATACCTTCACCTGTTCTCAAATAGAGTTATACCTTCATCTGTTCTCAAATAGTTATACCTTCATCTGTTCTCAAATAGTTATCCCTTTGTTCTCGTGTAAAGTTATACCTTCATCTGTTCTCACGTAATGTTATACCCTCATCTGATCTTGTATAAAGTTATATCTTCATTTGTTCTCACATAAAGAACACTTTCAACTGTTCTCGTGTAAAGGTATACCTTCAACTGTTAACGTATAAAGTTTTACTTTCATCTGTTATTATGTAAAGTTATACCTTCATCTGTCCCCATGTAAAGTTCTACCTTTCTCTGCTCTCATCTAAAGTTATACATTCATCTAATCTCATGTAAAGTTGCAGTCATCTGTTCCCATGTAAAGTTGTCTCAGCTCAGTTTTAACATTGCAAAACAATAACTTTACTTGATTCTCTCACTGGGAATGCTTAAATATAAACACACTTATTCAGTAAACTTGGGTTTCTTTAGAAAATTGGGAATTGCATATTTTACTTTAAACCTTCCAACAAGTGCCAAGTCACCATAAGCATAAGCCACTGTAGTATGTAAGGTAGACAGTTCCTATGGAAAGCCAGCATAAGGGTGCAGACACAGGGCAACTGGAAAGTCTGCTATTTGTGTAGTCTGTTAAGAACAGAACAGTGCCTGTTTTTACAGTCTGTCCGGACAACAGGAATGTCTGAAAGCATGATCTGTTAGTACAGCAGGACTGCTCTTTAGTACAGTCTGTCAGAACAACAGGAATGCTACTTATCTGGGTCTGTTAAAACAAGAATCGTGCGTATTGGTACCGTCTGTTAAGACAATAGGAGAATCAGTAAGCGCTGTCTGTTGAGGCAATCTCCTACGACTAAATGCTCTCATATCCCCCCCAGCCATTACACTCTGTTTCTTCTGCCCACTTACCACTGCATGCTACTCTAGCTGCCAATATGTACTAGACTAATACATCCATCTGACCCAAGACTGCCACAAACATGCCAAACATGTGAGTTTTAACAAAGACACGATTACACGATGATCTCCAGAAAACTAAAAACAAAAGCAAAAATAACACATTCCCAGCAGACAAAGCTCTTGAGGCCGGGTTCTGGGGAACGCTGGTTAACCAGTTTATGGCAGTATCTCTGTAATAAAACAGTCCATTTCCACTTTTACAAAGCTTTTACGGTCTTGACCGGTTACAGCCAACCAGACTTGACAATACCCCTATAGGACAGTCATTTCCACACCCATAAGCCTTCTATGTCCTTTAACCTAAAATGAATATATGTTCACATACAGCATCAGTTCTGTACTACTACTTGTGTAGAAACATACACCAGTTGTGCACTACTGTATGTGTAGAGACATACATCAGCTGTGTAGTAGTGTATGTGTACAGACATAAACCAGTTGTGTACTTCTATATGTGTATGGACACACCAGTTGTGTACTACTATATGTGTACACATATATCAGCTATATGCATTGTGTTCACAGTGATACATGCACTCTGCAATGATGTATTTTGGTCTTAAAATACATTTCCATCATTTGTTTCTGCACATACATCTAGTATATCATCTAGTAATTCTACGACAAGAAAGAAGATTAAAAAAAAGAAAAACATGAGGAAAAAAAGAAAAATTAAATGTACATCTATAAACCAATGCAGGAAGGGAGAGAATTCATGCAATATCAGCCAGTTTTCTGCCCTTTATCCAGTTACAGTTTTTTTCATTATCTGGTTACACTTTTACACAATCCGGTTACAGCTCAACATTTTCCAGTTCCAAACATATAAACATGCAGACTTAAGCTACACAACAGCAATGACTGAGATATATACCTACAAGGGGTAAACACATCGGCTACTGAACTTGTAAATATTCCTGGCAGGGAAAAAAAAACGATGATTTGGGTGGGAGTAAGAATGGAAATGCAAAAGTTATAAAAACATGGAACAAAAGTTATAAAAACATGGAACACAAACATCTTACATGGAACAAAACTTACAGGCTAGCTAAATAATTATTTTAAGTCAAAATAAATTATGGATAAGATGAAAAGCCAAGCAAAATAAGGGGGGAAAAATGTGATTGTTCTCATGCATGAATAATACAGACATACATAAATGCCAAAGAAAATGTTGTTGCTCTTGTTCTATCTTCCTGGCAGATGCTCTCTGCAGCCTGTGCAGTGAAGATAACAAAGCAGAGGTTTGTGTTGAGAAGGGAGAGGATTGCGGTGGCTGCTTATGCAGACTCAAAGCATAGGTAAACACCAGCTAAAGGAGCCAGCATGGTGGACTACAGAAATTCTTGCTCCATCAGCCAATGTGTAACTGCTGGGTGGGGGTGGGGGGCACAACAGAGAAATGAAACAGGGTCTTGACTATGGTCTGCCAACCCTGATGCAAGCAGCCAGCTACAGGCCGCTGACCACTACCTTGGACCGAGTTTCACTCAAAACCTAAAAAAAAAAAAAAAAACACGGGGCAAAGCTTGGCACTAACAACGAAGGGAATTAAAAGTGATACGATGAAAGAACGCTAAATATAAACAGTTCAAACTGACTTGTACAAAAATCTGGAAAATTATACCAAAAAAAAGGGCATAAAATATGATGCTGACACAAATTCTCAATATGTGAAAACCATAACAAGTTAAAATGAACTATCTAAAACATGGACAAAAAAATCTCAACATGACTGAAAACTTACAAAATGTTCACTACTGCATAAGAAAGTGGCAATACTCTCAAGTCTGCCTATGTGCATACTCTCTTCTTATCACTACTGCCCTCATACCTATTCAACCCCACCCCACTTATGTCCCCTTATAAAATCTCAGACACTTCTCTTATCCTCATCTCAGCCATCTCTCTTATCCTCATCTCAGCCACCTCTCTTATCCTCAACTCAACCACCTCTCTTATCCTCAATCTCAGCCACCTCTCTTATATCCCCCGCTCTCATCTCAGCCACCTCTCTTATATCCCCCACTCTCATCTCAGCCACCTCTTTTATATCCCCTGCTCTCATCTCAGCCACCTCTCTTATATCCCCCACTCTCATCTCAGCCACCTCTTTTATATCCCCTGCTCTCATCTCAGCCACCTCTCTTATATCCCCTGCTCTCATCTCAGCCACCTCTCTTATGTCCCCTGCTCTCATCTCAGCTTCCATCACTCTCTATTTTCACTGTTCTCCCTCTCAAACCTCTCCCTCTGTATCCACTGGTGTCCTCACTCACAACTTTCACTTGATAATCTGTCTCCTACCAACACCTCACTCACAACTCTCACTTGATAATCTGTCTCCTACCAACACCTCACTCACAACTTTCACTTGATAATCTGTCTCCTACCAACACCTCACTCACAACTTTCACTTGATAATCTGTCTCCTACCAACACCTCACTCACAACTCTCA
This sequence comes from Achatina immaculata, assembly GCA_009760885.1. Lineage (NCBI taxonomy): Eukaryota > Metazoa > Mollusca > Gastropoda > Stylommatophora > Achatinidae > Lissachatina > Lissachatina immaculata. Next base: position 14,535,330 of record CM019706.1, on the reverse strand, counting down.
CTTGATAATCTGTCTCCTACCAACCCTCACTCACAACTCTCACTTGATAATCTGTCTCCTACCAACACCTCACTCACAACTCTCACTTGATAATCTGTCTCCTACCAACACCTCACTCACAACTTTCACTTGATAATCTGTCTCTTACCAACACCTCACTCACAACTCTCACTTGATAATCTGTCTCCTACCAACACCTCACTCACAACTTTCACTTGATAATCTGTCTCCTACCAACACCTCACTCACAACTCTCACTTGATAATCTGTCTCCTACCAACACCTCACTCACAACTTTCACTTGATAATCTGTCTCCTACCAACACCTCACTCACATCTTTCACTTGATAATCTGTCTCCTACCAACACCTCACTCACAACTTTCACCTGATAATCTATCTCCTACCAACACCTCACTCTAACTCCCTCCCTCCTCCAACACAACACACTGACACACTAATTCATTTCTCCTAGCAGCAGAAGACTGAAGCAAGCAAGCACAGAACAACTTCTACAAAGCAGCTACAAAAATAAAGCCATACAACAACATCCAGCATTGGGCATGTACAACCAACAAGTCATCATTTATCTCTCTACTGAATGTGAGCAGCACACTGTATTAGCAGTTTATAATAAGCAAGTCTATTTCACTATTTATCTCTCTTTATCTCTCTACTAAATGTGAGCAGCATCCAGTATTAGCAGTTTATAATAAGCAAGTCTTTATTTCACTATTTATCTCTCTTTACCCCTCTACTAAATGTAAACTTTACCACAGCCTAGTATTTATGAATGGATTTTCATATGAATATCCTACATCCACACAGACAGCCATTTGTGCAGTGAATTGTGCTGTATCTCACAGCTGTTCTCAAATTTCTGAGGCAACTTCCACGACATAAGTGTGCCAGGTACCAGTTTTTAAAAGTCTGGATGACTACAGCAGGATACACAACTTAGGTCAAACTGCTATATCTGTACTATGGCTGCACTCACAAATTTATCTCTGATCTCCGGTACAGCACATCATGACCCCTGGACTTATCTTATCTTATCTCTTACATCCTTCCCATGCCGTTAAACACCACTTAGGTAGTTTTCCAATTTTTCCTGTTTTCAGTGAGCCTTTCAACCTCACCAAGGGATTTTATGCCTATTAATTTGGCCTCTCTTAATGTCCTCTTCAGAGTTTCACGCGGTCTGCCTCTTTTTCTTTGGCCTGTTGTGTTCCCCTGGATTATAGAACTTGTGATTTTTTTTTTCTTAGCTTCCAATGTTATTTAATAGGGTTTCTATCATGTTCTCAAATTATCTTACAGAATTTTTATCACTTTCAATTACTGATGATTAATATTAATAACTATTTAGTTTTTATTATTACATAAGTATAATTTCCTCTAAGTGCTCTGTTAAATTCAGAAAAGAACTCTGATATGAAATATTTTCAAACTGAAAAATTTAAGAATAACCTATGAACATTTTAGTAAAGTGCAACTTTAAAGGGCTTTTACTTTAAAACTTTTCCTTCGGTGTTGATTCTGAATTCAGTCTAAAGGTGGTATATAAGACTCATCTATTATGTGGTCCGCAACATGTGCCAAATTTTCAAACTGGCCCATGACTTCCAACAGTTTGAGCACCCCTGCATTATGCATTACAGGATTTCAGTCACTTTCTCAGGTTATCTTATAGTATTTCAGTCACTTTCCTAGGTTATCTTATCTTCTTCTTCCTCGTTCGCTTCTACCACCAAGATCGCCCTGTGATCCTACTGAATTTACTCTTGTGGTTCTCGCGACAGTCTCATTTAGGATGGAGGCTCAAAGCATCGTGGGGCTTGGGCCTATTTTCTTGGTGGGTCAAAGAAGTGGCGCTGCATGACACCGTGGTTTTCACTGCACCAGTTTAGTCTAGAGTTGGACTTTCTCACCGGAAAACCTTGACCTGGTTTGGATATGAATATATCCTGCTGGGTGAGAGGTGGTTACCCATCCAGCCTAGAGTTGGACTTTCTCACTAGAAAATCTCAATGTGATTTGGATATAATATATCTCCGTTGGGTGAGAGGTGGTTGCCTATCTAGACTGCACTGGTCCAGTGTCTCTGACTTCAGCATTTTCTGGTTGTGGCTGCTATCCTTCTTGGTGGTGACCAGGACAGAGCTTTTGTCGAGGAGGACGAATCCTCACCGCTAGTGAATTTCACTCTGGGTTAAGCCAGTTTAGGCATATTATCCCAGTATGGGTGTATACAGGACGTGACCAGCCTCTAAAGCAGAGGTGCCGTGGTATGCGTAGCCCTCACCACGAGTCTACTGGCTATACCAATTAAGCTTCACTTAATCCATCACCTTTTTCCACAGCGGCTCTGCGCGGCAACCCTAATTGCATTTTCCTTCATTGGCCAGGAGTAATTTCACCCCACGTGTGACAGCTGAATAATTTCGCCAGCAGAGTCTTAGTTTAACCCCTGGGTTAAGTCGGTTTAGGCATTTGAGCCAGCATTGGTGTATAGAGGACGTGGCCGGCCTCTAGAGCAGAAGTGCCGTGATATGAGTAGCCCTGACTGCAAGACTACTGGCTACTTCACTTAATCCTTTCCATCACCTTTTCCACGATGGCACCACACGGCAACCCTGATCGTATTTTTCTTCACTAGCCGGGAGGAGTTTTTCATCCCACACACGGCAGCTGAAGAATCTTGCCAGCAGCAACTGGCAGGATCAACCAGATAGCTTTCTTCATTGAACCTTAGTTGGATATCTGCTGACAGACCAACGCGGGGCAAAGGAAACAGTGCTCTGCTCAGAGCGGATCCCTTTCGACTCCAGCGGCATTTCATTTCCTTTAACCAGCGCCAGCGGGCGACTCTCTCTGCTCTAACGAACAAGAAGAAAGCGTGGCTCTGACAAACAATGCACATTACACACTGCAGACCCAATACCCTTTGTGAGAGATGGGCCAATTTTGAGATCATCGGTCGACAACACTGTAGTACACCACCGACACGTCAGCATGAACCCGGTTGGCTAGCCGTTTATATGCTTTGCTTGACGGACAAACCACTTGCTTCTGCATCGAACCACCTTAACTCTCGCCATCCAGGAAGGGAGCAAAAACCTTTCTCCCCATGCATGGAACTTGAAAGCACTTTTTTGCCAAAAGAACAGGTTATCTTATAACATTTCAGTCACTCTCCTTGGTTATCTTATAACATTTCAGTCACTTTCCTAGGTTATATTATAACATTTCAGTCACTTTCCTAGGTTATCATATAACATTTCAGCCACTCTCCTGGGTTATCTTACGATTTCTATCTCTACCTTAGGATTATCCTGCATGATTTCTATCATCTTCTTGGGTTACCTTATAGAATTTCTATCACCTTCTAAGGTTATCATATCATAAATGATATGACCAAAAAGTTAAAACATGAGACTTAAATGATAATTATCCTCAAAACCGTTTGACCAAGGAGTTAAAACAATGCAAAAATGTAATATCAGAACTAAGAAAATGTTATGTTATTTCATGAAAAGTAGAGTCAGAAACATACTAGACTACACTAGATACAAACTACCAGGTAAGTATTACTTAGACTACACTCTGTTGTCCGAGTAAATCACTATGAAAGCATTTTACTAATCAATGTACTAATATCCGATCTGAAAAAAAAAAAGGATTGAAAGGATTTGAACCTGAACGAAAGAAATGCCTTCAAAGCTGGTCAGTCAAAGTGCTGGACTCGGTTTTACCAAATGGACGTTCTAAATTTTCAAAAGGAACATATATAAAAAAAAATTATATTTTATTCTACTGGTTTATCATTTTTTTTCCCTTATAGGTAATAATATATTCATTAGAAATGCTCTAAATCGGGGCTTGTTAACTTTTTTAAGATTAAAGACCTCTTCCTCGCATGTCCCCATACCATCATTGCCAGATGTTAAAAATCATCATCATCACCAAATCCTATCCTGCTGGTAACCATTATGGACTCCAGATATAAAGGGTTTAAGGCCATTTACCTGGAGCAGTCACCACAGAGTGTGAAGGCTGCTGGGTTTTAAAGACTGCCCTTCACGAAGCGAGGGAAAAACCCCCAAGACCTTATTGGGCGAGAAACCAGTCTTCAAAATGATTGGCCGCACAGTCCTCATAAATTTAAGCAACAAGAAAAAAAAGAGTAAATGTACCCCTATTGTGTAATAAAGGCAGCTAGGAGTATATGGTGTTGTGTGGATATTTTTTTTTTTTACCTGAATGCACAGAAGAGGATGATGTGGTCTGTATTGCCTTCTCTTGGTCCAAGAAGAACTAGGTACCCATTTCTAGAGCTGCCTGACTGGAGTGCCTCCTACCAAACTATCAACTATCAATTTTCCATGACAAACCACTGCACTAACCATTTCACTAACCGAGCACTTCCATAAACTTTAATACTCTCTAATTATTCAAAACAATTTTATCTAAATTCTAACAGACATCTTTGTTTATTACAACTGCAATACCAAAGACATAAAAATAAAGTTAGGTTCCATATCAATACAGAAAATATATGCCCACAAAGAGGCAAGCAATGTGAGAACACAGAAGAAAGGTGCAGGTGATTCACAAGATCTTAACTATTTATGGTGTGTGTTTCTGTGTGCACTTGCATATTCTTCACCTGTGTATGGATTTCTTAGCAGGCTCCACTACTACGAGTAACATATCACCCTTTATCCCATCGGTCAGTATGTTGTAGCCACAGAAAAAATAAAAAGCAGCCCATCACCAGCAGTAAATATCACGACCAGTTTATCCTTGTTGGCTCTATAATAACTAGTAAGACATGTGCAGATCTTAGCTTATCCTTGCTGGCTCTACAGATATTATCACTAGTAAGACACGTGCAGATCTTAGCTTATCCTTGCTGGCTCTACAGATATTATCACTAGTAAGACACGTGCAGATCTTAGCTTATCCTTGCTGGCTCTACAGACATTATCACTAGTAAGACGCGTGCAGATCTTAGCTTCCCGTGACCCTAACATTCCATAATCTCAAGAATCTACATGGCTTTCATATGATCTTTTATCTGCATGGGCTGAGCAAGCTTAACTTAGGGGTTCAGGGCTAGACATAAAGGAAAAAAATAACTTCTGCATATAAGTTGAAATTACCATTAAGTCAAAAAAAATTTTTTTTAAAGAAAATTATCTTATTGTAGGGGGTGTATATTTTATTTTTGGGGAAAATGAGAGAAAACCATCTCATTTTGGGGGAAGGGGGAATGAGAGAAAAAAAAATATTTTGGGGGAGAAAAATCTTTTATCTGTGTGTGTGTGTGGGGGGGGGGGGGGGAATATCTTATTTTTTTTTTGGGGGGTGAATGAGAGAAAATTATCTTATGTAGGGGGTGGGGGGGGGGTGAGAGGAAAATATCTTTTTCTGTGTGTGGGGGGTGAAAGAGAAATATCTTATGGGGTGGGGGATGAGAGAAAAATATCTTACGGGGGTGGGGGATGAGAGAAAAATATCTTATGGGGGAGGGGGAATGAGAGTAAAATATATTATTTTGTGGGAGAAATTAGAGAAAATATCTTTTGGGGGGTGTGGGGGAGAAAAAAAATCTTATGGGGGGAGAAAATGTGATATAAAAATCATATTGGGGGGGGGGGGAGAAAATGTGATAAAAAAAATCTTATGGGGGGAGAAAATGTGATATAAAAATCATATCTGGGGGGGGGGGGAAAATGTGATAAAAAAATCTTATAGGGGGAGAAAATGTGATATAAAAATCATATCTGGGGGGGGGGGGGAGAAAATGTGATAGAAAAATCTTATGGGGGGAGAAAATGTGATATAAAAATCTTATGGGGGGAGAAAATGTGATATAAAAATCTTATGGGGGAGAAAATGTGATATAAAAATCTTATGGGGGGAGAAAATGTGATATAAAAATCATATTGGGGGGGGGGGGAAGAAAATGTGATATAAAAATCATATGGGGGGGGGGGGGGAAGAGAAAATGTGATAAAAAATCATATTGGGGGGGGGAAGAAAATGTGATATAAAAATCATATGGGGGGGGGGGGGGGAAGAGAAAATGTGATAAAAAAAATCTTATGGGGGGAGAAAATGTGATATAAAAATCATATTGGGGGGGGGGGGGGAGAAAATGTGATATAAAAATCATATTGGGGGGGGGGGGAAGAAAATGTGATATAAAAATCATATGGGGGGGGGGGGGGGAAGAGAAAATGTGATAAAAAAAATCTTATGGGGGGAGAAAATGTGATTAAAAAATGGAGTGAAAATGAAAGAAAAATATCTGAGGGGGGAAAATGAAAGAAAAAAAAAATATCTTACAAGCTGACCAAGTCGTATAAGAAAGAAAGAGAGGCAAGTGATCATCTAGAAATATCTGGCACTGGACAACATGGTGGGGAAAAAAAAACCCCATAAAACTGGAAGCTAATAAACCGACTTCACTGACCTGACTAAAAAGTGTTCAGAAAATGCTTTTTTTTTTTTTTTTAGTTGTAGTGTTTTTTTTAATTTAAGATCTTTATAATTCTTTCTTTCTGTTTTTTTTTTTCAAATGCTGATTTTTAAAGTATAAAAAAATATCTGTAAAAAATCAACCATAATATGTATAAAACTTTTTCTTATACATCATCAAGATCGTTCGTTTGGGGATGTTTCATGAAATTTAAAGCATTATTTGCTTCAGAATAAAACAAGTTTTTTTTTTATGGAAGGAATTACAAAAAGTGGATGTGGACCCAGCACTACCTGGACAAGCGTGTATCATGCCAGCTGAACAAATACTCAAACCAGTAACATACACATAGTGTTCGTAAGACATAATCTGCATTCGTTTATTAAGCGGTAATTATACAGGGTGGGCCAGGGAAAAAAAAAAGAAAAAGAAACAAACCCGTCTCATGTGCCCAAATATGTAAAGCTGGCTGGTTTTTTGGTGGCCCACCCCGTATAATACGGGAGACAATGAAAGCATGCACAACAAAGGTAAGCTTGAGTGAAGAGAAACTATCATACACTCATCTGCTCTGTAAACCAGTCTCCTCTCTGCTCATACATACAGAAGCCGTGTCTCAACACTTAACGTACTAAAACATGCTTCAAACTATCAACATATACAAGATATAGGGGAAGGCAGAGCACAACTGACAAATATGATCTTCTGGAAACAAAAACACAAACAAAAAAAAAATCTGGTAGGACTTAAACCTGGGACAATCTGCTAAGTAAGGTAGCAGCCTTAACTAGTGAGTCCGCCCAAATTCTAAATTTTGCATTATTTTTTAAAGTTTAAAAAAAAAAAAAAAGAGAGAAAAATGTTGTCGATCATATAATGGTTATTATTATGCCTAAAGTACTACATATGTAACATCCACTATACAAAAATATAAACAAACATATCATATAGTGAAAGAAAAACCGCATATGAGTTTATGAGATTAAAATATACATTTAAGTCACCACCCACATTAATAGCTAACCCAACACTAACATATGCATAAATCATTTAAAACAAACAAACAAACAAACAAACAAATTAATGCACAGAAGCAGCTTGGGTTTGTGTTGATGATTTGTTGTAAATTAAGTACGAATTATTTGTAGCTGATCTTGAACATATGCACGAAGCTGGATGAGAAATGGTGCAGCCGTGGCTTTCTTAACTTCCTGAATATGCTCCAAGAGGCAGGATATCTCTAGACAAATAGTTCCTGACTTCTCACCAACTTTAAAAAAATGTTTTAAAATCCTGCTATTTCATCAATCACTTTTTGTCTGCCTATAATTTTTATGTCATCAGTCAATTTTTTTTTTTTCCTTAACTAAACCCGCTTACCGATACACAGATTTTCTGAATCTTCAGATAAAAATGGTTCAGCTAATCCACGGGGCAAACTAAAACATTTTATGAGCAGCATTTGCATCCAATTTTTACCTTGACCTATGTGGTTTTCTTTTTAAAAAAAAAGTCATGAAGTGATTTATATGCTGATTATAAGTGCTTATAAACAGTTTATTATTGTTAGTAAGCATCTTCTAAATCAAACGACCTTGTATGTTCCAATCAGGATGGTGTCCAGCAATCTGTTATGCTACGTAACTCAATTTACCAGGAGCCATCTAAATGCCTTCTATAAAAATAATAATAAAATAACCGCAGGCATATGGCTGTATTCTGCAGCTGCGAGTTCATAATTTTACTCTGGCATAAATGCTAATAGGCACAAAATCTGGCATTACTAATCCTTTCCTGGAAAAAAATTTGCATGTGTTATGCATGTCATTTGTCAGGTCAAGTATTAACTCTTAAACTACTAAACAATATCCACAATCCATTGATATCTGTTTGGCATTTAAAAAATCTAAAGCACACTATTTTACCTGGAAATGACACAACAAATATTTTTAGCACTTGTGATCATTTATTTTAAACTCCTGCTTGCGGAAGAAATCCATATGACAGTTTTAAAAATTATTTTAAGAAAAAATGTCATTTAAATAGATCCTGACAGGTCACGATCATCTCTGTATAAATTACTATTACCACCCGCTTTAACATTTTCATTCTTCTGCAGATAAATACACAATTTTGTTGCTAATTAAAAGGCTGGCATTTGTTAACAGTCAAGAGTGTGCTGAGAATATCTGTGATAATATAACTCAACTGTCAATTCAGGCTGTCTGATACTTACTGACATAACCAATGATGTCCAAGTCCACCAAAATTGTAAGTAACCCATACGACAAAAGATAAGGGAGTAAACTGATAGAAAATCCACAAGGATGACCTGGTTGTTGATAACAGATTCTCTCCCCCTGAATTTTCAAGAACTAATATTTCCAATATTGGACTTTATCCTACTTAAGTGAGCTAACAAACAGAATCTCCAGATAACTGACAAGTACTCTCACTGCATCAGCAACCCCAGGCAAAACATAATCTGGATCTACTTTCACTACCATAAAAATATTAAATCATTCATATCAAATGAGTGCTATTCTAAAGCAGGTGCAGAAATTCAAATACCTTGGAGCAGTAATAACTTCAGATGGGAAATGCAGAACAGAAATTAAGAACAGAATAGGCCAAGCAAAGACTGCATTTCAGAGAATGAGAAACTATTTAGCCAACACATCTTTATCAATGAATGTTAGAAAACGAGTCCTAAAATGCTATATTGAACCTATTTTGTTATATGGAAGTGAATCATGAACAATAGGCAAGTCTTCACGAAAATCATTGGGAGCAGCAGAAATGCTGTTTATTAGAAGAATGTTGCAAATCCCCTGGACAGTAAAAATAACTAATGAAGAATGTATGAGAAGAGCTGGAGAGACAAAAAAATCTTGTCAAAAAAAAGAGAGAGACAATGTACTTTCATAGGACATGCAATGAGAAGAGGGGGCATTGAAAATATTATAACAACAGGAAAAAATAGAAGGAAGAAGATCAAGAGGAAGACCAAGAGAAATGATACTGGACAGTCTGATGAGATGGTGTGAGAGGAGATCACCAACTGAGCTGATGGCCTGCTTGAAGGATCGTGTATTCTGGAGAAGCATAATAGCCAACGCCAGTCAGCACAGCACCTGACGGCTTTGTTTGTTGTTTTTTTTTTTGGGGGGGGGGGGAGAAATAAGAGGTGTATTTGGTGGATGTCAAAGTCTCTTAATAATACTAAGAATTTGTGATACTGTTCTCATTTTGTTGACAAAGTTATGTCTTTCAGATTTTCTTCACTCATCAACTGCCAAGATGATACTTTATAAACAGTATGTAAATTTGACACTTATAAACAGTTACTTATTACAAGTAAAGGTAAAATTCCTGCCTCCATGCCATTAAGGCACATTGTGTATACAACGTTAGGCCTGTATTTCCAAGACCTTTGGCACATGAAAGTGTGATGTGGTCAGTATCACACTTAACTTATTACAGCGGACAGTACTAATTATCACAAGCAAACTAGCAAACGTAAGCAAACTGGCAAAAGTATCTGACATGTTGGACCACATCTCATGCCACATAAGAAAATGTCAACAGAAGTATCATAATCTGCAAGCCAACTTACCATTTCTGACTCTGTTGCTGTCTGTTCATATGCTGCTTCATTCGATGATGACACAACTGTTGCCGCTGATGATATCACTCGCTTCTCTGATACTCTGGAAAGTCTGTTCTGGGAAGTTTCAGTGATGGATGACGCTTTAAGTGAGGGTGACTCAGGGGTAACCTGAAATGACATATTCATTCCTTATATGTCGTGTCCATAGTCTTCCCTACTGTTGGAGGATGCCACATTAAGATAAGTTTCCTGTTTAGTTATTTGTTTTTTGTCTCGTGTGTTATGTAATCCTTGAAAAAGGCTCACATCAAAATATCGGATGTTATATGTTTTTCACTTATACATTCTCATACTTTCTATTCATTTTTTTCTCACTTTACTCACTCCCTCTGCCACCTTCTAAAACTACACCATACACCTCTATCTACCTTTATTATTTGAACCAGTTTTACTGCAGTCGCCATCCCCTTTATCTCCTTTATCTGGTTACTCTATGGAGGCATATAGTTACAAGCAAGTAAATAATGAAAAAGGTTTGAGTTAAAGGATGAAGTATTACTAATGGATTTTAAATGGTAGGGGAGGGTGTTCCAGATCTGAAATGCAGAGTATGAAGGCTTCCCTTGTACAGATCAAGCCTGGGTTTAGGAAAAATACAGTTTTTTAAATGCTGGCTAAGTTTAGTGTTATATATAAACAGTGGCCACAAGTAAGGTGGAGCAATGTGCAACAGAATTCTGTGAACAAACTTAACTTTGTTAAAAATAACTCTATATATGAGGGGTTCGAGCTGTGTGTGCTGATCTACAGTCTGTACTGGACGTTTGTCACAAATCAGATTTAATGCTCGTCTGTGAAGTGAGTGGAGCCTTTTTTATTGTTTGAGACTGAGCATCCATCCCAGATTGTGGAACAGTAATCTAAGTGTGTTTGTATGTGTGACATGTAGTATATCTTTCTTGTGTCTTTGTTGATAAAGTGTTTAACTTTGGCTGGTTGGTAAACTTTCTGTGCAATCAAGTTTGTTAGGTTACAAGGTAAGGAGACAAGACAAGACAAGACAAGACCAAAGCATCTAGAACCACTGCAGCAGCCCCTTACTGTGACCATCACGTCATTGCTTCCTGAGATGACCTCATGTCTGCCCTCAAGTTGGGAAGGCCTGACCAACGGAGACGCAGCTCCTCCCCTTCCTGACCTGCTGTGGTGCCGTAGATCAGGACTGCGGCCAGGTGAATGTGACGAAGAATCTATTCCTGCACCATCTAAGTGATCTGTGCTTCCCATATCTGAAAGAGGAAAAATAAAACCCAAAGGATGCAGTTAGAAACCTATCACTGAAGGACAATAATGCTAAGAGAAACTGAGCACTTTGAAATCATGGATACGAAAGAAAAAAAAATGATCTTTGATTTGATGAATTAACAAATGGGAAGGGTTGTATGAAAATCTGGCAGTCCAAATTTTCTGACAAAATCTTTAACAAAACATTTAACCTTTAGAGAGCCCATAGTAAACGTGATTGATATAACAATTTACATACACTTTACACATACATTATGTAAGTAAAATGCAAGAAATGCAATATACAAAAATACATATACAGGTGTACTAGAATAAATAAATACTGGACATCCTATGAATTACCACCAATCTGTGACAAAAAATGGCAGTCTTATTCCAATACTTCAGAATTCTGTCTGGGGAAACTAAGGTATACTAAATCGAGGATCATCTAGTAAAGATATAAGTTTAAAGACACTTCCAGTGTCTGATGTTTATAAAGCTTCATATTACTTGATGTGTTTCTGTAAATAAAACATTTTTGTCAGAAAATTCACAACATGAACCATCTTATATACTTATTTTAAACTAATTATTATATTCACAACTGGCTGTACTAATTAAATAATTTCTTTTATCTTAGCTTTCCTGGTTTGAAGGATTATCTTCTGACAATTCTGATTCTGTTTACTATTATTCCTATCATTAGTTTAAAAAATTACACAAGCATTCCCTTTCATATGCACCTTAAACAAAGACAAATACACAGGAAGGATACACAATGATATATTGCAATATACCATGCCAATATATTACAGTTTAATTAATAAGAATTTCAGAAAACAAGTACATCATTATATTCTGTATATATGACACAATGAAACTACTTGATGTTTACACTCTCGAGTATTTTTTTTTCTTTTCAATTTCTTGTACAAGAATCATAAACTGTCATCTCTGATTCTGTGATTCACCATCCCTTAACGCATCCATCTTCGATTCCAATACAGGAATTGAGAAGGCAGGGACACCACCAACACATGCACAAACCACCATCATCATCATCATGCCACCAGACCTTACAACAATAAAGGAAAAAAAACAACATTGGGGAATGGCAGATTGCAACAACAGTTTTACTTTATGTTTACACTGGACTACTATGATGACATAATGTAATGTTCAAGGACTATAATGATTACATAATGTAATGTTCAGAGACTACTATGATGACATAATGTAATGTTTAAGGACAATTGTGATGAGTTAGGATTGTTTACTACAATGAGAAAGTGCAATCCTCAGGGACTACTATGATGAGTTAGTGTAATGTTCAAAGGCTACTATGATTTCACGGACTACTTTGAAAATGCAAAGTAATGTTCAAAGACTACTGTGACAATGTAAAGTAAAGTTCAAAGACTACTGCGATGATGTAACATAATGTTCAAGGACTACTATGACAATGCAAAGTAATGTTGTCAAAGACTACTGCAATGATGTAACATAATGTTCAAGGTCTACTGTGATGATGTAACATAATGTTCAAGGACTACTGTGATGATGTAACATAATGTTCGAGGACTACTATGACAATGCAAAGTAAGGTTCAAAGACTACTGCGATGAAGTAATATAATGTTCAAGGACTACTATGATGAAGTAACAATGTTCAAGAACTACTGTGATGATGTAACATAATGTTCAAGGACTACTATGATGAAGTAACATAATGTCCAAGGACTACTATGATGAAGTAACATAATGTTCAAGGACTACTGTGATGATGTAACAATGTTCAAGGACTACTATGATGAAGTAACATAATGTTCAAGGACTACTATGATGAAGTAAAATAATGTTCAAGGACTACTGTGGTGAAGTAACAATGTTCAAGGACTACTATGATGAAGTAACATAATGTTCAAGGACTACTATGATGAAGTAACATAATGTTCAAGGACTACTATGATGAAGTAACATAATGTTCAAGGACTACTATGATGAAGTAACATAATGTTCAAGGACTACTATGATGATGTAACATAATGTTCAAGGACTACTATGATGAAGTAACAATGTTCAAGGACTACTATGATGAAGTAATATAATGTTCAAGGACTACTATGATGAAGTAAAATAATGTTCAAGGACTACTATGATGAAGTAAAATAATGTTCAAGGACTACTATGATGAAGCAACATAATGTTCAAGGACTACTACAGTCAGCTTGCCCACAGTAAACACTAGACAACATTCACTTTCTGTTATACAAGTGTTTTTTCTTGTAGCTGATTATCTCCTCGTCCCACAGGATCTAAAGAATCGTCCCTAAGTATTTGCCCTCCGTATTTCAACTAACAGTTACTTAATGCTTTTACTTCTATGCGTCCTGGCCAATAAAGAAACTACAATAAACACAAAGTTTTTTTAAAAAATCTCTTTACTTTCCACATGAATATGATCTTCAAACAGCTATAAATCAGTTCCAATAGCTAGTGAAGGGGCAGTGCTGTGAAAATGAGCGAAGGAAGTAGACCACATATGCTCTTAGTAGTTCTCAGCTTTAGAAATGAGTACGCAATGGTTTCTGGTGATGATACTGCCCCCTTTCCCCATGATCTGAATGCCTGAGGGTAATGTGGTCACCATCACACCTGGCTCATCCACTCCCCAGCTCCAGCTGGGCACCATTTCTACAGCTGGGCGTCGGGGGGGGGCACTCTGACTGGACTCAAACATCCACTATAGGAGAACAATGCACTAATCAATTCACTACTTTCCACTCGAATTTTCACAAAAATGATTTCATTAAAAAATTAATGCCAAGAACAAGGGGACAAAAAGCCCAAGTTTACAGCAAGTGAAAAATGTCAAAAAAAAAACCAAAAAAAACTACAAAATGCCAATATTGTTACCGAAGTGTGGGAAAAATTTATTTTTGTCCATTTCTAGCCATGAATGACAATACCACATTTGGAAACACTATGGCTGCACAATGACAGGACTTCACACCACTTCAGAACAATATTCTGAAGAAAAGAACGAATCAATAAAACAAACAACACGTAGGGAAATCCGATGATTTTTTTCCAAATAAATAAAAAAAAAAACAAAAACAAAAGATCACCGATGATGGTAGAAGTCAAAATAGTGCTGGTGGCAGTAATGGTGGTCATGCCGCAAAGGATGGGAGAAACTGAATGTGTTGCGGAAGAGGGAAGAACAGTGGAGTTGGTGGTTGTTTTCACGTCCACCAATGCTGCAGGTGGTGGTGATGCTGCTGCCGCCGCCGCAATACTGTGAGATGAAATGGTTACTCGAAACACAGCATGATGTGAGTTGGATATACTAGTCATGATGGCAGGCAATGCGGAGCCAGCCACAGGAGATGCTGCGGAAATGGCAATGGCGGCTGGGCTGTAGCTATGTCCAGAAGCTAGTCAACACAGAGATTAAAAAAAAAAAAAAGAGAAAAAGAAACTGAAGGAAAACAAAAAAAGCCTTTAAAATTTTTAAGCAGACTATCACATACAAAAGAGAACTGACAATGTTGGAAATATGCCATTCATGAATTATAAAACAATAAATATATGACTAGGTTAGTGATTAATTCTGAGCATTCAAATAGTACCAAATGTTTAGGTGATAATGTGTTCGCAGACAGTCTATGCAAATAAATTATATCTTTCGACACTTCTAAGAAACTCAATGGCAACCGACTACATGCATGTGCTATGAGCAACAAAGCAATTTGCACTGATGTAAGTATTGGCATTTTCTACCAAAAAAAAGGCACTTACGTTATTTGAGGATATAGTGGGCAAAGGTTATATAGTGAAGTTTTATGGGAAAAAAAAAAGGTTTAAAAAAATGTTAGTGAAAAAAAAGGTTAGTGGAAAAAAAAGGTTAGTAAAAAAAAAAGTTAGTGAAAAAAAGGTTAGTAAAAAAAAAAAAGGTTGGTTAAAAAAAAAAAGGTTGGTTAAAAAAAAAAGATTGGTTAAAAAAAAAAAGGTTGGCTTAAAAAAAAAGGTTAGTGAAAACAAAAGGTTAGTGGGGGAAAAAAAGGTTATTGGAAAAAAAAAAGGTTATTGGAAAAAAAAAAGGTTAGTGAAAAAAACAGGTTAGTAAAAAAAAAAGGTTAGTAAAAAAAAAGGTTAGTGAAAAAAAAAATGTTAGTGAAAAAAAAAAGGTTAGTGAAAAAAAAAATGTTAATGAAAAAAAGGTGACTCCTGTCATGGCTGAAAATACACTTTTTGAAAATAAATTCATTTAGCTTACTTGTGTTCAGTTCATTTTTAAAATTTCCATTACCTCTGAAGAAGACTTGGTGGACCAAATATTGATTTTTTTTCATATCTTTGTTTCTTCACTAATCTTTCAAATCTGTTTTATTTTTTTTTCTGCTTTGTAAAACTGTACAATATACTTTCTTTCACCTCCTTTGCACAGTCACAATTTAACTCAATTAAGCTAATAATGAGAAGCTGAGAGCACTTCTTCTCTCTCTCTCCAGTCCATGCCAATCAAGCATTGGTCACCACTGATTTCCACAACCATCTATCCTTTGTTTTTTCTATAAGCCGTGTTTTGGACTGTGCTCTGTGCCACTGTTTTAGTCCATCAATTATCTTGTTTCTTTGTCTTCCACCATCCCTCTCTCCCTCCAGTTTTCCTGTTTCACTAGGTGTTCCAGTTCGTGTCTTCTCAAAACATGTCCTACAAATCTGAAGTGTCATGTTCTGAATTTGGCCACAATTTCTCTCTTCTGCCCAGCCTCACTTAGAACCTCTTCATTTCTTTTCTTGGCCGTCCGTGGTATTTTCATCATTTTTCTTATGAACTACATTTCTGCTGCTTCCAGTAGATTTTGAATGCTCTTTGTTATTGTCCATGTTTCGCATCCACATAATAGTATGTGTTTGATGTAACACTGAATAACTCTCTTTCTGGTGATCATCGACAGAGCTTTACTGCATAGTGTGTTTTTCATTTGCTTAAATGCTGACTTGGCCTGGGCTATCCTGCTCCTTATTTCAGTTTCTGCATCTTCTGTCTTGTGTTATTATTGTTCCTAAACACCTGAATTTGTCCACTTGCTTTAATTCTGTGCCTTTTACTTTGATGCTACATTTTGCTGGTGTTCCTTTCTTGGATATGACCATGACCTCTGTCTTCTTAAACTATTTCTGCAGCAAGTGCTTAAAGCTGTTTATGAAAAGCTATCTGCTGCAGACGCAAGTGTTGCGTGTGTTAAAACACGATAAGACTAAGCTGACTGTCTGCTTGCAGGCGCAAGTGTTGCGTGTGCTACAACACAATAAGACTAAGTTGACTGTCTGCTGCAGATGCAAGTGCTGTGTGTGTTACAACACAATAAGACTGACTGTCTGCTGCAGACGCAAGTGCTGCGTGTGTTGCAACACAATAAGACTAAACTGACTGACTGCTGCAGATGCAAATGCTGTGTGTGCTGCAACACGATAAGACACCAAGTTGACTGTCTGCATGTACTAGAAGTCTGAGCTACATAAGAAGAGAAGGACAAGAACTGACTGTGCCCTCACTGCAGAATACTGAAGATGTTTCATATTAATTTATAAACACTTATCTTACATCTTTCCCATGCCATTAAACATCAAATAGGGCTCGCATGGTAGTTCGCCAAGTTATGAAAATGTTTTCAGTAAGCTTTTCAATCTCATCAAGGGATTTTATGTCTACTAATTTGGCCTCACTTAATAATGACCTCTTTAGAATTTCACACGGTCGACCTCTTTTTCTTTGGCCTGTTGTGTTCCACTTGATAGCTTGTTCTGGGATTCTCTGACTGTTTCTTCTCATCACATGACCGACATATGTCCATCTCCTTTTTCTGATCACCCATGAGACAGGTTGTTGTTCACTCATTTGCCTTATCTCTGCGTTGTTCTTGAAGTCGTTTCACTTTATACCAAGTACTTTTCTTAGGCATTAAACACCTGCTAGCAGTTAAAAGTTCTGAAGAAATTTCACGTTAATCTATAAACACTTCCCAGCTGTTTAAACATTTCATCAGTCTTGCTAGGTGCTAGGTGCTAGCTGAGAAGTACTGCTGCAAGTCCAGGCAAATCTTTCTTTCATCAGGATGTCACTGGAACAAACTGTTCATATGTGATGACCAGAGAATGCAAAATATCTGGCTGGATTGTTGGAGGGTTTTTTTTTTTTGTGTGTGCGTCCCATCTGTATAATATAGCAGACTGAGATGTGGGCAGGTGATGTCTGCTAAATAATATTGTAAGATAAAGGCTGCCCTATTTACACCATGGAGACACCTAGGGTGATATGGTGTTAAGTGTCCACACTTTCCTTGATCTATCACCAGACTAGAAGGTCATGTGGTCAGCATCATGCCTGGCTGCCTGTCCTCCCCCGACTCGAGAAGAAGCTGGGTATCCATTTCCACAGTTCAGTGACTGGGGCCACTCCAGCTGGATACAAACCACCAATCTTCACCATGAAAAGAATAGTGCATTAACCACTTTGCCATTCTGGCACTCACATAATATAATAATCTGCAAAACATGTGACCAGGTGACCAGGTGCCAGCTGCTAAATAATACAGTATTCTGAGGAAAAAAAAATCTGCCAAATAATATGGCAATCTAAAATAAATCAAAGCAAGTGCTAAACCATGGAAAATAATCTGACTGAAAGTCTTACAGAGAAAAGAAAAACATACAATACTTCCCTATGAAATGATAATGGCATTTTAAAAAAACTTTTAAAAATATTCTTACACAAAAAAAAAATGCTTTATATGTCACTGAAAGCAATCTCAGGACAAATTCTATTATGTGTTAATTGGTTGAATTCCACTGACAACAACAGAAACTGTTTGTGTACATGCGAGCATATGTCATTTTGAACTGAGGTATGGTAAAATTTCTTCCATGCATCAATGTTTATCATAAATTTCCTTTTTGTTTCCACTACCACAGAAATAACATTATACTGAAGATGTGACAATGCTGGACATTGATGATGTGACAATGCTGAACACTGATGATGTGACAATGCTGGACATTGAAATATGACAATGCTGGACATTGAAGATGTGACAATGCTGGACACTGAAGATGTGACAATGCTGGACATTGAAGATGTGACAATGCTGAACACTGATGATGTGACAATGCTGGACATTGAAATATGACAATGCTGGACACTGAAGATGTGACAATGCTGGACATTGAAGATGTGACAATGCTGGACACTGAAGATGTGACAATGCTGGACACTGAAGATGTGACAATGCTGGACACTGAAGATGTGACAATGCTGGACACTGAAGATGTGACAATGCTGGACACTGAAGATGTGACAATGCTGGACATAGAACTTGTTCCACTGGCTAACATATTTTTTTTAAAGTCATTTGCACTGGATCAAGAGTTGCTCATGTGAACCAAAGGTCAGTGGTACAAACAAGAATTGTTACAGTGTTAACTTGCAGACAAACAAGAATTGTTACAGTGTTAACTTGCAGACAAACAAGAATTGTTACAGTGTTAACTTGCATACAAGCAAGAATTGTTACAGTGTTAACTTGCAGACAAGCAAGAATTGTTACAGTGTTAACTTGTAGACAAGCAAAAAAATCTGTTAACACATATGAACTAAATCATATTGTTAGTTTTTTTTTTTTTTTGTAAATTAAGCTTTAGTTAGAAAGTGGTGCAATATACAGAAATATCAGTAAATGAGTCTGCTAACAGAGCATACACTAGAGTGTAATCCACAAATAAGTTAGCGAATGAGTCTGTTAACAATGCATGGTCTAAAGTATAAGCCACAAATAAGCTACAAAGAGATAAAGTCTGCTAACAAAATACAAGATAAGCATGGGTACCCATGATATCTATGGCATATCCACAAATTAGTCAGAAGAAGAGAGTCAGCTAACAAAGCATAAGCTAGAGTGTTAACTCACAAATATGCTAGCAAAAAAGAGAATCTGTTAACAAAATGCAAGCCAGTGTAACCCACAAATATTGCTAGAAGAAAACAGACTGTAAAAGAAGGTACCCATGACATCACTGGAGCAGCTTGGACTAGAGTTGGTGAAACTGGGTGTGCCTTCAGTGAATTCTGTGTGTGTGGGTGTGGATTCTGACACACTCAGTGGTGGAGATGGGCCCCTCTGTGTGGAGCCAACGCCTCGTAGAGAAGCTGTAGAAGCAGTTCGTGCTGACAGTGCTCCATCACTTCCGTACGTGTTCAGAGTGTAGCTTTCTGACCTGGTTGCAGTGAGTAAGCAACAACATTTTAAGAATATTAAAACCTTAAAACTTACATCTTCTTATGGCCAGAACACAGGGGAACAGAAGTAAGGGTAGACCAAAAGAGACATGGAGAAGAACAACAGAAAGGATGTTGAGCAACAGAGGGCTCACTTGGGCAAGAGCAGAAAAAAAGGCGAAGGACAGGCATTTGTGGAAAACCCTTGCAGAACCCCCATGTGCCCTGGGCATTTAAGGTTCAGAGAGAGAGAGATGGCCAAAACAGAACAAACAGAGATCAGGTGAGGTAAAGTTTAGCCACAAACAGTGATGAAGATGTAGCAGAATATACTAAGCAAAGGTGGAATACCTTAGATTATGAGGGGTGATTGATAAGTTCACAGCCTAAGGTACAAATACTTGAAACACACAATTGATATTAGGTGCATTTGTAGATCAGGTTAATGTAAGATTAAACACCAAGTTTCAAGAAATTAACTACAACCAATTTTTTTTTTACAGGCTACTGAATTGGTAAGGGGTGGAGGAAATTGAGAAAATGGATAAAATTTCTCATCAAGCAGTCATTCGCTACCTCTACATCAAGGGGTTATCAATGATGGAGATCCATGAGGATATGGTGGAGACTCTAGAGGAGAGTGCCCCTTCTTACAGCACAGTGAAGAAATGGGCAGATCAATTCAAACATGGAAGGGAGATTCTGGATGATGATCCTTGTCCAGGAAGACCAAGAATGGTAACCATCAATGAAACCACCGACAGAACCCATGACATGATAATGGAGGATCGACGACTAACTGAGCGGTACTTTGCTACTGAGTTGGATATCTCCCAGGAATGTGTTCATACCATTATTCAAAATGATCTTCAAATTCCAAAGGTCTCTGCTTGATGGGTCCCAAAACTTCCTGGACCTGATCACAAACGACACCATCTCAACACATCAAGAGACCATTTTTTTCTGCAGATCCTGAAAAGTTTCTTCAGCAATTTGTGACTATGGATGAGACTTAGGTTCATCATTTTCATGCAGAAATAAAAAAACAGTCAAAGCAGTGGAAACATCATGGATCCCCACCTCCAAAGAATGCAAGGGTAGTTCTGTCTGCAGGCAATGTGACGGGTTCCATCTTTTGGGATTCAGAAGGTGTGCTATTGGTAGACTGTCTTCAAAAGGGCAGAAGGGTCACTGAAGCCTATTAGGTTAATCTTGTGAAGCAACTGCGGGTCAAACTGAAGGAAAAGTGTCGAGGGAAATTGACGAGAGGAGTCATCTTTCATCAAGACAATGCTCCAGTTCACAAGTCGGCGGTGGCAATGGCTGCCATTCATGAATGTGGATTCCAGCTTCTTGAACATCCTCCTTATTCCCCAGATTTGGCTTTTTCAGACTATTAGCTGCTTACCAAATTCAAAAAAAGGAGCTCAGCGGTCACAAATTTGCTTCAGATGACATCATTCATGCTGCAGACCACTTTCTACTAGCACAAGAAGCTGACTTTTACAAAGAAGGGATCCGTACACTCCAGGATCGCTGGACTGAGTGCATAAACTTGCAAGGGGACTATGCTGAGAAATAACCCAAAAAAGTAGTCTAGAAATAATCCGTTGTACCTTAGGAACTTATCAGTCACCCCTCGTAACTTGGGCTGAGTTACAGCCCTCAGTTGTCATGTCTCATAACTGGATTTTTCATTACAGGTGCTCTTGGCTTTATGCTCAAATTAAAAGTGCAACAGGAGTTTCATGTGAAGCCAATGAAAGGTCTAGGTAAGAGGTAAGCAAAAAAACCTTGCTGAAAGAACAGTCTTGAATTGGAGGCTGAAGTGTGCAGATGGTGTTCTTGTTGAGTTAGATGTACTTGTGTCTCTGTTAGTTTGGATATGAAAATATGACAGATTATTTCTTGTTCTGATGGCGGTGGTATTAATCTGTCCATTATTCACCCACCTGGAACCTTGCTGCTAATTTCATCCTGTTTTATCTGAGATGTTACATGATGCACATCATTCATCAGCTTGTTTTTTTTTCCATCATCTTCTGTTGCATACAACAGACACCTGTGCACTTGGACTGGCATTGGCTCATATAATGAATTACCTGTTCATTATGCTTATGAATTAATCTACCTGGGTTGCCCGAGACAAGTATATCATTTCAGGAAATTGATGTGTGCTTAGTTATCTAAATTCAAGTGCCTATGCAAGCAATGACATCACCACACTGTCACACAGTGCACTTAATGCTTGTATGTAGAATGTTGAAATATACTGTGGCAAAAGAGGCACACTTAAAGTAGTGCCATAGACACTAACAATTACTAAAAAGAGAGCAATGTTTAATCATGAACACAGATGAAGACAGCAATGTTTAATTATAAGCTGAGGTGAGGCATGGCAACGTTTAATCATAAACAGAGATGAAGAGAGGGCGAAGTTTAATTATAAGATGAGGTAAAGAGAGGCAAAATTTAATCATGAGAAGAGAGGAAAGTAGACAAACTTTAATCAAGAATAGCAAAGCAGACTTAAAACCCGCAACCAAATACCTAAGCCACTTTAAGAAAAAGTTCTACACTGAAGATGACTAAAACCACAACAGAACCAACCTGCTCGACTGTCTCGAGTTACCATTCACATTTTGCACAGCAGAGTGAGAGGTAGGGGAATACTTGGAAATGTCTCGTAGGGTCGAAATCTCCGGCAGAAGGTCAGGCTTCCCTCCCACCGCTCCAGAACCTGTATGAACACAAACAAGATGGTACTGCAGGACCCATCGGACTTGCCTCAGTTTAACCCTTTTCTATCCAGTTTTAAAATATCACACTCACTTGCTCAGTATTAACCCTTTTCGGTCCAATTTTTAAAAAGAAACCATACTTCAGAAATAACCCTTTTCAAACCAATTTTTTTTTTTAAATCACACTAACTTCTTCAGTATTAACCCTTTTCTATCCAAGTTTTTTTTTAAAAATCACACTAACTTCTTCTGTATTAACCCTTTTCTATCCAAGTTTTTTTTTTTTTAAATCACACTAACTTCTTCAGTATTAACCCTTTTCTATCCAAGTTTTGTTTTAAAAATCACACTAACATCTTCAGTATTAGCCCTTTTCTATCTAATATTAAAAACTGATGATCTGCTGTAACATGCCTCCTTGCCCTCATTTTCCAACTGCAAGATATTTACATTTCATCTCTCTATATTCTGTTCACTGCATGAAATTTACAAAACCATAACCTGACAGTGCAGTAATGTTACAATCAATCAATAAATACTTGATACACAGGAATATCAGAATCGATTAAAAATAAAAAGAAAAACAAATAGCTAACTTGGTAATGCAGAAATATTACAAACCAATCAATATATGATATACAGAAGCATTAGAATCAATCAATACATGAGAACTATAATGAATCAATACATGATGGAGCAGGGGTAGTAAAATCAATCAAAAAACTAACTTGATGGCACAGTGGTAGTAGAACTATCAATATATAAAAATAACTTGATGGAACAGTGATAGCAGAACCATCAATGCATGAAAATAACTTGATGGCACAGTGGTAGTAGAACCATCAATATATAAAAATAACTTGATGGAACAGTGATAGCAGAACCATCAATGCATGAAAATAACTTGATGGCACAGTGGTAGTAGAACCATCAATGCATGAAAATAACCTGATGGCACAGAGGTAGTAGAACCAATGCATGAAAATAACTTGATGGCACAGAGCAGTAATATCAATATGAAGGCTGCGAACTGGAGACCCAGTCAACTCTGATGTAAAAATGGGTACCTGACATATATATGATGAGGAAAACTCCCTCTGAAAACAGAATATTTGCCTGCAGGGTGAGTGAGGCAAATCAGAGTAAATTGTATACATGACTGTCAATGCATAAAGGGAAACAATATATCACATTAAAATGAAGAAATCAGTGTCATGAACATGGGTCTATACTTGAGTTCCCAGAGGGTGAACAAGTGAAAAATAAAAGTTTCATTAACATAGTTCTATACCAGTGGTTATCAGCCTTTTTGCCCCATGTACCCTTACATATGTCTGTGTGGGTGTGCAGGGCCCAGACATTAGTCCGGGGAGTAAAGAATAAAGCCAGTGCTACCTTCCATGTATGTGGTAAGAGGTGACTAAGGAGGAAAGCCAGTGCTACCTTCCATGTACGTGGTAAGAGGTGACTAAGGAGGAAAGCCAGTGCTACCTTCCATGTACAAGGTAAGAGGTGACTAAGGAGGAAAGCCAGTGCTACCTTCCATGTATGTGGTAAGAGGTGACTAAGGAGGAAAGCCAGTGCTACCTTCCATGTACGTGGTAAGAGGTGACTAAGGAGGAAAGCCAGTGCTACCTTCCATGTACAAGGTAAGAGGTGACTAAGGAGGAAAGCCAGTGCTACCTTCCATGTACAAGGTAAGAGGTGACTAAGGAAGAAAGCCAGTGCTACCTTCCATGTACAAGGTAAGAGGTGACTAAGGAGGAAAGCCAGTGCTACCTTCCATGTACAAGGTAAGAGGTGACTAAGGAGGAAAGCCAGTGCTACCTTCCATGTACAAGGTAAGAGGTGACTAAGGAAGAAAGCCAGTGCTACCTTCCATGTACAAGGTAAGAGGTGACTAAGGAAGAAAGCCAGTGCTACCTTCCATGTACAAGGTAAGAGGTGACTAAGGAAGAAAGCCAGTGCTACCTTCCATGTACCAGGTAAGAGGTGACTAAGGAAGAAAGCCAGTGCTACCTTCCATGTACAAGGTAAGAGGTGACTAAGGAGGAAAGCCAGTGCTACCTTCCATGTACAAGGTAAGAGGTGACTAAGGAGGAAAGCCAGTGCTACCTTCCATGTACAAGGTAAGAGGTGACTAAGGAAGAAAGCCAGTGCTACCTTCCATGTACAAGGTAAGAGGTGACTAAGGAAGAAAGCCAGTGCTACCTTCCATGTACAAGGTAAGAGGTGACTAAGGAAGAAAGCCAGTGCTACCTTCCATGTACCAGGTAAGAGGTGACTAAGGAAGAAAGCCAGTGCTACCTTCCATGTACGAGGTAAGAGGTGACTAAGGAAGAAAGCCAGTGCTACCTTCCATGTACGAGGTAAGAGGTGACTAAGGAAGAAAGCCAGTGCTACCTTCCATGTACGAGGTAAGAGGTGACTAAGGAAGAAAGCCAGTGCTACCTTCCATGTACGAGGTAAGAGGTGACTAAGGAAGAAAGCCAGTGCTACCTTCCATGTACGAGGTAAGAGGTGACTAAGGAGGAAAGCCAGTGCTACCTTCCATGTACGAGGTAAGAGGTGACTAAGGAGGAAAGCCAGTGCTACCTTCCATGTACAAGGTAAGAGGTGACTAAGGAGGAAAGCCAGTGCTACCTTCCATGTACAAGGTAAGAGGTGACTAAGGAAGAAAGCCAGTGCTACCTTCCATGTACAAGGTAAGAGGTGACTAAGGAAGAAAGCCAGTGCTACCTTCCATGTACAAGGTAAGAGGTGACTAAGGAGGAAAGCCAGTGCTACCTTCCATGTACAAGGTAAGAGGTGACTAAGGAAGAAAGCCAGTGCTACCTTCCATGTACAAGGTAAGAGGTGACTAAGGAGGAAAGCCAGTGCTACCTTCCATGTATGTGGTAAGAGGTGACTAAGCAGGCTGTGTTCTGGGCCAACAATCCTGTCACGCTAAAAAAAAAAAGTTCAACATGTTACAGAAACAGCAACAAATAATCAAGTCTCACTGTGGGATAGACCTCCAGAGTGTGAAGCTCGTACGACTGCTAGTGGTGAAAGCCAAAAGGAAGCCAACAGCATGACAGTGGATGCTCCAACCACAAAATCTGAGACTAAAATCGGTTTCTGGACTGTTCGAACAATGTTTGAAGCAGGTAAGTTACAACAGATAACAACAGACATGAGGAACTACAAACTGCACATCCTAGGAATAAGTTGAGAACAGATGGCCAGGAACAGTAAGGATAAAACTGGCAGCAGGAGAAAGAGAGTTATTTTCTGGAAGGGAAGACCATCAACACCATGAAAGTGTAGTCATTATATTGAAGAAAGGTATAGAAAGAGCATTATTGGACAGACATCTGTAAATAGTAGACTGATGAAAATAAGACGGAGGGAGATTCACTAACATTACTACAAGGGGTGTTCAGAAAGTAATGCACCACATCGTTTTTTTCTGCTAATAATGAAGATAGAAGCATGAAATTTTGCACACTTTAAATATGGCATGTGCCAACTGTGTGAACCAAATTGCGCCACAACCAGCCAAAGAATATGACTGCCCTAACCACTGAAATGGAACGTGTTAGCAATCTGCAGCATAAGCAGCGAATTGTGATAGGATTTCTCACTGAAGAGAAGGAAACTGTTGTGAACATTCACAAGCATCTATGTAATGTGTATGGAAGTTTTGCAGTCAACAGGAGTACAGTCAGTCGCCGGGTTAAGAGAATCAAAGAATCACTAAGTGCAGATAAGGAGTTGCATGATCGGCCACCCTGCGGACGTCCTGCCACAGCCACCAAGGCAGAAATGTTGAAATGTGCTGAGGGCATTATTCTTACTGATAGGCGTATCACTACTCAACAGTTGGCCTTAAAGCTGTCAGTCAGCAATGGTAGTGCAAATGCTGTTATAAAAGCTCTCAGATTTTCTAAGGTTTGCACAAGATGGGTTCCTCAAAGTCTCACAAATGACCATCAGTTGCAAAGGAAAGCAATTTCTTCTGAATTGTTCGCAGAGTTCGGCTGCAGAATCCAGCAGACCTGCTTTTCCTTCACGACAATGCGTGCCCTCACACAAGTCTGGCAACATGGGAAGCAATCACCAAATTGGGTTGGACTGTACTACCCCATCCACCCTATAGTCCCAATCTGGCACTCTCTAATTTCCATCTGTTTGGTCCACTTACAGATGCACTCCGAGGGGTAAAATTTGAAGATGACGAAGAAGCGATTCATGCAGCGAAGAAATGGCTACATAATGAAGAGAAAATATTGTATGGGCTAGGAATACATGCACTTGTTTCACGCTGGCGTAAAGCCATACAAGTTGATGGGGATTATATTGAATAATACCGATGTTTACATGACATATCAATGTATATTGTGTATAAATTTCATGCTTTTTTGATAAACAGTTCCTGAGAAAAACGATGTGGTGGATTACTTTCTGAATGGCCCTCGTATAATACAATGCTATGCTGCAACAAATGATAGCAAAGAGGAAAAAAAAAAACACTTACCTCCAACTACAGAAATAGAAAAAAACACTCAAGCATGATCTCATAACAGTGATGAGAGAACTCAATGCCAAGGCTGGAACAGACAATTTATACAATGAAAGAATCATGAGAAAGCACGGTAGCTGAACAGCAAATGGGGAAAAAAACTAATAAATTTTTGTGGCCTAAATGACTCGTGTGATTGAAGCGACACTTTTCCCACACAAGGAAATACATAACATGGTATTCACCAAATGGTCATGACAGAAATCAGAAAGATCGTATATTACTTAATAATAGATAGAGACATGTGAATGGAGAAGAACAACAGAGAGGATGTTGAGCAATAGAGGACTCACTTGGGCAAGAGCAGAAAAAAGGCAAAGGACAGGCATTTGTGGAAAACCCTTGTGGAAGCCCCATGTGCCCTGGGCACTTAAGGTTCAGAGAGAGATTCATTACAAGATGTGAAAGTGAAAAGAGGAGCTGATGTGGATAGTGACCATCACCTTGTAGGAGCTAGGATAAAAATGAAGATAAAGGCACAAGACAGAACAACAACATGAAAGCTATATGGCAAACTGAAAGTCCCACTTACAAAAAAGGCCTTCGTAACGGAAGTTAAAAAACTTTCCAGTACAACAATGAAGAAAATACAGGAAGAAAAAGCGTAGACCAGAAATGGAAAAAGACAACAACAGTGTACAATGAAAGCTGTAAAACTTGCTTAGGTTTCAGAAGCAAGAAGATACAAGACGATGAAACAAGAAACTTAAAACTGAAAAGTCAAGAAAGCAGACCAAAAGTAAGAAAATGGAAGCCACGTCAGAAAGACTAAAGAAAGATACAATGAACAGTACAGCCAGTTAAATAAGTTAGTAAAACAACAAACCCTGACTGATAAAAGGAAATATCTGAAAGAACTAGCCAGACAAGCCAAGGACACAGCACTGAAAGGTGAACATGGTACATTATACAAAATAACCAACACTATCAGAGAAAAGGACAGGACAACCAACAATGTTTCTGTCAAATACGGAAAACTCATCACTTCAGAAAAGGGACAAGAAGAAAGAAGGGCAGAACAATTTAAGCAGCTACTCAATAGAAACCCACCAACAACACAGACAGACATATTTGAAGATGAACATGATCTAGATATAAACACTGATACACTTAGTAAAGAAGAAATCATAATGGCAATTAAAGGACTAACAAATGGAAAATCTCCAGGGCAGGACAATTTCAGTGCAGAGCTTTTCAAAATAGAAGCAGAACTAGCAGCAGAGGTGCTGTTGCCACTGTTCAAAGAAATCTGGCAAACTACAACAATTCCCATGGAATGAAACAGGTGATTATAATTAAATAAAGATAGCCCCATAGCAAATGCCGTAGGGGATGAAGCGTTAGAGACCTCATTATGCTGGGCCATCAGCGTATGAGGTAGGGTGGCCAGTTCCTTTCCTCGCTGCCTTTCCTTCCCAGATTTTCTTTGGTACCTGTTTTACGAGGCTGGGTCGACCTCAGGGCTGTATTGGTCAGGAAAAAAAAATCCTGCTCGGCCGGGGATTCGAAGCCTTGACCATTTGGTTGCTAGACTAGTGCTCTAACCATTAAGCTAGCCAGTCCCCAATTAATTATAATTAATTATAATATCTAAAAACAAAAAGGGGGGACCTTACAGACTTAACAACTGGAGAGGAATCATCCTCCTCTCTGTCCAAAGTATCAGGAAAAATCATCAGCAGCAGAATCTCAACAGTATAAGCAGGATTTTGATGTAGCAAGCCATGTATATACCATATACTCAGATCAAAAACTGAGATATGAATAAGCAGGATTTTGATGTAGCAAGCCACGTATATACCACATACTCAGATCAAAAACTGAGACATGAATAAGCAGGATTTTGATGTAGCAAGCCACGTATATACCACATACTCAGATCAAAAACTGGGACATGAATAAGCAGGATTTTGATGTAGCAAAGCCACATATATACCACATACTCATGCTAAGAAACATAACAGAACAATGCTCAGAATGGTAGATACATTATAGGTTTATTGATTTTGAAAAAAAAAACTTATATATATAGAAAACCTATAGTACACAGAGAAAGTATGTGGAGAATTTTGAGAGTTATGGAACATCATGCCATCTTGTAGCAACAACCAAATGTTTCTACGAGTATGGCAATTTCACTTGTATTGCTGGCCAAAGTAATATAAACTCTGAGGTGAAAACAGGGGTTAGACAAGGATGTACCCTGTCAGCTTCTCTTTTCATCACTGTCACAGACTGGGTGATGAACAAAACAGAACTCACCCAAAGAGGTATGGACAATACTGACAATGTTTTCCATACTCAAAGATTTTGGATTATGCAGATGGTACAGAACTGTTAGCACATACTCACCACCACACACAGGAGAAAACAAGCACTCTAGATACAGTCAGCAGACAAGCAGGGGCTGAACATCAATAAAATGAAGTCAGAAACAATGACAGTAAATACAGAAAACCATGCAGCAATTAAAATCGAGGGCCAAAACCTAACATAAGGGCCAAAACCTAACAGAAACAGATACCTTCACATACTTCGGCAGCACATTAACACTGGATGGATGAACAAATAAAGAATAAAATTTTAAGAGTAAAAGAAATAAAGCAAGAACAGCTTTCTTTAATCTTAGAAACATCTGGAAGTCCTCCCAGTACAGTACTAGAACCAAAATAAAGCTGTACCAAAGTTGTGTGTTATCCATACTCTATGGAGCTGAAAGCTGGAGAACAACTGAAAAGGAAAAAAAGAGCAAACTATCCTCGTTCCATATAACCTGCCCCGGGAAAGATTTTAAATATTTACTGGCCACAGACAATAAATAATAGAGACCTACTTGCCCAGGATGAACTAGAAGTCATGCGTGTTATAAGAGAAAAAAAATGCTGGAAATAGATTGATCATGTGCTCTGAAGAGACCTCAGCAACATCGTTAAAACAGTCATGTGATGGACACCCGAGGAGAAAAATAAAGAGAAGTGACGCAAGGCTACCTGGTGGAGAACTGCAGAAGCGGAAGTGACCAGTGTACAGCACAGCTGGGGAATGATACAAAAGCTGGCCATGGACTGTGAGTGTTTGCTGCTGCCCTGCAAGGGAGGGAGGGAGGGAGGGACGGACGGATGGATGGATGGATGGATGGACGGACGGACGGATGGATGGGTGGGTGGGATCCTTACATAGGTCTATACCAGTGGTTGTCAACCTTTCTGCCCCATGCACCCTTTACACTGATCTATACCAGTGATTCTCAACATGTTTGTTCCATGCACC
Organism: Achatina immaculata; assembly: GCA_009760885.1. Taxonomy (NCBI): domain Eukaryota; kingdom Metazoa; phylum Mollusca; class Gastropoda; order Stylommatophora; family Achatinidae; genus Lissachatina; species Lissachatina immaculata. The sequence goes on along the minus strand of CM019706.1, from coordinate 14,505,092 downwards.
CTTTTTCATCGTATGTCAGAATGTCATTCTCCCTCCCCTGCTTTTTCAAGATTATCTGACTCTGAAGGTTCATTCCAAATAATATGCATTTAATATTCCAACAGTTTGAGAATGCCAATCTTTAAGCTCAGTTCCACCCCCCTCACCCCATGGTTTGAAAACCCCTGGTCCATACTAAAATCATCTAAAAAAGACCATGCCAAACAACAACAACAAAATCTTATCCTCCACAGTAATTTCAAGAGAATGACAGAAAAGACGATTAAACACAAAATCATAAAAACATTATCACAAAACATACTAGCAGCAAGTCCCACTGATTTCTCTAAACCAGTCAGTCAGTCAGTCATCTGCATGTCCTTCTGCCTCCCTAACAGCACTCTTGTAGGCCTCTCCATTGTGAGCAAAATGCCCTGCTGCTGATGCATCCATTTGCAGATCATCAACGATGTCTTGAAGCCATCTTCGCCTTGGTCTTCCTCTCTTTCTTTTTCCCATTTCCAACCCTTCCAAGATGGTCTTCTCTAATTTATCATGTTTAATGTGTCCAAAATATTTAAGTTTTCTCTCTTTAATCCGCTTTACTAGCCAGCCTTCTTCAATATGAAGTTCTTGTAGTATGGATATATTTATTCTTTTTTTGTGTCCATGATATTTGGAGAACTCTTCTGTAGCATTTGCATTCAAAGGCCAAAGGCATTTGAATCTTTAAACCAGTACTGCTATAATTCTATACTCTGAATATTTTTCTTCCACCTACCTATAGTTGGTGCACTGTCCGAGAAAATGTTGGCTTTATTAGTTTTCTCTGAACGTCCTCCACCACCCTCAGACTGCTCCGTTATAGAAGGTTGGTTCCGAACTTTACTTAAGGATCTTTTCTTGGAAGGTGAGTGCTTCAAAGCTGGATGAGAGAGAAATGCACACATAAAAAAAAAAGGTTGATAATCTGATTAAATTAACAATGAAGGGTTAAAAATGTTGAAGGGCTGCTGTCACTGGACCTCAGACGAGTCCATTAGTGGTCTGACCTCTGTTAAGTTCCCAACATGACGCCCATGCTCCATGTCAGGCAAGAACTCTGATGAAAAAGCAAAGCCAAGTCAGGGCAGAACCTGTGACTTACAGCCTGAGAAGCTGCCTTGACGCTGATTTAGCCATTCCCACTTTCAGCGTTGGCTTACTATGTCCTGAAATTGTAATTAATGTTCTCTTTTACTCTTTCTTAGTCCACATGCTACAGAATAAGTTCTTTGCTCGTCTTCTCCTCCTCCACACATATCCTTACACACATAAAACAGAGAGAAAGAAAGATTTCCCCTCTTTCTAGCCATCCTCATTATACTATTTCAGCACTTTTCAATATGAATATATGAGCTCCTACTCTTGTGTCTGTTCTTTCATTACTTTACCTGCTTGATGATGATGATGATGACAATGATGATAGAGGTGTGTAAAGAAACTTGTACTTACCTGTCTGCGTCTTCTTAAACACTCTGGTGGCATGATACTGTAAAAATCTATGTGCGTAATAACTGGGGCGGTGGACTGATATTGTGTCCTATAACAAATGAAACATAATACATATACATCATCCATATCCAAAACAGACAAGCATATACTGATCATTTATATTTTAATGCCTTAAGCACTCTCTTGCACAAAAAATACTTATTCTTATATATATTCTTATATCCTTCCCGTGCCGTTAGACGTCACATAGGGCTCGCAAAGTAGTTCGCCAATTTTTCCTGTCTTCGGCGAGTCTTTCAACCTCATCAAAGGATTTTATGCCTGTTAACTTGGCCTCTCTTAATAATGTCCTCTTCAGAGTTTCACGCGGTCTGCCCCTTTTTCTTCGGCCTGTTGTGTTCCACTTGATAGCTTGTTTTGGGATTCTCTGCTCATTTCTTCTCATCAAGTGGCCAACATATGTCCATCTCCTTTTCCTGATCACCCGTGAGACTGGTTGTTGTTCAGTCATCTGTCTTATCTCTGCATTGTTCTTGAATTCATTCCACTTGATGCCGAGTATTTTCCTTAGGCATTTGTTTTCAAAAGAGTCTAATTTCTTTTCTATTTCTTTAGTTGTTTTCCAGCTTTCGCATGCATAAATGAGGGTGGATATTACATTTGAATTGAATAAAAAAAATACACATAGGTTAAAATCCGAAAATTATCCTCAACTAACAAAGGGACCTGTAAAACATTACAAACAATATCATTCTGTTTTCTCCAGCAATCAGTGTGTTTCTTCAGGCTGGCTACTGGAGGATAAGGGAGTGGGTTATAGCAGGCTGGCAACTCAAGGATAAGGGAGTGGGTTATAGCAAGCTGGCAACTCAAGCATAAGGGAGTGGGTTATAGCAGGCTGACTACTCCAGGATAAAACTATAAGATTATAGACTGATTCCAGCAGCTCCAGTCAGCCATTACAAACTAGTGCCTAGCATTTTTGTGTCAGGAAATACAGGTCATTCAACACAAAGATCAGCTCTGTGTACATTTTACTTATAAGAGTGACCATGTAAAGCATTTAAGGCCCATTTGCACTTTTGAAGAGCTACACTGTGAGAACACTCATAATGCCTAAGCCTGTCACACGCCCCAAACTACACACATGAAACAGGCCTTCCTCCACCAAGAAGCCTGAGGTCAGACTCATGCCACATAGGGTAACGGCAAAGCTGATAAACACTGAGGCCAAAAGGCACGGCTTCCAAAAGATAGCAAACTTTATCAAGACAATAAATATAAATATCTGAGGCTAGAACCACGAAGACGATGAAAAAAAAAAAAAAGCTACTTCAAATCACGAAATGACATGCTGAGACTACTGAAGAAGCTTTGCTGAATTAGGAACGTGCTTTTTCATAATTATCACTCACTTCTATATTAAATAATTTTTTTTTTTTGGTGCATTCCCTCCTTTCTCAAGACACACTAGTTGGTGATTATTTCATCAATCCAACATCCAAGGTGAACAGATGGCATTTCTCCTCTCTTCTGCCCAACTTGAGTATCTTAAAATCTGGGATCACAAACTACTATTGCATATTTACAGTCAGTCAGTCAGTCATTTGCATGTCCCTTGTGGAACTTTGCCTCCCTAACAGCTCTCCTGTGGGCCTCTCTGTTATAAGCAAGATGCCCTGCTGCTGATGCATCCATTTGCAAATTATCAACGATGTCTTGCAGCCATCTTTGCTGCACATATACAGAAGGAGAAATATTAACAATCTAAAGTATGCACACGATAAAGTCCTTCTAGCAGAGAATCTACAGAAATTAATGGAGGAGATAAACAACACAAGACAAGAATGTGGACTAGAGATCAATATCATGAGGACCAAAGCAATGGTGTTCAGCAGGAAAGACCAAAAGCCACAGATTAACAAAAAGAAGAAGCTGGAACATGTGACAAACTACAGCTACCTAGGGCATACACTAACAAAGGATGGGAAATGTGAGACAGAAATAAAGAAAAGAATAGCAAAACACACATCAACACCATGAAGACAGTGCTGCTTTACAGGAATCTGCCCATAAAAACAAAACTGAGATTTGTAAAATGTTATATCTACTCCATTTTACTGCATGGAGCAGAAACATGGACTCAGGAAAAAAAAGTCAGAGAGAAAGATTAATGCACAGCAGAAATGTGGTTCTACAGAAAACCAGGTCACATAACATGGAGAATCAAAAGAACACATGCACAAGTTTTACAGCAGCTCCAAGTGCAATGTGAACTTCTCAGAGAAATGAGGATCAGGAAAACTTCAGCCACATCAAAAGACATAACAATATACTGAAGGCCATGCTAGAAGGAAAGATGGAAAGAAAAAGAGCACGATGCAGACAGAGATGTGGATAGGAAGAGAACATACGAGAGTGGATAGAACACAGCCTGGCTGAGTGCACTATTGATGCAAGGGGAGCGAGGTAACTAGAGATTAATTACCGCCAAAGATTTTCAGTATGTGGCACACGATGATGATGATTGCAGATATCAAACCTTCCATTACCAATTTAAATACTATAAATTCTATTTTAAGGGCATGAATCTTTCCCATCGCAACATATGCCTGTGAGACCTGGACACTTAACAAAACAGAAGCATAAATGCCTTTGAATGTAAATGCTACAGAAGAGTTCTTCAAATATCATGGACACAAAAAAGAACAAATATATCCATATTACAAGAACTTAATATTGAAGAAGGCTGGCTAGAAAAGAAGATTAAACAAAGAAAACTTAAATATTCTGGACACATTAAATGTCATGATAATCTAGAGAAGACCGTCTTGGAAGGGTACATAATGGGAAAAAGAAAGAGAGGAAGACCAAGGTGAAGATGGCTGCAAGACATCGTTGATGGTCTGCAAATGGATGCATCAGCAGCAGGCCATCTTGCTTTAATAATTATCTTGCTGATAAACCGAGAGGCCTACAGAAGAGCTGTTAGGGAGGCAAAGTTCTGCAAAGGACATGCAAATGACTGACTGACCGAAATTTTTTTTTTTTTTTCATTTTTAAATTGAAAGAGACACTCAGCATCTTCTATTTATCTGTAAAAAATACATGCATACACTCCTACTGAAGCTGGGAAAGGAAAGACAGCTGACATCAATCTCTAGTGTCAGTTCAAGGAAAATATAGGCACTAACACCATATCCTCTATAATGGCATGAGAAAGTGATAATTTATAACTTTCACATACTACTGTTTTCACACCTAACGGTAACCAAAAAAACTTCTCATTGTGACCCACCCAGCTGCTCTGCAACCTTACTTCTGTGTTTCCATGCAAACATTGCTTTATTACATATTACCCCGTTTGGTACATCAGTCGAACAAATTTGAACACTATGGTTCCATCTTCTTCTTTGGTGTTCCAAGTTCTTTGTCATGCTAAATCAGAAACCCAGTTACCAGAATGAAGTCCCCAATCTTCTCCGGGTCCTCCCAGAAACTCCACCACCTCCACATCAGGTCTGAGCCCTGTGGTCATGTCTGGTTGCATAGGTATGTAAACACTGGACACTTCTGAATACATGGCCTGGAGTCTGTACTCCACTCCTATATGGGCAGTCATCTGTGTGTGAGATCTTGGGCTAGTGGAGATGGCTCAGCAGCCTACAATGGCTGGTTCTTAATTGGAACAGGACCATCTTCCTTAATAATTCCATCAAAATTAATCAGTACATCAAAACCATAAACAGACATTACTCACTCCATCTATGACCATGGACTTGACTGTGTGTTCTAACCGTTTCTTCAACCGGAATGACTGTAGAATGTCAATGATACCAAGATACAGCAAGAGACTTTCTCCCTTGCTGTTTCGAGCTGGAATTCCTCCAGGACTGTTGAGAAATACCAGGGGAAGAGAAATCAGACATGGAGACCATCACACAACAGTTTATAAAGTTGTTATGATCATGCAGCATGAAAAGTTCTTGGCTCATTGGCCCTTTTGGCAGAAATTTTTGCAAATCGCATAATATCTCGTGGAATTTGGCCTGCTCGTTCTCCAGATCTAAATCCATTAGATTATTATCTTTGGGGTTTCTTGAAAGGAAATGTTTACAAAAATAGTGTACAAACAACTGAGGACTTGAAAGAAGCAATCAGAATTACCATTCAAGAAATAACAACAGACAAGTTGCACAAGGTAATTGACAATATGAAGAGACGTGTACAGTCATTCTTGAAGCCCGTGGTGGACATTTCCAACACCTGTTATAATGAATATTTCAGTGGTACATTCCAGCTAACCCAAAACAGCGTTGTATCATTGCAGTCACTACTGTAACTAATTAAATGACTTTTTTAAACACATTTTGTGATGACGTCATTTACTTCATTTTTCAATTTTTTTTTTTTCATAGAAAGTGTAGTGAGACTTTAAAAAACACTATGTATATGGTAAGCAGTGGGGAGAAACTAGAGACGTGATACATCATTTATGTGTTGACTGCCAAGAGATTCTTTTCGATAATTAATTTCTTTTGAATTTTACAGTGTTTCATGTAATTCAATTTTCTTTCCCCTATCAATTTTTTATGATGTACTGATCAAAGAGCAACATGCCTGTGTGAAATTCTGTCAAACTTGGGAAGATGGTTACAGAAAGACTTCAACTTTTGAAAATAGTCTTTGCAGAAGAAGCTTTAAGTTGGACAAAATGTTCTGAGTTGTTCAAGTAATATAAAGAAGACAGATAGGTTGAGGTGTATGGCTCAGTTGTACAAAACGACAGAATCTATCTTTCTGTAAAACTGAACCATACACCTCTATCTACCTTCATTACTAGAACCAGTTTTATCACAGTCATCATTTCTCTTATCTTTAAAGAAGACAGAACTTAATCAAAGACAATGACGGACCTTACAGGCTTTCAGCCTCTAAAACTGACAAAAAGGTTGTCAAATTTCGTTGATTTATCCATGACACATCAATCAATTGGTGGACGGACTATTAGAGAAAATGCAAAAGAAGCAAGAGTATCAAAGGGGTCACGGGTCTTGATCAAGTTTTGGCATTAATTGTGATGCTCCAAATTTTGAGGTCTAAAAACAGAATAGATTGCAATCTCAGAGCAGCATGTGAAACGGGCCAAAGAAAACAACCCAGTTTCCTCAGATAACATAACAGATAATGAAAGTGGAATTACTACTATAATATGGTGACAAAATGACAGCTGATCCAATGGAAAACACTCTAAGACTGAAGAAAATTCAGCACAATAAGATGAATGTGAAAGCCATCACATTTTTACTATCATATATTATCAATGAACTGTTCCTCATCAACTGGCACCAACAGGCAAACAGGAAAGTAACATTCATTTTTACATTTAGACTTTATCTTGGCTGGTTATGTGAGTCAGGGAGGAGGAAGCATAGTCTAAAAATTGCAAAAATGGACCACGACTGTTGCAGCAGCAGCATCACAATGCACCCGGTCATCCTTCCCTTTTAGCTCAGCAATTTTTAGCAATAAGTAATTTCACCTTCACCTTCCAGCCACCACATGTTCTTAATCTCAACCTTGAAACTTTTTGTTTTCAAAACTGAAGAGCTAAAAAAAAAATGATCCATTTTCAAATGACTGAACAAATCAAAGAAAATCTGGAGGCTAACCTAAGAGTGACTCTCAAAAAAAAAAAAGGTATCTAGAAGGAGTGCTTTCAGAAGTTGAAAAGATGTTGGCAATGCTGCATAGGTCCTCAAGAAGGTGACTTTGCATTGCAGGATTTTAGTTTCAAATAATTCTTTTTCTATAATAAAATTTCATGGCAACAGTCTGGGTCCTTTTTTCAGTTATCAAGCCTTCTACGCCAGTCAAGCAACCATGTGAGAAATTACACAGTAAAATGATCTTCTACATCGTCCACAAGCAGTTGTCATTCACCTCCTGCACAAACATTTTCTGAGACAGAAATAACCGTTATTATTTTATAACATTAAAAAAAAAAAATTAAATAAAACTTCATACATTCCGGTGTTCTGGTTGGCTGAGGGTTAGGTGCTCGGTCTACTAATCTGGTGGTACCAGGTTCAAGTCCCAACAGCGGCACCCCACACCATAAAGGCTCCGGGACCCAAGCCTCTAAAGATGGGTAAACGTGGGCAGGCATGATACTGACTACATCACACTTTCATACGTTGATGGGTCTTAGAAATAATGGCATGGATGTAGCGATTTGACCTTTTTTTTTTTTTTTTTTCACCTTTTACCTTCAAATCATTCTCATTCATTCATTCATTTGTATCTCCCTTGCGGAACTTTGCCTCTATAACAGCTCTTCTGTAGGCCTCTCGGTTGTGAGCAAGATGGCCTGCTGTTGATGCATCCATTTGCAGATTATCAACGATGTCTTGCAGCCACCTTCACCTTGGTCTTCCTCTCTTTCTTTTTCTAATTATGTACCTTTCCAAGACAGTCTTCTCTAAATTATCATGACGTTTAATGTGTCCAAAATATTTAAGTTTTCTTTGTTTAATCCTCTTTACTAGCCAGCCTTCTTCAATATTAAGTTCTTGTAGTATGGATATATTTGTTCTTTTCTGTGTCCATGATATCTGAAGAACTCTTCTGTAGCATTTACATTCAAAGGCATTTATGTGTTTCTCAGCTGTTTTGTCAAGTGTCCAGGTCTCACAGGCATATGTTGCGATGGGAAAGATGCATGGCCTTAAAAATCTTATTTCTGTAGTTCTGTCTGTTCCTCTCCACAGATTCTTTAGTTGTTTTACTTTTTGAAGAGCGACAGATGTCCTTTTAATTTCCCTCATTGTATCTCCATTCTTAGTTAGTAGTAATCCAAGATACTCAAAACTCTCCACTTCTTCCAATTCTTCCTCACTGATACATATTTCAGCTGCCTCTACATTGAGATCATCTGCTTACCATCATAGAATGGTGACCATAACCAACATTATCTGTCGGCTGCTCTCTCATTCCATCCACCACCTGCTCCAAATCATTCTAGGTTAATAAATAACTGAAATAATGAAACTTCAAACTCTTAATGTATAACAAAATTTTTAAAATTATACTTGCTAATACCAGGACTTCAGTAGTTACTAACACATTCTAAAATGCTCTGATAACATCAGGACTTCAGCAATTTAAAATACCCTGATAACATCAGCACTTCACTAGCTTTATTCTAAAATACCCTGATAACATCAGCATTTCACTAGCTTTATTCTAAAATACCCTGATAACATCAGCACTTCACTAGCTTTATTTTAAAATACCCTGATAACATCAGTACTTCACTAGCTTTATTCTAAAATACCCTGATAACATCACCACTTCACTAGCTTAACATTGCCAACATCTCTAAAATGCCCTGATAACATCAACCAGTGACATATGAAGAAGGATAGTGACGAAAATCACATCGTTGTAAATGTTAAGTAATAAAGCTGTTCCTACTTTTTTCCTAGTTTATACATCTTGATAACATCAAGAAAATCATAACATCAATAAAATGCCCTAACAACATCAGCACTTCACTAGCTTAACATATTCTAAAATACCCTGATAACATCAGGGCTTCAGTAGTTTAACAAACATTTCAATACAATCTGACAATGACAGAACAGGACAGGTAAAACAAAACAATACATTACAATGCTCTAAAAATTCATAATGCAGCCAGGACAGAACTGTGAGACTTACGGAACATCCTCGTCCTCTATCGTGTCCTCTGTGAGATCTGTGTTACCCTGAATAGACTCCATGGGTGTGGAGTACTGGCCAATCCTGGTCTTGAAGGACTTGCCACGTTGTAAAGCAGTCTGGCCAGCTGAAAGATGAGGACCAAAAATCTGACTTATAACAATTAACTTGTTTCTTTTTTGTTCCCTTTCTTCATTCCTTTTCCACAGGATATTAAATAATATGTTAGTTTAACCACCACGATCAATGTTCGCAGAAACTGAGATGATTACGACATTCAGTATTCAGTTCTCTGTATCATCACAAATGAGATACTCCTATAATTTGCTCCACCGCCTGTGTCAGTGAGTATCGCACAGAATGTTCATCACTGGTCCTTTATATCTGTCCTTGATGCCACTCAGTGAGGATGTCTAATTTGTAGCTACAAACGTCCAAATACAAAACTAGTCAGCATCACTCTCAGCACAAACTCCATAGCTAATACACCAAACTGAACCAGAACACATAAAGGCCAAAACAGTTCACAACCGGCCAAGTAGACATCAATCAATCAATCAAGTGCCGTGCCGCGTGGCGTAGGCCATCATTTCTCTCCACAATTCCCTGTTTTTAGACTTGATTATGAGATCTGCCAGTGACTTTCTTCCTAGCCACACTGACAGCCCATCCAAAAACTTCTCTCTCTGTCTTCATCTGTATCTTATTCCCTCAATTTTTCCAGTTGCCACAATGAGTTCCAATTTTCCTCTTCTCAGAAAATGTCCTACAAATCTCACTTGTCTGTCTTTGATCTTTGCCATAATTTGCCTTTTAACTACAGCCTCTCTTAATTAAGACTTCTTCGTTGGTTTTCTTAGCTGTCCATGGTACCTTGAACATCCTCTTTATGAACCACATTTCAATGGCCTCCATTTCTTATTCATGGACCATGCTTCACATCCATAAAACAGAATTGGCTGGATGTAACATTTAAGTACTCGGAATCTTGTTTCCATTGATATGGATCTGTTGCACAAGATGTTTCTCATTTTCTGGAATGCTGACTTGGCCTGAGCACGTATGCTTTTTATTTCCTTGTGACATTTCCCATCAACTGTTATAATTGTTCCTAAGTACTTGAATCTATCAACTTGTTTCAGTTCTGTGCCATCGATGGTAATGCTATATTTTGGTGGTATTCTTTTCTTTGAGATGACCATCACTTCAGTCTTCTTTTTATTCAGGCAGAGACCTTTACTTTTACTTTCACGAACCATGACGTCCAGAAGAGCCTGTAGCTTTCCTTCACTTTTAGCAATCAGAACTGTGTCATCTGCATATCTTAAGTTGTTACGGTTGTACCCGCCAATTGATATTCACGGCAAGCTCTCTATATTTCTCATTACGTTTTCGCTGTACACGGATAAGAGGTCAGGAGATAGAATACATCCTTGTCTCACTCCCAACTGTATGTTTTGTAATGCTCCTATTTGGTTCTCAACCTTCATTGCTGTTGATTGCTGCCAGTATATGTTTTTGATGAGTTTCAGATCTTTCCCATCTATGTTGATGTCTTCCAGCATTTTTATCATTTCTGTGTGTCTCACTTTATCAAATGCTTTACAGTAGTCTATGAAGCATAAGTATAGGTCCGTCTTTGCTTCTATTGTTCAAGTAGACACAGTGAAGAATTATCAATGCTGTCTGAGCGAAGTTCACAGCTCACAGTGGTGCCACTGCACTATCTCAGTAGCTCTGGCACACAGAACTGACCTCCATCTTGAAAGCAAATGACAGCACTGTTGCTCATTTGACATATTCGTGCATTTCTGTTTGCACTATACTCAGTCAAGCTTTGAAGAGCCACCACAGGACACAAACACTCTCAACCAGCATCGCAGAAATCCAGCTTTGCAGCGAACTTCACAGCAGTTCGGTGTGTTGCTTGTGAGAGTGTGAAACCTACTGCCACTGCTGAATCGAAAGTCTGATTACAACATTGCATAAGGGCTAGCAACATTCCTTGGGAACTGAGATGATTATGACACTGCATATGAGTCACTGATATCCCCCAGTAATTGATATGAATATGACACTCCATAAAGGCCAGTGATGTTCCCTATAAAAGATCCCTAGAAAATGAGATAACTATAAGGGTCAGTGATGTTCCCTGGGAAATGAGATGATTATAACACTGTATAAGGACCGGTGATGTTCCTTTAGAACTGTATAGGGGCCAACACATATGACCATACAACCATAAACCATCATCAACTTGGGCCAACTCAACCAACACAACCAGACTACATCACACCTGAGATGAGTAGGACCAGCATGACTTGTCTAGCAGAACTCTGCCATCTAGTGGGAATTCTGGGTCAATGGGCAATTATTCACTTCAGGGAGTTGCCATATGCTCTTCCATCCATCTCTAAAACTGTACTGTTACTCATGTATACTATAGTATTGACATTTCCCATATTCAAGAAAACTGACAAAATGGGATGGGGGCTACTTAGGGTACCCTATTCTGGGTCACATCTGCAAAACATTGATGGAAATTCTAGGGGAAGAAAAACTGTAAGAATTCACCCATACAAATCTAGGTAAAAGGAAACATTCCCACAGCAATTCATCTACATATGGTACATGAAATCAGCACACACACACACACAAATTATAAGGAATTCACCCACACAAATTTGATAACTTACAAGGGGTCTGTGCATCTAATGGGTTCGCTGTTGCTGTCGTATCTGTTGCTTGTTCGATGGATGAGTTATGCTGTTGCTGTATGGGAATCAAGCATAGTTACATGTAACATCTGACAGGTAAACCAATTACTCAACAAATTCTAGTAACTTATCTAACTACTGGTCGTGTCTCCCATAGAACTGCAAGTTGGTGTTCTTTGCTGTGAAAGTGTTGAAGCACAGCATCATATCAGACTGGAAGTAGATTCAATCAATCAACCATTTGCATGTCCTTTGTGGAACTCTGCTAACAGCTCTCCTGTAGGGCTCTCGGTTGTAAGCAAGTGCCCTGCTGCTGATGCATCTATTTGCAGGTCATCACCGATGTCTTGCAGCCATCTTTGCCTTGGTCTTCCCCTCTTTCTTTTTCTAATTATGTACCTTTCCAAGACAGTCTTCTTCTCTAAATTCTCATGACGTTTAATGTGTCCAAAATATTTAAGTTTTCTCTCTTTAATCCTCTTTACCAGCCAGCCTTCTTCAATATTTAGTTCTTTATGGATATATTTGTTCTTTTTTTGTGTCCATGATATCTGAAGAACTCTTCTGTAGCATTTACAATCAAAGGCATTTATGTGTTTCTCAGCTGTTTTGTCAAGTGTCCAGGTCTCACAGGCATATGTTGTGATGGGAAAGATGCATGCCCTTAAAAATTTTATTTTTATAGTTCTGTCTGCTCCTCTCCACAGATTCTTTATTTGTTTTACTTTCTGAAAGGCCATAGATGTTCTTTTAATTTCCCTCATTGCATCTCCATTATTAGTTAGTAATGATCCAAGATATTCAAAACTCTCCACCTCTTCCAATTCTTCCTCACTGATATAAACTTAAGCTGCCTTATTTGTTTTGTCAGATATCATCAATTTAGTTTTCTCCGCATTACTGCTTTGACACAAAGTTACACAGTGCTAGTGCCCATATTTTTCTTGACCAGTTGGGTCCCTAGAGGGCAGTGTGGTCAGCATCACGCTTGACCAAATTTACGTTTCCAGCAGAAAGAGTAGTCAAATGCCCATTTCTACAACTGGGGCGCGGCCAGCCAGAATTGAACTACTGACCTGGCCATGTGTTACCAGTGCATTAACCACTGTCTCTCAGGCTCCCAGATTTATGTTGTTTTCAACAAAACCACATTTCCCCTGATTCCAATTTGATTTATTTGAATTTCACAAAATCACATCTCTTTCTGTTTTGCAGATGCACATCATTCAGTGATAACTGAACATGTTGCAGGAATCTTCATTTGTTTCTTCCCCATGGCTGTTCCTCTAAAGTTCAAGTATTCTTAGTAAAAAAACATAATCAGATAAAAATAAAATGATGGATACCTTCTCCTTCTTTGCTATGTCAAGGTTGTAGATCCCAACCAGCAAACTGTAATCCATAATCTTAAAACTCTCCAGAACCTGAAGATAACAAATAAATAATGCAGACATTTTAACCCTGAATATGATCAAGAAAAAAAAAATTATCCAGCATGTATAAGGATCTCATGCTGTAAGATATGGCTGTAAGTGCTTGGTCAACCCGGACTGTGTGATTCTGGTTCATCATCATCATCATCATCATCATCATCAGTCCTCTGTACTACCAATGGAGCATAAAGAATCAACAAAGGTTCTCCAGCCAATCCTGTTTTGAGAAAGCTGGGATACCTCAAACCATGTCTTCCCAGCTTCTTTTAGTTCTTCCTTCATTGTCCGTCTCCATGTCCCCCCAGTGGCCTGTCCCTCTTTCTCTTCTCTTGAGGTGTCCAAGCCAAAGTGGCATAGATCCTGGTTACTTGGAGAAAAAAAAAAACTACTGAGGGAAGGAAGACATTTTCCAAACACTTCTTACCAAATGGAAGATGATGAAAAAGCAATGACAGATGGATGTCCATCTGGTCAAGCAAATAACTGATCATTAAGAATGTGTGCAATGACCTTTTTTTTAACTTCTTGGAACTTAACAAATTTTTTTAAAGCACATTGGGTGGCCTTTTTATGACAAAAGAAAAAGAAAAAAGCCACAGACTTTGAATTTGGCAAAACTATGCACTTGCAAAATTTAAGGACTCTGGTTCCGGCAAAAAACTATATTTAAATATCTCTTTTAACATCAAGATTTTGCAAGTGCTGAAAAGTGTATTTATTCAGCTTTTTTCATTGCCTCTCATGTGCACAAGGGTGCCATTAGGTGCTGAGTTGATTAAACTCATCAAATTTGATTATCAGACCCTGGCGGAAGCATAAATGTGTATTTGTGTGAGAGATATGGAAAGTGGGAAAGAACTGAGGAAAAAAAAATGACTTTACAAAGTTTCTCCTCCAATTAAATCTTATTGAAAATAATGATTTATCTCCAGCAAGCATAAATCTGACTTTCCGAGCACAATTTTCTTAATGATTCACACAAATGACATACGTGAAGAAAAAAACCACCTTTAAACTAAATACAATGTTAAGATTGACCCCCCCCCCCCCCCCCACCCTAAAAAAAATTCAAATAATTCATTAAACCTGAACCAATTGCAAAAAAACTTAATGATATAAATTTTTTTAACACTGAAGGAAGGAAAAGATGAGAGAAAATGATGGGGCAAAAAAATCACAATGTAATGATGGTCACAAAGAAAGTACACTCTATAACATCAAAATATAAGGTTTGTCAAACTCTTCAAAATCAAGAAACAATATATGTTAAAAAGAAAATCTTTAAAATCAATACATAAAGTTTGCCACAGACAAAATCTTTCAAAATCAAGATGCAAGGATTATCAAGAACAGAATCTCTGAAATCAAGATGTAAGGATTGTGAATCAGAAAATATCTGAAATCAAGATATAAAGGCTATGAATTAGAATACATGAAATCAAGACATAAGACCATTCAAGAGAAAAATCATTGGAATCAAGATGCTCAAGAGAAAAAAATCACTGAAATCAAGAAGTAAGACTGTTCAAAAGGAAAATCACTGAAATCAAGATGTAAGACTGTTCAAGAGAAGAATCACTGAAATCTAGAAGTAAGACCATTCAAAAGGAAAATCACTGAAATCTAGAAGTAAGACCATTCAAAAGGAAAATCACTGAAATCAAGATGTAAGACCTTTCAAGAGAAAAATCACTGAAATCAAGATGTAATGATTATCAAATACAAATCAAATAAAAAATGTAAGAATTATAAAAAAGAAGAAAAAAAAAACGATTTAAAAAAACTTCCTACCCGGCAGTCTCGCTGCAAGGTCTTGATCAGAGCGTCATATGTATCTTTTTCCAACAAGAGTCCCTCTGTGTGGTTGTCCATGAAGTCCAAATCCTTCAAGGTCGGGGAAGATTTTGAGCGCTCGTGTTTGGATGCCTTGCGTTTGTATGTGCTTCCCTTCATGTCATATTTTTCATGCAGTCTGACCGTGGTTGGGAGCAGGTTGTTCATCACAGTGAATCGTATGTTTTTACCTCCACACTGAGCAGGAACCATGATCATAAAAGCACCGCAATAAAATTATGAAGTAAAAACTAGGATTATGTAGCAACGAGTTAAAAAATAAAATACTGAGACTTCACATTTTCGGCATTTGGCCTTAAAAAAGGGCACTGCTTGCTCTGTGAAGCCATTATGTGCCTTGCTAGTTCATATGCAAACAACTCTGGCTCAAGGTATTTTTAGGACTAGGTCTGCCTTCCATTTGCACTCCTATTCACTTGACCAGACTACCGTCCATTTCCAGTGTCATCATTTTAAAAGGTAATCTTGTCATGCCTTAGAGGTACATAGGGATATGGTGTTAGTGCCCATAATTTCCTTGACCCGTCGGCACACTAGAGGGTGATATGGTCAGTATCATGCCTGGCCACCTTTCTTTCCCCAACTCCAGAAGAAGTCGGGTACCCATTTCTACAGCTGGGTGACTGGGGTGCCTCCAGCCGGATTTGAACCCCCGACCTTCACCATGAGACCAGTGCACTAACCACTTCACCACTCAAGACACCTAGTGGCATCACTGAGGGGTGTAAAATGAGGTCTTGGTTGGCTATGCTTTGCCAACTAAAAGTCAAGGGGAGCTACAGGTTCTTCTGGACATCGTGGTTCGTGAAAGTAAAAGTAAAGGTCTCTGAATAAAAAGAAGACTGAAGTGATGGTTATCTCAAAGAAAATAATATCACCAAACAGCATTACCATCAATGGCACAGAACTGAAACAAGTTGATAAATTCAAGTACTTAGGAACAATTATAACAGCTGATGGGAAATGTCACAACAAAATAAAAAGCAGACATGCTCAGGCCAAGTCAGCATTCCAGAAAATGACAAACATCTTGTGCAACAGATCCATATCAATGGAAACAAGATTCCGAGTACTTAAATGTTACATCCAGCCAATTCTGTTTTATAGATGTGAAGCATGGTCCATGAATAAGAGAGTACAGTGAGAAATGGAGGCCATGAAAATATGGTTCATACTGAGCATGTTGAAGGTACCATGGACAGCTAAGAAAACCAACGAAGAAGTCTTAAGAGAGGCTGTAGTTAAAAGGCAAATGACAGCAAAGATCAGAGGCAGAAAAGTGAGATTTGTAGGACATTTTCTGAGGAAAACTGGAACACACTATGGCAACTGGAAAAAACTGAGGAAAGAAGAGACAGGGGAAGACAGAGAGAGAGAAGTTACTGGATGGGCTGTCAGTGCGGCTAGGAAGGTCACCGGCAGATCTCATAATTAAGTCTAAGGACAGGGAATTGTGGAGAGAAATGATGGCCTATGCCATGTGGCGCAAGACTTGATTGACAGATGCTTTGCCAAACTCTAATGCACATCCAGCTGTGAGTCACCGACCACGGTCTCACTCAGCTTCAACACTGCACCGTCATCCCCCAGCAAACAGAAGGATACAGGAAAGCAAACATCTTCAAAAAGGTTATTATTAATTATAACTAAAAACAGGGCCCTTATGAAAAAAAAAAAATTTGGTCTAAAAATAGTCGATCATGAAAAAAAAAAAAAAATCAAAGATATTGCTAATCTCTAATGAGCTGTTTCAGGAGCTGTAACTCTAACAGACTTGGAGAACTCTGGAAGAATAAATACAAAACACCTCCCTGCAGCGACAAGACAACAAAAGATGCATGGTTTACTAAGGGCCATAATTCTGCCTCACAAACCGCTGCATCTAATTGTCTGCAAACTTTCCTCAACCACGTCAGCAAAACCATTTATAAATTACCTGATAACAGAAGAGGCCATAGAATTTGGGTAGCAGTGTCCTTTTGTTCTGACTGATATTCTGGAGAGTAGGTGAAAAGAAAAAAATATTGGAGAGTAAACTGGGTATGCTAATTTTTTTTTCTCTTCAAAGAACATAAACAGTAAATCAATTTCAAATGACCCGCCCTTCACAGAATGTTGCTTTCCTGATAGTCAGTCTGAAAACTAGCCCTGTCGTCTGCTTCAGTGAGTGTAGTGTTTAAAGTATTATTCATATCTTGGCCTTATTGCCTTGTCTGCCGCTACCCCACCCTCACCCGAAACCTCATTTCCCATGAACCATACCTTCCATTTACTGTTCTCCATGTAAATCACATACACATAATAAGCAACTTGGTATATGTGAGTGTGTCTGTGTATGATCAAGACTTGAATTTTATAATGGCTGGACCTTTCAGTCCTATTGAAAACATACATGTATAAGCCTCAATGTAACGTAACCATCTGTGACAATTTGTAATCTGAAATGTGACAAAGAATTTATTTACAATGTTCTTGTTCTCCTGTGTCGAAGTGTCCCCTGGAGCACAGAAACTGACAAAATCTTCTGCTCACTGAATTTTGCAAACTATTTCTGAATTCTTATTCAGAACTGAATTTTTACTGTCCTGCTGAATTCTATTTGTGAGCATCTTGGTTATTCTCTATCTAAAGCTGTTTCTTCCTGAAAGGCTGCTCACAGTCTGGAGAATTGCTATATGCACCTCTTTTGGCTGAGCTACTCTCTCCTTTCAGTTCTAAACCACTGAAGAAGAGTCTCTTGTTTTTCTGTAAGCTTGTCCATATACTCTTAAGCGTCTTTTCAGATTTCATCATCTTCATCTTCTTCTTCTTTACTCAGTCTGATATGCTCAGTCACTGTGACCAGAGCTGCCTCCATGAATCCCATCATCTGCTGGAGTTCTTCAGATTAATGTCTCACGGTTGTCCATCCTTTCAGATTTTGATTTTGTGAAGTTTCTTTGGGAGTTTCTGCTGGCCGCCTTCTTTCTTGTCAAATCCTGCAGATACTGCTGTAACAAGATGTTCCTACCACTTCTTTCTAAACCTCAAAAGTGGGAGGTTCTACATTCTCTTCCCTGCTAAGGTAAAACTACAGGACAAACTGGGAACTAAGATGACTGTGTCAGAGTTGGTACTCTTGTGATGACTAGCTAATCAAAGCTCTTATCCTACATCAATATGACAGTAAGGCTGCTGTGACACCGCAGCCCGAACAACAGGGTATGGATCAACATACTTCCCACAAAGGTGGAGCTTACAGAGAAGCATACTTAGGTCTTCTTCTTCGTACGCACACTGGCGATGATGCGTGGTACTCTGATTTTTGCGATGTGTCTTTTGGCTGGGTACCTCCGACTTCAGCACCTTTCCTTGCTAGGGCAGACTGTGGTCTTGCTCAGACTGCCATGAAGACAGTGGTGTAGGCTGGCCTGGCCAAAACTTTGTTTTCCAACCTCTGGTGGCTATACTTAAGCCCCTTCTCCACGTCAGACCCAGCATGCAACGTTGAGACAGTTTCACAGACCCAATCTGATGAGTGCCTCAACGGTATCCATTCCCTGCCACCTACAGTCTGCTGGCTCTGTTTTGTTTACATCATTCTGACAGCCATTGTTGTAAAGACCCAAAGGCTTGTCATGTCCTGGATTCATTGGTTTCATACCAGATTTTCCTCATCCCCTCCAGCAATCTCCATGTCCCCATCTGGCCACCAACCTGACATTACATTTTACAAAAATAACAACTACAATTAGTGTTGATTGCTACAAGTTTCTGGGCTTCAGAAGTAGGTCAGAGTCTTTAAGCAAACAGATCTATGTTCCCTGTCTCACAAACACTATGTTAAGATCAGTGTGTTTTTAACACAGTTGTTCCCAGGGGAACTTAGGTCTATTTTGACAGATAGTGAAAGCCACCATAGCCCACTACCTATTCAATAAGAAAGCCATTTATTTGTTGAGACCCCTACTAGACAGTTCACAATTAGCACAAGATCCTACAACAGCCATCACCACTACCACACATTCACATACCAAAAAATAACCAGGAAGCAGCTTTTGTAAAAAATCAGCCTCTTTGTGCTGGACAGTTTTAATGATGAACTCATCATCCTGAGTCAGGTAGAAGATGCTCCCACTGGCTCCTGGATTTGAAAGCTCCTTGAGGGGTTTATCACACAACGACAGCTGAAGCAAAAAGGTTTTTGAATGTTTTAGACAAATAGAACCAGACTGAAACAGCTTTTGATGTTATTAAGTAATTACGAGGGGCGTTCATAAAGTAATGCACCACATCATTTTTCTCAGGAGCTGTTTATTCAATAAGCATGAAATTTATACACAATACACATGGATATGTCATGTAAACATCAGTATTATTCAACATAACCCTCATCAACTTGTACGGCTTTATGCCAGTGCGAAACAAGTGCATGTATTTCTAGCCCATACAAGATTTTCTCTTGATTATGTAGCAATTTCTTTGCTGCATGAATCACTCCTTTGTCATCTTCAAATCTTACTCCTCAGAGTGCATCTTTAAGTGGACCAAACAGATGGAAATCAGAGGGTGCCAAATCGGGACTATAAGGTGGATGGGGTAGTACAGTCCAACCCAATTTGGTGATTGCTTCCCATGTTGCCAGACTTGTGCGATGGCACACATTGTCGTGACGGAGAAGCAGGTCTGCTGGATTCTTGTGCGGCCGAACTTTGCGAAAATGTTGAGTTTTTTCAATGTCTTAATGTAAGCTTGCGAACTGATTGTCTCTCCTCTTGGTATAACATCCACAAGAATCACATCTTCAATGTCTCAAAAAACAATGATCATGACCTTTCCAGCTGAAGGAGTTGTCTTGAATTTCTTTCTTTGTGATGATTGCATATGATGCCACTCCAGTGACTGTCTTTTTGTCTCAAGTTCAAAATGATGTGCCAAGTTTTGTCACCTGTTACGATCTTAGCCAAAAAGTTCTCTCCCTCAGCATTGAAACACTCCAACAATTCAGAAGAAATTGCTTTCCTCTGCAATCAATGGTCATTTGTGAGACTTCGAGAAACTCATCTTGTGCAAACCTTAGAAAATCTGAGAGCTTTTATAACTGCATTTGCACTACCATTGCTGACTGACAGCTTTAAGGCCAACTGTTGAGTAGTGATACGGCTATCAGTAAGAATAATGCCCTAAGCGCATTTCAACATTTCTGCATTGGTGGCTGTGGCAGGACGTCCACAGTGTGGCTGATCATGCAAATCCACATCTCCACTTATTGATTCTTTGATTCTCTGAACCCAGTGACTGACTGTACTCCTGTTGACAGCAAAACTTCCATACACATCACATAGATGCTTGTGAATGTTCACAGCAGTTTCTGTCGCAAGCTGCTAACATGCTCCATTTCAACGGTTAGGGCAGCCATATTCTTTGGCCAGTTGCAGGGCAATTTGGCTCACACAATCGGCACATGCCATATTTAAAGTGTGCAAAATTTACTGCTACTATTTTCATTATTAGCTGAAAAAAATGATGTACATTACTTTCTGAACGCCCCTCGCAATTTCATTTTAATTTTCCCCAGAACCTGAGTATCCAAGTTTTTATTTCTTTTTTCCCCTCCTTCCACGCAGTGAAACATTAGAATTTTTTTTTCTGTTGTTCTAATTTAGCAAAATAAAAGTTAACAAATTGGTTTATTTATTTTTGGAAATTGACAGAAACTACATATCCTAGAAAATGGGTTATTTATTTTTCGGAAAGTGACAGAAACTACATATCCTAGAAAACTGGTTTATTTATTTTTCAAAACTGACAGAAACAACATATCCTAGAAAATGGGTTATTTATTTTTCAGAAAGTGACAGAAACTACATATCCTAGAAAACTGATTTATTTATTTTTCGAAACTGACATAAACTACATATCCTAGAAAATGGTTTATTTATTTTTCTGAAACTGACAGAAACTACATATCCTAGAAAACTGGTTTATTTATTTTCAGAAACTGACAGAAACTACATATCCCAGAAAGTGGGTTATTTATTTTCAGAAACTGACAGAAACTACATATCCTATCTTATCTTATCTTATATCCTTCCCGTGCCGTTAAACGTCACATAGGGCTCGCAAAGTAGTTCGCCAATTTTTCCTGTCTTCAGTGAGTCTTTCAACCTCATCAAAGGATTTTATGCCTGTTAATTTGGCCTCTCTTAATAATGTCCTCTTCAGAGTTTCACACGGTCTGCTTCTTTTTCTTTGGCTGTTGTTCCACTTGATAGCCTGTTTTGGGATTCTCTGATCATTTCTTCTCATCAAGTGACCACCATATGTCCATCTCCTTTTCCTGATCACCCATGAGACTGGTTGTTGTTCAGTCATCTGTCTTATCTCTGCACTGTTCTTGAATTAGTTCCACTTTCTACATATCCTAGAAAATGGGTTATTTATTTTTCAGAAACTACATATCCTAGAAAATGGGTTGTTTATTTTCAGAAACTGACAGAAACTATATATCCCAGAAAAGCAAGATCACCTCCAGAATCTAGAAGCTAGAAAAGGTCAGCAAAAATCTGATACATTATTTCCTTCCTTTCTCCGCTCTCTCACACACAAAAAAACACAGTCAGGTACTGCACATGCTGTGAATGGCAGATAAAACCTACTGCCCAAGGCAGCAGTGCTCTGGTCCCAATCCAAATGATTACAGTTTAATCAATTAACGTGGCTGCTCTCACGCAAAACTGAATATTTTATTGGGAATTTCCTATCATTTGTGCCACAGAAAGAGGAAAAAAAAATTTGTGTTGTTAAGTCTCGTATGCTAGTACTGCTCTACTTACACACCCACTGTCTTGTGTTATCAAATAAGTCTTATTTCTTGAGTCTTATTTCTTATATCTTGTCTAGAAACTAAAGAAAGCCACTGTAACCATCGTCACATTATACATGCCACCTGTGTCACAAAGATCTTCATCACAAACTTCCTTCCTTGCCTCTTTTACCCCACTATCTGGGGTACAGGCCATCAACAAGGGTTCTCCATTTATTTCCATTCTGGGCTGTTTCTTCTATCTGTCTCCAGGTGCACTTGATCTTTTTTGACATAGAACTTCACGAAGAACTGTTTCTTCTATCTGTCTCCAGGTGCACTTGATCTTTTTTGACATAGAACTTCATGAAGAACTGTTTCTTCTATCTGTCTCCAGGTGCACTTGATCTTTTTGACATAGAACTTCATGAAGAACTGTTTCTTCTATATGTCTCCAGGTGCACTTGATCTTTTTGACATAGAACTTCATGAAGAACTGTTTCTTCTATCTGTCTCCAGGTGCACTTGATCTTTTTTGACATAGAACTTCACGAAGAACTGTTTCTTCTATCTGTCTCCAGGTGCACTTGATCTTTTTTGACATAGAACTTCACGAAGAACTGTTTCTTCTATCTGTCTCCAGGTGCACTTGATCTTTTTTGACATAGAACTTCATGAAGAACTGTTTCTTCTATCTGTCTCCAGGTGCACTTGATCTTTTTGACATAGAACTTCATGAAGAACTGTTTCTTCTATATGTCTCCAGGTGCACTTGATCTTTTTGACATAGAACTTCATGAAGAACTGTTTCTTCTATCTGTCTCCAGGTGCACTTGATCTTTTTGACATAGAACTTCATGAAGAAGTTCCTTCCACTCCTAGTATTAATTTTTTCCTCTTGCTGAGCTCTTGTTGATGCTTTCGTAACTGCGGTATTTTTTAACAGAACTGGGTAGCTGGCCCTACGTCCAACCCTTCTCCTTTCTCATCCGGGTTTGGGACCGGCCATGGTGGAATTCTTTATCACAATATTGATTACAAAGATCTTCACATGTGACAATCTACACTCTGAAATTTGCCATTTCCAAACAATTTATAATGTTTTTATGCCAATAAACATCATTTCAATTAGATCAGACATTAGATCTGTAAATAAAGTGACCACTTTTTTTTATACTCACCATGAAGTCATCAGGCTGGATGCCGAACAAGTCCCGAAAGTAGCGAAAAGCAACTGGAGCATACGTCTTGAAGCGAAAATCACTGTAATGGTGTGCTGGGGTCAAGTTGCTTCCTTCACTAATCAGGGGGAGAAGATGTGAACCCACAAATTTTATTAAAACAATAAAAAAAAAAAAAAGAAAGAAATATTTCACTCCATGAAAGTATAAACTAGTTTTTCTCTCCCTGCCAAGCAAAAAATTCCTTTAAAAAAAACCCCCTGCAAATAAAAAAATTTATAATAAACACAGCCACTGTATTTTTTTCACTGAAAATGACGGGATACATAAATTTATTTCATCATCATCATCGCCTTTCACTCCTTTGAGAGCACAGGCCATGAATAAAGGCTCTCCAGTCATCCCTGTTCTTAGAATTATTCTCTGCTTCCTTCCATTAAATTCATTTATCCAGGAGTTAAAAAACTGGAACTTCAAGGCAGAAAATAAAACTAAATAAATACAATTTTTGTAGCTTCATTTTAAAAAATTTTTTTACAAAACTATTTTTACTGACACATGGTAGTGAAAGACTTACGTTAAATATGAGCCTAACGTACCGAAAGGGAGCTGAAGACCATCTAATATAAATATCACTGATGGCAACAAAAGATGTGCTTTTTTCATAAGAACATTAAGTTATGATGATGACCAAAGAACATCATTCAAAATCCAATGAGGAATAAGAATTTAATTCTATAAGACAACCAACATTTATAAGGTATGGAGGCAATTTTGAGTAGAAAATGTACAATTCATGAAGGCGTCAGAGCTGGATCCTGGGCACTTAAATTTTAAAAAAAAAAAAAGTACGTGAAGCAAAGGTTTCGGGCACTGATTCTGCAGTCCTGCATGCAGGTCAGTCTAACAAACATACCCATTTAACAGGGGAAAAAAACTTGCACCTGTCTGCTTATATACAACTTTGTCCATCAATCTGCCGCTAAACAGCAGACAACTAAGGTGTGCTTCAGCCTGTTTCTCATAGAAATGTTATCTCTGTTTATGATTACCCAGGAAAGAACACGACCTCCACCACACCAAAGTCCTGCATGAGCACATCCCTCTCTGGCTTGGCAGACAGTCCTCCCACGCTCTGACCAATCCCCAGCTGGATTGCTGCCATCAACTCTGAGGTGGGTTTCTGGCAATGAACAACAGAAACAACGGTTATACTCCCAAGAAGTTTCTCTTTTTTCTCTTACATACATTTACTACCTGTCCAACACACAGTTACTAGATATGAGACTGAATTATTATATTTGCATCCAACTATGGTTGGTCAGTAATGGCTTGAGAAAGTAATGACTTCTCAAAATGAGGAAATTTACAGTTTCCTTATATAATGTAACAAATACAATCAAGCTTCTTCTTCTGCGTTCGAGGTTGTTGGTCACATCAGATCCTGAACCCTTTCGACACGGCAAAGCCCGCAGTCCTCTCCAGATCCTGATAGAAGCCCCAAACCTTTTGCCCAAGCCTTTGTCCTCTGGTCATGTCTCATGCCTCAAGTCTGCATGGTTTGGGCACTCTTGGAGGATATGTTCTGGAGTCTGGACTCCACTGCCACATGGACACTCATCTGCGTGAGACATTTTGAGTCGATGTAGGTGGTTCAGTACTCTGCGGTGACCTGTCCTTAGGCAAAAGAGGATGCTTTTCTGATGTCTTTGTAGTTGGTGTATTGCATCTGGTTCGTTGCTGCATTTCAGTTGTTTCTTCCATTCAGATCTGCACTGGTTACGGATTATAGTTTTCGCCTCTTGGTGGTTTAATGAATGATTTGTTTGATCTTGATTGCTGCCAGCTTTGGATAGGCTGTCAGCTATTTCACTGCCAGCTGTTCCACGGTGGGAGGATACCCATTGTAGGGCCACGGTTGTTGACAGTGTAAGGTGCTTCGGTTCTGTTGAGATTTCCTGTATGTTTGCCTGTGGGGTGTTTGTTGTTTTCAGAGATTCTAGAAGTGTCCTGCAGTCTGTGAGGAAGGCTGTTTTGTGTGGTGGCTGCTGGTTTTCTGTTTTAAGTATTCTGAGGGCTTCAAGGAGGGCTAAGAAGCACTGTATGTTCTACCTTCCAAAGCTCAATGTTGTACACACTTCCTCACTTCAAGTTGCCCTTTTCAGCCCAAGAAGTAGACGATTGGCAGAAACCTCTATTAGCTGTTCCATCTATGTTTTGTAAAGAGCTCTAAAGACTTTCTCATCAGATTTTCCTTAAACTGTTAAACTCAAGTCCTCTTTCCTAATTGGCCTTGGATCTTCCTGGAGGTCTAACACCCTAGTTTTAAATCTTCTATGCTTGCTACAGTAAACAACTCTAACCTATTCTACAGAAGCCTGCGCTGGTCCAGTTTGGTCTGTGATGACTAGGATTCTAGTTCATGACCACTTGTTTGGTAATGAACTTCTATCTTTCCTGTCTTTGAAGCAAAATGGTGAAAAAGTTTTGTTCTGTTTCTATTGTATCTGTTAGGAGTCCATATATACTCTACTCCCAACACCGAAAACTCAATCATTGAATTATTTCACAATAATAAATTAGTTGTTTTTTTTTTAATTACAGATCCAGCAAACAACTGATGTGCTAGCACTTTTTGGCTGACACTTATACACAAGCACTCTCTAAAATGACAGGCTGAAAGTTGTCATTAAGAATTTATAAATAATGTACTTGAATGATCACTACTTTTAAAAAACATTTTAAAAAGGGATGGCATTTTTATTGGTAAATGTCATGAAGTTTCTGGTCATGAAAACAAAAACAAAACAAAAAAAACACAGAAGTTATAGTTTGACATGATCAGGGAAATGGGGAAGACCTCTTAGTGCATCATGGATTTAAAATACCAAAATGTTAGGGAGGATAGGTGAAAGTGAGCTAAAAGATTGCTGATCTGATGTGCAACGTGATTTTTTTTTTCTTCACTTTCTATGACAGAAAGTCTTCTTGTCTACGTACCACTTTCACGAAGGAAACATGCCCTAACTTCAAAGTTTAAAAACATGGGAATCTTTCAGGTACAAAGGAATCTCCCAAAAATCCCCACCTCCACCACAATACTCACCGCCCTCTTTAGCCACTCTATCAACCAGGCATCCTTGTCATCCAGGTCAGGGCTGCTGTCCAGGTTGCACTCATAGTCATAGTAACGAAAGATATCCTGACATGAATACCACACAAACTTTTCCACTACAAACTTCTCCCTCTCCTTATCCTGATTCATTTTTGTTTCACTCATTGTTACACACTGTTTGATCTTTTTATGAAATATCTGTAGCTCACATTACTCTAGTCTAAAATTCTTAACAACTAGATTGTTACAAATAGACTAATGATAGTTCTGTTCCATCTTGCCACTTACATAAGAAGTGCAGAATGTCATAATTTACATGTGATCTTATAAAGCCCTGGAAATACACACGGAAACTACATGAAGTAGCACAGTCCAGTATATATCCAAATGGAGACCGCACAAGAATTACTGCTCACATATCACAGCCCATGATGTGTGCATAGGGAATGTATGAAGAATCACGGCTTCAATATCATAGCCCACACTGTCAGTATGGGAATCACAGCTTATATGAGTGTATCACATCCCAATATATCCACACTGTATGAAAGATCACAGCTTACATATCACTTTCCATAATGTCAGCATGGAGAATGCATGAAAGATATCATATACATATCACAATGCAAGATATTCAAATGGGGACTTATGAAAGATCTTATCTCACACATCACAACCTAAAATGTCCACATAGAACTATTTGAAAGATCACACCATATATATTACTGTCCATGATATCTACATGGGGACTGTATGAAACATCACAGTTTATATATCATAACCGAAGATATCTACATGGAGACTGTACGAAAGATCACAGCTTATACATCACAATCCAATATATCCAAGTGGGAAATGCATGAAAGATCACAGTTTAGATATCACTGCCAAATATATCCACCTAGAGACTGTATGAAAGATCACACCATACATACCACAGCCCAAAATCTCCACACAGGGAACTACATTACAGTATATGAAAGATCACATGGCTAAATTTATTAATGTTTCCCTCGGTGCTACTACTAAAACCCTTCACCAAGCGTCGCTGTATTCACAAGTTTTATACGCATAAGAAATATTATCTTCATCCTGTATACAGCTAAAAGCTGACAACTTGCAACATGAAAGAACTGGACATCCCACAAAGAAAGTCAAAAAAAAGCATCATCTTGTGGGCCATATGACAAAATAACTTCAGTGGATGAGACAGACAAAATAAACAAGAAACAAACCCGGGGCATGAATAAAAGGAAGTTTTTTTTTTTCTTCTTAGCTTCCCAAAATAACTGCTAAAAACTGCAATACATCTT
The DNA here is from genome assembly GCA_009760885.1 of Achatina immaculata. Taxonomy (NCBI): domain Eukaryota; kingdom Metazoa; phylum Mollusca; class Gastropoda; order Stylommatophora; family Achatinidae; genus Lissachatina; species Lissachatina immaculata. Next base: position 14,477,500 of record CM019706.1, on the reverse strand, counting down.
CAAATTCCTGCCCTGCGTCAGTACTGTCTATGGGTGGGGGGGGGGGGGGGGGTACTTCCTCTGATGATCTGAAGGAGTTGTGTTGTTGTTCCGCTCTCTACAGTAGAGTTTTTCCTGCATACATTCGGGGACATAACTAGAAAATGTCTTGGTGTTTACTGCAGCATTTCTCAACCCTTTCCAGTAGACCGGAACCTTGATATAACTTCTTTGTCTCGGAGGACCCACGTGTACGAATTATGAGGTATATTCACACGATACGTTAAGCTGTTAATATCACAGCCCTTTACACAATAAATGCTGCTTTCCTGTAAGCATATTTTCATTCATTTGTTGTTGTTGTTGCTGTAATCTTTACTTCACGGAACTCACGAAGCACTGGTACAGCAACCCCAAATTTACAGCACTGGTCACTGTCGTTTTAAAAATAAACACATTCTGACCATCGATCTTAAACCAGTCTTCAAATAAAATTCATTGTAAGCAGATATACAGAGACCTTAATCACTGCAAGTGTGGTATAGCAGTATATTGAATGTTTGTATGTAAGATAGATAACTCATCTGAGAACTGGAATATTGTATAAAATGAGTTATCTTCTAAAGTAATCAGCTGTTTGTGAGTAGAGTCCATCTCCTCTGTCTCGGGGTGCACGAGGGTAACGCTTGGGGAGTGATAGGAAAAAGGTCATGTGAGAGAGAAATCATATGACTGAGGGACAGTTGTGTTTTGTGTATCGTCTGAGACAGACGTAGATTAGGCTGTTAGAAATGTTGTGGTTTAGTCAAATAGATGTAGAGTAGAGTGTATTAGGCTGTTCTGATGGGGACAGTAGTCTGCCGGGAACATACATTGTATCGTGGAGATGTCCAGTCTCGTGCCCATGGATTTTGTTGATGCCTTTTGTCGTTCTCGTCATATCGCTCATCGACTCATCGTCACCCCGTGCATCATTAAACTCATTTCAACTGTAAAGCTGCTGCTTCTGTATCACTATTTCCACTGAGAGAGAATGAACCTGGGAGCAAGTAAGTCTGTGAAGTGAGTAACAAAACAGACGCAAAACAACGTAGAATAGTAATGTAAGAAAGAACTAATTGTGGACAGTAGTGGAAATATACACAGAAATACATCTACACACAGAAAATTGAATCACATCACACGAGTATCCTGCTTCAGTGGTCCAGACAAGTTAATAAAGTAAAGCGAAATAAGGGCCATAGACAAGTTAATAGAGTAAAGCGAAATAAGGGCCATAGACAAGTTAAACAGACCAAGAGATGCTGGGGAGGACAGACCGGATACATACACTTCTAGGCCAAATGTAACATGCAAACGTACAGACATGTCAAGACGGCTATTATGTCTGGGTATAAATACTGTCCACACCCTTAAGAATGGATGTAGCAGAAGAGGGCTGGGCTGGGCTAGCACATCACGCCATGTACTAGCGCTCCACGGAGTGGGTGTGGCCCCATGAGCACGGATCAGGTGGCTTCATTTACCGTAGTCATTCCAAACTTTTATGGTCAAAGAGAAAAAAAAAAAAAGTGGGCGGTCACGGGAAACAACGAAGAGAGACTAGAGAAAAACCAACAAACTAAGTGTGGTCCACGCTGCCTGGTGCTGATTCACTGATATATGTGGTGTCTTCATTAATATTTCCCTTTACAAGGACAGCCCGGTAACAATTTTGTTAAAGCCTTTACATCAGGGACGCTGAGCTGGATGCAATTTTGGGCGGGATCGTAGCTGCGAGTGATGAGACAGCTGGATAAAAGCAGAACAAAGACCAAACGTAATGTACTATTATGAGACAGCTGGATAAAAGCAAAACAAAGACCAAACGTAATGTACTATTATGAGACAGCTGGATAAAAGCAGAACAAAGACCAAACGTAATATACTATTATGAGAGAGCTGGGTAAAAGCGTAACAAAGACCAAACGTAATGTACTATTATGAGAGAGCTGGATAAAAGCAGAACAAAGACCAAACGTAATGTACTATTATGAGACAGCTGGATAAAAGCAGAACAAAGACCAAACGTAATGTACTATTATGAGACAGCTGGATAAAAGCAAAACAAAGACCAAACGTAATGTACTATTATGAGACAGCTGGATAAAAGCAGAACAAAGACCAAACGTAATATACTATTATGAGAGAGCTGGGTAAAAGCGTAACAAAGACCAAACGTAATGTACTATTATGAGAGAGCTGGATAACAGCAGAACAAAGATCAAACGTAATGTACTATTATGAGACAGCTGGGTAAAAGCAGAACAAAGACCAAACGTAATGTACTATTATGAGACAGCTGGATAAAAGCAGAACAAAGACCAAACGTAATATACTATTATGAGACAGCTGGATAAAAGCAGAACAAAGACCAAACGTAATGTACTATTATGAGACAGCTGGATAACAGCAGAATAGAAACAAAAAGGAATGTGCTATTATGACAGAGCTGGATAACAGCAGAATAGAAACAAAAAGGAATGTGCTATTATGACAGAGCTGGGTAACAGCAGAATAGAAACAGAAACCAAACGTAATGTGCTATTATGAGAGAGCTGGATAGCAGCAGATTAGAAACCAAAAGTAATGTACTATTATGAGAGAGCCGGGTAACAGCAGAATAGAAACCAAAAGTAATGTACTATTATGAAGAAGATTGATACCATTAGAACAGAAACCAAACGTAATGTGCTATTATGAGAGAGCTAGATACCATTAGAACAGAAACCAAACGTAATGTGTTATTATGAGAGAGCTGGATACCATTAGAACAGAAACCAAACATAATGTGCTATTATGAGAGAGCTGGATACCATTAGAACAGAAACCAAACGTAATGTGCTATTATGAGAGAGCTAGATACCATTAGAACAGAAACCAAACATAATGTGCTATTATGAGAGAGCTAGATACCATTAGAACAGAAACCAAACGTAATGTGCTATTATGAGAGAGCTGGATACCATTAGAACAGAAACCAAACGTAATGTGCTATTATGAGAGAGCTGGATACCATTAGAACAGAAACCAAACGAAATGTGCTATTACGAGAGAGCTAGATACCATTAGAACAGAAACCAAACGTAATGTGCTATTATGAGAGAGCTGGATACCATTAGAACAGAAACCAAACATAATGTGCTATTATGAAGAAGCTGGGTAACAAAAGAAACCAAAGGTAATGTACTATTATGAGAGAGCTGGGTAACAGCAGAATAGAAGCCAAACATGGTGTACTGTTTTGACGAAAATGTATCACAGACGAGTCAGAACTTAAAGACCTTTCGTACCTATCTCACAGCCCTGTTTCTTTATAATATATAAATATAATCTGACCTATATTTTATCCTCAATCCAAGATCACTCCGCTCACATTACCAATACTGAAACTGAGATCAACAATCACACAGATCACATCCCCAGTATACACAAGTGTCAAAGTTTTGTTTTTTTTCTTCAGTGTTAAATGTTCAAAGCTTCCCACCTCGGACAAACTTCACCAAGTGCTCCGATCTGCATCTGTGAGAGATCCCTACAAAGCGGCGAGAACTCCTGAAGATTGACCGCAGTGGCGGAGGGGCCGAGGCAGAACCCACTGTCTTCAATTCAAGAAGCCCTCATCAACACTAATATGGCCATGATAACTTCCTGGGGTTTTTATTTTTCAGTTATTTTTTTTTTAAGAATTCTGAGAACTTTATTGCATGAAATCAACTCAAGAGGTTGTGATAAACATCTTTTCCTTTCCGGGCTGCAAATAAAAGCTCTCAGGGACCCCAAGTTTCTGAACATTCCAGGTAAACAGCAGATTTACATCTTAAGCTTGGTTCGTCTCCAGTGGCGTCTTTTGGCATTGTATCTGATTGTGTTGCCTGTCTTCATGCGGACCCACTGAGGAATAGGTCTATTTTGCTTCATTTTACGAGCAAGCTTGCTCTTGATTCTGAACGTCTTATGGGCACCCATATCTTTTCCCCTCTCATGGAATCCAGCTAGTTAATGTCTCAAAATGTAGCTAACTTTACACTCTTGGCCGTATTACTTCCATCACTCTTCGCGTTTCAACAAATATTCATTGAAAAATCATTAATGGCATAAGCCATTTTTCATGTTTTTAGCCCAACATAAAAAACAATGATTTTATACTGACATATTGGTCCCTTTTTTTTTTTAAAACAATGAGTAAAATATTTACCAAAGATCCACAGAAACTATAGGCTATTGGTCTAACTCAGGAACGCCAATACAGTGTGCAAAAGAAATAAATAGAAGATGATGTCCCTTGGCATAAAACTGCTGTGACAAGATTATGTCCCTTGGTATAAAACTGATGTGAGAATATTGTGTCCCTTGGCATAAAACCATGGTTCCAGTAAAGAAAATACAAAAGAATGGATGGATTACAGCAGGCACACTAGAACTGATAAAACAACGTAGAGAAATGAAGATTCAATGGAAAGTGACAAACAACAACAAAGAGAAATATAAATCTTTAACAAAAGAAGTATGAAGAAACATAAGAAAAGACAAAAAACAAAACACACAAGATTGTTGTGAAAGAATAGAAGGACATCAGAAGTGTGGAAGAGATAATGAAATGTTTAAAGAAATGAAGACATTGACGAGAAATGTCACACCTAAGCTAAATGTAATTTGTGACAAGATGGGGAATACCTTGACAGAGACATAGGAAATTCTAGAAAGATGGAAGGAATATTGCAGAGGAATGTACGAAACAACTGACTGTGAATTATTACTGGAGAAGAAAGAACCCAAACCGACAATAGAAGAAGTTTTATGGGCAATAAAGAATCTGAAAAATGGTAAATCACCAGGATGTGATGAGATAACAGCTGAATTTATTAAAGCAGGAGGAAAGGAATGTGCAACAATCTATCATGCACTATGTAAAAAGATACAGCATTCAGGTATTTGGCCAAAAAAATGGAAAAAGAACTGTATTCATACCACTGCCAAAAAAGGGTAACCTGAAATTATGCACAAACTACAGAACTGTTGCCCTGATTAGTCATGCCAGTAAAATGTTGTTAAAAATCATAATGGGTAGACTTTGTAAGAAAGTAGAAGTCAGTATGGTTCAAGCTGGTTTCCGGCAAAGAAGAGGATCAGGAGATCATATATTCAATATAAAATTAATAATAGAGAAATTTCTCTCTCTCTCTCTCTCTCTCTCTCTCTCTCTCTGAACCTTAAGTGCCCATGGCACATGGGGCTTCCGCAAGTGTTTTCCACAAATGCCTGTCCTTTGCCTTTTTTTTTCTGCTCTTGCCCAGGTGAGCCCTCTGTTGCTCAACATCCTTTCTTTTGTTCTTCTCCATGTCTCATTTGGTCTACCCTTACTTCTGTTCCCGTGTGGTGTCCATCTTAGTGCTGTTTTTGGTAGTGAGTTGTCAGTCATCCGGAACACATGTCCCAACCATCGCCAGCGTCTTTCCTCAATAATTGCTGTCAGTGGCTTCATCTGCATTTCTGCCAACAAGATGTTATTTCTTATGGTGTTTGGCCAACTACGGAACTGTTGCCCTGATTAGTCATGCCAATAAAATTTTGTTAAAAATCATAATGGGTAGACTTCATAAGAAAATAGAAGAAGTCAATATGGTCCAAGCTGGTTTCAGGCACAGAAGAGGATCAAGAGATCACATATTCAATATAAGATAATATATAATATAATAGAGAAATGCAAAGGGTTTAATGTGAATCTATAACTAGCCTTTATAGACTACTCAAAGGCATTTGATTGTGTACAACACCAGAAACTGGGAATTAATGGTAAAAATGAGATTTCCAACACATCTGATACAATTAACATCACTGCTGTATCTAGACCAACAAGCAGCAGTAAGAATAAATGGTGAAACAACAACTTGGTTTGACATAAAACAAGGGGTCCATCAGGGGTGCATATTGTCACCTTACTTATTTAACTTGTATACTGAAAATATAATGAGGAATGTTAGAAAAGATGTAGACAAAGAATATTATGATGCCATAACAATTGGAGGTTAGATATTAGATATGCTGATGACACAGTATTACTGTCCACAACACAAAAAGGAATGGAAAAACTAATTATGTCAGTCTGTAAGAACAGTGAAGAGCAAAACCTCTATCTTAATGCACAGAAAACTAAATCGATGACAACTGACAAAACAAACAAGGCAACTGATATATGTATCAATAAGGAAAAACTGGAAGAAGTGGAGAGTTTTGAATATCTTGGATCATTACTAACTAATAATGGAGATACAATGAGGGAAATTAAAAGAAGGACATCTATCGCTCTTCAGAAAGTAAAACAACTAAAGTATCTGTGGAAAGGAACAGACAGAACTACAAAAATAAGATCTTTAAGGGCATGCATCTTTCCCATCCAACATATGCCTGTGAGACATGGACACTTAACAAAACAGCTGATAAACACATACATGCCTTTGAATGTAAATGCTACAGAAGAGTTCTTCAAATATCATGGACACAAACAAAGAACAAATATATCCATACTACAAGAACTTAATATTGAAGAAGGCTGGCTAGTAAAGAGGATTAAAGAGAGAAAACTTAAATATTTTGGACACATTAAACGTCATGATAATCTAGAGAAGACTGTCTTGGAAGGGTACATAATGGGAAAAAAGAAAGAGAGGAAGACCAAGGCGAAGATGGCTGTAAAACATCGTTGATGATCTGCAAATGAATGCATCAACAGCAGGCCATCTTGCTCACAACCAAGAAGCCTACAGGAGTGCTGTTAGGGAGGCAAGGTTCCACAAGGGACATATGAATGACATAAAACTGCTGTGACATGATTATGTTCGTTGGTATAAAACCTATGTGAGAAGATTATGCCCCTTTGTATAAAAAACTGATGTGAAAAGATTTCATCATCATTATCATCATGTGCCGTGCCGTGCCGACTGCCGTTGGGTATTATGCTTCTCCAGAGTACGCGATCCTTCATGCAGGCCATCAACTCAGTTGGTGATCTCCTCTCACACCATCCCGTCAGACTGTTCTCATTTCTCTTGGTCTTCCACTTGATCTTCTTCCTTCTATTTTTCCTGTTGTTATAATATTTTCAATGCCTCCTCTTCTCATTGCATGTCCTATGAAAGTACATTGTCTCTCTCTTATCTTTTTGACAAGATTTTTTTGTCTCTCCAGCTCTTCTCATACATTCTTCATTCTACATTCTTTAAAAATAAAGATTATTCATTCATTCATTCATTTATTAGTTATTTTTGCTGTCCATCGGATTCGCAACATTCTTCTAATAAACCACATTTTCTGCTGCTTCCAATGATTTTTGTGCAGATCTATCTATTGTCCATGATTCACTTCCATATAACAAGATAGGTTCAATATAGCATTTTAGGACTCGTTTTCTAACATTCACTGATAAGGATGTGTTAGCCAATATGTTTCTCATTCTCTGAAATGCAGTATTTGCTTGGCCTATCCTGTTCCTAATTTCTGTTGTGCATTTCCCATCTGAAGTTATTACTGCTCCAAGGTATTTGAATTTCTGCACCTGCTTTAGAATAGTTCTGTTTAATTTTATACTGCATGCTGGTGGATTCTGTTTCTTAGATATAACCATAGTCTCTGTCTTTTTTATGTTCAAAGTAAGGCCTTTCTGTTCACTTCCTTTAGCGACTTTATCCAAGAGATTTTGCAGGTCTTGTTGGTTCTCAGCTATCAGTACTGTGTCGTCAGCATACCGAAGGTTGTTAATATTGTGTCCTCCCTTGATATAAAACTGCTGTGACAGGTAAACTAAATATGAAAGACTTCATTGTTCTTGTGTTCAATTCTCTAATGTGTTAAGATATGGCTTCTTCGACTAATGGAATGTTGATACTGCAAATGAAGAGAGAGAGAAAGGGGAGGGGAAATGATACTGCTGAGAGAGAGAGAGAAAAAGGGGAGGGGAAATGATACTGCTGAAAGAGAGAGAGAGTGGAGACTGGGGAAGAACAAACACAAGGAAAAGTTCTATATTCAAGGGACTGAATTTTTTTTTTAATACGATCTTTACTTTCTCCACTGACAGACTCTGTTATCCAGGGCGGCGCCTCTCTCTCTCTCTCTCTCTCTCTCTCTCTCTACTGCCAACCACCGTCCGCGGTTTTCACAGATTCTTTACTTCACCACAAATATGTTAGATTGTAACAGCATGGGAGGTAATCGTGTATATACTGTTTGGGGTGGGGGGGGGCGACAAAAGCGCCCCTCCGTTGAAGGCACATACTGTTTTAAGGTACCAGACTTGTTTCCAACTTCTGTCAGCGTCACTCCAGGTCCGATCACCTTTCTTGTAATTCTACGTCTTCTTATTCTTCAGAAGCATCGCCTGCACCCAGAACAAGAACCAGATCGTCTGCCTGCAGCCAGAACAAGAACCACATCGCCTGCCTGCAGCCAGAACAAGAACCAGGTCGTCTGCCTGCAGCCAGAACAAGAACCACATCGCCTGTCTGCAGCCAGAACAAGAACCACATCGCCTGTCTGCAGCCAGAACAAGAACCACATCGCCTGTCTGCAGCCAGAACAAGAACCACATCGCCTGTCTGCAGCCAGAACAAGAACCACATCGCCTGCCTGCAGCCAGAACAAGAACCACATCGCCTGTCTGCAGCCAGAACAAGAACCACATCGCCTGTCTGCAGCCAGAACAAGAACCACATCGCCTGCCTGCAACCAGAACAAGAACCACATCGCCTGTCTGCAGCCAGAACAAGAACCACATCGCCTGTCTGCAGCCAGAACAAGAACAACATCGCCTGTGTGCAGGACCAAGAACAACATCGCCTGTTTGCAGGACTATGAAAAGATCGTCTATCAATGCAGCCTTCAACCACAAGGATCATGTGGTTATCTGATATGGCCTTGACCTGGGCTTCCAACAGAAATTTTGCAAACAGGTAACCAACCACCACCACCACCCCACCCCCTCCTCCCGGCCGGTATCTACCCTATTTATTAGCCATTATGTTTCCATGCACTGCGAGAGTTCCCTTGAAGCCCTCTGGACATTGGATTACTGCACCCTTGGACAGTGGATTATTGGCAGCCTTTGAACACTGGATTATTGCACCCTCTGGACATTGGATTACTGCACCCTTGGACAGTGGATTATTGGCAGCCTTTGAACACTGGATTATTGCACCCTCTGGACATTGGATTACTGCACCCTTGGACAGTGGATTATTGCCAGCCTTTGAACACTGGATTATTGCACCCTCTGGACAATGGAGTACTGAACCCACTGGATCCCACTCTCTTTTGGCCTGGTCTTGACTACGCTAGCAACCCTGATGTCTGTGCTGTCTCTTGCCGTTAATGAGTCACAGAGAAAGATCTTGCTTTGTCTTGTCTATCTCCCTGTAGAGATGTTGAGGCACAGCATCGTATCGGCGTGGGAGCGGGTTATGGCGGCTGCTTTTTCAGCCCCGGAGTACAGCTAAAAAGCAGTGGGGGTGTGCAATGCTTCTTTACACCATGGGGACTATAGCGACCCCTGCCCCGTTAGCCAGACTAGGCCTGTTACTGGTGGTACGAACGGAACGAGCGAAAGGACAGACTTTATTTTCGAAGAGAATTGGGCACACAGCCCCCGTCTATCATTCCGCCCTTCATCACACAACTTTCATTCGGTCACAGATATTCAGCAAGAGGTGTGACGGTCTTGGTCAGCTATGGTTCGCTAACCCTGACACTAGCATATCAGCTATGGTTCGCTAACCCTGACACTAGCATATCAGCTATGGTTCGCTAACCCTGACACTAGCATATCAGCTATGGTTCGCTAACCCTGACACTAGCATATCAGCTATGGTTCGCTAACCCTGACGCCAGCATATCAGCTACGGGTCGCTGACTGCCTAATCTGACAGCGCCTCCACCCCCCAGACAGATATATCTTCCTACACAACACTCCTTCACCCCCAAATAATACAACGCTTGGATAAACAGAGCGGGCGTGGGTAGTTACTATTTTCAGCACAGTATGTTCCATTTTCTGAATACCTCTTCCTCCAGTACGCTATTCATGTTCAGGTTAGACTATCTATTCATAGGATACTTGCAGACTGCCGTGTTAGAGCTGCATTATCTTTGGACCACAGACTCTGACGTTTGACAGAAAGAGTGTCGCAGGCAGAAAGAACACAGGACTAGCAGTCGCTATAACCATATCGCCAGTGTTTAATGTTGGCAAATCGCCCGCTTCGTCCATGTATGTACCCAGACACTTGAAACTATGGAGCACATACTCCAAAACTACAACCACCAATAAAACACTCTGAAAAATGAAACCACTACAAAAAACAAAATCGCCGGTACACAGGACCAAGAACATGATCGCTCGGGAGATGGGACATTACATAGAGGAGGAGTAGGAGGAAGACACTGTCAGAGAAATCTGCTTGGGGAGTACGGTAGTTAAATTGCAGCTTCTGCTCGGCATCAGTACATCATCTTGACAAAGTGTGGACCGATCATCATCATCATCATCAATATCCTGTGCCCCCCCCCCCCCCAAAGGAAAGCTGGCTGCCATCGACACGGCCAAGCTCAATCCAGTCTTAAATATTATCCGCCAATCTACATCACTGTCGACCTCTTGCTCCTTTTTCCTTACATTTTTTTCCTGCAGTATGATTTCCATTCTTGATAAGACGAAACATTTGAACTGTCTGGTTCTAATGTGGCCTTGGCGTTCGATAGTTAGACAAAACCAAAGCCATTACAAGGGCTTACAGGCTGATCATACACAAATCTAAATCTGACCGAAAGGAAAAGTAACAAGTGGAAGCCACATGTGAACCTGAAAACACGGTAACGGGGAAAAGTAACAAATGGAAGGCACATATGAACTTTAAAACACCGTAACGGGAAAAGTAACAAATGGAAGGCACATATGAACTTGAAAACACTGTAACGGGAAAAGTAACAAATGGAAGGCATATGTGAACTTGAAAACGCGGAGAAGGGAAAGAGCAGCAAAGGGAAGACATATGCGAACTTGAAAACAAGGTAAAAGGAAAAGCAACCAAGGAAAGCCATATATGGACTTGAAAACACGCTAGAGGGGGGTGAGGAGGGAGGGAGGGGAGAGGGACAGAGATGTGAAGTAATGAAAAATCTGAATATGAAAGCTTGGGTAAAACTCAAAAAAAAAAAAAAGAACTTTACCTGCGTATTATTCAGCACACAAGGAGCTGACAGAGAAGGGGAGAAGTACATTACAAACGACTGTGTTGTCTAACTATTCTCCTTATCTCACTGGCAGATTAGAAGACCTATGCTGCCAGGCAAAGAATATTGACTGATGAGCGACTGGGCAAAATGTCACAGCGTTTGATATTTTCTGTAAAACAGGTTCGATTTATTCAGCTTTTATCGCCTGGTGTTACTCCGCTGAAAAGGTTACATTTCTCCAGGCTACGTGGTGCTCCTACAGCGTGATGGCAGACGTGTACATGTGTAATAATTGAGACAGTAAATGAGTGAAAAGCAAAATACGGGGGAAGAGAGACACAGAGGGAGAGAGAGAGAGAGGGAGAAACAGGTGCAGACTGACTAAAAAGATAGACAAATGGTGACTGGGGACACACGGAGAGAGAGAAACAGGTGCAGACTGAAAGAAACTGATAAGAAAGAAAGAAAAAAAAAACGATGACTGGGGGCAGAGAGAGAGAGAGAGAAACAGGTGCAGACTGAAAGAAACTGATAAGAAAGAAAGAAAAAAAAACGATGACTGGGGGCAGAGAGAGAGAGAGAAACAGGTGCAGACTGAAAGAAACTGATAAGAAAGAAAGAACAAAAAAACGATGACTGGGGGCAGAGAGAGAGAGAGAGAGAAACAGGTGCAGACTGAAAGAAACTGATAAGAAAGAAAGAAAAAAACGATGACTGGGGGCAGATAGAGAGATAGAGACAGACAGACAAAGAGAGATGCATTCTGAAAGAGACTGTCAAGATAGAAAAAAACGGTGACTCGGACAGACAGGGTGGGCGGGTAAACACTGCTGAGGACCGTGAGTTCAGTAGGTCCAATATTAAGACCCTCTGACGCCATTTTTTTTTAAAGATTCATGGCGGTCGCGCTATCTAACATGACGTTCAAAGTTCATGGCGTATTATGAGCTAACTTTTGAAAACAGGTTTAGTGTGAGATCAGCTGACACCAGAAAGCCTCTGCTCACTGCACTGACAACTGACATCAGAAATCCTCTGTTCAGTGCACTGACACCAGAAAGCCTCTGCTCACTGCACTGACAACTGACATCAGAAAGCCTCTGTTCGCTGTACCGACAACTGACACCAGAAAGCCTCTGCTCACTGCACTGACAACTGACATTAGAAAGCCTCTGCTCACTGCACTGACATCAGAAAGCCTCTGCTCACTGCACTGACAACATCAGAAAGCCTCTGCTCACTGCACTGACAACTGACATTAGAAAGTCTCTGCTCACTGCACTGACAGCTGACACCAGAAAGCCTCTGCTCACTGCACTGACAACTGACATCAGAAAGCCTCTGCTCACTGCACTGACAACTGACATTAGAAAGCCTCTGCTCACTGCACTGACAACTGACATCAGAAAGCCTCTGCTCACTGCACTGACAACTGACATCAGAAAGCCTCTGCTCACTGCACTGACAACTGACATCAGAAAGCCTCTGCTCACTGCACTGACAACTGACATCAGAAAGCCTCTGCTCACTGCACTGACAACTGACATTAGAAAGCCTCTGCTCACTGCACTGACAACTGACATTAGAAAGCCTCTGCTCACTGCACTGACAACTGACATTAGAAAGCCTCTGCTCACTGCACTGACAACTGACATCAGAAAGCCTCTGCTCACTGCACTGACAACTGACATCAGAAAGCCTCTGCTCACTGCACTGACAACTGACATCAGAAAGCCTCTGCTCACTGCACTGACAACTGACATCAGAAAGCCTCTGCTCACTGCACTGACATCAGAAAGCCTCTGCTCACTGCACTGACAACTGACACCAGAAAGCCTCTGCTCATGCACTGACAACTGACACCAGAAAGCCTCTGCTCACTGCACTGACAACTGACATCAGAAAGCCTCTGCTCACTGCACTGACAACTGACATTAGAAAGCCTCTGCTCACTGCACTGACAACTGACACCAGAAAGCCTCTGCTCACTGCACTGACAACTGACATCAGAAAGCCTCTGCTCACTGCACTGACAACTGACATTAGAAAGCCTCTGCTCACTGCACTGACAACTGACATTAGAAAACCTCTGCTCACTGCACTGACAACTGACATTAGAAAGCCTCTGCTCACTGCACTGACAACTGACATCAGAAAGCCTCTGCTCACTGCACTGACAACTGACATTAGAAAGCCTCTGCTCACTGCACTGACAACTGACATTAGAAAGCCTCTGCTCACTGCACTGACAACTGACATTAGAAAGCCTCTGCTCACTGCACTGACAACTGACATTAGAAAGCCTCTGCTTACTACACTGACTACCGAACTTCGTGAATCAGTCCGCCCTGCACGTCCCCCGAACAAAATCTACAGAATGAGACAATGAGAGAGAGACTTATGTGTAGAACGACGCAGACAGACAATGAAAACGACGTGATGAACACACACAAAAGCTTTATCAAAATAAAAGAAAAAACAAAACACCGTACCGACTGACTGGATACGAAGGCCAGCGACATAATATACAGTAATGTCTCTCAATATTACACCCATCCCCAACCCTCTCTGAAACAAAGCACGTGCCCGGCTTGCGCCCCCCCCCCCCCTCTTGACATTTTCCATGATCTCCAGGTGTGACATCTGACACAGTCTTAACAGCGTTTTTCGGTCCCGAATGCCGATTTAACTAGCGCCTCGACGACTGCCAGGGCACGAAACAGCCCGTCCCTGCGACTCTCCTTCCCCCCACCCAGCTAACTGTCTTGTCTTCCAAATTACCGTTAATCAAATACCTCAGCCCCCCCCCCCCTTTTTTCAGACCATTGATTGGATGTTTCCCGCCAAACAATCCCAAGAAGGACAATGAACTCGTACAGCCTTGGTCAGCGCGGATCCCATTGGCTCACAGCAACGTACAATGCCCATCACAACAACAGAGTCTAGGGTTTACATTTCTAGTTCTTCTATAATCGAACTGGAAGACATATTTGTGCTTGTTTTCAGAGGTTCTAAAACTGCACAAATATTACCAACCACCATCATCATCATCATCGCTCCCTAGTGAGCACGGTCCACGAATAAAGGCTCTCCAGTCACTCCCTGTTCTTGGAATTATTCTCCGCTTCCTTCCATGTGTATCCCTTGTCTCTGAGCGCTCTCATAACTTCTCTTCTCCGAGTAAGTCTAGGTCTTCCTCGTTTTCAATTTCCTTGAGGATTCCACGTCAGTTCTCGTCTTGCTATGCTGGGTGTCAGCCTTCATCACAATGTTTGAAAACACATTTGCCACCGAAAAAAAAAAAAAAAGAAATAACATATTGAAGAAAAACACTTGTATAAAGGTTGCGTTGCCTGGAGACACGCCAGCATGCACAGCGGGGGTCGCAGGACAACACGCCTCGATAAAACGCGGGCCCTCACACAGCGCGAAAATACTGTGACACCCCCCCCCCCCAAAGTAGGTTACAGTCTCATCAGATGCTATTGGTGCCTTCTTATAAGGCACTCTCATGTATAACAGATTTGGGTTGGTTTTTGAGTCTTTAAAAAATCCACATTTTAGTAAGCACGTGTATATTGGGATGTAAAGAAGAAAATGAATGTAAATGTAAGCTGGAAACCTTTGGGGCGTGACCATCCTTGTTTCCGCTTGAATTACCACAACCAATGTATATGACGTAAGTTGGCTCTAATACATTTTGACCTGGTCATGCACTGTAAGCATTGGTTTTTTTCATCAGGGAGTCTCCTCTCTCTCTCCTCTCTCTCTCTCCAGCTTGGCAAGCTCTCAAAGGTGCAGTTACACTCTTATCTTCTCCTGGCCTTCTGCCGCTTTGGTCTTGTCCCTTCCATCTCCCGCATGTATGTAAGTCTGGTTTATTCTGCCACTCTGGTATCGTCCCTTCCATCTCCCGCATATATCTAAGTCTAGTTTGTTCTGCCACTTTGGTCTCGTCCCTTCCATCTCCCGCATATATGTAAGTCTGGTTTGGTTTGCCGACTCTCTTCCATTATTTCTGTACGAACTAACCATCGCAATGTGCAAGCTTACACTGTGAAGATGATCAGTGATTCTTTGTGGATTTCTCCTGACTCTCCTGATCCCGCTGTTATATTCGCCGATGGAACAAAAAATTATGCTTGAGATTCTGTTCATAAATCAAAGTTGTTATAATTTTTCTGTTTTTAAATCTTCACCTTGGGGACAAGGATTCGTAACATGTTACGGTATGGAGTTTTTTCTGCTGTAGTGCTAAACAGAATAAGCCAAGCAAAGACTGCATTTCAGAGAATGAGAAACATATTAGCTAACACATCCTTATCAATGAATGTTAGAAAACGAGTCCTAAAATGCTATATTGAACCTATCTTGCTATATGGAAGTGAATCATGGACAACAGGCAGGTCTGCACAAAAATCGTTGGAAGCAGCAGAAATGTGGTTTATTAGAAGAATGTTGCAAATCCTCTGGACATCAAAAATAACTAATGAAGAATGTATGAGAAGAGCTGGAGAGATAAAAAAATCTTGTCAAAAAGATAAGACAGAGACAACGTACTTTCATGCAATGAGAAGAGGGGGCACTGAAAAACAGGAAAAATAGAAGGAAGAAGATGAAAAGGAAAACCAAGAGAAATGATACTGGACAGTCTGACGGGATGGTGTGAGAGGAGATCACCAACTGAGCTGATGGCCTGCACGAAGGATCGTGTACTCTGGAGAATCATAACAGCCAACGCCAGTCGGCACGGCACATGATGATGATGATGATGAGTGGTACATTCGAAAAAACCCAACCTGCACATTCCGTGGCTACCGCTTTGGGTAAGCAACCAGTAACCCCCCCCCCCCCAAACCTAGCCCACCACAGCAGACACCGATAAACCAGAATACACAGCTGCTGTAATAGACGACTAAACATTTTATTTAGTTACTTGTATTACTTTTTTTGTGGCTTCTTCTTCTCCGTTTCTTCTCCTATGTTGGAGGGAAACAAAGCAACCAGCTGTTTTCTTTAAACCATGTTTCTTACATTCGAAGCTTGTTTCTCTCCCCCTCCGTCTTCCAAATACGAGCCTGCACATACCGTGTATTCATGTTACTTCCTTGTTACTTCAGGACTGGTTCTGCTCCACACTTAATGTGTGACTATACAGATACGCTACCAGGTCTTTTATATGCATATACGTGTTTTATATGCGTTTTATGTGTGTTATTTTTCCACTCCTGGGTAGAGGTCCAGAAACTAACCTGGCATATGAGCAAGGAACGCTTGTAACTTCGTCTAGCTGTTCTTCCCCCCCACTGTCCCCCGCATGTCAATATACGTTCATCTGGCTGTCCTCCTCTGTCCTCAAATGTCAATGTACGTTCGTCTGGCTGTCCTGCTTCGACGTCCCCGCATGTCAATATACGTTCATCTGGCTGTCCTTCTCTGTCCTCAAATGTCAATGTACGTTCATCTGGCTGTCCTTCTTCGACGTCCCCGCATGTCAATATACG
This sequence comes from Achatina immaculata, assembly GCA_009760885.1. Classification (NCBI taxonomy): domain Eukaryota; kingdom Metazoa; phylum Mollusca; class Gastropoda; order Stylommatophora; family Achatinidae; genus Lissachatina; species Lissachatina immaculata. The sequence continues at coordinate 14,460,752 of CM019706.1, read as the reverse complement.
TTCATCTGACTGTCCTCCACTGTCCTCAAATGTCAGTGCATGTTCATCTGGCTGCCCTCTCCAAAATCCCGGTATGTCAATATACGTTCATTTGACTGTCCTCCACTGTCCTCGAATGCCAATGTATGTTCATCTGGCTGTCCCCTCTTAAGTCCCAGCATGTCAATGTACGTTCATATGACTGTCCTCCACCGTCATTAAATGCTATTATACGTTCATATGGCTATCGTTCTCCTCTGTCCCCAAATGCCAATGTACGTTCGTCTGGCTCTCCTTCTCTTCCGTCCCCAAATATCAATGTACGTTCATCTGGCTCTCCTTCTCTTCCGTCCCCAAATATCAATGTAGGTTCATCTGGCTCTCCTTCTCCTCCGTCCTCAAATATCAGTGTAGGTTCATCTGGCTCTCCTTCTCTTCCGTCCCAAATATCAATGTACGTTCATCTGGCTCTCCTTCTCCTCCGTCCTCAAATATCAATGTACGTTCATCTGGCTCTCCTTCTCTTCCGTCCCAAATATCAATGTACGTTCATCTGGCTCTCCTTCTCTTCCGTTCCCAAATATCAATGTACGTTCATCTGGCTCTCCTTCTCCTCCGTCCCCAAATATCAATGTACGTTCATCTGGCTCTCCTTCTCCTCCGTCCCCAAATATCAATGTACGTTCATCTAGCTCTCCTTCTCCTCCGTCCCCAAATATCAATGTACGTTCATCTGGCTCTCCCTCTCCTCCGTCCCCAAATATCAATGTACGTTCATCTGGCTCTCCTTCTCCTCCGTCCCCAAATATCAATGTACGTTCATCTGGCTCTCCTTCTCCTCCGTCCCCAAATATCAATGTACGTTCATCTGGCTCTCCTTCTCCTCCGTCCCCAAATATCAATGTGCGTTCATCTGGCTCTCCTTCTCCTCCGTCCCCAAATATCAATGTGCGTTCATCTGGCTCTCCCTCTCCTCCGTCCCCAAATATCAATGTGCGTTCATCTGGCTCTCCTTCTCTTCCGTCCCCAAATATCAATGTACGTTCGTCTGACTGTCCTTTCCCACTATATCCGCATGTCAGTGTACGAGAATCACCCAAATGTCCCACTAGTGCTGATCTGTCAAGCCCTGACATACAAGTTCCCTTTCTTCATACCTTGCCTTCTTTACCCCTATCTGGGGAATAGGCCATCTACAAGGTTTCTCATCAGGGAGTCTCTCTCTCTCTCTCTCTCTCTCTCTTCAGCTTCCCAAGCTCTCAAGGCCGCAGTTGCATTCTATCTGTATTCATCCCCTTGGTCTTCTCAATCCAGTTATTCACCGCGTTCTCTTATGTCTTCTTTCACACTGTCTCTACCTTCGCACTGGTCTGCCGCTTTGGTCTTGTACCTTCCACCTCTTGTGTATATGTGAGTTTGGTTTAGTACGTTGATCTTCTTCCTTCCATCTCTTGCATATATGTCAGTTTTGTTTGGTATGTTGATCTTCTTCCTTCCATCTCTTGCATATATGTCAGTTTTGTTTGGTATGTTGATCTTCTCCCTTCCATCTCTTGCATATATGTCAGTTTTGTTTGGTATGTTGATCTTCTTCCTTCCATCTCTTGCATATATGTCAGTTTTGTTTGGTATGCTGATCTTCTCCCCTTCCATTTCTTGCATATATGTCAGTTTTGTTTGGTATGTTGATCTTCTTCCTTCCATCTCTTGCATATATGTCAGTTTTGTTTGGTATGTTGACCTTCTTCCCTTCCATTTCTTGCATATATGTCAGTTTTGTTTGGTATGTTGATCTTCTTCCCTTCCATCTCTTGCATATATGTCAGTTTTGTTTGGTATGTTGATCTTCTTCCCTTCCATCTCTTGCATATATGTCAGTTTTGTTTGGTATGTTGATCTTCTTCCTTCCATCTCTTGCATATATGTCAGTTCTGTTTGGTCTGTTGATCTTCTCCCCTTCCATCTCCTGCATATATGTCAGTTTTGTTTGGTCTGTTGATCTTCTCCCCTTCCATCTCCTGCATATATGTCAGTTTTGTTTGGTCTGCTGATCTTCTCCCCTTCCATCTCCTGCATATATGTCAGTTTTGTTTGGTCTGTTGATCTTCTTCCTTCCATCTCTTGCATATATGTCAGTTTTGTTTGGTCTGTTGATCTTCTCCCCTTCCATCTCCTGGACGTTATATTTCTGTTTTGTGCCGTTTCTTCTATCCGTCTCCAATACAACTAACACTCTAACCATCTTTTCTTCCTTCGCTTTATGTTATTTCAAACACCTGTCATAAAATTATAATCTGAGAATAAACATGAATTTTCAATAATTCTTTTCTCTTGACTGGAAATTGTAAGGGGGGAGGGGGGGGGGGGGGTAATTTCCTTGAAACTACAGAAAGGGGAGACGGGATTTTACGTCGCGTGCAGTCAACATTTTCATCTCAATAGAGAATGCCTTGCGGGCGTTTCCATTTTGAAGCATGTTAGTGCTAAACCCAGCCAGTGATATTTGCTAAATCATGGCTGCAGGGCGGTTATTTCGTTCCAAATTACCGGGGCTGGTTGTAGTGGAGAGATAACTATTAAGTGAATAGTGGCGGCGATAAGAAGTGCTAGGTTGTATTTGCTAGCGTCCTAGCTCTATTATGAAAAGCTAACACACGCGTTTCCAGTTAACGCCTTCCAAGCCTGGTATATTTATGGATGTATTTGCGGTGAGCTCTAACACTTCTGCCTGGCTGCTCTAAGTCTTTAAACAGTCACATATCTAATTTACCCTTGCTTATCCGTTCTGAGCCGTGGTTTGTTTAATTAGCCTTTCTTTTCAACAGCGGCACATAGGTTTAACCTTTATCTATATGCTTTGAATAGCGGCTCGTAGAATTAACCTTTATCTATATACTTTGAATAGCGGCTCGTAGAATTAACCTTTATCTATATACTTTGAATAGCGGCTCGTAGAATTAACCTTTATCTATATACTTTGAATAGCGGCTCGTAGAATTAACCTTTATCTATATACTTTGAATAGCGGCTCGTAGAATTAACCTTTATCTATATACTTTGAATAGCGGCTCGTAGAATTAACCTTTATCTATATACTTTGAATAGCGGCTCGTAGAATTAACTTTTATCTATATACTTTGAACAGCGGCTCGTAGAATTAACCTTTAGCTATATACTTTCAACAGCAGCACATAGGTTTAACCTTTATCTATATACTTTGAATAGCGGCTCGTAGAATTAACTTTTATCTATATACTTTGAACAGGGGCTCTTAGAATTAACCTTTATCTATATACTTTGCACAGCGGCTCACAGAAATGATCTTTATGTGTTGAATAGTGATTTATCTGATCGGAGTTTAACTCTCTCTCTCTCTCTCTCTCTCTCTCTCTCTGAACCTTAAGTGCCCAGGGCACATGGGGCTTCCGCAAGGGTTTTCCACAAATGCCTGTCCTTTGCCTTTTTTTTCTGCTCTTGCCCAGGTGAGCCCTCTATTGCTCAACATCCTCTCTGTTGTTCTTAAGTTCCAGGAGGTCTGCAGTCGGGCTGGGGACTTCCAGTGAGTTTAACTATTAACAGTAAACTCTGGTAGTTCTGTGAAATTACACAAAAACACATTGTAATCTCTCCGCGAAATTATACAAGAAATTTTTTTTTTAAATTACAAGAAAACTAATACTGCACTCTCCCTTGACTTGTTGGGGAGCTGTCAAATGGTGAGATGACCTGACGGAGAAACAACGTCACACTCAGCAGGGACCGTTATAATTCCCTGGTACAATACACTCCGTGACAGGATCCAGCCCGGACTATCTTACAGTTGAACTACCCTTACTGGATCAAACGCCGCTTATCGATATCCAACGAAAGCCAGTTTAATAACGGGAGAGGGTGATAATGGAATTCAGCGATGATTGGCCAAGTATGAACTCATACATCTCAAGCTGCTGGTGGAAGTACCCAGAACATGGATAACACCGACGACATCAATAACAGCCAGCGAGTTTTCACCCTAACGTCAAGAAGTCACTCGAGACACCTCATTCATTCATTTGCATGTCCCTTGCGGAACTTTGCCACCATAACAGCTCTTCTGTAGGCCTCTCTGTTGTGAGCAAGATGGCCTGCCGCTGATGCATCCATTCGCAGATCATCAACGATGTCTTGCAGCCATCTTCCCCTTGGTCTTCCTCTCTTTCTTTTTCCCATTATGTATCCTTCCAAGACGGTCTTCTCTAGACTATCATGAAGTTTAATGATGTTTAACGGATGTTTCCGTTCGAGACACCTACTTGTGAAAATTCACACCATGACTCGAACGAAAACAGCCTTGCCCTCTCACGTTAGACAGAGACTTTCAAATCTCTCATCACCCCCACAAAGTTTCCAAATAATTCCCCTACTAATATAAAACTCCCACAGCACGTGGACGTTTTGCACAGTTAAACCCCAGCATTGACAACTCGATGGAAATCACTCCCCACCCCCCCCCAAAAAAAAATGTTTAACTATTACATAAAACAACAAAAGGCGTTAACTTTAAATAATAATGCAGAGGAACAAACTCTGAAAACCCCAGATTCTTTTACACTAATAATCAGTAATGATTAATTGTTTACTGAACGACCTTTATCAAATTTTCCATCAAAATCCAATAATGGACTATACAGCTAATATACTGCCGGGAAACGAAATCTTTAAACAGAGAACATGAAAAGTGATTAATATGGCGCGAGCAAAAGAATATTGTACGCTGAAAGGTACATCAGGAAAGAGACAAGACAAGCTACAAAATTCTATATGACAAATTTAGATCAGGGGTTCTTAAGCAATTTTTTTTTTTGCTGTGAACCCCCTTCCCGGCCTGAGAACCGTTGTGGACCTCCTTCCTGACCTGAAAATCGCTGTGGACCCCTTATTAAAAATGAAACAATAAACAGAACCCGGGTAATGCTAAAGATTTTTTTTTTCTAATCAAGAAAATCCACTTGTTGGTGCGTGGAGCCCCCAAAGCAAAAGAACTGGTTTCGAACAAGGCTGGAGTTAAATTTGTTGTGTACCGACTCCACAACGAAGCGTAAACATCCATTTTCTTCTTCAATCTCATGTTCTACTGTCATGACCTTTCTTCCACCTCCCTCCCCCCCCCCCCCCGCCCCGTTCTTTCCCCCCTTCCCTTTCATGGCAACAGACCACTTCCCTTCAGGACTTAAAAAAACTAGCCACGGTTGTCCCGATCTCACAACAACTATTGTACGTCCTTTGTTTGCCCGTCCCCTCCATGTCGCTGTTCCGGCTGTAACTGTCTGTTTATTTCACATTCCAAGTTATCGACATGCGTGCGTCAAACTTTAACCAATCACTGAAATCTTTTCTAACCAATCACTGAAATATTTTCAGACCTTCCGCGCATGTTAGCTTGTAACACGTATTCTAGCTTTCTCTACGCAAAACTCTAAACCAAGGACAGTCTATATGATGAGGCATTTCAACTCTGTAATGTCACACTATAAAGTTCCGAGTTTTAATGCCAGACACTGGGCCTGAAATGTCTCAAGCCCCCCATTGTTCTTATCACATATGATGTTTTCACACATAGCAGGCACGCATTCACAAAGACGGATAATCTTCGCTTTCCGACCGGTTTTTTTTTTTTTGTCCGTCTACTGCTTCGGAAACCGAACTAGACGTAAAGTGAAGTTCATAGACGTGTTTATGCAGCGCTTAAATGTCAACAGACAGGCATGTTTTAAAATATAAAAAGATACTAGAGTGACCTTATCATTTGGACACTTTTTCTTCAAACTCCATGGAACAGAGAACTGGCAGTCTATGCTGTGAGGATGTTGAGGCATGGAATCGTGTGAGCTTGGGAGCGAGTTATGTGAGCTATTTTGCAGTGAGTGGAGGTAAAAAAAAAAAAATGCAGGGGCTGTGTAATGCTTCTACAGCACACTCCACCGCCATGGAAATTATGGCGATCCCTGCCCCGTTAGCCAGAATAGGCCTGTTACCGGGGGTATCAATGGTGAGGTGGGACAGGGTCCAGGTCAGCTATGGTTCTCCAACCCTGACGCTAGCATGTCAGCTATGGTTCCCCAACCCTGACGTTAGCATGTCAGCTATGGTTCCCCAACCCTGACGCTAGCATGTCAGCTATGGTTCCCCAACCCCGACGTTAGCATATCAGCTATGGTTCCCCAACCCTGACGATAGCATGCCAGCTGTGGTTCTCCAACCCTGACGTTAGCATGTCAGCTATGGTTCCCCAACCCTGACGCTAGCATGCCAGCTATGGTTCCCCAACCCCGACGTTAGCATGTCAGCTATGGTTCCCCAGCCCTGACGCTAGCATGCCAGCTATGGTTCCCCAACCCCGACGTTAGCATGTCAGCTATGGTTCCCCAACCCCGACGTTAGCATGTCAGCTATGGTTCCCCAGCCCTGACGCTAGCATGCCAGCTACACGCCACTGAAAACCAAATCGGATTTTAAAATAAATGGTTTTACATTACATAAGCACTTTACATCCTAAAACATATTTGTAAATTAACAATAAGGAGTCTTACTATTTCAACGGATAATGGTTGGAAAAAGTGAATCGTCGTATAGCAAGACGTCGGAAAGCTGGGACTGTCCGTACAAGCTTTTACCTGTCAGGAACAACTGCGAGCAAGGTAGTCTTAGCAGTCCGCATAGTGGAGATGTTGAGACATAGTGTCGTGCCGTGGCTTAGCTCGACGACCTGGAATGAACTCAAAAAACCCAGACTCTTGGCAAGCTCGGCGCCCGTCTCGACGCGTCATGGCTAGGCAGAGCTTGTCACAAGGAACATCCCTGGATAAACAGATTAAAGTTCGCAGACCCTGATACTCGTGGCGTCACTGTATCGCGTTCACCTTTTGTGTATTTCCTCTCAGTCCTCAAGATAACAAACCTCGAGTGATTTCTGTGAAGTTCGCCACTGTTTTAGAATACCACCCCGCAGACTACTAAGCCACCTACATGGACTTTAAAATGTCTCACACAGACGAGTGTCCATGTGGCAGTGGAGTCCAGATCCCAGAACATATCCTTCAAGAGTGTCCAAACCATGCAGACCTGAGGCGTGAGACATGGCCAGATGACACAAGCTTGGGGCAGAAGTTTTGGGGGCTCCTATCAGGATCTGGAGAGGACTGCGGGCTTTGCCATGTTGACAGGGATCAAGAATTCCAGTTCCACCGGAACATTCACTTGCCGACAATACTCCACAGTGACGATGGCAACTTAACATTCTACACTAATCTCTTCCTGAACGGGCATCCGAGCAGGGAAGAGGTTACGTGCACTCGTCTCTCACAGAGAAGCTCGATAGTCTGAATCTGGCTGGATGCACCTCCGTCACCCAGCTTGCATAAAACGGATACCTAGTTCCTTCTGGAGCTGGGGATGAAAAGGCAACCAGACCTGATGCTGATCACATCATTCTCTAGTGCATCGACAGGAGGGGAAAAAATGGGCACTGGCACAATGTCCACTAAGCCCTTCAATGACCACTTTTAGTTTACTTCTCGGACGAAAATGTCAGTCTGCATTAACGAATGTTAAAACAAAACATCAGGCCAGAAGTGGGGACAGAATCGTGAAATCAGAATCAGAAGCAACTGTGGACGGAGTCGAAGCTACTGTGGGCGGGATCGAAGCAACTGTGGGTGGAGTCGAAGCAACTGTAGGTGGAGTCGAAGTACTGTGGGTGCAGTCGAAGAAGCTGTGGGTGGAGTCGAAGAAGCTGTGGGTGGAGTCGAAGAAACTGGGCTGAGTCGAAGCAACTGTAAGCTGAGTCGAAGCTATTGTGTGTGGAGTCGAATCAACTGTGGGTGGGGTCAGTAGAAATGAACCATTTTTAAAAGAGCCGGACTCTGGGTTGGGCTGACATAACGTTTCTTGTGATTTTTTTTAAAAGACCTGGTTATGTAACACAATGTAGATTTCAAAACAAGATGCATGACCGCTACATCTGGCAGGAACTTGATTATCACACTGACTTTTTAAGTCTAAAGCTGAAAATTTCTCTATAAAACAACACATACTTTCTCCGTGCCATTGCCTTCACCTTCCTACAGTGGCCACTTGAAACTGTAAAGGAACTTTTGGAACACCCTGCTGGGCACTGTTCAGGTCGTTATCGCTTCACAAAAGAAATAAACAATACACATCCCCCACCCACCCCCACCCTTTCTGTTTTTCGTCTCCTGGGAGGGGTGACAATCAAGACAGGTTACGCTGGTAGGTTATAAGGTCCCTATGTAGCTTGCATTTCTTGCATAATTTGAGTTCAGTGCAAGAATGGAGTTAACAAGACGTTAAGTTAAATATTCAGTTTCAAAACATGTCAAGCGATCTAGAAAACTGCTCTAGCAATCAAAACATGTCAGCAATCTAGAAAACTGCTCTAGCACTCAAAAACATATCAGTAATCTAGAAAACTGCTCTAGCACTCAAAAACATATCAGTAATCTAGAAAACTGCTCTAGCACTCAAAAACACGTCACCGATCTAGAAAACTGCTCTAACACTCACAAACAGGTCACCGATCTAGAAAACTGCTCTAACACTCACAAACAGGTCATCGATCTAGAAAACTGCTCTAACACTCACAAACACGTCACCGATCTAGAAAACTGCTCCAACACTCAAAAACAAGTCACCGATCTAGAAAACTGCTCCAACACTCAAAAACACGTCACCGATCTAGAAAACTGCTCCAACACCTGGCATCCAGCATCAGCCTGAAACTTTATCAGCGCAACAAGACCACATCAAAAAACAACCACATAATTCTGACCACATCACCGCCCACAACATCACCAAATAACTCTGATTTATAAAGAAAACCACCATCAGGACCGGCCGGTCTTACAAACGGATAAGATGGAATTAACGAGTTCACCACAGAAGGCCCTTAATCGAAACCGCAGATAACCCACGGGGTCCTTGGCAACAGGGCTCTTTCGTAAATATCTCCTTCCCTGAATCCCTGCAGTAATAGCCTGATTAGGTAAACAACCTTATAAGGAAGCTGCACCAGACTGTGCTTTTAAATTATGCAAAACTTTGGGCGCTTCATACAGGCTCGTTTACTTTGTGAACTTGAGTACATGGAAATATAAAGTCCTGGTGAAATAACTTGAAAAACAACACTAGCATGAAATTGCACTGGGAAATGTAGAGTGTGTTTTTTTCCTTGCTCCCTGCTGTGTGAACTGAGTGAAATCGAATGTTCTCCTGGCCCATTTTTACGCTGACTTCCTGTTCTTCCTCCATGCGCCCAGAACTTTGCCCTTGTGTGCCTCATTCTGCAGGCAGTGTTTCCCGTTTTCATGGGCAGCCGTGCCTAGAGACAGACAGGCAGAGGGGGAGATGGTACCACAGCCAGAGGGTTTACAACCCCATGACCATCTCATTAGATAAAACTATTCACTTTCGACTAAACTACTCATTCGCCAAAATGGCTGTCCCACTCGCCCGCGGCGATGTACGGCTTTTCGATAAGTTCAGTCATACCGGGTATCAGATAGGATCCATCAGGTCAGCCAGACTGAAATCCCACAATGATGCTTCCTGGATTACTATATATAGCAAAGGGTGTGGGATCAAGAACAAGAATGGCACCGGTCATTTCAATACAGACGTATCTAAGAGGACAAGATGTTGGTTCTGCAACCCACCACATTCCCCCCCCCCCCCTCGCCTCGCCTTTCACAAGACAGCGCTACGGAGTACTCGAATCGTGCTGCGATTTTCCTTCACAGGATGAGATTGGAGCACTTCTTGAGTTGTCCATGGTGCAATGATGGTAACATTTAATAGTACAGCCATGGTCCTTTGACATATAAACAAAACTAACTTGTCAATGAAAACTTTGACATAAAAACAAAACCAATCTGTCAATGGAAACTTTGAGACAAAAACAAAACCAATCTGTCAATGAAAACTCTGGCATATAAAACTAACTTGTCATTGAAAACTTTGACACATAAACATAACTAGCTTGTCAATAAGAACTCTGATACATAAACATGATTAACCTGTTAATAAAAACTCTGACACACGGACAACGCTTGTCAGTGAAAACTACTGACACATAAACAAAACTAACCTGTCATTAACAAAACTAACTTGTCAATGAAAAACTATAACATATTTAAAACAAAAAAACAAAAAAACTTGTCAATGAAAACCATGATACAAAACTGGCAAACCATAACCGGCCTGTCTAATATACCTCCGACAATGACCCATTTCTCGAAGTCGTCCCACAGTTAAGGTAAAACAGTTCAACATCTAATATACCTCTGACAATAACCCATTTCTCGAAGTCGTCCCACAGTTAAGGGAAAACAGTTCAACATCTAATATACCTCCGACAATGACCCATTTCTCGAAGTCGTCCCACAGTTAAGGGAAAACAGTTCAACATCTAATATACCTCTGACAATAACCCATTTCTCGAAGTCGTCCCACAGTTAAGGGAAAACAGTTCAACATCTAATATACCTCTGACAATAACCCATTTCTCGAAGTCGTCCCACAGTTAAGGGAAAACAGTTCAACATCTAATATACCTCTGACAATAACCCATTTCTCGAAGTCGTCCCACGGTTAAGGGGAAAACAGTTCAACATCTAATATACCTCTGACAATAACCCATTTCTCGAAGTCGTCCCACAGTTAAGGGAAAACAGTTCAACATCTAATATACCTCTGACAATAACCCATTTCTCGAAGTCGTCCCACAGTTAAGGTAAAACAGTTCAACATCTAATATACCTCTGACAATAACCCATTTCTCGAAGTCGTCCCACAGTTAAGGGAAAACAGTTCAACATCTAATATACCTCTGACAATGACCCGTTTCTCCGAAGCCGTCCCACAGTTAAGGGAAAACAGTTCAACATCTAATATACCTCCGACAATGACCCATTTCTCGAAGTCGTCCCACAGTTAAGGGAAAACAGTTCAACATCTAATATACCTCCGACAATGACCCATTTCTCGAAGTCGTCCCACAGTTAAGGGAAAACAGTTCAACATCTAATATACCTCCGACAATGACCCGTTTCTCCGAAGCCGTCCCACAGTTAACGGAAAACAGTTCAACAAATTTTTTTTAAAAAACGGTTTTGAATTAAAACACACAACAGTCACTCTGTGACTAATAAACATTCATCTTAAGAACGCTCCAACCAGTACCAAACAAGGCAGACAGCACTCTTATCTCCTCCTATGAAAAAAAAACACACTGGCGTCAGAGAAAAACAGCTGAGGTAGTTTCAGAGCACGCTGCCTGGACTATAAATCCCAAGTAACGAATCTTACCTACACGTTTCAAAGACATATTCTTTCCAAACACACAAAAAAAGTTATGGAAATGAATCAAATCACAACCTGCTGTCCTCTAAACGACATGGGAATAAAACACACAACAAACACACACACAAACACACACACACAAACTACATCCAATGGAAAGAAGGAACAGCCACGCCCAATTTTAACTAAACTGCACAGACTGTATCATTCATCAGCATTTCCTTGCTAATAGACTTCCCTAAAGTCGCGGAGTCTGCACTGACGAACCACTTGTACTATGTACGTCCAGCTTTTCAACAGCAGTCGCTAACACCTTCTAGCCCAACAGCCGAACTCGCCTCGAATAGCAACAGCAGGAACGCGGAAACTAAAACACGGACATAACTGACGCGAATACGCATGCGCAAAAACGGCAGCCCCCCTGTGAAATGATCAATACGGGGAAAGGTTAACTTTTTTTTTTTACTGCAACAAACAGAAGTAAAGCAATGCTACTTTCTCTATCACTGTGCTAGAACTTTAACCAGGTTTCAAATCCAAGATTGATTTTTTTTTTTAACTAGTGTACTGAATGTTACTGCAAAGATTTTTTTACAAACGCGGAACTTATCAGTTATGTTCTAAGTGCGAAAATGCTGCAGGACGAGCACCATCTACTTGAGGGCACCTGACACAACCACCATTCGAGAGGAATTCTGTAAGGCGATCCAAAACACTACATGGCCCATTGACGTTTCTTGGGCCCTCCCTTAAAACAGAGGAACCCCCACCCCCCATAACGATGCACCCGACGGATCCTCTTCTCGCGGAGCCTGTGTACTAGTATCAAAACACATCGAGAATACAGTATTTTATATTTAGAGACGAGCTATCAATCTTACAGACGTTTACAAAGGTGTTTAATGAAATGATCTCTCTAGTATAATAGATTCCAAAATGGTAGGCATCGCCCCCTCCTCTTCTTTATGGGTATTGTGATGATCCCAGGGGCGACGAGGGAAAGGGAGCTGCAGGCGACATTAGAACCAGCTGAACAAAGAAAAAAAAGTCGTGCGGGGGCACTAAGGATATGGTCTGGGGGGCGGGGGGCGACAGCCTGTAGAAGTTTTGAGAACCACTTGTCTGATACAAATTTGGCGCCCGCATTCCGGTTCCGCGAGGATATGTAGTTAGTTTCTGACGTTTTTCAGACGATGAAGTGGCCCGCCAGATGCGCTGCATCGACCAATTCTTTCAGTCCAAAAAATACTGGACTCTGCAAGCCGACGCTCTATGACGTTTATTACCGCTATTTCTGAGTGTAACAAGTAGCTTAGATGACATCCTTTTCCTCTTGTACGCTGGTGGTTCTCTTTCTCTCCTCCCCCCCCCCCCCCCCCAAAGCTCTCAGGATTTGTCGATATCCTGACACTGAGGTTTCTCTGATGCTCTGGGGTTATAGGACATTTCTCTGATCACGTGACCGGACTATTCCATTCCATCCTTATCTAATTCAAGTGAAGGTAAAAAAAAAAAAGTAAAAGTTCTCTCAGATCACGAAAAGAAACGAAACAATTTCATACCATGCTTTATGATCAGACTGATCAGAAGCTGCTTTCCCTGCCATCGACACTATAGTGAATGTTTCCTGTTAGTCTAGTGCCTGTCATCCACGTTATAGCGATTTTGTTTCGTTGGTGTGTTAAAATATTGTAACTTTTTATTGTACACGATTTATCTGAGCATGTCTGGTGACCTTTCATAGTTCAATCCAAAGCGTGGCTAACAACCAAGTGAAACCGATGTTTTTAACTGAGAAATTTCAATATTTATTGTGATTTCGGAGGCATAGAGGCATGTCCTATGACCAGAACACTGTTCTAGAATGTACCCCAAGTACATCTAGACCTATTAAATGGACTGGAGAAGTAGTTAGACGGTTATTTCAGACATTATTTTAGTGAGAATGCCACCACACGACGAGATCGGACGAAAATTTAAGTAGATCTGGAAATCGCCGATGGTAAACACTACACAATTATCAGCTAAAATTATCACACTACATCTTTTTTTCCTAAACAAAAAAAAAACAACTCTTCATTTATGAAATCTTATATTTACAACTATTTTCATGCATAATATTTGTACTTTTAAAGTGGAAATACTTTGTACATACACTTTTACAACTATACCCCCTATACATATCAAGACCCGCGATTTGTGTGTGTGGTAGGGGAAGGGTCAGTCATTCAGTCAGTCATTTACATGTCCCCTGCGGAACTTTGCCTCCCTAACAGCTCTCCTGTAGGCCTCTCGGTTGTAAGCAAGATGCCCTGCCGCTGATGCTTCCATTTACATATCACCAACGATATCTTGCAGCCATCTTCGCCTTAAGACACCCTAGTACCACAGCTTAAACACTCATGCGTATGACTGAGAAAGGGAAGACGAACAGAGACAAAACTGGCCAAGAACGTTTGAAGCGGGGGCGTGATAACGTGCTGACACAGCCGTGCAACCTTACAAAGACTGAACGCTGACTGTCAGGAATGAGGAGAATGTGTTTGCTGTCCTGAAAAGACGCCACGGGGCGTACTGCAGGGGTTAACGCTGAGGTGACCGTCGTCTCCGAGAGGAGAAAGGATAAATGAGCTAGAGGTTGTGATAACAGTACCGCGTTGAACTAACTTACTACATATTCGAGCACAGGAGGTATGGTGAGCTTCTCAAACACCGTACAATAAGCACTGCTGATGCGAGAAATAAAATACAGCAAGAGAATTACTGTGAATTGAACCGTGGACCTTCCGTATGACTATCAACCGCTTAGTCTCGAACTGTTAAAACACTGGGTTTCTGTAATAATTCAAAACATAATCAGTGACAGCGCTAGGCGTTTTCTGAGACCAGTACAACTGTACCTATCCTTCACCTGGCATGAAGTACTTTCCTAAATACTGGGTTTGTCAATACAATATTCGTACTTTATACTTTTTTTTTCAACGTAAAATTCAAAACACTTTACAAACATCAGCGGGAATTAAATGTTTGTGCGGAATTGTTTTATAACCTTAATTTACAGCGAGATTTAACCTTTACAAAATGTTCACACGCTGATTCAAAGTCAAAACTGCCCGATTCTCTTGCATGAAAAACCGAGCATCTTCAACAGTCTACTGGCCCGATTATCCTCCGACCGATTTCTTGGCTGCTTATTACTAGAACTTTGCTAATGTAAATGAGGGAAATTAAAAGGAGGACATCTATCTCTCTTCAGAAAGTAAAATAACTAAAGAAGCTGTGGAGAGGAACAGACAGAATTATAAAAATAAGATTTTTTAAGGGCATGTGTCTTTCCCATCGCAAAATATGTCTGTGAGACCTGGACACTTAACAAAACAGCTGAGAAACACATAAATGCCTTTGAATATAAATGCCATACAAGAGTCCTTCTAATTCAGTCATTTGCATGTCCCTTGCATAACTTTCCCTCCCTAACAGCTCTCCTGTAGGCCTCTCGGTTGTAAGAAAGATGCCCTGCTGCTGATGCATCCATTTGCAGATTATCAACGATGTCTTGCAGCCATCTTCGCCTTGCTATTCCTCTCTTTCTTTTTCTCATTATGTATGTACCCTTCCAAGATTGTCTTCTCTAAATTCTCATGACGTTTAATGTGTCCAAAATATTTAAGTTTTCTCTTTTTAATCCTCTTTATTAGCCAACCTTCTTTAATATTAAGTTGGATATCGAAAATATCATGGACACAAAAAAAAGAACAAATATATCCATACTACAAGAACTTAATACTGAAGAAGGCTGACTAATAAAGAAGATTACACAGAGAAAACTTAAAATATTTTGGACATTAAACGTCATGAGAATTTAGAGAAGACAGTCTTGGAAGGGTACATAATGGGAAAAAGAAAGAGAGGAAGACCAAGTCGAAGATGGCTGCAAAACATCGTTCATGATTTGCGAAACAACGCATCAGCAGCAGGGCATCTTGCTTACAACCAGGAGACCTACAGGAGAGCTGTTAAGGAGGAGGCAAAGTTCCGCAAGGGACTTGCAAATGACTGACTGACTGAAATCCGCTACGGTAACCAACGACCAGTTGGACATACTTGTATCTAACTTGAATCTACGGTCTGATGAGCTTTGTCTCACGTGCGTGTGTCTAGTCATTACTTAACAATCTGTTGACTGTAGACAAGAGTAATGCAAGAAAGGTGCGCACAGCGCGTAGCCTGATCCACAGCCGCCCAGCAAGCTGAAGAAGTCGTCAGTTTCACGTCCGTATTATCAGACACGTCTCGAGGAGAGAGAGAGAGAGAGAGAGAGAGGGAGGGAGGGAGGGAGAGGGAGGATGAGAGAGAGAAAAATAATTCGAGGTTCAGGGCGATAATGTAACCATGGATCTGCGTTAATAGCTTTCAAACTACAGGAGAGGTGCCATGATGCTCTTGTCCCCACAGCCAGAGACAGATGACGTCAAAGGAACTCTGACACTAAAAAACGAGTCTGATGGACACTATACCGGAGATTAAAACTGTTTTCCAGATAGATTTTACCACTGTTTACCATCAAAAAATTGGTGAGATAATTGACAAAGTGAAGAATAACGTTTATATAGGGTTTCCTTTTATTTATTGGGTGTCTAGAGCTGTCTACAGTTATATGTTTGGGTGTCCGAAGTTGTCTGCAGTTATCTGTCCTGGATGTCCAGAGTTGTCTGATTTAGAACCGTTCGAGATCTTACGCTTATCCGACATTCGCAATTGACTGGATGTTTTAGAAGAACTTGGCTTTTTCCATAGAAGTTTTAAAAGCACTCGACTTTGTCTACAGACGTTTCAGGACTACTTGGTTTTGTCTACAGACGTTTTAGGAGCATTTTACTTTTTTTTTACAGTTGTTTTAAGAGCACTTGGCCTTTTCTACAGATGTTAGGACATGTTCAGATGTTAGGAGTGTTCGGAGGTGTCCAAGAGTGTTCGGAGGTGTCCAAGAGTGTTCCAAAGATGTTCGAGGGTGATTCAGAGTTTTGAACTTTTGTAGTTTGGGAGTCTTTGTATTAAAGGAAACTGAGCGATAGTCTGCTGCGTGATTCACGTGTTTTATATCACAGTTTCTCACTAAACTGGGGACAGTACTGTCCTTTGGATAATAAAACCTGTTGTCCCTGGCAACGATTTTTTTTCTTTGTATTTCAAGTTCTTTTTTTTAAAACTATTTCTGTGGTGGAATGATAGATAATTTGACCACGACACACGATAACATTATATTAACATTATAACATTACTGAATATAATTCAAATACCTCTGCTTTACCTAAGAAGGTTAAGCTACACGGACACGACAAGACTGCCGCATAGGGACAACAGGTCAAATACCTGAGCTTCCATAGGATGCCACAAATCGCCCATCTACTGCCTACTCAAACTACAAAATCTCACTCATGACCTCAGCACAACGACCAAAACGCTGATCTCAACCTGCCTCTACCATAATATAAAAAAAGGGGTAGGTCCCGTCATAAGAAATCAGAGCTTGACCAGCCAAGGCAAATCTCACAGAAAAAAAGACAAAAGAAGAGATGAGTAGCTGAAAGTTACAGAAATCCACTATAGGGAAAAGAAGAGATGAGCAGCAGAAAGTTATAGAAATCCACTGTAGGGAAAAGAAGAGATGAGCAGCAGAAAGTTATAGAAATCCACTGTAGGGAAAAGAAGAGATGAGTAGCAGAAAGTTATAGAAATCCACTGTAGGGAAAAGAAGAGATGAGCAGCAGAAAGTTATAGAAATCCACTGTAGGGAAAAGAAGAGATGAGCAGCAGAAAGTTATAGAAATCCACTGTAGGGAAAAGAAGAGATGAGCAGCAGAAAGTTATAGAAATCCACTGTAGGGAAAAGAAGAGATGAGCAGCAGAAAGTTATAGAAATCCACTGTAGGGAAAAGAAGAGATGAGCAGCAGAAAGTTATAGAAATCCACTATAGGGAAAAGAAGAGATGAGCAGCAGAAAGTTACAGAAATCCACTATAGGGAAAAGAAGAGATGAGTAGCAGAAAGTTATAGAAATCCACTGTAGGGAAAAGAAGAGATGAGTAGCAGAAAGTTATAGAAATCCACTGTAGGGAAAAGAAGATGAGTAGCAGAAAGTTACAGAAATCCACTGTAGGGAAAAGAAGAGATGAGTAGCAGAAAGTTATAGAAATCCACTGTAGGGAAAAGAAGAGATGAGTAGCAGAAAGTTATAGAAATCCACTGTAGGGAAAAGAAGAGATGAGTAGCAGAAAGTTATAGAAATCCACTGTAGGGAAAAGAAGAGATGAGTAGCAGAAAGTTATAGAAATCCACTGTAGGGAAAAGAAGAGATGAGCAGCAGAAAGTTATAGAAATCCACTGTAGGGAAAAGAAGAGATGAGTAGCAGAAAGTTACAGAAATCCACTGTAGGGAAAAGAAGAGATGAGTAGCAGAAAGTTACAGAAATCCACTATAGGGAAAAGAAGAGATGAGTAGCAGAAAGTTATAGAAATCCACTGTAGGGAAAAGAAGAGATGAGCAGCAGAAAGTTATAGAAATCCACTGTAGGGAAAAGAAGAGATGAGTAGCAGAAAGTTATAGAAATCCACTGTAGGGAAAAGAAGAGATGAGCAGCAGAAAGTTATAGAAATCCACTGTAGGGAAAAGAAGAGATGAGCAGCAGAAAGTTATAGAAATCCACTGTAGGGAAAAGAAGAGATGAGCAGCAGAAAGTTATAGAAATCCACTGTAGGGAAAAGAAGAGATGAGCAGCAGAAAGTTATAGAAATCCACTGTAGGGAAAAGAAGAGATGAGCAGCAGAAAGTTATAGAAATCCACTATAGGGAAAAGAAGAGATGAGCAGCAGAAAGTTACAGAAATCCACTATAGGGAAAAGAAGAGATGAGTAGCAGAAAGTTATAGAAATCCACTGTAGGGAAAAGAAGAGATGAGTAGCAGAAAGTTATAGAAATCCACTGTAGGGAAAAGAAGAGATGAGTAGCAGAAAGTTACAGAAATCCACTGTAGGGAAAAGAAGAGATGAGTAGCAGAAAGTTATAGAAATCCACTGTAGGGAAAAGAAGAGATGAGTAGCAGAAAGTTATAGAAATCCACTGTAGGGAAAAGAAGAGATGAGTAGCAGAAAGTTATAGAAATCCACTGTAGGGAAAAGAAGAGATGAGTAGCAGAAAGTTATAGAAATCCACTGTAGGGAAAAGAAGAGATGAGCAGCAGAAAGTTATAGAAATCCACTGTAGGGAAAAGAAGAGATGAGTAGCAGAAAGTTACAGAAATCCACTGTAGGGAAAAGAAGAGATGAGTAGCAGAAAGTTACAGAAATCCACTATAGGGAAAAGAAGAGATGAGTAGCAGAAAGTTATAGAAATCCACTATAGGGAAAAGAAGAGATGAGCAGCAGAAAGTTATAGAAATCCACTACAGGGAAAAGAAGAGATGAGTAGCAGAAAGTTACAGAAATCCACTATAGGGAAAAGAAGAGATGAGTAGCAGAAAGTTATAGAAATCCACTACAGGGAAAAAGAAGAGATGAGTAGCAGAAAGTTATAGAAATCCACTACAGGGAAAAGAAGAGATGAGTAGCAGAAAGTTATAGAAATCCACTACAGGGAAAAGAAGAGATGAGCAGCAGAAAGTTATAGAAATCCACTATAGGGAAAAGAAGAGATGAGCAGCAGAAAGTTATAGAAATCCACTATAGGGAAAAGAAGAGATGAGTAGCATAAAGTTATAGAAATCCACTATAGAGAGATGAATTGATGAGTAGCAGAAAGTTATAGAAATCCACTACAGGGAAAAGAAGAGATGAGTAGCAGAAAGTTATAGAAATCCACTATAGAGAGATGAATTGATGAGTAGCAGAAAGTTATAGAAATTCATTATAGGGAGATGAAGAGATGAGTAGCAGAAAGTTATAGAAATCCACTATAGGGAGATGAAGTGATGAGTAGCAGAAAGTTATAGAAATCCACTATAGGGAGATGAATAGATGAGTAGCAGAAAGTTATAGAAATCCACTATAGGGAGATGAATAGATGAGTAGCAGAAAGTTATAGAAATCCACTGTAGGGAAAAGAAGAGATGAGTAGCAGAAAGTTACAGAAATCCACTATAGGGAAAAGAAGAGATGAGTAGCAGAAAGTTATAGAAATTCACTATAGGGAAAAAGAGATGAGTAGCAGAAAGTTATAGAAATCAACTATAGGGAAAAGAAGATGAGTAGCAGAAAGTTACAGAAATCAACTATAGGGAAAAGAAGAGATGAGTAGCAGAAAGTTATAGAAATTCACTATAGGGAAAAGAGAGATGAGCAGCAGAAAGTTATAGAAATCCACTATAGGGAAAAGAAGAGATGAGCAGCAGAAAGTTATAGAAATCCACTATAGGGAAAAGAAGAGATGAGTAGCATAAAGTTATAGAAATCCACTATAGAGAGATGAATTGATGAGTAGCAGAAAGTTATAGAAATCCACTACAGGGAAAAGAAGAGATGAGTAGCAGAAAGTTATAGAAATCCACTATAGAGAGATGAATTGATGAGTAGCAGAAAGTTATAGAAATTCATTATAGGGAGATGAAGAGATGAGTAGCAGAAAGTTATAGAAATCCACTATAGGGAGATGAAGTGATGAGTAGCAGAAAGTTATAGAAATCCACTATAGGGAGATGAATAGATGAGTAGCAGAAAGTTATAGAAATCCACTATAGGGAGATGAATAGATGAGTAGCAGAAAGTTATAGAAATCCACTGTAGGGAAAAGAAGAGATGAGTAGCAGAAAGTTACAGAAATCCACTATAGGGAAAAGAAGAGATGAGTAGCAGAAAGTTATAGAAATTCACTATAGGGAAAAGAAGAGATGAGTAGCAGAAAGTTATAGAAATCAACTATAGGGAAAAGAAGAGATGAGTAGCAGAAAGTTACAGAAATCAACTATAGGGAAAAGAAGAGATGAGTAGCAGAAAGTTATAGAAATTCACTATAGGGAAAAGAAGAGATGAGTAGCAGAAAGTTATAGAAATTCACTATAGGGAAAAGAAGAGATGAGTAGCAGAAAGTTATAGAAATCAACTATAGGGAAAAGAAGAGATGAGTAGCAGAAAGTTATAGAAATCAACTATAGGGAAAAGAAGAGATGAGTAGCAGAAAGTTACAGAAATCCACTGTAGGGAAAAGAAGAGATGAGTAGCAGAAAGTTATAGAAATCAACTATAGGGAAAAGAAGAGATGAGTAGCAGAAAGTTATAGAAATCAACTTTAGGGAAAAGAAGAGATGAGTAGCAGAAAGTTATAGAAATCAACTTTAGGGAAAAGAAGAGATGAGTAGCAGAAAGTTACACCTAAGATCTGGTAGGACTCAAGTTTTCCAGAAAGCTGGGTAATACACACAATAAGCCCGCCCATACACCTTTGTTTCGCTTGTTATCCATTGTTAATATAGTCCCAAATTCACTGTACTAATTTTTTTTAAACGTGAATATAAGGTTTTCCTTTAATGAACTGTCAGCTATGTGTAAAACGTAGTCTGCTGTGCTTCGCCTTTCAGTTCGTTAGACACTGTCACTGGTGGATCAGGTACCAATTTTCACAGACTGAATCTACAGGACCGTGTATAAAGTACAACGCGGTGCCTTTACACGAGAATGAAGTCACTGTGTCTGTAATACCCCTGCGCTCAACAATCACTGTCTTCAGCGAATATGGATGCATGCCAGTTATGTGAAGACGTTTCAAAAGGAAAACATCGTTTCAAGTTTGCTTTTAACCCAGGCGGCAGGAGGGGGTGGGGGTTGTGTATAAGAGAGAGAGAGAGAGAGAGAGAGAGAGCGATACGTCGCAGGAAAACATCAAACATCAGAAGAAACATCAACAGGAAACAGCTCCAGAGACATGCAGCCAGGACTCCCAGACAAGCTTACCTTCTTGTACGAAACAATGCCTGATTTGTCCACTCTCCTGTGTCCAATCTTCCGGTCTTTGTCACGCATGGAGGGGCTGTACACGCTGGCCTGTGCCGCAAACATAAACGAGTAGCAAAGTGTTACGTGCTGAAAATCTCACAATACACAAAAGACAATAAACGCATTTGTGTGTGGGGACAACCCCCGATGAGTTATCTACAACTAGGGGACTAACGCTTGTATGGAGATGAAGCAAAGGCATTGAGGAGCAGATTTCTGTGTTCTTGACAACTTTAAAGTTTCGATTTCCCGTCCAAAATAAACAAATAAAAAAACTCTCTCTGTGCCCCATGCCAATCAGGCGTTGGACGTCACAGACACCCACAGCCATCTATTCTTTGCTCTTTCTACACGGTGTGTGCTGGACCGTGCTCCGTGCCACTCCTTTTACTCCGTCAAGCATCCTGTTTCTTTGTCTTCCTTTGTCCCTTTTCCCGCCACAGTTTTCCTGTTGTCATTAGGTGTTCCAGTTTGCATCTTCTCAAAACATGTCCTACAAATCTGGACTGTCAACAAAACAAAACTATCTTAATGAAATGACGGCTGGTTACAGTGAAATAATCCACATACATGACTTGTCTAAATTCACGCCTAACATATGACTTGTCCAAACTAACGCCTAACATATATGACTTGTCCAAATTAACGCCTAACATATATGATTTGTCCAAATTAACGCCTAACACATGACTTGTCCAAATTAACGCCTGACATATATGACTTATCCAAATTAACGCCTAACATATGGCTTGTCCAAATTAACGCCTAACATATGACTTGTCAAATTAACGCTTAAAAGGGCGTACAACGCCAACTCGGACAACAACCGAGTGCATGTCTCTGGTCACACAACGTTGTGACAGAGTTCAAAAGTCAGGACTGGAATGCGGGACGTTACAGACGTAACTGGTAGTGGCGAACTGAACGGCTTCCCGCACGCAACACGTGCACCTCCTGCCCCATGTAAACAAAGCGCTTACGCTGCCAGGCATATCATGGTACAGTACACAGTCACTACAGGTACACTACAGTATTTCATACAGCAGTGACCGGGCTAAGGATTTTCTGAAACTGGTACAATTTTACCCAGTATTTCACCTTGCATGTCTTTTTTCTCAATACCAACACTCGGTAATGTACGCGCTTTAACAAACATCACCGGCAGGTAAATGTTAGTGTGAGTTTGTTTTTTTTTTTGGGGGGGGGGGGGTTAATCTTATTCACGACGAGATTTAATCTTTACAAAATGCTCACATGCTGAACCAATGTCAAAACTGGCTGATTCTCCTCCATATAAACTGAGCATCACCATCCTGCTTTAGCCGGTTATCCTCCACCCGATTTTGTTTTTACCACGTTTTTTTTTATCATATAAATCGGTTACGGTAACCGACGACCTACAAATGTTTCGGTTTTTCTCGTTTTTAATCGGTAACTTACCGATTCAAGCAGTTTCTGATTATTCCAAATTAGTGTCAACCAATTTCTGATCATCTAACTATTCCAAATTAGTGTCAACCAATTTCTGATCATCTAACTATTCCAAATTAGTGTCAACCAATTTCTGTTCATCTAACTATTCCAAATTAACGTCAAGCAATTTATGATTATCCAACTATTTCAAATAAATATCGTGCAATTTCTGATTATCTAACTATTCCAAATTAATGTCAAGCAATTTCTAATTATCTAACCATTCCAAATTAATGTCAAGCAATTTCTGATTATCTAACTATTCCAAATTAAAGTCATGCAATTTATGATTACCTAATTTTACCACATTAATTTCGTGCAATCTATGAGTATCTAACTACTCCAAATTAATATCAAGCAATTTATGAGTATCCATTCATTCATTCATTCATTTGCATGTCCCTTGCAGAACTTTGCCTCACTAACAGCACTCCTGTAGGGCTCTCGGTTGTGAGCAAGATGGCCTTCTGCTGATGCATCCATTTGCAGATCTTCGCCTTCGTCTTCCTCTTTTCCCATTATGTACCCTTCCAAGATTACCATGACGATATTTGAAGAACTCTTCTGTAGCATTTACATTCAAAGGCATTTATGTGTTTCTAAACTGCTTTGTTAAGTGTCCAGGTCTCACATGCATATGTTGCGACGGGAAAGATGCATGCCCTTACAAATCTTACTTTTGTGGTGCTGTATGTTCCTCTCCACAGATTCTTTAGTTGTTTTACTTTCTGAAGAGCGATAGATGTCCTTTAATTTCTCTCACTGTATCCCCATTATTAGTTAATAGTGATCCAAGATATTAAAAACTCTCCAATTATTCCAGTTTTTCCTCATCGATACATATTTCAGCTGCCTTGTTTGTTTTGTCAGTTGTCATCAATTTAGTTTTCTTCGCATTAAGACAGAGGTTTTTCTCTTCACTATTCTTACGGACTGACATAATTAGTTTTTCCATTCCTTTTTGTATTGTGGACAGTAATACTGTGTCATCAGCATATCTAATCTCTGGTATTTCATATTCTTTGTCGACATCTTCTCTAACATTTCTTATTATATGTTCAGTATATAAGTTAAATAAGTAAGGCGACAATATGCACCCCTGACGGACCCCTTGTTTTACGTCAAACCAAATTGTTTCACCATTTATTCTTACTGCTGCTTGTTGGTCTAGATACAGCAGAGATGTTAATTGTATCAAATGTGTTGGAAATCCCACTTTTCCATTATTTCCCAAAGTTTCTGGTGTTGTACACAATTAAATGCCTTTGAGTAGTCTATAAAGGCTAAATATAGATTTACTTTAAACTCTCTACATTTCTCTATATCAAAGCCCTATACGAGGGTTTTCAGTGCAAAGTGATATGTGGAGAACATACCTCCAGCAGCTTCAGGGTACAAACAGGAGTGAAACATGGATGTGTACTATCACCAACATTATTTATCTTGGCAGTAGACTGGTTAATGAAGGAGGCAACATCAGACAAACGCAGAGGATTACAATGGACCCCTGACACAGTGCTTGAGGACCTTGACTTTGCGGACGACATTTGTCTATTATCAAGCAGTCACAAAGATATGCAAGATAAAATAAACAAGCTAACTCAGAATGCAAACAACATAGGACTAAAGATCAACGTAGGAAAGACAAAGTAGATGAAACAAAATGTGAACAACAGAAATGTACTCAGAGTAGATAGCAAGTTAGTAGAGGAGGTCAACGAATTTGTATATCTTGGCAGTAGAGTAGCAGAAAATGGAGACAGCACAGAGGACATCAACAGCAGACTTACTAGAGCAAACCAGGTTTTTGCAATGCTGCAGACTATATGGAAATCTAAAAAACTAAGCATGAATATGAAAATCAGGATATTTAAGAGTAATGTTCTAAGTGTACTACTCTTTGGAAGTGAATGCTGGAAAATCACCAAAACCATAGAAAACAAGCTGAATTCTTTCCAGACTAAATGTTTATGAAGAATTAGAAAAATATTTTGGCCAAACACCATAAGAAATAACATCTTGTTGGCAGAAATGCAGATGAAGCCACTGACAACAATTATTGAGCAAAGACGCTGGCGATGGTTGGGACATGTGCTCCGAATGACTGACAACTCACTACCAAAAACAGCACTAAGATGGACACCACACGGGAACAGAAGTAAGGGTAGACCAAATGAGACATGGAGAAGAACAAAAGAAAGGATGTTGAGCAATAGAGGGCTCACCTGGGCAAAAGCAGAAAAAAAAGGCAAAGGACAGGCATTTGTGGAAAACACTTGCGGAAGCCCCATGTGCCATGGGCACTTAAGGTTCAGAGAGAGAGAGAGAGAAATTTCTCTATTATTAATTTTATATTGAATATATGATCTCCTGATCCTCTTCTTTGCCTGAAACCAGCTTGAACCATACTGACTTCTACTTTCTTACAAAGTCTACCCATTATGATTTTTAACAAAATTTTACTGGCATGACTAATCAGGGCAACAGTTCTGTAGTTTGTGCATAATTTCAGGTTACCCTTTTTTTGGCAGTGGTATGAATACAGTTCTTTTTCCATTTTTTTGGCCAAATACCTGAATGCTGTATCTTTTTACATAGTGCATGATAGATTGTTGCACATTCCTTTCCTCCTGCTTTAACAAGTTCAGCTGTTATCTCGTCACATCCTGGTGATTTACCATTTTTCAGATTCTTTATTGTTCAATAAACTTCTATTGTCAGTTCGGGTTCTTTCTCCTCCAATAATAATTCACACTGTTGATTTCTGCTTTCACAGTCAGTTGTTTCATACATTCCTCTTCAATATTCCTTCCATCTTTCTAGAATTTCCTATGTCTCTGTCAAGGTATTCCCCATCTTGTCACAAATTACATTTAGCTTAAGTGTGACATTTCTCATCAATGTCTTCATTTCTTAAAACATTTCACTATCTCTTCCACACTTCTGATGTCTTTCTATTCTTTCACAACAATCTTGTACATATTGTTTTTTGTCTTTTCTTATGTTTCTTCGTACTTCTTTTGTTAAAGATTTATATTCCTCTTTGTTGTTGTTTGTCACTTTCCATTGCGTCTTCATTTCTCTACATTGTTTTATCAGTTCTAGTGTGCCTGTTGAAATCCATCCATTCTTCTGGGTTTTCTTTACTGGAACCATGTCTTCAGCTGTTGTTATTAAGATATCTTTGGCTTGCGTAGCCAGTTCATCTGGTGTCATCTCCTCCTGTACATCCATCAGGATTTCGAAATGGTTCTTCACTTCTATATCATATTGTTCTGGTATTTTTGTAACATCAAAGTGGAATGGTCTTGATCCAGTAACTGTCTTTTTTATCTTTATCTTCATGTCTGCTATTAATAACTCATGGTCCATGTCACAATCAGCACCTGGTAAAGTTTTTGCTGATGCTATACTTGATCTTCACCTTCTTTGCACTAAAATATAATCTATCTGATTCTTGGTTTTCCTATCAAGTAATGTCCATGTGTAAAGTCTTCTTGGATGTTGTTTAAAAAGTGTGTTAGCGATCATTAGCTCATTTTCCATGCAAAACGCCATTAGATTGTCACCTGCCTCATTTCTATGTCCTATGCTAAATTTCCCTACAACATGTCCTTCGTCTTCTGCTCCTTCTGTACCAATCTTTACAATAAAATCCCAATTATTATTAATACAATATCATTTTTCCGTACCTGGTCTATTGTCGTTTGCAGTGTGTTATAAAAGTCTTCCACTTCCTCTTCTTTGCTGCTGATGTAGGTGCATATATCTGGATGATTGTTACATTTCTAGAAGTGCCCTTAAGTCTGACTGTGAGGATTCTATCACTTACTGGATTGTAGCCTAGTAATGCCTTTGATGTTGATTTGTCCAAGTAAAAAGCCACTCCATTCTTTCCTCCTAATTCTCCATCAGAGTATATAAAGATATCATTCTTGCTCTTGAAGTCCTGATCCTTTCCATCGATGTTCACAGATTCCCCAAATGTGTATCCCCGTTCTTTTCATCTCATCACTTATTATTTGATACTTTCTCTCATACATACATCTTACATTCCATGTTCCTACTCTTGTTTTTCTTTTTAGTTTGATGCAGGGATTTTCCTTGGTAACACCGTCAGGATTCTGTCCGTCATCACAGTTACTACTGACCTCTGCTTCACACTCTTCCCCAGTGTTAAAATTAGATCTATCTGGCCTAGGGGACTCACCACCAGATCTTTTTCCTATTTGACTTTCCATGTTGCTGTTTGGGTTTCTTGGTATATTACCAGAAGATAGTTTACCGCTGTTTTCCTTCCAGGCAGTGACTGTACTAGTCAGTGATCGTAGCCATTGTCCCTACATTGAGATCATCTGCCTACCATCATAGAACGGTGACCATAAACAACATTATCTGTCAGCTGCTCTCCCATTCCATCCACCACCTGCTCCCATGGCTTCACGTCACACTAATCAGGGGGCTATATGGGTACTCCACCTTGCCCAAGGGTGTCCCATAGACTGACGGAGGCAAGGAGGCATCTTACTTCTCCTTTGACAGGGGACACCCCTACCCCACTAATCATATGAGTATCTAACTATTCCAAATTAATGTCAAGCAATTTCTGATTATCTAACTATTCCAAATTAATATCAATTATCTAACTATTCCATATTAACACGGGACACTAATCATCCGTATCTGATTATACCAAATGAATGCCAAAAGCTGCGTATTCAAAGCTTCAGTTTCATAATTTTCAATAATTTACCAGTATTTGTAACTGGCTATCAAGTATACAAATTCCATTTCCAACATGTGTTCATTTATTATGTCAATACTTCATGTACAATCTTTGGTCCTTAAAAAATTATGCTGCCTATCATTTCACATTCAATCTCTGGTCTTTAGAGATTTGCATGACTTGCACTGCTGGTCATTTCACATATAATCTCTGGTCCTTAAAGATGTGCACTGCTGGTTATTTCACATGCAATCTCTGGTCCTTAAAGATTTATACAATGAATCAATTTTAATATAATCCCCATCTTTAAGGATTTATCTAGCCAACTGATTCTCATACAATCTCCAGTCTTTAAGGATTTACCCAGCAGTTGATTCTCATACAATCTCTACTCCGACCCAGTCAAATGATTCTCATACTCTTTCTAGTCTTTAAGGATTTACCCAGTCAAATGATTCTCATACTCTCTAGTCTTCAAGAACTTGCCTAGGCAAGTGATTATCTTACAATCCCCATTTACAGATTTACACACCCAATCTTTCCTCATACAACTGTCAATCTTGACAGATTTACACTGCTGATAATTCCCCCAAACAATCTGTGAACCTGAACACCTTCTTACAGGCTGCTGCCCTAATATTCTAACAAGGCCCTGTCAAGATGATGGAAATTTCTTACTTTGTCAGCTGTCTCCATACAATACTCATCTCATTTTGCACAATATCCCTGTGAGTTGTGCCTCTTCCACTACTTGTCATACACCGCAAGAAAGTGACATGCTGCAGTTCTGATCTTAGTAATTACTTTTGCCTACACTGATGATTAAATCACGATGACTACTGTTTTGTGTTTTTTTTTTTTTTTGCACAAAAATTATATGTAGCTGACAACAGAACAGAATGCATACGTAAGATCAGAGATAAGTAAGTAAAGATAGTCCCATAGCATTTCAAATGCCGTAGGGGGTGAAGCGTTAGAGACCTCATTATGCTGGGTCATCAGCGTGTGAGGTAGGGTGACCAGTTCCTTTCCTCGCTGCCTTTACTTCCCAGATTTTCTCTGGTACCCATTTTACGAGGCTGGGTCGACCTCAGGGCCGTATTGGTCGGAAAAAAATCCCGCTCAGCTGGGGATTCGAACCCTCGACCATTTGGTTGCTAGACGAGTGCTCTAACCACTACGCTAGCCGGTAAGATCAGAGATGCGGTGAAAAAATGAGGGACAAGGATGAATTAGATAGAATTTATGAGAAGAGAGAAAGAGCAAGAGATGAGAGAGAGAGAGAGAGAGAGATGATAGACATTCATTTAATAAAGGGAAATTAGCAAATATGTAGTGGTATCTTACCTCCATTCTGCTGTCTTCTGTAAGGGGGGGGGGGGGGGGAGAGAAGAGCAAACAAAAAACATACATTAATAATATTAATCTAATTCATAATATGCCCATACCTCTCTCTCTTTCTCTCTCTCACTCACTATCTCCCTCACTCTCTCTCTCACTCACTCCCTCACTCACTCTATCTCTCACTTTCTCCCTCACTCTCTCTCCCTCTCTCACTCACTCACTCACTCTATCTCTCACTTTCTCCCTCACTCTCTCTCACTCACTCACTCTCTCTCTCTTTCTATCTCACTCACTCTCTATCTCTCTCATCTCTATCCTTTCTTTCCCACTATTTCTCTGTAAATTAATCACAGTAAGCTTTAGAAAACATAGCACATGAAAATAAATCGCTCCCATAATCTGAACACAGAGTCTCACTTCTGATAAACACTGTGTCAAAAAAAACATTTTAAAGAACACAAACGGGGGTTGGATATCTGTGACAAACCTGGATCAAGCCAGAGGAAAAAAAAATCTCCAATCTCTGAAGCACATTTTACACTGTTTAAAAAAAAAAAAAAAACCTACACTTGAAATGTAAAATTTGAAAATCCAGATTTTAGCAGCATTTTTGCTAAGAGACTAAAATTATTACAAAATACAATAAAAAGCTGCAAACAGCAAGTTTTTTTTTTTTCATAAAATGCCGCTGTGCTGAGGTGTTACACTGGCTACACAGAGGAAGCCATCTAAATTTCAAGTTTCATGAAAGTCATTACATACTCGGCAGGTGTGAGGCAGATTCCACCACGAATACAAACTCAAAATTTCATCAGATGAACAAAAAAAAAAAAAGTCTGACATTCATGCTGGCCAAAGCATAAAGAATTTAAGCATACAACATCCACAGTTTATTGCAAGTGCTATAAGGATAAACCCTCCATGTCCGACTTAATTTCAATGCTACATATCACATAACAGAGCTAACTACATATAGCACCCCGGTGCAAATCCAACATCATCAAATAAAAATGACTCATAAATTAAAAACACAGCTACACATTATGATTTAGAACTCCCAAAGATGTGTTAAAATCTCATACTTTTATCATAAAAGATCTGTTTTCTCATAAAGATGGGCCAGACCATGTGACAAAGCATTCACGCATTTTTATGCTGTCCTCTTCATATGACTGTTGCAGGAAGGAAAGTAAGAAATGATTTTTTTTTTTTTAAATAATGCAAAAAAAAATACATTTATTCTGTCCTCCGCTTTTAAAACCATGCAGAAACAACTGGAAAAAAAAAAAACAACAACAAACCCTTAAGTACTTAACGAAAATAATCTAGAAATGTCATGAAATATCCATTTAATATTATACCTTTTTCTCAGGACAGTGCTGGATACCACCTGGTTACCCTGTTCCTCCCTAGTTCATATAAAGCTCCACAAGTCTGCCTCTGTATATCAGTGCCACACACACACACACACACACACTCACAATGACAAACTACTAAGCATGACCTGATAACATATCGAGATGACCAAACAAAGAACTCAGTCTGGACCAGCCAGATCAGAAAATACGTGCTGAGGGTGAGGCTGATGCCAAAGCTGCGGAAGGCAATTGTGATGATGGCCAAAAGCCTGACAGTGTTGTACAACCAGAGCAAATTGTTTTTTTTTTTTTTTTTGTAAATGCTCAATTTACTCAGTATTCTCAAATTTTATAACATTTGCAACATTTTTATATCTTGCTCTATACCAGTAGAAAAGAAATGAACATATATGTCGGTCATGCGATGAGAAGAAACTGTCAGAGGATTCCAAAACAAGCTATCAAGTGGAACACAATAGACTGAAGAAAAAGAGGACGACCACATGAGACTCTAAAGAGAACACTGTTAAGTGAGACCAAATTAGTAGGTATAAAATCTCTTGATGAGGTTGAAAAGCTCGCCGAGGACAGGAAAACTTGGCGCACAACCCTGCGAGCCCTATGTGACATTTAACAGCACTGGAAGGATGTAAGATAGCAGCAGCTTCAAAAGCAGGTGGTACCATGTCCCCAACTTGGGGCACTAGAAGGATGTAAGATGTAAGATAGCAGCAGCTTCAAAAGCAGGCGGTACCATGTCCCCAACTTGGGGCACCAGGAAAATACATATTGGCGAGTGAGGGAAAAGTTAGTGTCAAGTCAAGAGGCATAAGAACCAAATGAGAGGGGGGGGGGGGGGGGTGTTGCTAGAGATGTGGTCTGAGAGGCAGGAGCTCACAAAATTCTGGCACTATGCTCTATTCAGTCTCAGATAAATTAAATGACCCTGTTTCTCTACCTGGCTAAAGTCATCTTCATGACACCTATAAATGAACCAACAACACTATCAGCCATGGTCATGATAGACTACATTTTGTAAATTCCATATTCTTCTCCATTTATTTCTATGTGTTGTTTTCAAACCTTCCACAACAGTACAGTTTTGCAGTAAATTACAATATTTCTCATACATCTCAAAACAGTGTTAGTTTTGGAGTTTTTCTTTTTTTTTAATTCCTCATCAGTGGAACTGTTTCTTGCTCCAAAAAAATTTCTAGGACAATAGCAGGAGACAACCATGTTAGTCCATCTGAGTGAGGTAGCTAGATGTTTCTCTCACAGCTGTGGCCAGAAAGTCGAACTTTCTTTCATCTTTCTTCATAACACAACAACGCAAAATGCATCAAAACATTTTTAAACAGTTATGCTGTATGTATAATGTGGGTGAGAATTTATTACACACTGAAAGTGTAATCTGGGGGTTGGTGGGGTGGGTGTGTGTGAGGATATTTCATGATAAGAGGAAGAAAATGTTCTGTCAAAACTTATCAGGAGATAAGTGGTGGTCAGTGTTCCCTCTAAGGTTCTGCAGTTTGTGCACAAAAGTTTTCAACCCGTGTGCAGATATATTCTCAAAAGTATTCTGCGTGCAAATGTGCACCATGACATCAAATCATAGAATGCAGCTTAAAAGTTCTAAAAGAAAAAAAAAATATTAAAATTCAAAGAAATTCTTAAAATAAACTTATGTAGTGCTGTAATACTTTTCTTTAGCTGTATCATAGCAGAAATTAAGATAAGGAAACTGAAAACAAAAGGAACAATTTCTTTTCACTTTATATTTTACTTTTTTTTGCTTTTTTTTTTTTTTTTGGAGTGGCATATAAAATTTTGTGCTGTGGTATGTTTTTTTTTTTTTTATTTTTGTGTGCACAACCATACTGCTGCATGGCTTAGAGGGAACACTGATGCTGGCACCCCTACCTCAAATGCTGTAGAGGCTTAGAAATGTGAAGGCACCAACACTTCACACCCCTCCCCTCCCCTACAGCATGCAAATCCTACAGAACATAGATATGACAATATTAACATGATGGAGAATTTGTTTCATAAAAAAGCTGTAACAAACAGCAATGAGGTGAGCTGTTTTATATAAGACCAGAAACACAACTGAACATTAAATACTGCCTCAAACCTGTACTCATATCAAAGCTATATGATGGTGCATTCAAAGTATAATTCAGACAGTTTGGACATAGGGCAAATCTGTCTCTAGGAAATGGAATGATGACTAATGCAGCACCCCTTGGGAGATAAAGTAGGCGACCATCATTTGAGATATATGGGATGAATTGAGTATCATTTTCATTTGGCTTTACTGACTGATCAAGCACTGGAAAGAAAAACAAAATTTAAGTATGTCAAGATCACTAACTCAGGATTTTTATCTCCTTTAACTTTAAACAAAGGAATCAAGCTTTTTTTTTCCTCCTTTAACTTTAAACAAAGGAATCAAGCTTTTTTTTCCTCCTTTAACTTTAAACAAAGGAATCAAGCTTTTTATCTCCTTTAACTTTAAACAAAGGAACCAAGCTTTTTTTTTCCTCCTTTAACTTTAAACAAAGGAATCAAGCTTTTTTTTCCTCCTTTAACTTTAAACAAAGGAATCAAGCTTTTTATCTCCTTTAACTTTAAACAAAGGAATCAAGCTTTTCTCCTCCTTTAACTTTAAACAAAAGAATCAAGCTTCTCTCCTCCTTTAACTTTAAACAACAGAATCAAGCTTTTTTCCATCCTTTAACTTTAAACAAAGGAATCAAACTTTTCTCCTCCTTTAACTTTAAACAACGGAATCAAGCGTTTTTTCCTCCTTTAACTTTAAACAATGGAATCAAGCTTTTTTTTCCTCCTTTAGCTTTAAAGAAAGGAATCAAGCTTTTTTCCTCCTTTAACTTTAAAGAAAGGAATCAAGCTTTTTCCACCTTTAACTTTAAAGAAAGGAATCAAGCTTTTTCCTCCTTTAACTTTAAACAATGGAATAAAACTTTCATCATCATCATCATCATCATCATCGCCTTTCACTCCCTTGAGAGCACAGGCCATGGATAAAGGCTCTCTAGTCATCCCTGTTCCTGGTATTATTCTCTGCTTCCTTCCATGTGCATCCCTTGTCTCTGAGAACTGTCATAATTTCTCTTCTCCAAGTAAGTTTAGGTCTTCCTAATCAAGCCGTACATAATTTTTTTAAAAAACAAACAAAAATTTCAGGTCCTTATAAAATATGTGCCCCTCTCTCCTTTGACCATTGCCTCTGACACATGAGCACTCACCATGCTGTCAAATGGAATACTGAGGTAAGCCCTTTTCTATGTGCACGGCCTTTCTTTATGTGCAATAGCTAAAAGTGGTATTTGTAGAGGAAACATGTTGCTGCCTTCACATTCCATATATATATATATGGTGGTGACTAAAAATCAAAGAAAATAACCACTGGAAATATATTAAACTACTCTTTTGACTCGCCATCAAGTCTTCTGATATATATTTTCAGTGGTTATTTCCCTTCATTTGAGGTAACTTTTTTACTTCCCTTCTTACAATATGCAACTGCCTTAATGTTGTTTTTTTCTTTACTTCAGAAATGCAAAACTCACTTTTTTTAAAGATTTCTATTCTCCCCCTCCCCCCTCTTGGCATATAGTAATTTCATATTAAGTCACTGTTTAATTAAATGCAAAAAGAGATACAGCAGTGTGTGTGTGTGTGTGTGTGAAGGGGTGGGGGTGGGGGTAGTCCGAGTCTTTTCCCTATAAAAATAATGATTCTTTGTCCACTTTTATCACTCTCTAATTAGTCTTCACACAAATAATGGAAAAAAGAAAGAAAGAAATATGGCCAACAAGTATAATTAATCATGTGCCAGGAATGACATCGCTTGAAAGGGGAAATTATACAAATCTGAGCTAAGGCAGTATGAAATGTACTAAGGAAACAGTGATTATGCTAGGAATTTTATTTTTTAACTGGTACAACTCTTTCACCTGGCATGAAGTACTTTAAAAAAATACCAGTTTTCTCAATACAAAAGTCAGTACTTTGTACTTTTTTTTTAAAATACAAAATGAAACACTGCTTTACAAACATCAGTGGAAAGTAAATGTTTGTAAATTTGTTTTTCTTACTTTGCTCCCAATGACATTTTTTTTTTTTTTAAAATGATCACATGCTGAACTGAAGTCAAAACTGGCAGATTCTCCTCTGTGCAGATTCAGCATCATCACTCTACTGGCTCAATTATCCTCCAACCTATTTCGCTGGTCGCTTTTTTTTTTTTTTTTACTATCTTTTTGATAATGTTAAACTGGTTACGGTAACCAGCAACCCCCCAAAAAAATTCTCGCTTTTCTCAATTGAAAATATACCAGTAATGGCCAGGTTTTTTTATATATATACTCATTATGAGATTAATAACACAGAAATGTTGAGAATTTAATGTGAACTTATATTTATCTATCATGAACTATTCAAAGGCATGTGACTGTGTACGACACCAGAAACTTTGATAAATAATGGAAAAAAATGGGATTTTCAACACGTAATATCAATGCTATTTCTAGACCAATAGGCAGCAGCAAGAATAAACGATGATATAAAAAAAAAAAAAACCAAGGATGCCGTCAGGTACGGGGTTGTATACTGTTGCCTTACTTACAAGTATTTAACTTGTATACTGTTGCCTTACTTACAAGTATTTAACTTGTATACTGTTGCCTTACTTACAAGTATTTAACTTGTATACTGTTGCCTTACTTACAAGTATTTAACTTGTATACTGTCGCCTTACTTACAAGTATTTAACTTGTATACTGTCGCCTTACTTACAAGTATTTAACTTGTATACTGTCGCTTTACTTACACGTATTTAACTTGTATACTGTCGCCTCACTTACAAGTATTTAACTTGTATACTGTCGCCTCACTTACACGTATTTAACTTGTATACTGTCGCCTTACTTACACGTATTTAACTTGTATACTGTCGCCTTACTTACACGTATTTAACTTGTATACTGTTGCCTTACTTACAAGTATTTAACTTGTATACTGTCGCCTTACTTACAAGTATTTAACTTGTATACTGTCGCCTTACTTACAAGTATTTAACTTGTATACTGTCGCCTTACTTACAAGTATTTAACTTGTATACTGTCGCCTTACTTACACGTATTTAACTTGTATACTGTCGCCTTACTTACAAGTATTTAACTTGTATACTGTCGCCTTACTTACAAGTATTTAACTTGTATACTGTCGCCTTACTTACAAGTATTTAACTTGTATACTGTCACCTCACTTACACGTATTTAACTTGTATACTGTCGCCTTACTTACACGTATTTAACTTGTATACTGTCACCTTACTTACACGTATTTAACTTGTATACTGTCGCCTTACTTACAAGTATTTAACTTGTATACTGTCGCCTTACTTACAAGTATTTAACTTGTATACTGTCGCCTTACTTACAAGTATTTAACTTGTATACTGTAGCCTTACTTACACGTATTTAACTTGTATACTGTCGCCTCACTTACAAGTATTTAACTTGTATACTGTCGCCTCACTTACACGTATTTAACTTGTATACTGTCGCCTTACTTACACGTATTTAACTTGTATACTGTCGCCTTACTTACAAGTATTTAACTTGTATACTGTCGCCTTACTTACACGTATTTAACTTGTATACTGTCGCCTTACTTACACGTATTTAACTTGTATACTGTCGCCTCACTTACAAGTATTTAACTTGTATACTGTCGCCTTACTTACACGTATTTAACTTGTATACTGTAGCCTTACTTACAAGTATTTAACTTGTATACTGTCGCCTTACTTACAAGTATTTAACTTGTATACTGTCGCCTTACTTACAAGTATTTAACTTGTATACTGTCGCCTTACTTACACGTATTTAACTTGTATACTGTCGCCTTACTTACAAGTATTTAACTTGTATACTGTCGCCTTACTTACAAGTATTTAACTTGTATACTGTCGCCTCACTTACAAGTATTTAACTTGTATACTGTCGCCTCACTTACACGTATTTAACTTGTATACTGTCGCCTCACTTACACGTATTTAACTTGTATACTGTCGCCTCACTTACACGTATTTAACTTGTATACTGTCGCCTCACTTACACGTATTTAACTTGTATACTGTCGCCTTACTTACAAGTATTTAACTTGTATACTGTCGCCTTACTTACAAGTATTTAACTTGTATACTGTCGCCTTACTTACAAGTATTTAACTTGTATACTGTCGCCTTACTTACAAGTATTTAACTTGTATACTGTAGCCTTACTTACACGTATTTAACTTGTATACTGTCGCCTCACTTACAAGTATTTAACTTGTATACTGTCGCCTCACTTACACGTATTTAACTTGTATACTGTCGCATTACTTACACGTATTTAACTTGTATACTGTCGCCTTACTTACAAGTATTTAACTTGTATACTGTCGCCTTACTTACAAGTATTAAACTTGTATACTGTCGCCTTACTTACATGTATTTAACTTGTATACTGTCGCCCTACTTACACGTATTTAACTTGTATACTGTCACCTTACTTACAAGTATTTAACTTGTATACTGTCGCCTTACTTACAAGTATTTAACTTGTATACTGTCACCTTACTTGCACGTATTTAACTTGTATACTGTCACCTTACTTACAAGTAATTAACTTACATACTGTCGCCTTATTTATACGTATTTAACTTGTATACTGTCACCTTATTTATGAGTATTTAACTTATATACTGAAAATATGAGAAATCTCTGAGAGAGGATGCACACAGAGAGCATTATGACTTCATAAAAATTAGAGGTTATGAAATACCAGAGATTACACATGCTGATGAAGCAGTATAAATGTCCACAACACAAAAAGGAATGGAGAAACTAATTATGTCAGTCCATAAGAACAATGATGATCAAAACCTTTATTTGAATGCAAAGATAAGTTAACTCATGGCAACTGAGAGGACAAAAATGGCAACTGCAATATACATATCAGTGATGAAAAATAGGAAGAGGTGGAGAGTTTTGAATATCTTGAATCATTACTAACTAATATATCTTGAATCATTATTAACTAATAGTGGAAATACAATAAAGGAGATTAAAAGAAGAACATCTATCACTCTTCAGAAAGTAAAACAACTAAAGAAGCTGTGGATGGGGTCCGACAAAAACTACAAACCTTTAAGGCATGCATCTTTCCCATCGGTTGAAGCCACTGACAGCAATTACTGAGGAAAGACGCTGGCGATGGTTGGGAGATGTGCTCTGGATGACTCACTACCAAAAATAGTACTAAGATGGATACCACAGAGGAATAGATGTAAGGGTAGACCAAAGGAGACAAGGAAAAGAACAAG
The DNA here is from genome assembly GCA_009760885.1 of Achatina immaculata. Taxonomy (NCBI): domain Eukaryota; kingdom Metazoa; phylum Mollusca; class Gastropoda; order Stylommatophora; family Achatinidae; genus Lissachatina; species Lissachatina immaculata. The sequence goes on along the minus strand of CM019706.1, from coordinate 14,423,135 downwards.
AGAAGATGTTGAGCTCACCTGGGCAAAAGCAGAAAAAAAGGCAAAGGACAGGCATTTGTGGAAAACCCTTGCGGAAGCCCCACGAGCCTTGGGCACTTAAGGTTCAGAGAGAGAGAGAGATCTTTCCCATCACAACATATGCCTGTGAGACCTGGATGCTTAAAAAAACAGCTGAGAAACACATAAATAAATAAATATCCCATTATATGAAGCAAAGTGCAGAGCTCTGTCAAGATGTCCATATTTGTCCCCTCAACACTGACAGGTGCATAAGGAAGAAACAAATGAACGAACCAATGAACATACTTTATTTTCAAAAGGTTAAGAACTGGGTGCGCAGGCCTGTCTAACATTCTGCCCTTCATCATACAGCTTTCACCCAGTCAAAGTCACTCAGCTTTTGTTAATGAGCATAATAAGCATGAAGAAGCGATCAAATGAATACATAAATAAACTTATCCCTTGTCCATATACTCCACACTCTTATTTATGTAACCATATGAAATAAACTTAGCAACATTCTCACATTCATCTGAATTTATAGAAAAGTAGTATTAAAAATACAACACGCAAGCCATACTTTAAAACTAATTTAGACTTGGACTTTATATATACACCTATACTTTTCATATGTGCAAGTACAAGTAGATACATATATTCACATACAAATGCAAGTGCATACCACAAATATACAAACACATGAACATGTATACATATATACACATATATGTATTATACACATAAACATATTCTGTCACATACATATATACATATATATATAAATATATATGTATAAACACACATATACTCATACATCCATACAAATACATACATATGTATTTGTGATACACATACATACATAATACACATATACAGAGATACACATATACACAAATTCATTCTTACACATTCATACATGTATACACATACACATAAACACATTTTAGGGATGCAGATTGTCCATCTCAAACTGATACTGACAAAGTCTGAAGTTATAAGAACGAATATTACTTGTTTTACATGAATTGGTAGGGCATGGTAGGGCATTTCAAAGGTGGGCAGCTGAGTAAGATAAACGTTTTTGGTTTGTTTTTTTTTTTTAATCAAGACAAGGAGACAAGAGAAGTACATTATTTACATTAATAATATATACGCAAAAGTAAGATTAGTTCTTACAGAAACTTGTGAATAAGATTACTGAAGAGAGCAATAAGAGAGACCTCGAGCTAGACAGCAACAAGACAGAAACACTGGTAATGCTGAAAAGAATAAACAACATCCTTGCAAATAAGAAGACGCTGACACAAGGTAAATAACCTCAGTTACCTTGGAGTAACAATAGCGGCTGATGGCAAGTGCATAAATGAAATAAAACCACAAACAGATGGACCAAAAGACAGCTTTTTTGTGACATGAAGAAGATGCTAAAAAACAGGAGCATGTCCCTAAAAGTGAGGAAAAGCATATTACAGTATATATAGCCAATATTGCTACATGGTTATGAGCAGAGCTGGATTAACCATTAAGCAAAATAAGCACAGGCTTAGTGCATCGGGGGGGGGGGGGGGGGGGGGGGGCACAGAAATTTTCCATAGCTGAATTTACCATGATTATATGGTGCAAAACTGCAAATGGTGCAGACGAACCAGAATCCGCAAAAAGGGCTCCCACATTAAATGAAAAAATTACATACAGATATATACAATAATAGCATGAGCATACGTTTTGTTTAATTTCAATAAATAAAAGTGTATTTTATGGTTTATTATTGTTTATATTTTGAATTACATATATGGGGTGGGGGGTACCAACATCTTTTAAGTACTTAGGGCCTCTAAGGGTCTTAATCCGGCCCCTGTTATGAGCCTTGGAGAGTCAACAAACAGATGACAAAGAAAAAGAAAGCAACATGGATGAGGGGATTTTTGTTGGGTTTTTTTTTTTGTGTGTGAAAGATGCAACAAATATCCTGGACAGGCATAAAAGCAAAAGAAGAGATCATCAACATATTTTCAGAACAAGAAAAATAGTTAAAACGATAAGAAAAAGACAATCAAAATTTTGCTGGACATACGATAAGAAAAGGGCAATCAAAATTTGTTGGACATGTCATGAGCAGATAGATGATGGAGAAACTAATAATGACTGGAAAATTCAAGGGGAAATGGAAGAGAGGAAAGCCAAGAGAAAAAAAAAATATCTCAGTGGATTGAACATGCGGCACGTAAAAAAAAAAGAATCTGAATTTACTGGAAACACCACAGACCGAACAATATGATGATGCATATCACCAACGCTGTCCGCCATGGCACATAATAATTAGGAATTATAGCAGTAATTATTTATTATCGAACCCGTTATTACTCTTCTTTTCATTTTATCTCTGATGGTCTGTTTTTTTTCCTACTTCGTTTATATCTAGTTACTTCTTACAAAATATACAAACATTACTTAGCTTCTGACATTACTTAGCTTCTGACGTTCGTTACTCTTGTAATCGCTCTCCTTTACACTGCTGAGTGCATTACTTCATTCTCACCTCGCTGGTGTTAAAACACAACACGGGCAGGCTGTCCCGTCTCTCAAATGCGCTGTCTACTCACCATCATCATCATCATCGTCCATCGCGTGTCCACTAATAGCTTCTGTTGCAGGAGACGTACTGTCCAGCTGTGGGGAGGCCGCAGCCATGTTTCGAGCCAAGGGGTGGATAAGCGGCTGGCTTCTGTCTACAATGTCCAGTAATTCATCGAAACAAATACGCAGTATGTCAAGGCGAATTCCTCAGCATGATGTTATACACGTAATTTACGTACTGTACCGTAAATGAAATGCGTCTCCTTCGAAAAATTAATATCAGCACCATAGAATTTGTGTTACTTTCGAAGGGTTCGTCGCTCGACCTCACTGCGCATGGTCAGTATCCCGGAAGTAAACAGAGACAACTAGCAGAATCCGCATTCTCTAAAAGCTTTCACACCCCGAGATAATTTGTTTTTTTTAACCAAATCATTTAGTAATTTTTATTTGGAAAAAACAAACTCTTTCGTTCTCTCCAGTTCAGTACTGCTGTTGGAAACAAAAAGCAAATAACACTTTCCTACTTTGTGTATACAAATCTGTTTATTTCTCTCTTTTTTGGAGCCATAGAATCTGCCAACATTCTCGCCATCTGTTGCGTGGTAGCTGGTTTGTTGTTTTGTTTTTTTTTTAGCTTCTTGTGACTCGCCACTACTTGTGAAACACGGTCGATTATCAATCATTCCCCTGCTGTGTTTGTTCTTGTTGCGTGTTTGAAATGTTTCTAGATTTTCCAAATCACAGCATCGGAGAAATATGAACGTCGCCGAGATAGCTGGTTAAAATACATGAAACTGGTATGGGTTAATCAGCAAACAGTGGATTACAAATTGTAGTTACGAATACTTCGAGACTGATTACTTTACTTTCCTGTTTAAAAAAAGATGGTGGTTGTGGTACTGATGGTGGTGGTGGTGGTGGTATTGATGGTGGTGGTGGTGATTGTGGTATTGATGGTGGTGGTGGTGGTATTGATGATGGTGTTGGTGGTGGTATTGATGGTGGCTGTGGTGGTGATATTGATGGTGGTGATGGTATTGATGGTGGCGGTGGTGGTGATATTGATGGTGGTGATGGTATTGATGGTGGTGGTATTGATGGTGGTGATGGAGGTGGTGGTGATGGTGGTGGTGGTGGTGGTTTTAAGTAGTCCACATAAAAGTCGCCAAAGATGTACGTTTATACAGTTATTTAATTTTCTTCTCTCTCTCTCTCTCTCTCTGCTTCTGCCGCCGCTGCTGCTGCCGCTGTTCTCTAATCCACTAGAATTCTCTTGTCTTGTCTTGTCTTGTCTCATTCCTCGTATACCTTTCGGCGTTGATGGGACAAACGTCTTGACAGTGCTCGACGATTTACTTCATATAATGGAATATTTAATACTGATGTAATTTCCTCTCTCCATCTCCTGCGTAGGCAGCCTTTTCCTCTGTTACCTACAAATCTTAGTGTGAATGCTTTCTGCGGTATACTGTCTGGTGGTAACCGTGCAACTAGGCCAAAGAAGTAAAGTAATGACCTATAATTCTCCTCGGTGCTATATTACGTTAAAAAATATCGCTCTGTGGACTAGTTCGGAATGCTGTGATACTGAACACAGAATGTCTTAAATTATTTAGGATCTTTCTTTCTGTTATAACACACGGCGATAAAAGAAGGGTGCGACTCACAAAAACAAAAACAAAAAAAAACAATCATTTCATCAAGCAAAAGTAGAAACAAATGAAAACCACTTCACTATTTTATTAAAATCATTACGCGTTTGGGAGAATTCGTATGATAAGTTATGAGGAGGAGCTAACCAGTGCTGACCAAGAGGCTATTCCATCTATCCACTGAGTTCCTAACGGGAAAAAAAATGATAATGGGACTCGCTGTGGTCTTCAGTTTGGTGGAGCCTGGTGTGTTTTCGGGCAAGGCACAGCAATCAAGTCCTAGTTTGACAGAACACTTGACCTTCACCATCTTCAGGGGCATCTGCCCGTAGTTCCAGGTAGACACAACATGCAGAACATTCGAGCTCATTCTGACTTGTCAATCAATTTTAAAAAAAATAAATAAATAAATAAGCAGAGTCTTTATTTATGGGAGTTTACTTCAAATGTGGTTAATGTGAGAGTGGTGGTTCGAATCCCGCCGGAGACAATCATTCAGTTGTAAATGTACTGCTTCTGGAACTAGGCCGTAAGGCCAAGGTAAATGTTGGCACTGACTTTGAAAACTGTATCCTATAGGTGTCTTAACAGCATGGTAGAGCAATACCTTACTATTAGCGTTACCTGCTACTTTTAGCTTTACCTGCTACCAATATAAAAACAGACATATTTGATTTCATGTTTTTCATGTCTCGTCATTCTGGCAACTGACTTTTCATTGGCAGTTTCTATCAAAACACCATACAATCCGTCAATATAACATCTTAAAGGAAGAATTATTTCGATTCTAGATTCCAAGCAGGTGGTACTTAGTGGCTTGAATGTTAGAGATGTAATATCTTTTTATAAGGGTTGCCCAACACAGTATTGAGACTGAGAAAAACCACATACGATTTCTGAACTGTTTAACAAAAAAAATAAAACTGTTTCTTTAGATGAGATTGCAGCATCACTGACAACTAAGTTGAAAGAATGAGAACAATGAATTAAAGGGGGAAAAACTCATTGGTTCAAGACTCTAACGTACTGTCAACTCCTGACTGTTTTCCTTTCATAGTTCATCTACGAAAGCCAGTTTATATAAGCTTGCGATTGGAATATTTATGTCCGACATTTTTTTATCAGAATACAATCATTTAACACTACGCTTATAGTGGCTTCGACAGGAGTAAAGCCAGGAAAATTCACATGAGTACTGATATCACTTGGATCTGTATTAACAAATCTTGCAAACAGTGTTAACTGTTCAATAAGGCCATACATCTGTAAGTTATACTGTAGCTAATCAATTCGTTTTGAATCCTTTTCCCAAGATAATACTGGACAGATCCGCGGGTATGCGTGGTCAGTAATAAATGACAGTATGTTTTTAACAAAAATCATTTCCTTTCATATTGCTGGTAATCCCCCCGCCCCCTCCTTTTGCACTATCGGCAGAGAACACCAAAACAGCAAAACATAGTTGCTTGCTAATCTGAACAATGATTATAATTAAATGCAGCTGTCAGAATAATTTCTTTCTTTTTGACCTTATCGTACAAAGGTGGCTTGTTTTTAATATTAAAAAAAAAAAGTGTGTATCTCGGTGGTCGCGCTCAGATTTTTTTGAAACCGTTACAGTTGTGCCTGTCTTTCATCTTGGCTGGAGGCACTTGCTGAAATATCGGTTTTGTCAGCACAGCATTCTACACATCATCATCATCATCATGCCCTGAGGCGTTGGCAACCATGTCTCTACACAGCTTCCAATCTTTCATGTTATTCATCAGTTCTGTTATTGTGTCATTTTTGTTGTTGTTGTTGTTGTTGTCAAAGCCAGCTAAGATTTTCTCTCGTGGTCTACCTCACCCTTTCCTGCCTCTAATTTCCCCAGATGTTACGTTATTTTCAGTCCCTCCTCTTCTCATTATACGGCCAAAGAACCTTGACTGTCTCCCCTGCAGTATGTTTAGTAAAGTTCGTTCATCACTGGCTTTCCTTAGGCAGTATCTTATACTTTTGTTTATTTATTTCTTTATTTTAGTGCAAAAAATAAATACACATTTTATTACTCATTTGTGGCGGCGAGATTTAACATTTACACAATGCTCACATGCTGAACCAGTGTCAAAAACTGACTGATTCTACTCCATATAAATTAAACATCATCATACTGCTGACCCGATTATCATCCAACATATTTCGCTGGTTGCTTTTTTACTAGTTTTTTTTTAAATAATATAAACCGGTTACGGTAGCCGGCGACCTCGACAAGTTTTTTTTTTAATTGGTAATTTACCGGTGATTGCCAGTTAATGTGATCGTTGCGTACCTACTATAATGGGCGTGCCAAGTTTCATAGAGCCAAAACGTCACAGCTGCATGCGCGAGTCAAGTGATAGGCCGCGTCAAAGTCGAGCAGGGGTTGCCGATGAACGCTAAAATAAGAAAAGGTGACAATTAATGAATCATTTGGAGCTGTCCTGGTTTATTTCTCTCGCAGCAAACAGTTTTTTTTTTTTAAAGCTGATAGTTTCTTGGCAAATAATGTTAAGTTTAATAAAATAAATTATGTTCATAATAACCTAAAATGAATTCCTAGCAGCTGATAAATTTTTAGATGCCGATTCTAAACACATTAAACATACTTTAACATGGCAGTTTTAACACTAGAACTGACGTGGATTTGAAGAAAAAAAAAATTGTACAGTTGTTCTGTTACGTCCTTCCATTTTTTTTTCTATGGTCAATGTATTTTTAATTTGCTGGTTTAATTTTTAATAAAAACCGACTAAAACATTTCGCGAAAGTCAGAGAAGTTAGGGATAGTTCAGAGGGAAAAAAATCTATGGTACCTGCCTATGTTTGATTTATGTTGGCTTAGTTTATGAATAATAGATATAACAAAAACTAGAAGTTGTAGTTGTGACTCACAGAGGTATGAGGTAGTTCTTTCTTAGAGGGAACTGCCGCAAGCAAGAGGGTTACCAATTAAAACATTCTCATCAAAAGTTGATCATGTTTGGTATTTGCTTGATGTTTCTCTCTCCCCCCCTCTCTCTCTCTCTCTCTCTCTCTCTCTCTCTCGGTACGTTTATAGGTGTGATGTTTACCTGTGTGTGTGTGAGAGTGAGAGAAAGAGGGACACATACACACAGAGTGATTGATAACTAACTAATTGGTTTGACTGAACTTTATTTGTAACTCGTGAAGTTATAGACCTATCTTTATCTCTATTCCAGACATTCTACATCATATAGTTCAGATACGTCAGGTGCATATAACAAACATGATTAAGACTGAAATAACAAAACTGAAGTAGCACACATTTGACGATTCACTCTTACTCATACGTTCAATACAGGAAATAACTACATACATACTACACATTTACTCCCCCAGTCTTGTACATTAATGAATATCTACCAAACTATATGTAGTAAGCAGTACTATACGGTAAGAGAACTCAGTATAAAGTAATATCATTTTATGTACAGTGCCTTGAGTAAGAGTCTAAAATAATATAAACAGATCTATCTGTCTGTCTGTCTGTCTGTCAGATATGTTAGTGATGTTAATGACTATGGTTTAGTGTCTGCCTGTCTGTCAGTCTCTCTGTCTAAAAAACTCTTTTAAAAAAAATTATGATAGCTAGAACTGCTAATGTAAAAGCATATGCAATTCTCCTTTTCTCTTCCTCATCAATGTCATCATTCATCATCGTGATCAGGGGCATTCAAATTTTTTTGTTTTGTTTCGAAAGAGGTGCTCTGTCTATACTATACCCTTCACTGACACATTAACAGAAACTACAAGCCAGAGGTTCTCAAATTTGTCCAGGTCATGGACTTCTGGAATAAATGTTATTTCCCCCAACAAACAACAAAAACAAAACAACACACACACGCACGCACGCACGCGCAAAGATCCGCTAGGATGAGGACTCGCTTAGTCCTTACCAAGGAAGCATTTATAGGAAGAGCAGTTGTCATTCCCATTTATATAGTATCGACTGGTTAGTTATCTTCTCTGAAATGTTAATGATGACGAAAACTGGCGATAAATGACAGTGATAATGTTCTGTTATGGCTTTCCTTGTGGTTCAATGTGTTGAAAAGATGCTATCACAACACGCGACAATGCCACGCCTATCATTATACATTCACTCGTCAGCGAGGAGTCTACCGGCAATAGTAACTACGCAATTCGCCGGGTCAAAGGTTGAAGGTGAATCCTGTCACGTTTACAAGTTGGGGAATTACCCTGCGTGACCCCCTTCCCCCCGCCCCCCATGTCAGTTCATGCTAAATGAGTGCAACACGCATGCGCATCGTCTGCATCCGGGTTTCATTTGCATACGCGCGAAATGGAGTCGGAGTAAAAACGGTCCGTCAGGTAAGTGTCGAACATGTCCCAGTGTTTTTGTTTGACAAATTTTCATGAGATTTTAGAGTATGCAATGAACCACAGAATAATGTGCAGATGGTTTAGTGTTGTAAAGTGATACACACAGCGTTCACACACTGTTGTAGATGGAGTTTTTAACTTTGTGCTTCACGAGTTGGCTCGATGCCACCTCCTACCGAAAACGAACGCTCGCTTGCGAAAGGTTTTCGGCGAGAGCGAAGTTCGAGCTTTGCAGACGAGGGACCCGTGCTAAGATTGAGACGTTGGAATCCACGGTCGTCGCTTACGTGCCGCTAATTTCAGCGGAGGTCAGATCGAGAAGGTGGACCGAACTGAGTGTTACCTGATGATGAAAGTTGGTGTTTAGATGGGGAATCTACTTGCGGTTTGATGGAGAACCAGAACGGGACGGCCGCCTGTGCCAGAGTGACGTAACAGGCCATGACCTACATCGCACCCTGGCACTTCCCAAGAGATCTGTTCGTTTTCTTTTCTCAAATTGCCGCCCCACACGATTTTGACGGCCTTAACTGTTGCATTTTATCTTCCAGATGAGTGTTATCAAGTAGCGACTAATTCAGTAACACACGAGTATGTTTATTCTCAAACGGGGGGGGGGGGGGGGGGCAGACTGGGGAAATGGTAGTGACCAAGGACCTACTTCCCAGAATCCCAAATTCCTTTAATCTCTCAAATACCTGGTGGTTGAGATGATTGTCAGTTCCCTCCTCTCTCACGAATAAACGATAAGGATATTTACAATGAACGCCGGCAGATGGCACACGGTGATTTTACACATTGTTTCAGACTGCACCAGAACTGAATGGCTGATACTTTTTTTGTTTGTCTTGATAATGGTGTTGATGATGATGATGATACTAACTGTAATGGTTTTTTTTTTTTTTGCTCACTCCTGGGGCGTGCACAGAATAATGGCGTGATGCCGTCCTATTATGCTGCAGGGTCGGGTTTTCTCATTTAGCTCCATCCCTGACTTTGAGAACTCATAAAGCAAAATTGATGCGTATGTTAACAGAACATTCTGAATATGAGTTATTTATCTGACATGAACATAATGAGATTTGTAAACAGTTCAGATGAAGTTTATTTCTCTTTGTCACGTAAGTTATGACTGCCAATTTGGGGATAGTACATTATTCACGGCTGCGTTTTGGTAACGTCTGTATTCTACTTTTTTCTGTCTCTCTGGAACTACAAGTTGGTGTTCTTTGCACTCGATGCGGTGAAGATTTTGAGGCATAGCATCATGTCGAATTGGGGAGCAAGCTACTCGGCTGTTTTCTTTTAACCTTTGAGTGGCACTAAAAAGCAGGGAGCTTGTAGTACTTCTTTAGCAGACTCCACCGCCATGGGAACTATGGTGTTCCCTGCCCCATTAGCCAGGCTAAACCTGTTAGTGGGGAACATCAACGGAGAGGTGGGGCAAGTTGTGCTTAGATAAGTGAATCGTCATCGCCATTCATTCCCATGAGAGCATAGTCCATTCATGGATATAGGCTCTCCAGTCATCCCTGTTCTTGGAATTATTCTCTGCTTCTTTCCATGTGTATCCCTCGTCTCTGAGCACCCTCATAATTTCTCTTTTCCAAAAGAATCGAATCCTTTTGGAGGATTAATTGGGGGGGGGGGGGGGAACCGCACAATAATCACAACTTTCAGTGCAGAGATGGCACATAATGATGATGATGATGATGATGATATTGTATCCGTAATTTTGATTCAAATGAACAGATTCGATTTTATGTGTTAATTAAATAACACTGATACTTGAAATCGTGAATAACTTGGGGTTTGTTTGTTTGTTTTTTTTTGTTTGTTTAAACTTCCTTCTTAAATGTTCCCAGCTGTTGAACAATTTTAAGAACATGTTCTGGCGAATAATCATCATCATCAAGTTCCACGATAATGTGCGTGGGCGGACGTGGTCATCTTGCCCGTGTCTGTGCCACTGAGCCGGTGTGTTGAATTTTGTTGCTTTTATATCCCCAAGCCACTCAGTTACATACACACACTAGTCCTCATTCAGTCTCATTTTGTTGAGATGCAAAACTTGATAAATGATTTGAAGTGTTTTAAACGTTGGGTTGTTATTCGAGGCCTGGCTGAAATGCAGGTTTTAAAACGACGGATATTTACTCAAAAGAAAAAAAAGGGGGGGGGGGGGGGAAATAGTTTTGTACTTCGACGTAGGGGCAGATAAATCGTTGCCACCCGGCCCTCCATTTATTTCACCGAAATGCTCCTCGTGAAAGGACGATGACACCACAGAAAGGAGAATAGAGGATAAGTCGGTCTTCGTAGGGCGCGGAACCCTTGGAATATTTATTTTAATCCCCGAGGAACTCCTGCATTAAAATATTTACCCCCATTCATTTTTTTGTTTGTTTTATATGTTCCCCGCCCCCCCCCCCCCAACCAAAAAAAACTGTCACCGCAATCTCCCTCCCCCCCCCCCCCCCATAAAATGTAACAGTTATAATAAAGTCACTATTGTGGGTATGGTTGGGGTGTATGGCATCTATTTTTTTTTCTTTATTTGTAACCTTTTTTTTGTAACCAGCCTGTCGTGGACAAGAGTAAAAGCACGTGGCTAAGCTTTAGAGGTGTCCTCGAGAAGTGGCTACGTGGGGTTTGTTTTTTTTTTAGGTCACGATCTCTGACGGAACCCCTGGCAGATCTGTCACGGAACCCCAAGGGTTAAGACACATCCTGGGTTAGACGGTGAAGCTCCCAGAAAGAGCATCATGTCTTCTGTTTGTGTACGGGGGCGCTAGAAAACGCCAGTCATTGATGCCATCCTCATCTGCCCATCTCGACTCCGACCCGGGGGGGGGGGTGGGGGTCTAAGAAGACGTGAAGAGACTTGTGATGGACGTTAGATGTATGAGGATTGCGGCGTATGCCTGCCTTGTCGGAGGAGAGAGAGAGAGAGAGAGAGTGCATCCTTGTAGGGGGAAAAACGTGAACGAGTCGGAATGCATTTAGAGCGAAAGTACTAAACAGACTAATCGAGGTAAAATAAAGAACAGCCACGATACGAAGAACATCGTTCTCCAGTGAAAAGGATAACAAAAGGGGGATTTGACTGATTGGGCAGCTAATGTGGGGGTCCCCCAGAAGGTCATTCAAAGAGGCCCTACGTGTTGGTGGAGGGGGGGGAGGACCGATGGAAAGATCTGGAGAGGGGGGAATGCAAGAGGGTGGCAGTCCGAAATAGTTTGGGAACTACTGATTTATATATAAACAATGACTATTTGAAACTACTCTGCGGCTCTGGTTGTCACAATGCCTGCTCTGGATACACCCGTGGTTGACCTCATGTCCTGTCTTGTGGCGTTATAATAGAGATTGATCATATCATGCCCGTTTATTGGTTGCACCAGCTACTTGTGGGTTTACTCTTTTATTTTTACGTGTCCATTTACTATTTTATTTATGAAACAAAAATTACGTTCAGAACGGCAGCCAGCATCGAACGAGGCGCGTTCAAGTGCTATTTATAAACATGACCGCCTAGACCGAGTTCTTGTTCTTGTTCTGTGTCCCTGGAACTCCGAGTGAGGTGTTCTTTGCTGCCGGTATAGTGAAGTAGTTGTAGTATCTATTGTATCTAACGGGGATCATTTTACAGCGGCTAAGACTGAAGACCTAAAATGAAGCTAAAAAAAAAGAAAGAACAGGAAAAGGTACAACGCTTCTTGACGTACATTTGGGGGGGGGGGATACTTATCCCTGCCAATGCGGCACATACTGAGTCTGGGGTACCAAAGGAGAACTAGGGCAGGGTCTTGGCCAGCAGTGGTTTGACGCGCATTGACTGTAACACAGTTGGTCTCTCCCCTACCACGCTAATTGTCTTTGATAACATGAAAGAAACAAAAGTGTTCTTACAGTGTTGTGACACATGCCCACTGCGGTTGAAATGAGCGAGTTATTTATAGTGATTATGCAATCTGGTAAAATCAATTTTGCTGACTAGGGGGGAAAAAAGCCGCGAGAGAGGTGTGGGGTGGGGGTGGGGATGAGAGGCTTGGGGGGGGTGGGGGGAGGGGGTTACTGTGCTGTTTAGAATTTGCCAGATACTGAGCACGAGGTACTTTAAAGCCGGGAAGTCACTGGCAGTTTGAGAATTAGAAATTGGCATCTTCTTCTTCTTCCTCTAAATTAGAAAGTGATATTTTCATCTTCTTCTTCTAAATTAGAAATTGGTATCTTCTTCTAGATTAGAAATTGGGTTATCCTTCTTCGTCGTCTTCTTCTTTTGATCCAGATTTATGAGCTTTCAGACTTATCCACCTTGTGCCAGGTAATGGAATGTGCATGCTTTTTTTTGTTTTTTTGTTTTTAAGTCTTTGTAGTTGCGCCCGTTGGTTCAGAATGGCAGCGACAGAAAGGCTTCCCGATAACAGGTGTTTCCGAAAATCATTCAGTGCAGGCCTGTCTAGTAAGTGGCACAGCGCGGCTTCTCTCCGTGTCTGCGATTGTGAACTGGGCTCTGCGTTTAGGATTGTAAACTTACCTCCGTGTCTTTGGTTGTTGATGCTGTCTGTTAAAGGTTAGGAGTTTAACTTCACCGCCAGCAGAGCACATGATGATTACCCAACATATTTAATGTGGCCAGGTTGGTTTATTTTAGTAGTTAAGACTCCTTTGTCTTATATTTATGTTCTTAAAATGATCAGATGTCTTTATTTTTTTTCCACGTGATCAGATGTCTCTGTGTTCATAAGTAACCAGCAGGTTATATATGTACTTATATATGTACTTTATACTGTACCCCTGTCGCTGCGAGCTGGTGTTCTTTTGCAGCCGATGCTGTAGAGGTGTTGAGGCACAGCATCGTATTGGTTTGGGAGCGGGTTATGGCAGCAATTTTTGCAGTCCCGGACTACAGCCTAAAAAAAAAAAACAGAGGGCGTGCAATACTTCTTTAGCAGACTCCACTGCCATGGGGACTATGGCGATCCCTGCCCCGTTAGCCAGGCTAGGCCTGTTACTGGGGGGTTACCAACGGAGAGGTGGGACAGGGTCTTGGTCGGCTATGGTTGGCTAACTGTGACGCTAGCATATCAGCTGTGGATCGCCGATTTCCTAATCGGACAGCCCGGTGATTGCCAGCCGGTGTGCCACGAAAGGCCCGGAGATGTGCCGCGGAAGTTGGGGAAAGTCCGCGAGAAACTGTTTTACTTTCTTTTTAATAACACAATTCTCTGACAGAAACTGCTTGATGTCCTGTCGGTGCTGTCACTATGCTCACTGTTGCATAAAAATAAATAAAAGTTTGCTTTCGTAGTTGCTCCAGGTTTTGGGAGCAGTTAGATTTCAGTATTTTTGATAATTACGAAGCCTTTGTTTGTGTATTTAAGCGTTCAGTGGCGTAGGCTTTCCCGTGAGGCCAGGCTTGTGTGTTTTGGCAGTTACGAAGTCCTCGGCGTTATCTGGACCAGGGCGAACGTTTTCCGTGTGGCCGGGATTGTTTGTTTTGGTAATTCGCGGCCTTATCTCTTATGTACACCAGGACTGTGGTTTTAGGAGATGTCTTATATTCAAGAAAGGGATCTTTTCTGCGCAGTTGTGACTGCTGATGTGAATGCAGGATTCAGCCTAATTTTCTTTCCTCTGTTCTAATGCAAACATAACATGAGGATACTCAGGAAATCGCATGCAGTATTCAGCCCTTCACTTTCACCAGTGTTACGTAGTAAAGTTCTTTTATGTAAATAAAATAAATTACGACTGCGGTAAAACTGGTTCTAGTAATAAAGGTCGACAGAGTTGTATGGTTCAGTTTTACACAAGGAGATAGAAAGAGTAAGGAAAATCGGCAAGAGACTGGCGTAAAGTAAGATGAGTACATATACATGAAGAACTTACAACATTCCAATATTTCGACATAAGCCCGTTTTCAAGGATAACATACAAAAACAACGCAGCAGATAAAAAACACGAGAAACATACGAGAAATTAAACGCTTAGCTTTTTAAAAATATTCTCCTTGATAGAAAAACGGACACAAAATGCCCTCAGATAGATGTAGGCGAACACCTGTGTCCGCGTCTTTCCTTCTGGTGTCCATCGCCTGGCAGTTACGGAAGTATTGTTTGGGGTGTATTCTGAATGGTTGCTTTTCTGTACTTCCAGAGAGGGTCTAACCAGATGGCTTCTCACTGGTATCTGATACAGTCATGCGTCGACTTCTTCTTCTTCTTCAGCTTTCCGAGCCACTAAGGCGCATTGCTGCAGATAAAGTTCGCGCCCCGCCCCCCCCCCCCCCGGGCAATTCCTCTCTATTCCTAATCTTCTCTCTCCAGTTGGTGACACCAGTTTCTTTTTTATATCCTCTTCCATGTTGTCTTTCCGTCTCTGTCTTGGTCTCTACCCCTAGGCCTTGTTTCCCTCATCTCTTGTGCGTACATAATTTTCGTTTGCCTGTTCACTTCCATTCTTTCTGATGGCCCACCCAGCGTAGTCTGTTCTGTTTCAAGATATTTTATAATTCGTTGGGATTTGGCCGACCGAATTACGGCCGTCTGTTCTTACCGCCAGGGTCCAATAGGATTGTTTAATGTGTTATTGCGATTCATTTTGTGATTAATTTACAAACATTTATAGTTCTGCGTATGTTATATATTCACTACAAGACAAGAGAAGGTGGTAAACAACCACGCAGCATCATCATTTAGTGAGTACAGGATGTATGCGTGTATGTGTACATTTCTGTGTGTCATTGAAACGTTATTGCAGTATGATTCATTATTTAATGTTCTGTGATTCATAGTTTTCATTTAATTTCAGCCGAGTTACTGTTCTAATTTGCATTCTTTTAGTGTTTTAAAGTGACTGTAAACATGTCTGTTCACCTTACAACATACTGTTGTAATAAACTGTACTTAATGTCTAACTTCCACATATAACTTCCATCCCAGATGTGGCCGTTAAGTCGGCGCAGGATTGTATTGTATTATATTAGTCTCTATCATGTTGGCCATACTTGTACTCGTACGAACTCTATGTAACTGCGAGCTGTTGTTCTTTGCAGCCGATGCTGTAGAGATGTTGAGGCACAGCATCGTATCGGCGTGGGAGAGGGTTATGGCAGCTACTTTTTTTCAGTCCCGGAGTACAGCTAAAAAGCAAGGGGTGTGCAATGCTTCTTTAGCAGACTCCACCACTGTGGGGACTATGGCGATCCCTGCCCCATTAGCCAGGCTGGGCCTGTAACTGGGGGTACCACGGATAGGTGGGACAGGGTCTTGGTCAGCTATGGGTCTCTAACCCTGACGCTAGCATATCAACTGTGGGTCGCTGATTGCCTCTTTGGGCCTTTTCATCCCCTCATGTTGGTCATACAAAGGATCACGGGAGCAAAAAAAAAAAAAGGGAGATTTTGCGTGCTCTCTGTTGTTTGTCGCCTTGAAATGGTGAGCAAGATATCCATGGCCAGTCACATTGGCGAAAGATGTTAAGTACAAATAGCGTGTCAGACTGAGAGTGGAGTATGGCGGCTTGTTTGAAACACCCAGAGTGAATCTTAAACAAGGTTTTCACCGCCGTCAGGACCATGTTTAGCCCTGATCTGCCGAGTCTGTTAATAAGGAGCGCCAATGGAGAGCTGAAATTGCTTTTCTTTATCAGTGTTCTTTCTAGAAGTTTTGCGGTTCTTGCTTTTTACTGCTTTAGTTCATCTCGCCTCTCAATAACATTACCTGTTGGCTGTTGGCTAAAGTAAAATTACTTGATAAAATAAATATTTTAATTCCATAATTGTTATATTAAATGATGTCATTTAAATGAAAACAGGTGTAACTTGGGAGATGACGGTTCTTCCTTTCAGTTGTAACTTTTTGGCAGTCGGTGCCATAGTGAAGAACATGGTCTTTTGTAGTTTTGTTCAGCTTTGGACTGTATTTCAGTTTTGAACTGAGATACTGTCTTGGAATCATTTGTTCATAGTTCATGCAGTCTGAGGTGTTTAAACAGCTGCTTCCCCTCATTGTGACAGTGTCTGCACTATTTGGATGTAAGATAGTTAACTCTGCGGTCGAGTTTCATTTCTTTTTTTTTTCCTGTGTCCAGATTGACCTGTAGTCAGTGACAGGTGCTGAGCTAGCCACAGTTAGTAAGGGTAATGATAGACCGGCTGCAGGAATTTGGCGTTATTTCTTTTCTTGACGCGTGGAGGTAGTGATTGTATTCCAGACTTGTTAAAAAAAAAACAAGCTGTTTACTGCTGGGAACGGTATGGTCCAAACCGCATTTTGGAAGGGATCTGAACGGGCAACAGTCTTATCCCAGGTGAGGTTCTTAAAAACAGGACTTGGCGGTTCTTGACCGGTGTTGGCTCACTGACATTAATTATAGCGTTATCTCAGGTGTTTGGACCACAGAGTGAAGACTGCTGATTACGTCCATTAATCAGTAACAGAGAATAAAGAGAGTTTTAATGAATTAGGCAGATTATACCAAAAAAAAGTTGCTTTGTTTGTTTATCTGTGAATTTTTAAAATAAGATTCTTTATTTTTTTTTCTAGATCCAGATAAGTTAATTATATAAAAAAAGATGCTATCTTCACTGTGACGTTTGTTTGTGGGGGCGAAGTGTCATTGTGATGACTGCAGCAGTATTTTTTTAGTTCTATTTTGCCCTGCTGCAAGAAATGGGGGTCTGCTAATTCCTGATTCGTAAAGTTGCTGCAGGTATTTATGTCTTTGTTTTGCTTTGCTGGTTTTCAAGAAACTCTTGAACGTGGCTTGAGAGCGCTGGAAAGGCCGTGTGAGAAAGTCAGCAAATGTCCAGGACCAGTGGAAGGGGAGGGTCACTAGCGAGTGACTTTGTCTTTAGGGCACACATCAGCAAGCGACAAGAGCTGATGATGGCGGCGATGATCTTGATGATGATTATGATGATATTTTTCGATTCGCTTGCGTTTATGTGTGTGTGTGTGTGTGTGTGTGCGCGCGCGCGCCAGTGATGTGCAGCATGGCTGCCCAGACTTATAGATCAGATTCTTGTTTTTTTTCCTCACATGTTTTATTTTTGTTTGTTTTTTTTTTTTGTAGTTATCATTTATCATCTTTCCAACGTGCTTATCTTGTAATATTTACTGTCAGTGAGTTCTTCTGTGTTCGAGGTTGTTAATCACCGAGTTAATTACAAGCCATTTTGGTTATTTCCCCCTGAATTAGACCTTGGCTGGGACAAGAGTATTATCCCACTTCTCTCTAGCCTGAGAAGTGTTCACCATTCAGACTTGTCCTGGGTCCAGCCATCTCAGTTCATATCAGGTTTTCTCCATCATTAACATCAGCCATTTGCATGTCCCTTGCGGAACTTTGTCTCCCTAACAGCTCTCCTGTAGGCCTCTCGGTTGCGAGCAAGATGCCCTGCTGCTGATGCGTCCATTTGCAGATCATCAACGATGTCTTGCAGCCATCTTCGCCTTGGTCTTCCTCTCTTTTTTTCCCATTATGTACCCTTCCAGGACGATCTTTAAAAAAAAAAATAAAACAAACCAAATTCTTCTCCAAGTTACTCTGTATCTTATTTCTCCCTAAAGATGTCTACTATAACGCAGCAAAACGTGGTCGTTTGTTCAGCATCCCTGCCATATCAGGCTCCTGTTCCAAATGTGACTATTAACCCTTTATTCTCCATGGGACACAAGACCCGCAGTCTAGCGTGCCTTGCATGGTTACGCTTGTCTCTCAGTGCGGAGCACAAGTGGGAGTCAAGTCACCTGTTTCGAATTAGGACCGGATGTGGTATGTTTGATTTTGTCTTCCTGTTTTGATAGAATCTGGAGGGACAGATAAGAATTTTTTTCTGGCCATAAAGTTTGTACGGCTTGTCTTCTCCTCTCTTTCTCTCTCTCTTCCCTGCCCGCCCCGCCCCCCCCCCCCGCCCCCCCCCCCCCCGCCCCAGTGATTCAGAAAATATTTTTTCTTCGGAGTTTATTACTTCACAGATAGGGATGGATAATCAAGGTTACAGAATTAGTGCTCTGAACCTTTAGATCGACTGCTACATTTTTTTTTCTGTTTTCCAACGCGAACTTCTGATCGAATTACTTCGTAAATGGTACACTTTTACCTCCCTCATTTCCACCCAAAATTAGATCCCGGTTTTGAGTGCCCCCCCCCACCCACCCACAGATAGGGATGGATAATCAAGGTTACAGAATTAGTGCTCTGAACCTTTAAATCGACTGCTGCTTTTTTTCTGTTGCTCAACGCGATCCCGGTTTCGAGTACCCCCCCCCCCCCCCCCAAAAAAAAAAAACAACAACAACAACAACAAAACACCCTATTAGGATTGCACGATTCATTCAGAAATGGTATTTTCCTACCGACCGTGAAATCAGTTAGAATTGCCTCCAACTCAATGTCCACATCCCTGGGATAACAGCGTTTTGTAGCAGTGTATATTACGGGTGTAAACCCCATTATGGTTTTTTAATGGAGACGCCCATGATTTAATGTTTACATTTTCCGAGCTGCGTTCCTGAACGACTGGCTTTGGTCAGAGAAACGGACAGCTCGTGATTTGACGGTATGCTGGGATGTGTGTTAAGTTAAACGAGAGCAACGAAATGGACGGCTGACCGGTGCGGGTGTGTTTGTTTGTCGCTGTTTTATGAAGCTTCAGGCAGCATTAGGATTTCTGAGATTTACCGGCATGTTTCACCTGAATTCTTGACCTGTTTGTCTGGAATGGACGCTCTGTGGCCTGACTGTTTGATGGATGAGCTGAAGGCCAGCAATTCGACATGTTGCTTGGTTTTTGATCATCCATACAATAACCATCATCATCGAGCTCCATTCGGTAAACTTCACCTTGTCGTAGTGTCAGTACCGGCCTTTCTTGTGATGTCTCGGCAAAGGAAAACACACAGGGAACCATCTCAGCGGCGACAGTTA
The DNA here is from genome assembly GCA_009760885.1 of Achatina immaculata. Lineage (NCBI taxonomy): Eukaryota > Metazoa > Mollusca > Gastropoda > Stylommatophora > Achatinidae > Lissachatina > Lissachatina immaculata. The sequence goes on along the minus strand of CM019706.1, from coordinate 14,403,579 downwards.
GTCGCATATACAGTAGCAATGTGGGTTACACAAATGGTGCAGCAACGGCACGGTCACCTGATACAAAGCTTCCATTCCAGACACACGGGTCAAGAATTTAGGTGACAGCTTGACCTGTACTGGCACTGGTACAAGATGCCATCAGTTATCACGCAGATTTTGTTCTAATCTTGTGGCAGTGGCACATGTCTCCCCCCCCCCTCTCTCTCTCTCTTACACACACACACACACACACACACACACACACACACACACACCACAACACACACACACACACACACACACCACACACACACAACACACACACACACACACACACACACACCACACACACACACACCACACACACCACACACACACACACACACACACACAACACACACACACACACACACACACACACACACACACAACACACACACACACACACACACCACACACACACACACACACAACACACACACACACACACACACACACACACACCACACACCACACACACACACACACACACACACCACACACACACCACACACACACCACACACACCACACACACACACACACAACACACACACACACACACACACCACCCACACCACACACACACCACACACACACACCACACACACCACACACACACACAACACACACCACACACACACACACACAACCACACACACACACACACCTACCTGAAATCAAAGGAGTGAAGATGGCTGTGTGAGTTTTTTTTTTTTTCTTCTTGGTTTTCTATGTACTTCTACGTTTCCTTCTTTTTCGTTTTTTTTTTTTTACATTTTTTATTTTTGTGCCACATCAGTCCGGTTGCCTGGGGTTACTGATTGATATGTTCCTCGAGTGGTGGAGCTTACAAAGAAGCATACTTGTTAGGCTAATTTTGGGAGTTGAAGCCACCATTGTCCTCACTAAATCCGACTTGATGCCTTTTTATAACGTCTCTCATACCGGAATTAACCGCCTACAATTTGGCTGGTATCTTGACTGGTGGGTCTGATTTAGCAGTTTTGGGTTGAGTTGTCAGTCAGTAGAAATGTACCGTGTTGTAAGCTGGGACAGTAGAAAAACAGGAGCCAGAATCAATAAAGTTGTACCATTTTATGAGTCAAGAGTTGGGACAGTAAAAAGACAGAGGAATCAAAATCAATAAAGACGGACCATTTTATGAGTAGAAAGACAGAGAACTTAGAATCAATAAATACGTACCATTATATGAGTCAAGAGTTGGGACAGTAAAAAAAAAAACAGGAGCCAGAATTTTAAAAGTTGTACCATTTTATGAGTCAAGAGTTGTGTCATTAGAAAAACAGGAACCAGAAATTTAAAAAAAAAAAGTTGTACCGTTTTATGAGTCAAGAGTTGGGACAGTAGAAAAACGGAGAAGTTAGAATCAGTAAAGTTGTACCATTTTATGAGTCAAGAGTTAGGACAGTAGAAAAACAGGAGTCAGAATTTAAAAAGTTGTACCATTTTATGAGTGGAGATTTGGGACAGTTAGAAAGACAGATAAGTTAGAATCAATAAATATATACCATGTTGTAGGTCAGAATTGGGATGGTAGAAAAACAGAGGAGCCGGAGTTAGAAGCAGCTCTGAGTGGAGACAGTAGAAATTTATCATTAACAAACGTCAGGGTCTAGTAGACAAATGCAGGAATTAAGAGTTTGAAAGTTTCAGAAACAGCCAGCCAAGCAACCTCTTTCCAGTATCTATGGGAGATAACTATTTTGTACTGTAGCTGCATGTACATGAACATGTGTATGTTTTCCTCGTTGATTGATTGCTGATGTCACCTTTTATTGTGTGTCAGTCTTATCATTGCTGTTGGTTGAGGTGTTTTCTTATGAGAAGATCTAAACCATTCATCTTCACAGACATGCTAGTGCAACTGATGCGTATCTGACCGTCAGCGTAACCGAATCATGGTGGGAATTCATGCCAGCCGCTCAGTCATCTTCGTTTGTCAACCTGTCTCGGGTTGTTAAAGTTGTCCGCACGTCTGTTTCACATGTTGTGGTTGGAGTTTTCCCACTGTTTTTAAAGATCGACTATGCTTATCACTGAATTGAAGAAAAAGGGTTTAATAAATTCACCTGAGTAGAACTGAGCTTTATAGTCGTCATACCTCATATAATTGAAATAGCGAAACTTCCAGGCAATGTCAGAGCATGAGAACAATAGTCTAGTCTGCAACATTCTGAGGACGAAGCGGAGTCAGTCAGTCATTTGCATGTCCCTAGCGGAACTTTGCCTCCCTAACAGCTCTCCTGAAGGCCTCCCGGTTGTAAGCAAGATGCTCCTGCTGCTGATGCATCCATTTGCAGATTATAAACGATGTCTTGTAGCTTTTCTGTTTAATCTTCTTTACTAGCCAACCTTTCTTCAATATTACGTTCTTGTAGTATGTGTATATTTGTTCCTTTTTTTTTTTTTTGTGCCCATGATATTTGAAGAACTCTTCTGTACTATTTACATTCAAAGCGGGGTATATATGAAAAAAAAAATAGTTGGAGTGACTTGGAAAAAATCAACACATTGTTTAACTCTCCCCTTTTAACGTCCATTATGAAAACCAACAGACTGAGGTGGCTAAGGGCATTTAGACATGGCGTATGCAGAAGTGATGAAAAAAAGGATAGACCAAGCGGTAGACTTATACACCGATGGGAGACAACCTAGAACACGATATACGCGCTCTGGAGTCGACATTTGGCAAGAAGAGATTTTTTTTAAAAAATGGAAATGGAGACGTGTCTTGTCCGCATCAGTGATCCTCAGTAGCTCGGAATGCTGCTGAATTGAGCAGCTGCTCAGAGAAGAAGTGGTGACTTAGAACAGAATCCAGAACTCCGATAGGATTATCCACCAACTAGCTACGAGAGGGGGGAACGCGCGCGCTAACAGTCCCTTCATGAAACGCCCCTTATTTCGGGGTTGTTTTTTTTAAAAAAAAATTTAAACAGAGTGCCGTATCCAAGATTTTTCTAGGCTAATCCAGCGTACTTTGATTTCACACTTTGCTTATTCAAGACGAAGAATATTCGCGCTGTCAATAAATGCTGCCCTTAATTAACAAGACAACAATCTTTTCACTAAATTAAAAATTAAAAAAAAAAGCAATTATTTCTGACACAGTCAGATCGCGGAGTTGCTACGCCTACACCTACTACATCGATTTCACGGCGCTGCGCTTGGCTTGAGTGAGGGGAGCAAACTGCGAGTCTTATTAGCATTAGTGGCCTGTCTGGCATCTAGTGGTACAACCTCTGCTTTTAGTGTGTGCTATGTACAGGGATAGGTGGGCACTTTTGTCAGATCCAAGTATGGGATTGTTCTTTCTCTCCCACGGCGTGCACAGAGATGCCTGCTGTTTGTATGTGTGTTTTTATTCACATAGCTGAAGTTTGTCGCAATGACGGTTTGAATTTTTTTTTTCAAAATCAAGTCTCTTTGTGGTGTGTGTGTGTGTGTGTGTGTGTGTGTTTTGGGGTGATTTTTTTTTTGGGGGGGGGGAGGGGAGAGGGAGAGAATCATCATCATCATCTCGTGCTATCTCCCCAAGGAAGGTTGGTTGCAGTGAATCTCCAGTCTGCTCTGTTTCTTGTCTTTGTAGAACTCTCGGCCAAGCTGGTCCGTCTCTCTCTCTCTCTCTCTCTCTTGATCCTGTCCATCTATCAGTGTTATTGTTGTCCTTTTGTTCTCTTCCCTTCTACCTTGCACTAAAGAAGAGCCTTCAGTATACAGTAGTATCATTCCTCATGACGTGCCCAGAGTACCTTAACTGCCTTGTTTTTATGATATTAAAAATTTATCTTTTTCATTTCCAGCTGGTTTTGGCACTTCTTTCTTTGCTTCCTTTTATGCCCACGGAATACGCCCGTATCTTCTGTATATCCACATTTTACAGGGCCTCAGTTTTTTTTTCTGTTGTCTTATTCCAGGCGTCTCGCTATAAAGGAGCATAGAGTATATGTACAGTTTTATGTTACATAGTCTCAGTTGCTGTGCTGTTTGTTTTGATACGAGGAGAGAGAGAGAGAGGAGGAAGAGGAGGGGGTTAAAGGAGCATTACATTAGAAGTCGGGTGTCTGAGTGGCGAAGTGGTTAGTGCACTGGTCTCTCATGGCGAAGGTCGGGGGTTCGAATCCGGCCGACGGCACCCCAGTCACCCAGCTGTAGAAATGGGTACCCGACTTCTTCTGGAGTTGGGGAAGGAAAGGCAGCCAGGCGTGATACTGACCATATCACTCTCTAGTGTGCTGACAGGTCAAGGAAAATATGGGCACTAACACCATATCCCTATGTGCCTCCAAGGCATGACAGGGTCACCTTTACCTTTTTTTTTTTTTACATTAGAAGTCGGTTTGGCAAACTTTTGACCGCGATTACTTCGTATGTCCACTAGCGACTCCTTCATAACTAGTACATTTCTCCCGATACCAACTGCACTCAGAATTGTTTCCAGATCTCGCTTTCTCAGCTTTTTCTGTTCTCTGACTCCGTCGTTAGTTCTTCCTGCTCCACTGAGAAGTGCTTCGGGCTGGAGGACACCGACTCCGTCACCACAGCCTTGTAGGAGAGCGTGTTGAGGACAGAGATTATCTTGTCTTGTCTTGTCTGGTCTTGTCTCCTTCCACATGCACCTTTCAGTGTTGAGGGGACAAGTATAAGTTTGACAGGGCTTGGCAGTTCGCTTCATATAATGGGATATTTAAGGTTTATGTAATTTCTTGCCTGCACATCCTGCGCGAGGAACTCACCCTCTGTTACCTACATGTCCTGGTGCGAATGTTTTCTGTGGTGTATACTGTCTGAGGGTAGTCTTGTAATGTAGCCAAGCCATTGTACTAGATGCTTCTGGGTGTAGTGTAATACTGGTGTTACTCCAACCTTTGCCCTGATGGTGTCATTTCTTATTTAGTCTCTTCTTGTCACATTTAGTCTTCTCTTTAAACAATTCATTTCTGTTGTGATTATTTTTCTTTTGTTCTTGGCTGTTAAGTCTCCATGTTTGACATTGATAGCGTAAGGGTGGGAGGAAAATTGCGTTGTACAGTGCCTTTTTTTTGGTTTCAGTTGTGATGTATTTTCCAGTAAAGGTGTTATTTGTCCAGTGTCTTGATTCGCTTTAATGCATCTGTTCTCAGTCTCAGCGTCGGTTTGCCCTGAGGATGAAGCTGTGCTGCCTGGGTATTTGAAATGTTTCACCTGCTTCAAGGTCTGGTTGTCCAGGAAGATCTTTGTTGGGATATCTTCTCTGGCAGTGGTCATGACTGCCGTTTTTTTTTTTTTAGCACTGATTTTTCATGTTGTGACTTTTACTTTCCCTAACTAAGTTATCCATGCAGTGCTGTAGGACTTACTCTGTTGTTGCCGTGAATGCTGGTCGCCAGCACAGAGGAATTCATCTATGGTTCACCTGTTGGGTATGTTTTCCGAAAGGTGATGTGAGTTTATTGGCGTTGTTTCGGGAATTGGGCTGTTGGGCGGTTTTGTGGTGGAATTTTTTATTATGTTAGTTTCTTTGCAGATGTTGTCAGTGTATGTTATGAATTAATAAGCCATGCCTCGCTTCAGATTTTATCACTTTATGGTTCGGAGTGTCCCATTATTTTTATGCTTCTTTTTTTTTAATTGCCACCACAAATTCCTTTTGTAATTTATGCCTTATATGTTTAAAGTACGTACTTTAGAGATCGTTGTTCCAGAGATTGGCTGCAAAAGAAATTTTAAAAAAAATGATTAAGTATGAAAACGAAATGCCATTATTATTATTATTATTTCATATCATTTGGAATTAGTGTCATAAATCCAGATTGTATTGTTTTATCTTCTGCCAACGTGCGTGTTTTATGTTTCATGCAAACCTCTGTTGAGGACGGTCAGGACTACTTTTCGTTTCGCTTTAAGTTTGTGTAAAGCTTTTTTTTTTTTATTCTCTTGTCGAGGTAGGTGGTTGAATTAGGGTGTTTTTTTTCCCCCTCCATTTCGTTTCGACGAGGCGCGAGCAGTTAGGACCTAGATATGATGTATTTTTGGTTAACATTGGGGCTGCAAGTTACGGCTCTTAGTCGTCGTTTCTCCTTACATTCTCTACATCAAATCATAAAGCGTCCTTTTCTCCAGAACTTTCATTTTTTTTTTTCTGCCGCTGCTCACACTCCAGTGTTCTTTGTTTTTTGGTGTAACTCGGGAGTCTCCCAAAGGTCAGTGCGACCATCCAGAGGGTCGATAAACTCTTGATGGTGTTATTTTTAGCATCAGTATTATCAGTGGGCACACACACACACACACACACACACAAAGAGAGCAAATATATCCATACTACAAGAGCTTAATATTGAAAAAAGATTGGCAAGTAAAGAAGATTAAACAGAAAAAATTTAAATATTTTGGACATACGCCCATTAAACGTCATGAGAATTTAGAGAAGACCGTCTTGAAAGAGTGCATAACGGGGAAAAGAAAGAGAGGAAGACCGAAGCGAAGATGGCTGCAAGACATCGTTGATGATCTGCGAATGGATGCATCACCAGCAGGGCATCTTGCTTACAGCCGAGAGGCCTACAGGACAGCTGTTAGGGAGTCAAAGTTCCGCAAGGGACATGCAAATGACTGAGTGATGTAATAAACAGTACTTACACTAACAGCACTACTAATAGTGCTCTGTTAGTGTAAGTACTGTTTATTACATTTTCATATAATAAATGCTTGAGGGTCGATGAAGAGTCAGAAACTTTATAAGGAGGTCAGTGAGCCCGAAGAATTCGGAGATCACCGGAGGTCTTGGCAAGGTGTCGCTAATCGTAAAGGTCGTTTTAACACTCACAGGTAAGTGTATGAAGTTGGTCTTTATAGATTACGTATTTTTTAAAAAAAATCTATATGATGGTGGACATCAGTAGACTAAGCAGTGACGATTGTGTACGCATTCGGGGCGCCTTACAGAGCAATAACAACATCTCCCTATTGATCAGAGTCGGACGTGGAAGCAGTTTTCAGTAAAGTTGGAGCCGGTAGAAAAGTGCAGTTTATGAAGTTGGAGTCAGTAGAAAAGTACAATTTATGAAGTTGGAGTCGGTAGAAAAGTGCAGTTTGTGAAGTTGGAGTCAGTAGAAAAGTACAATTTATGAGGTTGGAAGTCGGTAGAAAAGTGCAGTTTATGAAGTTGGGAGTCGGTAGAAAAGTACAGTTTATGAAGTTTGAGTCGATAGAAAGCACAGTTTATGAAGTTTAGTCGGTAGAAAGTACAACTTATGAAGTTGGAGTCAGTAGGAAAGTACAATTTATGAAGTTAGGAGTCGGTAGAAAGTACAACTGATTGGACTTGTTGGAAAAGTACCATTTATGGATTTAGAGTTGGTATGAAAATGTACTATTTATGGAAGTGGAGGCTGACAGTAGCAGAATAGAACAGTGTGAGACCGAGTTTTGATAAACAGCCTCCACGCGCTCTGTTTCTCGCTGCAGCCCTTTCTTTCTCTGTGTTGTCCAACTCATTTCTTGTTGTTTTTCTCCACGTTTGACCCTGGTCAATCTTCTCTTCCTCTTTCCTTCAGGTGTCATGTCTCACAGCTGTCCTAGCAGTGGTGCTTGGGGATATTTTCGGAGCGCATGGCCAATCCATTTCCAGCACAAAACCTAGTAAAAAAAGCAACCAGCGAAATCTGTTGGAGTATAATCGCGCCGATATAAAGGCTAAATACGACAGTGAAAAGTTCGGGGAAAAAAAAGGGTCTTTCTATAAATATGTGTAATGGTGTAATCTCCATAAGAAAGGAACCAGAATCGCATGTCATGTCCGTGTTGAGGATGTTCAAAACAAGTACCGCCTGTGAAGAGGAGTCATTGCTCTAGTGCCGAGGGCTGTAGGGGAACAGAACGGTTTTAAAAACGGGGGGGGGGGGGGGGTATATTGGATGATTCACTGGGAATCAGCCCGACATGATGGTGGACAATTTCTTTCTCTCAGAATATCGGAAAGGGGGGGGGGGGGGGTAACGGCGACGGACTTTTGAAACGGTGAAGAAAACCGAATGATTGTTTAGCAGCGACCTTTTATCCAGCATCCTGTCACTGCGTGTCATAAGAACATAGTTTCTAGACTATTTTCTTCTCGTGAGAAAAAACGAATAGAAAGTATGAGAATGTATAAATGAAAAGCATACAACATCCGATATTTTTCGAGGATTACATGCACAACGAGACACACACACAAAAAAAAATAACAAAAAACCAGAAGAACTTATCTTAATGTGGCCTCCTCCAGAAGTAGGAAGTATTACTCTTTTTTTTTTTTTGTCTCGTTGTGTGCATGTAATCCTCGAAAAAGGCTCACGCCGAAATATCGGATGTTGTATGTTTTTCATTTATACATTCTCATACTTTCTATTCGTTTTTTTCCCTCACTTTACTCACGCCCTCGCTCACTTTGTAAAACTTCACCATACACCTCTGTCTACTTTTATTATTTAAACCAGTTTTACTGCAGTCGCCGCCCCTTTTATCCATCACTTCTTTACATCACTTCACATGCATCACTTCTTTATATCACTTCACGTGCATCACTTCTTTATATCACTTCACGTGCATCACTTCTTTATATCACTTCACGTGCATCACTTCTTTATATCACTTCACGTGCATCACTTCTTTATATCACTTCACGTGCATCACTTCTTTATATCACTTCACGTGCATCACTTCTTTATATCACTTCACATGCATCACTTCTTTACATCACTTCACTACATCACTTCACATGCATCACTTCTTTATATCACTTCACGTGCATCACTTCTTTATATCACTTCACGTGCATCACTTCTTTATATCACTTCACTTGCATCACTTCTTTATATCACTTCACGTGCATCACTTCTTTATATCACTTCACGTGCATCACTTCTTTATATCACTTCACGTGCATCACTTCACATGCATCACTTCTTTACATCACTTCACATGCATCACTTCACGTGCATCACTTCTTTATATCACTTCACGTGCATCACTTCTTTATATCACTTCACATGCATCACTTCTTTATATCACTTCACGTGCATCACTTCTTTATATCACTTCACATGCATCACTTCACGTGCATCACTTCTTTACATCACTTCACGTGCATCACATCACTTCTTTATATCACTTCACTTGTATCACTTCTTTACATCACTTCACATGCATCACTTCTTTATATCACTTCACGCGCATCACTTCTTTATATCACTTCACGTGTGTTGTCGTTATTTTGACCTGCCCAGGATCTGTGAGCGAGATATTCTTAGCAGCCGATGCTGTGAACAGCGTCAGAATTCAGCATGGTGTCGGATTGTGAGTGGATTACTTGAAGACCCGGAGTGAACATACCCACCCCACTACCCACCCCCCACCACACAAACCCTGCCTTCGCTCACAAAAGTAAAGTTCTGATATCTGCAAAAATCAAACCTCATCACATTGGGACCACACCCAGTTAGCTAGGCTGAGCCTGTTGCTTGCTAGGAGCACCAGTAAAAGAGATGAGACAGGGTGTAAAAGAGATGGGACAATGTAAAAAGGATGGGACATGGTGTAAAATGGATGGGACAGGGTGTAAAAGAGATGAGACAGGGTTAAAAGGGATGGGACAGGGTGTAAAAGGGATGGGACAGGGTGTAAAAGAGATGAGACAGGGTGTAAAAGGGATGGGACGTGGTGTAAAAGAGATGGAACAGGGTGTAAAAGCGTTGGGGCTGACATCGGACAGGGTGTAAAAGGGATAGGACAGGGTGTCTACAGAATTTGCTGACTGTGCTGTCTGTTTAGAAGACATATTTAATTCCATCAATTTCGAGGTAAATAATTTGAGAACAACTGCCCATTCGAAAAGAGCAGGGTTTGTAGCATGAGGCAGTCCTTGGTATTTTGTGCTGAGATTCTGGTGTAGAGATTTTCAGTACAAGCCTCTCTTGTCCTTTCGCTGTCTCATAGAAGCGCCAGTTAGGACACCGGAACAGTTCAGCTTGTCGACATCATGATCACCTTGTTTTAGCAACAAGACTTAGGACAATAAAACATGTTGCCCCTGATCTTAGGACAGTAAAAACTGTTGCCCTTTATCTTAGGACAGTAAAAACTGTTGCCCCTGATCTTAGGACAATAAAACATGTTGCCACTGATCTTATGACAATAAAATATGTTGCCCCTGATCTTAGGACAATAAAACATGTTGCGTCTGATCTTATGACAATAAAACATGTTGCGTCTGATCTTATGACAATAAAACATGTTGCCCCTGATCTTAGGACAATAAAACATGTTGCCACTGATCTTAGGACAATAAAATATGTTGCCCCTGATCTTAGGACAATAAAACATGTTGCGTCTGATCTTATGACAATAAAACATGTTGCGTCTGATCTTATGACAATAAAACATGTTGCCCCTGATCTTAGGACAATAAAACATTTTGCCCCTGATCTTAGGACAATAAAACATGTTGCCCCTGATCTTAGGACAATAAAACATGTTGCCCCTGATCTTAGGACAATAAAACATGTTGCCACTGATCTTAGGACAATAAAATATGTTGCCCCTGATCTTAGGACAATAAAACATGTTGCCTCTGATCTTAGGACAATAAAACATGTTGCCACTGATCTTAGTACAATAAAATATGTTGCCCCTGATCTTAGGACAATAAAACATGTTGTCCCTGATCTTAGGACAATAAAACTTGTTGCCCCTTATCTTAGGACAATAAAACATGTTGCCCCTGATCTTAGGACAATAAAACATGTTGCCCCTGATCTTAGGACACTAAAACATGTTGCCCCTGATCTTAGGACAATAAAACATGTTGCCCCTGATCTTAGGACAATAAAACTTGTTGCCCCTTATCTTAGGACAATAAAACATGTTACCCCTTATCTTAGGACAATAAAACCTGTTGCCCCTGACCTTAGGACAATAAAACCTGATCCGTATTTTTGTGAGCGGGAGAATATAAAAATTCACACGTGGAGGGAGAACAGGTCATGTACCTCATTTTCCTTAAGATACCACACGCCATAGTCCTGCATCAGTTCGCCCCTCACTGTCCGGCCCTCCAGTCAACAACACAACACAGTCGCGCCAGCGCTGTACAGTATAATCACTGGACTAACAGCACATTTTTTTTTCTTATATGTCGTTACGGATGCAGGTGTATGTTAGCTTTGTAGAAATTGATCGGCATCAGTTTACTGAGCTCGTGACATGTTATGAAGATATTGGATTTTGCGTAGTGGGACTCCCACTACAAGAGACACTGTTTATGTTGCAAGGCCCAGTCTCTTTGCGTTTGCTTCGTTTGTTGCCTCGATTTTCCCCAACACAGGAGAAGTGGTGTTGGGTCTTTGCGCACTCTTCTCCACGTGGCGTTTATTGTTTTGCTAGCCGTTCCTTCTCCACGTGGCGTTTATTGTTTTGCTAGCCGTTCCTTCTCCACGTGGCGTTTATTGTTTTGCTAGCCGTTCCTTCTCCACGTGGCGCTTATTGTTTTAATAGCTGTTCCTTCTTCGCGTGATTGTTTTGATAGCTGTTCTTTAGCAGACGGCACCGCCATGGGGACTATGGCGATAGCTGGCCCCGTTAGCCAGGATAGGCCTGTTTATATGGGTACCAAAGGTTATGTGGGACAGTATCTTGGTCGGCTGTGGTTTGTCAACACTGGCGCCAGCTATGGGTCTCTCTGACTGCCAAATCAGACTGCGTCTTCGTGACCTCCCGTCCTTGTTTTAATTCTCCCTGGTGGCCACTTCCCCCTTAAGAATTTCGTCATACGGTATTGTGCTTTTAAAATACGATCGCCATCCATTCTTGCTGCATTCTCCGGCCATCTTAATCTTCTGCTGCGGAGTGGTACAGTTTTTGGCACACGAGTTTCATGTTCGGTTTCCCCCCCCCCCCCCCCCCTTTTCCATTCCACAGAACCATCTTTTTTTTTATTTTTTTTTTTAATCATATAACACCGGCTGTGAGCCATTCAGCAAAGTTGTTCACGCTGACCCACCCACGCGCTGTGGATACACCGTTATTTTCCACAACCCTCTGCTTCCAGGTCCATGTTTGCGCGCGTCGGTGAGTGACAAAGCTCGTCCGCCGCAGCACGGATCACTTGACTATCGATCTCGTCCAATCGGTGCACGTGGCCTGCTGCTGCCAGTATCAGAGATGACTAAGGGCGAGTTGTACAGCGAAGCTGACCCACTCTGCCGAGCAAGTTTCCACATGTTCTATCTTCTTAAGGGGCAACAGTATGTTATATAGCGTAGATACGATTTGTTTAAAAAAAAAAGTCGACATGCGCATAGGCAATATGGGTTGAAGGCGTGAAGTTTGTAACGAAATTAGCATGGTACATAGACTATAAGATGAAATCGCGAAGTTTGTAACGAAATTAGCATGGTACATAAACTATATAAGATGAAATCGCGAAGTTTGTAACGAAATTAGCATGGTACATAGACTGTATAAGATGAAATCGCGAAGTTTGTAACGAAATTGACATGGTACATAGACTATATAAGATGAAAGCGCAAAGTTTTCTAACAGATTTGACAAGTTACATAGATTACACAAGCGGAAGGCGCGAATGATTTTCAGGGACGCGATTTGAAGTGATTTAGTCTTCTTCTTGTGATTAAAAAACGAGCTGTAGGCGTCCTACAGTACACTTAGATGTACACTATCGCATCCGGCATCTTAAATGTTCAGGAAAAAAGCCGCCTCCGAAGACGAGAATGTGTATGAGCAGCTGTAGGGTGAGTGACACTGAGTGTACTGTACACGCCAGTGTCCGTACGTGAAGAAAATGTGTAGGATCCCACGTAAAAGTTAGGCTACAAGAATATACGTTTACGCCAGTGTCCCACAGTAAGAACAAAATTTGAGTGGGGGGGGGGGGGGGGTGACACTGGATCTTTTTTTCCCCCAGTGATTTTCCCAATGCTTTTGGTCGCATTGTTTAACTTCTGTATGTATAAACTAGGAAATAGTAGGAGCAGCTTTATTACTTAACGATTACAAAGTTATGACGTTTCGGCGTGAGCCTTAATCATACAAAAACATACAGGACGAAGAAATAGAGAGAGGAGATAAAGTATAGATTCACATGAATACTATTAAAACAAATATGTTTAAAGAGTACTTAGCTGTAAATTGTAAGGTGTAAATTGTCCGGTGGTGTGTGCCAGGAATGGATTTAGTAGAACGTGGAGACTGTTTAAATAGAGACCTGTGATATGTGGTTGGTGGGTTGTAACTGGGGGTGGTGGATGGGGAACCGGGGAAGGGAGAGAGAGAGTGATACAATGTTGACCTAGCCGGGAGAAGTTGAAATAGATGATTGGGGAAGAGGGGTTGCAGAGTGATGCTGTGAGGCGTTTGAAAAGTAAGAAGGGGTGGACTTAGTGGAGAGGTACTATAATGATTGAAGAGAATGTTAAGTGTGGCTAAACAGCGAGTTTAACCCATGTGGCTCCAGCGTCCCATAATTTTGAATGCAACGGTTCTCAAGCGCCAGGCGGCTTGTGTTTAACTTCTGTAGTTTGTCCTTGGCCAAACACATATAAGCTAGCACCTTCTGTTGTTACACATAGTTTTGTCTCTTATACTTTGCTTTAACTTATCTTACTAGCCTGCCTCTCTCTCTCTCTCTCTCTCTCTCTCTCTCTCTCCATACTTTCACATCTCCTAAGCAGTTCTGGTTCCTTCTATTCTGAAATATCACTCCAGTCCCTTGCTCTTGATCAGTTAATATGTATCACAGTATCGAAAGTTCATGAATAAAAGCATCAGCCCGGCGTGAAAGATAAAAGAGACAGATAAAAGCCTGAGAGAGAAGAGCGTGGACAGATCAGTGGCGTGATAGATAGTTATCAACTTTGTTGATGCAAGACATCAATCATGCAGATCTGTGGAGAGATAATGGCCATCAACAGCAGATGATGATGATCGGTCTTTTCACACTTCGGTCTACTTATTCTGTTATGACCTTCGAATATCTCTCCATCTTTCCATCCAGCCCTGCCCAAGTAGTCAGGTCATCAAGCGAGGAAGCTGATAACGGGAGCCAATCAATAGATACGTGTTTGACCGTATGGAGGGACCCCCGCCACAGCATGGCGGCCGGTTACTAGGCAAAATAAAAGCAAAGAGGCCGGCCCTCGTTCGCCGCGCCCCGACAAGCCGCAAGCAAACACAATAGCCATGAGTCATCATCGGCTGCTAGCCAATATTTTGGTCCTGTCGATGAATTAACGGTTAATGAGCTGTTTTCCTGCCTAGCGGGCCGGTCGAACTTGGGAGATGGTGTGAGAGAAGCAGTTTTTAGAACTTGAAACCAGAAAATAAAGATTGGTGTAAAGCTATAGTAGAAATGGAGAGATTTATTAGGAATAAAAACAAAAGAAGGGGATAGGTAGTGCTTCATTTTCGGAGAAGTTTAGTAGTTCATGCACATCGTGGAGTACACGTTGACAGACATGGCCCTGTCATGCTGTAAAGTCACGTAGGACAGTGGATCCCAACCTGTTTACATCCAAGGACACTTTAAAAAAAATACACGTACATTGTAGACCAGCATCTTGTATCGCATTGCTATAAACCCTTAATTGTCTTTTTTTTAAAATCCCAATAAATGACACTTAATACCAGATCGATAACGCAGCTACAGCGGATAATGCGGTGCTGATTACTTGTGGGTCCGCTGACCAAAGCTAGGGAACCACTGGCCTAGGGGGATATGGTGTTATTGTCTATATTTTCCTTAAACAGTTGACACCCTAAAGAGTGATTATGTTATCATCACGCCCGACATCTTTACTTCTCCATCACTCAGGAGGAGTCAAACGCCCATTTCTAAAGTTGGGTTGATCGGGACATCTCCGGCTGGGCTTGAACCACCGCCATCGCTATGAGACACTATCTCACTAACCTATAGCTGATAGAAAGGCCACGGGTTTCGCCAGCAGTGGCATCCCTTCAGAGGCAGACAATTAGATATTTCTTCGTGTCTTTAACTGTTTCACCTGGAATATAGGTTCTGAAACGGCCAGGCGTGTGATACTGACCACATAACATTTTCATGTGCCGAAGGTCTTGGATAATACAGGCCCAGCCCCGTACACCTCCCTCCTCCCCCATGTGCCTTAATGCATGGGAAACGGGAATTTTACGTCACCAGAGTTCCAACAGTGAGTCTTAGTGCCCATGTTAACAGTGAATCAGGTGCACTGATGTCCTGTCTTGTCTTGTCTGCTGTCTCTCTGTAACCGCGACCTGATGTTCTTTTGCAGCCGATGCTGTGAAGGTTTTGAGGCACAGCGTCGTGTCGGCGTGGGAGCGGGTTACGGCAGCTGTTGTCTTTCAGTCCCTGGGTGCAGCAAAAAAAGCAGGGGGAGGTGCACAGACTCCACCACCATAGGGACTATGGCGATCCCTGCCCCGTTTAGCCACCCAAGGCCTGCTACTTTGGGGGGGGGGGGTAACCAACAGAGAAGTGGGACAGGGTCTTGGCCAGCTATGGTTCGTTAACCCTGACGCCAGCATATCAGTTATGATATTTTTTTAAAAGTTGCTCTTGCCCTTGAATTGTGAATAACAGAAGAATGAAAGAGAATTAATAGAAGACATAAGCACCAGACAGTTGTGTTGTTTAGACCCTATCTAAACAGGCCTATGTAACAATGAAAACTAAATCTAAGAGGAAAGCTGGAGGGGGGAAAAAAAGCAGGAGGATGACATCGATATGAATGTGAGTGGACAACAGCAGGGTATGGGCGGGGTTCAGATTGGCCAGGTGCACTGTTAGAAACAGCACAAGATGATGATAACGGTTGAAATTATTTATTTATTGGTGAAGGATGTGGGGTGGGGGGGGGGGGGGTTGTAAAGTGAGAAATTTTATGACCTCAAAAATATTCAATGTTCACTGTGTATGACCCCAAATATAAGCCATGTTCATTGTGTATACCCCAGATATATCCCGTGATCATTTTGTATACCCCAGATATATCCCATGTTCATTGTGTATGTTGTTCTAGCTTGAAACATTCACGGGGAGAGTTCTTGGGTGTCACTTTTTTTTTTTTTGGGTGATGGTGGGGGGGAGGGGGGGGGAGTAAGCATTCCTCCTTTCCTTTTCTTTTAAAATTCACTGAGAAATAGACCAGTCAGAAAACAGAGGTAGCCATTATTCATTCATCAGTGCTTATGAAGTGGCAAGCAGATGATGATGATGACAACCATACTTTCAGAAATTATCCATTTATTCTTTTATGAAATATAGATACCTTTTTTTTCTCTTTTCTGTCTTTCCCATTGTCACAGTGTATTCTAGCTTGGCCTCACCATAGAATGTGTCCTAAAAAATTTTGATTGTCTTTTTTTTTTTTCTGACTTTTGTTTGTCTCATCTCTCTCCAAAGAGTGCTTCTGTAAAATGATGTAGGGTCTTGGGTGCAAACATAATCTACCTCCAGAGAGTATTTCAGAGAAATGATGTGTGGTCTTGGCTGGCAACATAACCTGTTTCCAGAGGTTATCTCAGAGAATTGATGTAGGGTCTTGGCTGGCAACATAACCTGTTTCCAGAGATTATCTTAGAGAATTGACGTAGGGTCTTGGCTGGCAACATAACCTGTTTCCAGAGGTTATCTCAGAGAATTGACGTAGGGTCTTGGCTGGCAACATAACCTGTTTCCAGACGTTATCTCAGAGAATTGATGTATGGTCTTGGCTGGCAACATAACCTGTTTCCAGAAAGCACTTGAGAGAAATGACGTAGGATCTTGCCTGGCTGCAAGATTCTGTCCCCTCTGGCTGTCCTATGGTGGTTATGGCAGCTGATATCATAAGAAAGAACTTTGCCTTTAAAGTTTGTTCAGTCATAGCAAAGAACTTTGCCTTTATAGTTTGTTCAGCCATAGTAAAGAACTAATTTCTTCAGCCTAGAAATACAGACAGCTTTGAATAGTAGAATGTCTTGGAAGCAGTTTTGTTCATAGTTCATCTAGTTTTGGGGCATTTAAGTAGGAAATCTCCAACCTTCCTTTCTCATTATAAAAGTGTCTGCAATTTGGGCTATAGTTGTTCTTGATTTTATTTAGGTGTTTGTTTATGGTTGTTCACACCCTGAAAATGATGCCCAGGTTTTGTCTGTTTAGACTGTGTAATTCATCATGTGGATTGATCTAATAAAAACACTTAACAATCAATACAGTGAAAAGAACAGTCATGTGAAAATGATTGTAGCTTAAAGTATAGAACAGACCTACACTGGCAATAAATGAGTCAAAAAACTGCAAGAGAAATTATTTATTTAATTGGCTGCCTCAAAATAACTGCTCTCAGGTTATTGGCATATGTTGCCATGGTGACGCTTGTGTAGCATGATATCATATTGAGTGAGTTTATAATTCTTAAGCTGGACATAATATGCTTCCCAGCAGGAACCACCTTAGAACCTTCTATAATTCACGGCGTTGATGTTTCTCAGTAGCTATTATCTGAGAGCGCTGCTGGGAAGCAGAATAGAGTTTTTTTAACAGGCTGTAGTTGGCAATGCCAAAGTCATTATGTACTTTATGTAGTTTTTTTTTTTTTGTGAAAGAAAAAGTACTGCTTTATGTTTTATAGAAAGTTTGAGAATTTGCCTGGTTCTAATGAGAGATTGTAGTGCCTCTTTCTATATTAGAGGACGGTTATGAAGAATTCATTTCTTTATTTTGCTGGATAGCACTGTCAGTCATGTTTCTCCATATTGGGTGTTTCCAGTTAGCTCTTTCTACTTGTACAATCTCCCTGTAACCGCGAGCTGGTGTTCTTTGCAGCCGATGCTGTGAAGATGTTGAGGCACAACATTGTATCAGTGTGGGAGCGGGTTATGGCAGCTGTCTTTTCAGTCTTGGAGTACAGCTAAAAACCAGGGGGTGTGCAGTGCTTCTTTAGCAGACTCCACCACCACGGGGACTATGATGATACCTGTCCTGTTAGTCAGGCTGTGCCTGTTACTGGCGGTACCAATGGAGAGGTGGGATAGGGTCCTGGTCAGCTATGGTTCACTAATCCTGACCCTAGCATATCAGCTGTGGGTCGCTGATTGCCCCATCAGACAGCATCTTCACTCCTCCAGTTAGTTCTTTATCTGTGTCAGTTGGTCAGTGTACCAAGATATTTTTTCCTTCGAATTTTCCAGTCATTACCGCCTCTAACCTCTGTCTTTACATGACATACCCACAAAATTTGGACTGTCTTTTTTTTCATATAATTTTAATTAGTTTTCATTATTCTGAAACTTCTTTGGTGACCTCCTCATTTGTTCTTCTGGGTGTCCAGGGTGTTTTCTTATTATAAAAGTATGTAGATTTTTTATCTGTTTGTGGATGTTGCTGCGCATCCTTGTGTTCAGCAGCTTCTGAAATGGCTGTGTCTACAGACCCTGAAGAAATCAAATACTGTAATGTCAGGATGTATTGACATGTTTGGGGAAGCGGATTTTGGTCTTTATCAAATAATCTCTGTAACTGTGGACTTGACATCTTGGCTTTTGATGATGTAGTGAAAATCCTAAAAACTGACACAAATTGTATCCGGAAGTGATCCTTGATGACTCTCAGCTTCCTTGAGCGAAGATAAGCTTCTTGGCAGATTTCACCACCTTCGGGATACATATTGATGCTGGTGTATTTTCTTGTCAGAAGTTGTCTTAGAAGATTGCACATTTGTCAGTAATTTTCTTCATTTATTTTCATTCGCAGAGTGATTGATTTACTTCCACCATGCAACTCCGCATTAAGGCGGATGAGGTGAACCTGATAAATGTCAGTCAGGGGTCAAGGACAGAAGATCACCTAACAGCCATGGGTCGTAAAAAACGCCTAATCAACAAGAAGTGCCATGAGAAGAGTGCTGTGGTAGGCTTTATTAATGTTATTGTGTTTCACACACTTGGGTGTGCAGTACAGCCATTAGAAAACTGCCATCTCAAGACAAAGAGAACTAGTTCAGTCCTGGGTTGTGTATTCAGTTCAGCAAACATTTGACCCCACTTCCCTGTTTTTGTGAAGTCCAACTCCATCATTTTTGCAGGCTCCATTTCCTCCCAGAAATCCTCAAAATATTTTTGTGGTCTCCATCGTCGGTGATTACGCTTCTGCTGACTCAACAACTCCATCTCAACATTCTGGTCCCATCCTGATGCAGACAGTGCAGTTAAAAAAAAAAAAAATGGTTATCTGTCTTCTTCTTTTTCTCTTCTTCCTCCTCCATCTTCTCTGTCTCCATGGAACTGTGAGCTAATGTAGTGAAGATGTTGAAGCACTGCATCATGTCCTTGAGGAAGAGGGGGTGGTGGTTGCTGGTTTTTTTTCCCAGCTTCTAAATGGAGTTAAATATCTGGGGGTGGGGGGGGTGCAGTACCTGTGTGCAGACTTCATTGCTGTGAGGACTATACTGATTCTTGCCCATTAGCAGGCTAGGCCTGTAACTGGGGGGTGGGGGGGGGTACCAGGGTGGGACAAGAGATGTGAATGTTTACCTATAAAGACCAGCCATTTGAAAATTATGACTCTGAAACATTTGCCAAAAGCATTTATGAGTAAGGTGCCAGAACTTTTTTTTTTTTTTTTTAAACTGTAAACCGGCCAATAAAGAGATAAAGATCTATAAGTCTTGGCCTGGCAAACAAAATGTGTGATAAAGCATTACAAAATCATCAAAGGCATATTGTTTTAATAACACCATATGTAGTTTTTAGCATTTATAGCAGTTTAAAATTATGAATTCCCAGCTACAAAATGAGACCATATGATTAGTCGAAAGTTGTTTTTTTTTTTTTTTAACTGCTCAAAAACAGCCCACGTTGGGCTTAAACTTAATGTTCAGTGAAATTTTGTGTTGAAGAGTCATTCCTTGCATCCAGCTATGTCAGACATGTTAGAATTGTTGATTTACCCATTAAGGATGGCCAACACCATAAGAAATAACACCTTGTTGGCAGAAATGCAGATGTCTGTGAACAGATGAGATTTTAGTTCAAATCTTTTGTTGCACAGACCAGACAGGCAACCATTACTTCAGGAAAGAAACTGCGTAAAGCTGGTGCCAGTGCTGGAGTAAATGAAATCAAGGCCTGCAACTCCCAAGTTGGTGGAGCTGCAGATTTCATTACATCCTCGTCTCATACCAGTACTGGAGCAGGCAGGCGTAAAGGTATTCTCGAGTTGTCCATGTTGTGGCTAGCTATTTCCTATTAATAGATGATTGATTATGTTGTCATTTTTTTTTGTACCATTATTTTCCATTGCCTTTCTCAGTTTCAGTATCCAGGTTATTGATCATATTAAAATCTGAAGTTATGTTGCCATGGTCCAGGTTCTGGTATCATAACTTGGGCTTAGATCCAGAACATATGACCTAGTTCTTCTTCAATCTCCCTGTCATTACGAGCTGGTGTTCTTTGCAGCCGATGCTGTGAAGATGTTGAGGCACACCATCGTATCAGCATGGAAATGGGTTATGGCAGCTATTTTTTCAGTCCTGGGATGCATCTAAAAAGCAGGTAGGTGTGCGATGCTTCTTTAGCAGACTCCACCACCATGGGGACTGTGGCGATCACTGTCCTGTTAGCCAGGCTAGGTCTGTTAAGAGTGTTCCAGCAAAGGTAGGGACAGGGTCTTGGTCAGCTATGGTTTGCTAACCCTGATGCTAGCATATCAGCTGTGGGGTGCTGATTTCATAAAAATCTCACATGTGACCTAATTGGGTTGCAGTGATCTTATCATCTAGGACAATCTTTGAACACTATGTTGTCTTGGGAATAGATCTCTGCAACTACATGAGCATTCATTTATGTATTTTCCACCTTTAATTTGAGAAAAGAAAGAATATAAATTGGAAACAAACAATGACAATTAACAAGATTTTTTAAAAAATCATAGATATTTACATTTCAAAACAACAAAAAAATAAGATAAAAATCATAGATATTGACATTTCAGAACAAAAAAATAAGATAAAAATCAGATATTAATATGGCAGAACCAAAAATAAGATTAAAAACCATAGACATTAACATGGCAGAACAAAAATAAAAATTCTGGATATTAAGAGAGGAAAATAAAAAGATAAAAGTTTAACACTCTGTAAATATGGATATCTCTATGTCCTGTGGCATTTGAATGCCATCGGAGTGTGAAGTGTTAGTGCCTTCGCATTTGTAGGCTGCTACAACATATAAGCTAGGGGTGCCAGCATCTGGAGTCAGTTTGAAGGGAAAAAAGTAGGAAAGGTGGCATTGTGTGTGGCAGCTCCTTGTGAGAGAGAAAAGTGTATGGAGATGTAGAGAAACTTTGATGGAGAAAATACATAAAAAAAATGGTAGAAGCTTGTGAGAGAGAAAAGTGTATGGAGATGTAGAGAAACTTTGATGGAGAAAATACATTTAAAAAATGGGAGGAGCTTGTGAGAGAGAAAAGTGTATGGAGATGTAGAAAAACTTTGATGGAGAAAATACATAAAAAAATGGTAGAAGCTTGTGAGAGAGAAAAGTGTATGGAGATGTAGAGAAACTTTGATGGAGAAAATACATAAAAAATGGTAGAAGCTTGTGAGAGAGAAAAGTGTATGGAGATGTAGAGAAACTTTGATGGAGAAAATACATAAAAAAAATGGTAGAAGCTTGTGAGAGAGAAAAGTGTATGGAGATGTAGAGAAACTTTGATGGAGAAAATACATTAAAAAAATGGGAGGAGCTTGTGAGAGAGAAAAGTGTATGGAGATGTAGAAAAACTTTGATGGAGAAAATACATAAAAAAATGGGAGAAGCTTGTGAGAGAGAAAAGTGTATGGAGATGTAGAGAAACTTTGATGGAGAAAATACATAAAAAATGGTAGAAGCTTGTGAGAGAGAAAAGTGTATGGAGATGTAGAGAAACTTTGATGGAGAAAATACATAAAAAAAATGGGAGAAGCTTGTGAGAGAGAAAAGTGTATGGAGATGTAGAGAAACTTTGATGGAGAAAATACATAAAAAAATGGGAGGAGCTTGTGAGAGAGAAAAGTGTATGGAGATGTAGAGAAATTTTGATGGAGAAAATACATAAAAAAATGGTAGAAGCTTGTGAGAGAGAAAAGTGTATGGCGATGTAGAGAAACTTTGATGGAGAAAATACATAAAAAAATGGTAGAAGCTTGTGAGAGAGAAAAGTGTATGGAGATGTAGAGAAACTTTGATGGAGAAAATACATAAAAAAAATGGTAGAAGCTTGTGAGAGAGAAAAGTGTATGGAGATGTAGAGAAACTTTGATGGAGAAAATACATAAAAAAATGAGAGGAGCTTGTGAGAGAGAAAAGTGTATGGAGATGTAGAGAAATTTTGATGGAGAAAATACATAAAAAAATGGGAGAAGCTTGTGAGAGAGAAAAGTGTATGGCGATGTAGAGAAACTTTGATGGAGAAAATACATAAAAAAATGGGAGGAGCTTGTGAGAGAGAAAGTGTATGGAGATGTAGAGAAATTTTGATGGAGAAAATACATAAAAAAATGGTAGAAGCTTGTGAGAGAGAAAGTGTATGGCGATGTAGAGAAACTTTGATGGAGAAAATACATAAAAAAATGGTAGAAGCTTGTGAGAGAGAAAGTGTATGGAGATGTAGAGAAACTTTGATGGAGAAAATACATAAAAAAATGGTAGAAGCTTGTGAGAGAGAAAGTGTATGGAGATGTAGAGAAACTTTGATGGAGAAAATACATAAAAAAATGAGAGGAGCTTGTGAGAGAGAAAGTGTATGGAGATGTAGAGAAATTTTGATGGAGAAAATACAAAAAAAATGGGAGAAGCTTGTGAGAGAGAAAGTGTATGGCGATGTAGAGAAATTTTGATGGAGAAAATACATAAAAAAATGGGAGAAGCTTGTGAGAGAGAAAAGTGTATGGCGATGTAGAGAAACTTTGATGGAGAAAATACATAAAAAAATGGGAGAAGCTTGTGAGAGAGAAAAGTGTATGGAGATGTAGAGAAACTTTGATGGAGAAAATACATAAAAAAATGGTAGAAGCTTGTGAGAGAGAAAAGTGTATGGAGATGTAGAGAAACTTTGATGGAGAAAATACATAAAAAAAATGGGAAAAGCTTGTGAGAGAGAAAAGTGTATGGAGATGTAGAGAAACTTTGATGGAGAAAATACATAAAAAATGGTAGAAGCTTGTGAGAGAGAAAAGTGTATGGAGATGCAGAGAAACTTTGAAGGAAAAAATATATAAAAAATGGGAGAAGCTTGTGAGAGAGAAAGTGTATGGAGATGTAGAGAAACTTTGATGGAAAAAATATATAAAAAATGGTAGAAGCTTGTGAGAGAGAAAGTGTATAGAGATAAGAGAAACTTTGATGGAAAAAATATATAAAAAATGGTAGAAGCTTGTGAGAGAGAAAGTGTATGGATATAAGAGAAACTTTGATGGAAAAAAATATATAAAAAATGGTAGAAGCTTGTGAGAGAGAAAGTGTATAGAGATAAGAGAAACTTTGATTAAAAAAATATATAAAAAATGGTAGAAGCTTGTGAGAGAGAAAGTGTATGGAGATAAGAGAAACTTTGATGGAAAAAATATATAAAAAATGGTAGAAGCTTGTGAGAGAGAAAGTGTATGGAGATAAGAGAAACTTTGATGGAAAAAATATATAAAAAATGGTAGAAGCTTGTGAGAGAGAAAGTGTATGGATATAAGAGAAACTTTGATGGAAAAAAATATATAAAAAATGGTAGAAGCTTGTGAGAGAGAGAAAGTGTATAGAGATAAGAGAAACTTTGATGGAAAAATATATATAAAAAATGGTAGAAGCTTGTGAGGGAAAAAGGGTATGGATATAATGGAAAATTTTGAAATGGACTTCCATTTTCAGGGGAAAAACAGATTTACATGAAAAAAAAAAAAAAAGAAATTCAGGGGGCAGCATTTTGTTAGGTCATTTCAAGACAGTAAAGAGACTGATTGTGCAGTAAGTTTTCACACCAGATTATGCATCATTGTGAAACTATGAAGAAAGTCAAGATGGTCACTTTTACGTTCTATCTCAGGTCGAAGGGCAAAGTGCAAGAAAGTAGAGGTTGCAGCAATCCCAACAACAAGTCCACCCAGGACCTCTGTTTTAGGGACCATATTTTCCCCCGTCTACCCGCCTTTTCATTCACATGCAGGTTTGAAAAGTTTGTCTCATGCAGTTTGTGATTCAGAATGTTTAGTATCGTGATTAAAAATGTTTAGTATTGTGATTCACAATGTTTAGTATACTGTTAGCATTTGTTCCATAATTCTGTAACATGTGTTGCATTTTGTTAATTGTTATTCATTTTCACAAAAAGAAGAATCCACCTAAATGCAGTGTTAAAGTACAAGGAAAAGCCTTGAAACAAATGAATATTTGGGTAACATCAGATGGAAAATGCACATTTGAAATAAAAAACAGCTTTAAAACAAATGAGAGACCTTGTGTAATGCATCTCTGTCACTGAGTGTTCTCTCTCTCTGAACCTTAAGTGCCCAGGGCACATGGGGCTTCTGCAAGGGTTTTCCACAAATGCCTGTCCTTCGCCTTTTTTTCTGCTCTTGCCCAGGTGACCCCTCTATTGCTCAACATCCTCTCTGTTGTTCTTCTCCAAGCCTCTTTTGGTCTACCCTTACTTCTGTTCCCCTGTGGTGTCCATCTTAGTGCTATTTTTGGTAGTGAGTTGTCAGT
This sequence comes from Achatina immaculata, assembly GCA_009760885.1. NCBI lineage: Eukaryota > Metazoa > Mollusca > Gastropoda > Stylommatophora > Achatinidae > Lissachatina > Lissachatina immaculata. Next base: position 14,378,791 of record CM019706.1, on the reverse strand, counting down.
CATTCGGAGCACATGTCCCAACCATCACCAGCGTCTTTGCTCAATAATTGTTGTCAGTGGCTTCATCTGAATTTCTGCCAACAAGATGTTATTTCTTATGGTGTTTGGCCAAAGTATTTTTCTAATTCTTCGTAAACATTTAGTCTGGAAAGAATTCAACTTGTTTTCTATGGTTTTGGTGATTTTCCAGCATTCACTTCCATAGAGTAGTACACTTAGAACATTACTCTTAAATATCCTGATTTTCATATTCATGCTTAGTTTTTTAGATTTTCATATAGTCTGCAACATTGCAAAAGCCTGGTTTGCTCTAGTAAATCTGCTGTTGATGTCCTCTGTACTGTCTCCATTTTCTACTACTCTACTGCCAAGATATACAAATTCGTTGACCTGCTCTCTGTTGTTCACATTTTGCTTCATTAACCTTGTCTTTCCTACATTGATCCTTATTCCTATGTTGTTTGCATTCTGAGTTGGCTTGTTTATTTTATCTTGCATATCTTTGTGGCTGCTTCACTCTCTCTCTGAACCTTAAGTGCCCAGGGCACATGGGGCTTCCGCAAGGGTTTTCCACAAATGCCTGTCCTTCGCCTTTTTTTCTGCTCTTGCCCAGGTGAGCCCTCTATTGCTAAACATCCTTTCTGTTGTTCTTCTCCATGTCTCTTTTGGTCTACCCTTACTTCTGTTCCCCTGTGGTGTCCATCTTAGTGCTATTTTTTTTAGTGAGTTGTCAGTCATTCGGAGCACATGTCCCAACCATCGCCATCGTCTTTCCTCAATAATTGTTGTCATTGGCTTCATCTGCATTTCTGCTAATAAGATGTTATTTCTTATGGTGTTTGGCCAGAATATTTTTCTAATTCTTCGTAAACATTTAGTCTGGAAAGAATTCAACTTGTTTTCTATGGTTTTGGTGATTTTCCAGCATTCACTTCCATAGAGTAGTACACTTAGAACATTACTCTTAAATATCCTGATTTTCATATTTGTGCTTAGTTTTTTAGATTTCCATATAGTCTGCAGCACTGCAAAAGCCTGGTTTGCTCTAGTAAGTCTACTGTTGATGTCCTCTGTGCTGTCTCCATTTTCTACTACTCTACTGCCAAGGTATACAAATTCGTTGACCTACTCCACTAACTTGCTATCTACTCTGAGTACATTTCTGTTGTTCACATTTTGCTTCATTAACTTTGTCTTTCCTACGTTGATCTTTAGTCCTATGTTGTTTGCATTCTGAGTTAGCTTGTTTATTTTATCTTGCATATCTTTGTGACTGCTTGATAATAGACAAATGTCGTGGTTGCTTGATAGTAGACAAATGTCGTCCACAAAGTCAAGGTCCTCCAGCACTGTGTCAAGGGTCCATTGTAATCCTCTGCGTTTGTCTGATGTTGTCTCCTTCATTAACCAGTCCACTGCCAAGATAAATAATGTTGGTGATAGTACACATCCCTGCTTCACTCCTGTTTGTACCCTAAAGCTGCTGGAGGTATGTTCTCCACAGATCACTTTGCACTGAAAACCCTCATATAGGGCTTTGATTACATTCACTATCTTATGGGGGAGGCCATGCCATCTTAGGATTTTCACTAAGTTTTAGAGAGTCTAAAATGCTACATTGAGCTCACCTTATTCTGTGGAAGTGAGTTATGGTCAATGAAGAGATCGATGTAAAGATCACTAGAGGCAACAGAAATGTGGTTTCTTAGAACGTTAAGAGTACCATGGACAGCTAAAACGACAAACAGGGAGTGACGAACAGAAGCAAATGAAGACAGAAACATAATTCTATAAGGAAACAACAGTCATCACTCATTGGATCATATAATGAGAATGGGAGGGCTTGAAAACATCATAACAGAAAGAAAGATAAATAGGAAAAGAGGCAGGGAAAGACCAAGAGGGAAAAAATCATGGACAGTCTAATATGATGGCACATTAAAAAGTCACCAACGAAGATGATGGAAAATGTCCAGATCAAAGCAGAAGCAAGACCACTGGCGCCTACCAGCATGACATGACACATAATGATGATTCTTATTCTGCATTTAGTCTCATATGCTCATATCTCAAGCTCTCATATTAGACAGGCCTTCTTCGTGATTCCAGTGGTCATGCATTTACTGACTTTTTAAAACCATATTTCCAATTTTCTGTTTGGTCATACTACTGTGTCCCAAAAGAAAGTGTACTGATTTATTTTATTTATGTGTATATAATACTCACATGACATTACAAGTTATCTCCTTTAAAATATGACCCTTGGAAAGTTACACTGTCGTTCCAGTTTTTTTTTTCACTGATTATAACAGTACAGGAAGTTGTTTTCCATAAGTGTGCTTAGTTCATCGGTTACAGTTTTGTGAACATTTTCCACAGTCCTGAAATGATGACCCTTCAACTTGAGGAAGAGGAAGAAATCTCACAGAGCTAGGTCTGGACTGTAGGGAGGTTGTGAAAGTGTGGGGATGTTTTTTTTTCGCCAAAAACTCTTGAAAGTGCTGTGTGAGTAGACACATTATCATGGTACAGCACCCAGTCAACTGTTATTGTAGTACAACATCCATTAATCTGCAAAGTCCAAAAGGACTTTGCTGGACCCATTTACATGTTCAAAACATTTGTTAAAATTCTATGAACTGCATTTATATCCAAACCCATTTCTTTTGAAATCATCCTAATGCTCATTCGACAGTCCATTGCCATCACAGCTTTCACACTGTGATCGTCTTTTGACATGATTGATCTTCCAGAACGAGATTTGTCATAAACATATTCTTGACCATCTTTGAAAGCTTTGTGCCACCTAAAAGCCATATTTCTTGAGAGAATGACATTCCCATAAGCTTCAGTTAAATTTTCAAATGTCTCAGCGGCAGATTTATTGAGTTCCACACAAAATTTGATGTTGTACCGCTGTTGAGTATTTTGCTCCATCGCAAAAGTAGCAGTGTATTAAAACATGACTTTACATAAACTGCAGTAACATGGGAATGACTAGACCAGTCCAGTTTAAACTAGTCTGGACATGCAGTTAGGATCTCTGTCATCACACCAATATCAACCAGTTATGTTGCATATTCATACAAAGGAAAATCAGTACATTTACTGTTGGGACACACCATGTATGTTTACAGTTTTTTTTTTTTTTGTCATGTGATTACTGATTTTTTTTTCAGCATTTTCTTTAACTGTTTTTTTTTTGTAATGTGCGTACTGACTTTTTAAAATAACTCATATTCTGTGGACAGTCACCTGTCCCTGATGTGGCTTTATATATCACCTGGTGTTTCAGATGCTGAATGTTCCTCTGCAGTAACAGATCTGGAAGCTATAGCACTTGTCCTTGATTTAGATGACGTGATGATGGAAACTGTCATTGAAAGTACCTTGTCAAGTATGTATTGTAGTGGGTTTTTTTTTTTTGTTTTACCAAAAAGTACCATGTCATTTATGTATTACATACATTTTTTTTTTTCACCAGAAAGTACTGTCGGGTTTTTTGTTTTGGTCCTGAATTACTGTATCAAGTATGTACAGCAGTGGGGTTTTTTTTTTTTTTCGGCCTGAAAGCATCCCTTGCCGACTGGTGTTGACGATCATGCTTTCCCACAATTCATTATTCCAAGTGCTGAGTATAAGCTGTGCTGGCTTCTTCTGTCTGTGCCATCTTGTTAGTCCATCCATTGTTTTCTGTCAACCTTGATCTCTTTTGTCATCTATCTTTCCCATTGTCATAATGCATTCAGGCTTGCTCTGCCATTGAACATATCCTAAGAATTTGGATTGCCTCTTTCTGACTTCTGATTGATTGCCTCATCTCTGCAGTCTCTCTCAGAACCCCCTAATTTGGTTTCCATGGTATTCTTAGCATTCTTCTAAGGAGCCACATTTCAGTGGCTTCCAGATGGCATTGTATGGTATCATACCATGTATGGGTTAAGCTGACATTTCTTGTTAGAGAATACTGTGTCTGGTATTACTGGGTGTGAAGGCACTGTTATTTTGGTGGTCACTGACACCTGGGTGACAAGCTTGCAGCAAGATTTGTCAGTTTTAGCTGACCAAGACCCTGTCTTATCTCTCACATTGCTGAGCCTGGTTAACCGGGCAGGGATTTGCTACCGTCCCCATGACACTAGAATCCACTAAAGAAATACTGAACACACTAGAACACATGCGCGCACACACACACACTTTTTTTAAGCACCATCTAGAGCTTTAAGTCTCTCCTGATTTAACACAGTGCTGTACCACAACATCTTCACAGCATCGACTGCAAAGAATATTAAGCCCTAGTTCAAAGGAGACAGAACAACAACCGTAGTGTTATTTTTAAATGACAGATTTCTTCAGACACTAAACAGTTATTATGATATTGACATAGAGAATTCTTCTGCTAATTAAAAGTATTCAGAAGTATTTTTTGGGACACCCTGTATGTATTAGCTGAGCCATTGAAAATGATTGGCCATGATATCTCTTAAATGAGAACTTGAATAAAGAAATTAATTTTTATCCTATCAAACAACATTCCTTGCCCACAGTTATTTTTTGTTGTTGTTAAAGTCATCTAAAATAGCTCGTGGTAGTATAAGGGTTAATTAGAGATGGAGTTAAATGTTTCAAGTTTATTGTTTTAAAAAAACTGGCAGGTAAAGAAAACGAAGATCCAGCCTTGAATGTGACAGTGGATTCAGATTGCAAGCAGCTACTCTTGTTGGAGGACAACAACAATAACAACAACAACAACGGCAGTAACAGCACCACAAGCAACATAGTGAGCAGCAGTGGCACCAGCAGCAGCAGCAGCAACAGTCATGTTCACATGGCAACCACCAGTGGCAGCAGTCTCAGCAGCAGTGTCAGCTGCAGCAGCGGTGAAAAAACAGACTGTAGTCCGTGCAGTGGGGGAGAGGAAGCAACGGAAGACGGATACGACTGGGAGCTGGAGCTTCAGGATCCGTGAGTTTTGAGAAGGGGGGAAGGGGGAGTATTTAACTCTTTCATTCCAGAGTTAATTTCCATTCTTTGCCAGAATAAATTTTGATAAAAAAGAAGAATTTTTAAAATTTGCAAAATAACTTCCTTTAATGAAAGAAAGTTATTCTGTAATTTAAAAAAAAAAATATGGGTTGGGTTAGAAATGTGCTGCTTTTCATTTTATTTAGACGGCGCCTAAGTATCACCCTGAAAATTGATTCTCATAGTTGTATAAGATCTACCAACGCTGCCATTATTGTTTTGGAATAAAAGAGTTAAAAGATATTTGAATATGTTTTTGACAAATTAAAACTTGGAACACAAAGACTAGTCACAGCTAAAAAGGCATTGGTCAGTGCAGATCTGTTACAGACTGGCTGCAGCCTTATACTGGTTTTAAATAATGTTAATGACAGGTTGGTAGGGTAGGGAAAAGGCTTTCAGCTTTACTGGATTAGTTTTAACAAATAGAACTGTCGAGCAGTGGTGGATTAGCCGTTATACTTCACAGACCTAGAAGTGCACGGGGCCCAGAGTCAAGGGGGAAAAAATCTGCAAATAAAGATTATTGTTTCATGTGACAAATCTTTTTTTTTAACTGTTATTGCTGCACTAGGATATAATGTTTATTGCTGCACTAAGATATCATATTTATTGCTGCACTAAGATATAATGTTTATTGCTGCACTAGGATATAATGTTTATTGCTGCACTAAGATATAATGTTTATTGCTGCACTAAGATATAATGTTTATTGCTGCACTAAGATATAATGTTTATTGCTGCACTAAGATATAATGTTTATTGCTGCACTAAGATATAATGTTTATTGCTGCACTAAGATATAATGTTTATTGCTGCACTAAGATATAATGTTTATTGCTGCACTAAGATATAATGTTTATTGCTGCACTAAGATATAATGTTTATTGCTGCACTAAGATATAATGTTTATTGCTGCACTAAGATATAATGTTTATTGCTGCACTAAGATATAATGTTTATTGCTGCACTAGGATATAATGTTTATTGCTGCACTAGGATATAATGTTTATTGCGTCACTAAGATATAATATTTATTGCTGCACTAGGATATGATATATATTGCTGCACTAAGATATAATGTTTATTGCTGCACTAGGATATCATGTTTATTGCTGCACTAGGATATAATGTTATTCAGAAGGCAGTGACATATCAGTTGTGTTTGGTCTGTGTAATACAGAGTTGTATAGTAATAGTGGAGATCACAACTAGAAGAGAGCCAGACTAGATGGACTGTATATGTTGGAGGGAGAACCAGACTAGATGGACTGTATATGTTGGAGGGAGAACCAGACTAGATAGACTGTATATGTTGGAGGGAGAACCAGACTAGATGGACTGTATATGTTGGAGGGAGAACCAGACTAGATGGACTGTATATGTAGGAGGGGGAACCAGACTAGATTGACCATATATGTTGGACGAGAAACCAGACTAGATGGATTGTGTATGTTAAAGGGAGAACCAGACTAAGTTGGATTGTATATGTAGGAGAGGGAACCAGACTAGATGGACAGTATGTGTTGAAGGGAGAAACAGATGGACTGTATATATATGTTGGAAGAGGAACCAGATCAGATGGATAGTATATGCCTGCGGAGGAACCAGACCTTTCTTCTTCTTCTTCTTCTTCGTTCGCATTGTCTGTCTCTTGGATAAATTTCACTGTTTTTTGTAACTCATGTATGGAACCGTAGAGCTTATCTTCTTTAGTGGTTTAACTGGGCCAGTAATTATTTCTCAGTGTCTCGTAGTTGATGCAGTTCTGGAGGATATGTTCCACAGTTTGGGGCACCTGGGCACATGTACATAGATTAGTAGTACCAACCTTAAACTTTGTATACATATGACTTCGGAGTCGGCTGTGTCCTGTTCGGAGACGGAAGATGGTGACTTGTTCCTTTCTGTTTAGCATGTGATAGTCATCATGTGGTGGTGTTTGTGGCTTCCTGTAGGTTTTTATCATGCTTTTCTTCTGATTATAGGTGATTGGTATGTTTTATTGCTCCATTTCAGTGCCCTCTTTAGCCAGATGGTCAGCTTTCTCATTGCCTGGTATCCCACAGTGGGAGGGAATCCATTGCAAAGTGACTCCATGTTGTAAGCCAATTTTTGACAAGGCATCCTTAAGGTCTGGTAGTTTGTTGCTCTGAAGAGCTTCCAGTACTGATCTTGCATCTGTGAGAATTACTACAGGACATGTATCAATTCTGGAGTCTGATAGTTTTTCAACTGCAGCAATAATTGCCCTAACTTCTGCATCAAAGTTGTTGCAGTATTTACCAGTGGGTATGGAAATCTTGTCAGTGGTGTTGTTTGGATATTCAATATATGCTCCTGCCCCTCCATTCTTTATGGCATTATGTGCAGATCCATCTGTATACACACGTATCCAGGTGTCACATGGATATTTGTCATCTAGAACACTAAGTGTGGCTGTTGATCTTACAAGACTGCTCTGCATCTCACCATTCTGCACATCTTTCACTTCAGTCTGAGTAGTTATTTGTGTATAATCTGCTTCTTTCCATGGTGTATGCTCTGGTACAGATGATAATGGAGTGACTACAGTTGGAAGGTCTGGTATCAGCTTAGCATACGCTTGGCCTGATGAATGAAGCTGCTTCTTTTAAGCCGTCCTAATGCCAAGTTATTGATTCTCTCCTTCAGGGGATGGCTTACAGAGCTAAGGAATTTTTCTCCCATGGTCATGACCTTTGTGTCTCTACGTTCCTTTAGCGGTTGAACACCAACTATTTTCTGCATTTCTACTATTGGCGTGGACCTCATGGCACCTGTGATAATCCGTAGTGACTGATTTTGAAGAACCAGACCTTTGAGTTCATCCACAGTTGGAATGCTGTAATTAAAGAGCTACAGGAAGAATACACCTCTAAGATTTGATTTTTCATATAATTTTTACTAAACATTTCTGCCATTTGCATAACTTTACTTGTTAAAATATAGAACCAGTGAAAGTTTGAACAGTGTTATTTTCAGAGGTCGAAAAAACTAGTCGTACAGTCTTATCTGACAGTTGCCATTTATTTCTTTAACTTTTGCACTGTTACAGACATTGAGTATCAGTTTAGTATCAGCTTGCGATACATAACAGACATGAGTAGAAAGTAATTAAATTTTTACTTTTTTAACTTTTTTCTGTGCATTCAACAGTATGAATTGAGTGCATGTAGCGATGTTACTTGCAAGCTTGCACGTATTCATACAGTGCATGATTTTATCGCCATCTTGTGTAGCACCACCAGACAGCTCCAAAAATATGAACATATCCAGCAATCTGACATTGATTACAAACTTCCTCAGGTCATTTACCAGATCTTCTTCTTATCCAGTTTTTCAAAATAGGGAACTAACAAATGAAACAGTGAAGTTTTATTTGGAGAGGGGAAAACTGGGGAGTGTATTTGGAGGTTCTGATGATTAGATTATGTAGCTGTCAGCAAACCTGACTGTGAATACATATGCCTTTGTTGATTGGTTGTATATTCTCATCTTGAAAATTTTTTTTGGGGGGGGGGGTTGTGGCCTGCCATTGACTCCCACCAGTTGTCAAAATGAGTAACCCAGCATGCCAGTTTTAGGGGGGCAGTACCTGGCAAAAGTAGTAGATATCAGCTTGCTGCAGGGTGAGGCACACCAGATTCCAATATATACAGTTGTTAGTGGGTAAAATTCAGACAAGCCCTATAAATAGGGAACTTCACTTGAGCCCAGAGCAGACACATGCAGAAAGAAAATGTGACTGCTAGTTAATTAGTTAACACTAGAACTATAAGATCATTGTGTGCTGGTATGTTTTTTTCTTTTTTTTTTTTTGACTCTCAGTAGATTACTCATTCTTCCTCAGGTATTCAATCATCCGAAGCTTACCTCCCTTGACAGATGAACTAAGGGCCAGAGTTCCTGCCCTTCCGTTGAAGACTCGCAGCTCACCAGAATTTTCATTAGTTCTAGATTTGGTGAGTTTAAAAGTGACTTTCTTCTGCACTCTGTATGTCATGAATTTAATCTACAGTGTTTTTTTTTTTTAGAAATTCAAGCACCTATATAAATCTAATCTAAGTCCTGTAGCATTTTTAATGCTGTAGTGGTGCCAAGTGCCTTAACATTTCTAGGCCATTGCAGTATTAGAGGTAGGGATGTCAGCACCTTCCCATGCTGCCTTTGTTTTCCTAGGGAAACCCCAGGTACCCATGTTTTTGAGGCTGGGTTGACACTGGCGCCAGTTGGTCTGAAAAAAATTCGGCCCAAATGCAAAATTGAACCAGGGATCTTCTGATAGAGGCAAGTACATTAACCAGTACACCGCCATGGCAGTCATCTGTACAAGTAGTGAGATCTTGTACTTGTACGAACTCCTTATAACTGCGAGCTGTTACTCTTTGCAGCCGATGCTGTAGAGGTGCTGAGGCACAGCATCGTGTCACTGTGGGAACGGGTTATGGCGGCTATTTTTTCAGTCCTGGAGTACAGCTAAAAACCAAGGGGTGTGCAATGCTTCTTTAGCAGACTCCACCACCATGGGGACTATGGCGATCCCTGCCCCATTAGCCAGGCCAGGCCTGTTACTGGGGACACCATGGAAAGGTAGGACAGGGTCTTGGTCAGCTACAGTTCACTAACCCTGATGCTGGCATATCAGCTATGAGTTGCTGATTGCGTCATCGGACAGCATCTTCACCCTCAAGTAGTGAGATATAAATTAATAAAAAAACGCTCAAGTAATCTGAGAAATAAATAGATACCATCTAGATGTATTGGGCATCAGTGAAATGCGACAGGCAGAAGCAGGGAAAAGAAAAGCGGAAAACTGTAAGTTAATACATTCAGGAGAGACAGTGGGAAATACCAAGAAGGAGTGGTATAATTATGTCAAATGTAGCAGCAAAAAGCCTTATAGAATGAGAACCAATGAACAGTCGTATAGTAAGAGCATGATACAAACTAAGACACGGAAGAATGACAGTCACTACATTGTTATGCACCCATGAAAGATGCAGATGATGAAATGAAAGACGATTGCTATCACCGACTGCAACAACTCGTTAACAAAGTCCCTAAACACGACATCCTGTTTGTCATGGGAGACGTCAACGCTAAGGTAGGGAAAGATAACACCGACGTCGAAAAAGTAATGAGGAAAGAAGGAATTGACATGGTTAATCAGAGCGGAGAAAGATTAATTGAAATGTGTCTAACAGAGGGCATGGTCATCGGAAGAACAGACAGATAGATACATAAAACAACTTGGATATCCCCAGATGATAGAATCAGAAACCAGATAGACCATTTTTATATTAGAAAGCAATTCAGAACATCTCTGATAGATGTAAGAGCATATAGGGGTGCAGATGTCAACAGTGACCACAACCTATGTATAGGGAAAATATGACTAAAACTGAAAAGCCAACATAAGAAATCAATACCCAGAAAGATAAACAGCCACATTCTGCAGGAAGAAAATTCTAATGGGAATTTCAATCTGGAACTTACCAATCATTTCACAGCACTCAGTGAGATAGAGGAGATAGATATAGATGAATTATGGAATTCTAACAACACAGCCACAATCACAGTGTAGAGTGTATGGACAAGAGATAAGTTTATTATTTATTTATGTAATCATTTAATTGTGTCTTCATGATTATTATACTCATTAACAAATGCTGAATTACTGTGACAAAGAAAAGTGTGTGAAAGCTGCATAATGAAGGGCAGAATGTTAGATTAGGCTTTGTGCCCAATTCTTAACCCTTTGAAAATAAAATATGTTCGTTCGTCCGTTTACAACAGCAAAAGCAAATGCTAGACTGAAAAAAACAAATAGAAAAGCATGGATATCGGAAAACACATGGAAATAGATACGAGCAGCCAGATTAGAGCTATTTTGAATGTAGAGACAGATCTTGGAAAAGATTCGGCAAAACCAACATACAAACTAGACAGTAAAGTAAAAGGTTCACCTAGAAGAGATAAGAGTTTACATAGACAGTATGGCAAAAGAAGCAGAGAAAGCAGAAAAACAGCAGACAGCAAAACTCTATATAACATACAAAAGAGACTAACGGGTACTATTACATCCAAAGAAAGACCCATCTTTAGAAAAACTGGCACCCTATTAACATCAAGTAAAGACCAAAAGCAAAGATGGACTGAACAAAGAAATACTTATTCGACCACACTCAAAAGAATTGATAAACCTTGATGAGGAAAAAAGTAGGAGCAGCTTTATTACTTAACAATTACAAAGTTGTGACGTTTCAGCGTGAGACTTAATCATACAAAAACATACAGGGCGAAGGAATAGAGAGAGGAGATAAATGAATGCTATTTTTAAAAAAAAAAAAATTAATAATGAACTTAGCTGTAACTGTAAGATGTGGCTTGTTTGACACTGTGTGTCAGAAATGAGCATTGTAGGGTGTAGAGATTGTTTAAATGAAGACCTGTGATGTGTGATTGGTGGGTTGTAACTGAGGGTGGTGGGTGGGGAAACCGTGGAGGGGAGAGAGAGTGGTACAATGTTATCCTAGCCAGGAGAAGGTGAAATAGATGATTATAGTTAAAGTAGAGGGGTTGTAATATGATGCTATGAGGAGGTTCTGAACTATGTGTAACAAGTGAGAAGGGAGTAGAGCTTAGTAGAGAGGGATTATAATTGTTGAAGAGGAGAATGTTAGGTGTAATTGAATAGAGAGTTTAACCCATGTGGTTGCAGCATCCCATAATCCTGAATGTAGCGGTTCTCAAGCGCTAGACGGCTTGTGTCATCTGTGTGACATTGTTTGTTGGCTGTTACCAGAACATCAGATTTGCCTCTGCGGTTGGGGCCATTGAAATGATTTGGGACCGGTTTCAAAGCATGCTGGGTGATATCGCCCAGATGTTTCTGCATGCGGTCCCCTAATCTGTGGCCAGTCTCATCAATATATGTTATCCTGCATCTTTTGCATACGATGACATATATCACATTATGGGACTCGCATGTGAATCCCTCGTGAAGAGTGAGGATAGTTTTGGGAAATGTGATCATTTTCATTTCCCAGACAACAGGGCAGGTATTGCAGTGGGGGCAATTACATTTTCTGATACCAACATATGTAAAGCTCTGCTTCAAGTGGCTGTGGACGAGGATGTCCTTAAGGTTTGGCTCATGTTTGTATGTCAACAAGGGTGGATCAGAGAAAATATCGAGAGTGTCGGGGTCGTTGGATTAGGGGAAGATGACGATAAAGAGTTTTCTTAACCATCTGACCATGCGAGTGGAAAGGCAGTACTAACTTAACTCTGTTCGATGGAGTGACAGGCTTTTTTCTGAATGCTTCTTTGCGTTTCACTAGTTGGATACGGTTGAAGGCTTGACGAAGGACATTTTCTGGGTAGTGGTGATGACGGAAAAATTCTAATAACTTGTTGGACTGATCTGTGAAGTCCAAATTATCCTGACATATGCGGTTGAGAACGGAGGAGTTGGGAGTATGAGATGGAGTTCTTACAGGCTTTGTGTATAGTTGTGTACTTATACACTAATTATTGTGATAAACCTTGAAACCGACTTACCAATCCCACAACTAAATGTCAGCCTAGAGGAAATTACATTGAACGAAATTGAAACAGCAGTGAATCTAATGGCTAACAACAAGGCTGCATGTGAAGATGAAATAGCAGCCGAAATGTTAAAAGCTATTAACAGTGACAACATGAGCCAACTATAAAATACCCCCCCCCCCCCCCCCCCAAAAAAAAAAAAAAAAAAGGCAGCATTAGAGACTGCAATAATTGGAGGAGTAACCTTACTATCAGTTGTATCAAAATTATTTTGCAAATCATTCTGAATAGAATTCAAGATATAGCGGATAGAGCTATGAGAGAAGAACAAACAGGATTTCAAAAAAGGGAGAAGCTGTCTCGACCAGATCTTTACTCTAAGAATATATTGAAGAATATATTTAAAAATACAGACCATTAGTCCTGAACTTCATAGACTTTAAAAGGGCATTTGATAGCATACTCAGAGATTCATTGTAGACAATTAATTTTAAGACTACATGGAATACTATCAAAAACTGTCAACATCATTAAGAATCTCTACAACAGATATGTTTGTGCAGTCAACACAGAAGAAGGAATGAGCGGACTGAAAAAATAGCTGAATAACCCACTCCCAAGCCAACAAAAATTTCAAAAAGGAAGGGAGATAGTATACATTCTTGTTTCATGCCTGTTTCAAATTTGGAACCATTCGCTCATTCACAATAATTAGTGTATAAGTACACAACTGTACACAAAGCCTGTAAGAACTCCATCTCATACTCCCAACTCCTCCGTTCTCAACCGCATATGTCAGGATAATTTGGACTTCACAGATCAGTCCAACAAGTTATTAGAATTTTTCCGTCATCACCACTACCCAGAAAATGTCCTTCGTCAAGCCTTCAACCGTATCCAACTAGTGAGCCGCAAAGAAGCATTCAGAAAAAAGCCTGTCACTCCATCGGACAGAGTTAAGTTAGTACTGCCTTTCCACTTGCATGGTCAGACGGTTAAGAAAACTCTTTATCGTCATCTGCCCCTAATCCAACGACCCCAACACTCGCGACATTTTCTCTGATCCACCCTTGTTGACATACAAACATGAGCCAAACCTTAAGGACATCCTCGTCCACAGCCACTTGAAGCAGAGCTTTACATATGTTGGTACCAGAAAATGTAACTGCCCCCACAGCTAAAAAGTAGAGGATGTGCAGTACTTTTTTTAGTGGACTCTACTGCCATGGAGACTATGGCAACCCCTGCCTTGTTAGGCAGGCCAGGCCTGTTACTGGGGAGATATCAATGGAAAGGCGGGGCAGGGTCAGCTATGGTTTGCCAACCCTGACACCGGCTTGTCATGTATGGATATTTGCTTGCCAAAACAGACAGGTGTCTTCGTCCCCAGGTTGCTTTGATAATAATGTTTTATATGGCCTCATTGTCATGTTTATTGAGAATGTATAAGTTTCATTTGCTCATTATGTCTTATTTATAGGCATGGAAACCATATTTCTCCATTTTGTGCTGTCTGTGGTATTTCTAGTCAGTTTAGTTACCCCCCCCCCCTTTTTTTTTTCCGTTTTTCAGGCTGTTATTTCTCTCTCCCTGCCTCCCACTCTTTCTCTTTACCTAAAGTTCTGCTGTGATTGTCAGTATTCTCAGAAAATGTGCATGGAATTTTGATCACCATTTACTGGTTGTTTTTAGTTTACTAGTTTCAGTTAGTTTTTGTTGTTGTTCAGCTTGTCTGAGATAATGTGTGACTTGGTTGTATTGTTGTCTTTCGCAGGATGAAACTCTCGTCCACTGTAGCCTGACAGAGTTGGAGGATGCTGCCTTTTCATTTCCTGTCTTATTCCAGGAAGTTTCATACAGAGTAAGTAAATGCCGATGTATTACTTTAGATTGAAAGTGTAATGTAGATGTTTGCTTCAGACAGAGGAATGTTATCTAATTTGTTGCTTCTGATTGGGTAGTGTAATATAATCTATTACTTCAGGTTGAGTACAGATTTTACAGATAAAAAAAAGATGATGAAGCTTTCACACAGTAAAGGGACGGAGCAGTGTGCTGTAAGGTTAGCCTTAAAAAAAGTAGTGGACAGAGCATTTTTGATGTGGGAAAAAGAAAGATGAGAAGAGAATTACCTTAATTTGAACCATGGATACTGGTAGGATGAGCAGCATAGTCTCGATAGCTACTGTCTTTTAAAGCTGATCAAACCACTTTACTGTATCACTTCAGATTGAGTAATATGTTGTAATACAACTTGTTACTTCAGATTGAGTAGCATATTGTAATACAACTTGTTACTTCAGATTGAGTAGCATATTGTAATACAACTTGTTACTTCAGATTGAGACATGTTAGTTCAGACTGAGTGGTGTAATGTAACTTAATACTTTGGGCTAAGTTGTGTAACAAAAATTTATTAATTCACACTGCATAATTTTAATTTTTCCTAGTTAACACCCATATGTGTAGTTCATCATCTTTGAGTTCTTGTGAATTTGACTGAAGATCAGCATTGAGACTATGACAAGACATTTTGCTTGATGCATGTTCAGCTGAATTCAGTCCGGAGCAGAAATCCTTAATTGGTGGTATCCATACTCCTTGGGAACCATCAGATGATGTGGGTAATAGACCCAGTGTCCGAACAATTTCTGTGAACTGTTCTGTTCATAGCTATCCATCCATATGTACAGTAAAACCAGACTATCGACATCTTTTGGAGTCACACTGGTGTCAGATAAAACTGGTGATATGATGTTTTATACAGTTTTGAAGGGGGTATGGGGATAAACTGGACAATCCAGTCAATAGGGCCCTGTAATTGTAAAGATTTAGAATTCCTGGTCCTGAAGTTTACTTCATCAGAAAGCTCTATTGGTAATATGATTATGTTGTATCACAGGTACCTGTTTGTTTTTGTTTTTTTTAATTATTACTCATTTCACTCAAGAATTGCTGAGCCCAACGTAAGGTGCATTCAATAACATTTACTTCATTGGTGCATCATTTTCAGTCAGTCATTTGCATGTCCCTTGCAGAACTTTGCCTCCCTAACAGCTCTCCTGTAGACCTCATGGTTGTAAGCAAGATGCCCTGCTGCTGATGCCTGCATTCGCAGATCATCAACGATGTCTTGCAGCCATCTTTGCCTTGGTCTTACTCTCTTTTTTTTTCCTATTATGTACCCTTCCAAGACTGTCTTCTCTAAATTGTCATGACGTTTAATGTGTCCAAAATATGTAAGTTTTCTCTGTTTAATCTTCCTTACTAGCCAACCTTCTTTAATATTAAATTCTTGTAGTATGGATATATTTGTTCTTTTTTTTGTGTCCATGATATTTGAAGAACTCTTCTGTAGCATTTACATTCAAAGGCATTTATGTGTTTCTCAGCTGTTTTGTTACATTTTAGACTCTGGAAATTTATTGAAAGATTATATGTGCTAGCAAACATATTTTGATAAAGTTAACACAGTAACAAACAAGATAGTTTTTGGCATTTATTTATGAAGTACATGTTGATGTTTCTCTGATCATCTCATCTTTCAATCACAGGTGTTTGTTAGAACGCGGCCATTTTTCCGAGAGTTTCTTGAGACCGTGTCCCAGCACTTTGAGGTCATCTTGTTCACAGCGTCCAAGAAGGTGTACGCGGACAAGCTCATGAATTTGCTAGACCCAGAGAAGAAGCTCATCAAGTATGTCTGTAGTTGTTTGGAAAGTAGAAAGCCAATCATGTCTGCTGGTAGTACAAGGTTTCAGTGCAATGGAATAGGCAAATAACCTATAGAATATATAGTGAAGCTTATGTGTTTTACACTTGCTTGCTGGCGGGTGATTATGTTGTGTGATAACGTGACGTATGTCCTTTCTGAAACATTATCCCACTCACTGCCTGCATGCCTGAGTGCAACATGGTCTTGAGCACGTTGACCAACATCACTTGATGATATGTTTGGAATTTCCGTGATGTCCTGAGTCCACCTGCAACAAGGCCACCCCTTTTCCTTTTTTTTTTAATGCCAGGCACTATGCCTTCTGCTGTCAAGGTCTGCAAACCATTATGCCCCATGATTATGCCTCATGATTATGCCCCATGATGAAGTATCTCAGTTTTCTGACCCTCATGGTGTTTACAAGTTTTCTATGACACCTAATGTCATATCCAGAGCTAAATTTTATATATTTTGCATTTGTCTTTACTTACTTTTATCATTTATTAACCTCCTTCTGTTGTCTTCATTTTTTTTTTAAATTTCAAACAAACAAATAAGAAACTCCAAAATGAGACAGTGAGTTTTGTGACCAGTGGCATTTTATATCAAACTAGGTTGTGTGTGATATATATTTTACATGTGTTCACTAACAAGATATGTGTGCTGGATAATCTAGTATTCCTCACCCTGCCGGCAGACGTTCTCTGTTTTGGAAGCTGTTTTTCTTGATACAGTCTGCAAAATATCTGCTGTCATAGCTGGGAAGGCTAGTATGATAGTTTGAGATACTTTGGCATGAACACTCTAGCAAATGCAGTGAGAAAAGGGGGCATTGAAAATATTTCATAGTAGGGAAAAATAGAGGGAAGTAGAGCCATGGGAAGGCCAAGAGAAATGATACTGGATAGTTTGAGGAGATGGTGTGAGATGAGATTGCCAACTGAACGGGTACTGTGGAGTAACATAATAGCCAGTGCCAATTGACATGGCACATGATGATGATGATGACTGCATCACAACCTAATGTGCTGACAAAACAAGGAAAATACATGAACATTGTGTATCCTAGGTGCATTTATAGCACGAAAGTACTACATTTATATTTTTTTTTAGCTATTGGTAAATACTGATAATGATTAAAATAATTTCCTTTCATGATTTTTCAGGCATCGGCTGTTCCGTGAACATTGTGTTTGTGTCAATGGATACTACATCAAAGACTTGTCCATACTTGGCAGAGACTTAGCTAAAACTGTCATCGTTGACAATTCACCACAAGCGTTTGGGTACCAGGTATGTAAATCTTAATCTGCCATGAGCCATTTAAAACAACTGTGGTCATATGATTTTGTTCTGTTGTCAGGAGTTTATCTTCTTCTTCTTCTTTGTTCGCTTCTACCACCAAAACCGCACTGTGATCCTACTGAATTTACGCTTGTGGTCCTCGTTAGGTCCCGTGGTCTCTTGTGTGGTCACCGAAAGGACCACACAAGAGGACCACAAGGGGTTCAGAGTATCACAGGGCTTTAGCCTGTATTCTTGGTGGGTCTCTGAAGCGGATTGCGTGACACTGTGGTTTTCGTTGCACTAGTTTAGTCTAGAGTTGAACTTTCTCACCGGAAGACCTCGATGTGTTTAGGATATCAGTGTATCACCGCCGGGTGAGAGGTGGTTGCCTGTCCAGTCCAGAGTTGGACCTTCTCACTGGAAAACCTCAGCGTGATTAGGATACGCAAACATCCCCACTGGGTGAGAGGTGGTTGCCTATCTAGACTGCCCTGGTCCAGTGTCTCCGACTTCAGCATTTTGTGGTCGTGGCCGCTACCCTTCCTAGTTGTGACCAGGATGGAGCTTTTGTCCAGGAGGACGAATCCTCGCCACTAGTGACTTCCACCCCTGGGTTGAGCCGGTTTAGGCATATTATCCCAGTATGGGCGTGTTTGGGACGTGACTGACCTCTAGAGCGGAGGTGGCATGACATGTCTAGCCATCAAGTTCCACCCCTGGTGTATGCCGGTTTAGGCATATTTCACCAGTGTAGGTGTATTTTGGACGTGGCCGGCCTCTAGAGCAGAGGTGCCATGGTATGTATAGCTCTCGCAGCGATACTATTGGATATACCGATTAAACTTCATTTTATCCTTTCCACCACCTTTTCACATCGGTGCCGCACAGCAACCTTTATTTCTTTTCCGCATTTTCTTCCTTGACTGGGAGGAGCTTCACTCCACGCGCGGCATTCGAAGAGTCTCGCCAGCAGTGTCTTAACCTTGGGACAAGCCGGTTCATGCATTTCACCCGACATGACTGCTCTCAGGACGTGGCCGACCTCCAGACCAGAGGTGCCGTGATTTGACTGTTTGCTTCGCTTTATCGTTTTGAACTAATAAAAGCGTTCTTTCTACGAGGGTCGGAGCTTGGTAAGCATGTATTAGCTCTAGAATTGCCACAGTTATCCAAGTAGGATCGTGTCATCTAAGGAACCTCGACTGATTTAATGAGCCATTCGCGGTTTCACCGTGAGACAGTGTGAACTTAGACATGCATGGCTTAATCTTTGAGACAACCATATGACTACTGGCAGGATCAACCAGATAGCTTTCTTCACCGAACCTTAGTCGGATATCTACCGACAGATTGACGTGGGGCAAGGGAGACAGCGCTCTGCTTAGAGCGGATCCCTTGCAACCCCGGCGGCGTTTCACTTTCTTTAACCAGCAGGCGCGGCCAGCGGCTCTCTCTGCTCTAGCGAACGAGAAGAGATCCTAGCCACCCACAACATACGCACATTACATACTGTAGACCCGATACTCTTTGCGAGAGATGGGCCAATTCCGAGACCATTGGTCGACAAAACCGTACTACATCGTTAGCACGAACCTGGCTGGCTAGCCGTTTACATGCTTCGTTCAACGGACAAACCACTTGCTTCTGCATCGAAACACCTTAACTCTCGCCGTCCGGGAAGGGAGCGAAAGCCTGTCTCCCCATGCACGGAACTCGAGAGCGCTTTTTCGCCAAAAGAACAGTCGGCCTGCGCAACAGCAGCAGCCCGAGCTGTGTAGCATAGCTTGGCCTGGCTCTGCGCGGCTGACTCAGGAATTTATAATTTTAAACTTCTGTAAATGCTAAAAATAATGAAGAACCTAGTCACACAATAGAAAAATGTATATATTTAGAAGAAACAGCAATAGACAAAGGAGATCATTTTATATATCTTGAAAGTTGCATAGATGAGGAAGGAGATGCAAGGAAAGAAGTTACAACCAGAGAATCACAAAGCAAGCCATCAAAATGGGAAACATCTGGAAAAAAGAGGAAAAAAAAAAGGCTGACCTCGAGAGATCCTAAACATAATGCTGACGAGAGAGGGTAACATGATTGCCATCAAATCCTTGATGAGATTGAGAAGCTCACTGAGAATAGAGACTCGTGGCAAGACATGCCCTATGTGATGCATAATGGCTCAGGAAGGATGCAAGAGGTAAATGTTAAAAATATGCAACACATCATTTCTTGGTAGAATATTGCAGCAGTGACCTTTTTTACATACAAAAAATGTTTTATTTGTTGTGGATGTTTTTGGAGGGGGGGGGGGAAGGGGAATTAAGCATTAGCTTGGACGATTACAGAATAGACTGATTTGCTCCTTCTGTTATCTTAACAAAAAAAAAATCAGGCCCACTTTATGTACAGAGCAGTAACATAATCCACTTTATATATGGAGCAGTAACATAGCTCACTTTATGTATGGAGCAGTAACATAGCCCACTTTATGTATGGAGCAGTAACATAGCCCACTTTATGTATGGAGCAGTAACATAACCCACTTTATGTATGGAGCAGTAACATAACCCACTTTATGTATGGAGTAGTAACATAGCCCACTTTATATATGGAGCAGTAACATAGCCCACTTTACGTATGGAGCAGTAGCATAGCTTTCCATGTGTACCATGGTAAGTATGAAGTAGAACCTTTATCAGCCCAGATATTTTAATCCAGACAAATGCTTCCATCTCTGTATCTAATGTTTGTCCATAATTAACTCTTTCCGTGCGTTTGGTCGATATAGCGACTCTTCCGGTATCCTGAAGCTACCGTATGGTCATTATAGTGACAATTGTTTGTTTCATTAAAACAAGCGGTGTAACATTTAGATTGTACATATTTCGTTCGCGATTCCGGTGACACTTTTCAAAATGGCGAAAGAGTGCCTAGTTATGAGCAATGCCGAGCGAGAAAAAGGACGAGAAGCATGGAAATTTTTCAATTTTTGACGATGTAGGTAGGGGTATGGACATAGCCTATGGCCACCCCGCTGCTCGTGAATGTTTTCTAAGTAGATCTAGACATATTTAGATGACTGGAGAAGTAGTTAGGAGTTATTTCAGACATTAATTTAGCGAGAATGCAACATAGAATCAGAATACAAGATTGACAAGTAGCTCTACACATCTCAGATGGTAAGTAGGGGTAAGTAGTGCAGATCTAGACCTAGCTGATGGTGAGCTGGCCACAATCAGTGTCTAAAAACATCACATTACTTCTTTTTTCCTAAAAAACTCAGCATTTATGAAATTTTCATTCATTTAGCTATACTTTGAAACATAATAAGTATACGGAAGTACATGGAAATACTGTTTTCTATTCCATTTTATAACTATACCCCCTAACATATCAAGACCCGCGTTTTTACTCCCGCACTCCAGAACACGTCCGTGTTTCTTCCTTCAGCACGGGAAGAGTTAAATATTGATTTCTGAATTAAGCTTTTAGCTGTAATCAACAAATATCCGGAATGATTTGCTCAGCTGATTTTTTTCTTATAGCGTAAGTTATTGAGAGCCGTGGTTAACAAAACCCTGTGTGATTTGTTGAATTGAAGTTAAAACTTTTCTTTTGTCTGTGACCCTCAGCTAGACAATGGTATCCCTATAGAAAGTTGGTTTGTGGATCGAGACGACAGAGAACTTCTCAAAATCCTGCCCTTTCTTGAGGAGCTTCGGTGTAAGGTAAATGGAGTTTTATTCTTTGTTAATTAATCATGTGAACCTCAGATGGCAGTATGCTGTGTTTTTGTGGAAGTGATAAGAAGTTGAAACTAGCAGTGAACAGGATAGGGCTGCATTTAAATTCATTTCTGAAGCTCATGAATACCATTTGGAGCCTCGAAGCATCTCGCTGGTCTCAGGAGCCTCAGCTTGAGCCCAGTAATTTTCATGTACCAGATTTCAGCACCAGAGGTTGGACAGATGAACCAGTTGCTCGCATGGCATCAAATACAATCCTATTGAAGCTCACGAATCATGGGAAAAAGTATCTGGTGTTTTTGTTTTGCTCAGTTCTGCCGTGATGATGACATTGTTGTGTATTCATGTGTGCGGAGTTTGTTTTTGCATTAATATCCTGCTTTCTCTTAAATACATGTAACCATGTTTACTGTAGTGTGTCTAACCCTGCAGGCAGATATTCTCCAATTTCAAACTCGGTATTTCTGACACTGTGTGTCAAGGCACCCATTTTTACACATGGGTTTACTGGTGCTGATGAAACCAGCTCGTAACCCGCTCCTCTTATCTTGAAAAGTTAATTCACTATTGATTATAATGCTCCTGTGCTGAATAGCCCCACTAAAGACTACGTTCCAGTTGGTTCATTGTTTCAGTTTCATATACTCTACCATCTTCTGAACAATTAAATGGGTCCCATCATTGAAATCTATTATTAGCAGGCAAGATAGTCAGTTATTTGCCTGACTCTTGTGGAACTTTGCCTTCCTAACAGCTCTCCTGTAGGCCTCTCGGTTGTAAGCAAGATGCCCTGGGAGAAATTTTGTTTTGAAAACTATTTTCCTCATTTTGCCTCTCGAGACCTTGGAGCCATCTTTAATTTACCCTTCAGATGTGCATTCCCCCTCTCATTGGGGGTGGAGCTGGGTACATATTCTTTGTCTCTAGAAAGTAGTTCTTGTATAAATACTTTATTCACAGATATAAAAGAGAACTTTCATTGTTATGCAGTGATGTGAAAAATCTTCATAGAATTGTCATGTACACAGAGTGACCACTGACCATACTCTTCTCCATATACTACAGAAGATCAGAAGAGAAAACTCTGAAGAAGTCTGCATCTAGGGCAGAGTCTGCAGCTTTCTTCAGATTTTTTGCAGCACCCATATGTGTATCTTATCCTCATCTGGCTGGGATCTCATAATGTGTATCTTATCCTCATCTGGCTGGGATCTCATAATGTGTATCTTATCCTCATCTGGCTGGGATCTCATAATGTGTACCTTATCCTCATCTGGCTGGGATCTCATAATGTGTACCTTATCCTCATCTGGCTGGGATCTCATAATGTGTATCTTATCCTCATCTGGCTGGGATCTCATAATGTGTATCTTATCCTCATCTGGCTGGGATCTCATAATGTGTATCCACATGAGCAAGGCACTTTTGATGTATACATTCTGGAGTTTTGGCCACACTCCCACAAGAACACTCATTTGTAGAAGATTATTACCAATTATTATTACCAGTATTACCAATCATTTTTTAAAAAAATATTTTTACAATTTTTTTTTCCTTTCTACTTTCAGAATGTAGATGTTCGACCTCAGATCCGAGATCGTTATCGACTACATACACTTTTACCCCCATGATGTTTCGGTTATATCTCTGTAAATTATCGGCCAACAAGTCCAGTTCCTGTTGGTTGTGTATATTTGTATGAGGCAGGAGCTAATTTGTACATACTTTTTTTTTTTTTTTTTAAATGAACTGCAACATCCACATTCTTTTTTTTTTTTTTTTTCGGCTTAAATTTTAACCTGCTTTGATGAGGTGCTTCATCTCAGTTAACCCCTTTAGCATTCTGCCCAAGATGTCTCGCGTAGACTTGTCACTCTTACAACATTCTCCCCAAGATGTCTCGCCTAGACTTGTCACTCTTACAACATTCTCCCCAAGATATCTTCGCGTAGACTTATCACTCTTACAGCATTCTCCCCAAGTATCACACATGGGCTTGTCGCTCTTAAATTGTTCTCTCTGAGTTATCTCATATGGGGTTGTCACAATTAAGGAATTCTCCCAGTTAACTAGCCATTTATATATTGACGCACTTTCATAGAGTTATTCCTAAGTTTTCTTACTCTGTCGTAAACGGTGGCTGACCTAGCTATCAGATATTGTGAGAGGCTGCTGAAGCAGCAGATTCAACAAGTAGGTCAGGCTAAATATAGGCATATTCCTGTGAATTATGACAACCCTTGTGAATATGAGAGGAAAAAAAAACAAAAAAAAAAAGAATGAATGTTCATGCGATAACAGTATTTCAGTGAATATAGGTCTGAATTCATGTGAAAGCCAAAGTATTCCTGCGAATCGTAGGGCATAATGAGGGAATGGTGTAGAAGGAAAGGAACTGTGAATATAGGGCATCCTGTATGTCATTTAGCAGAAATGTTTCCGTGTATGTCGAGTATCTTGATGAAATGTAGCGGAATTGTTTTGTGTGTTTGGAGTGTCATGTAGAAATGCAGTAGATATGTTCCTGTGGGTTTTAGACATCTTGTAGGGATGTCGGAGAAGCGTTCCGGCAGTTCAGGACATCCTGTTAGAACATGGCAGAAGTGCCTCTTAGAAAAATGACAAAATCGGTCATGTAAACATGCAAGACGTATTTTCTGTAAACACATACAGCAATGATGTGAATGTACACGAACTTGTATTTTTTTTTTGTGATTATGTGAGATAGGGTGGCATCAGTTGCCAAGGGTTTTCCAGCTGGCATTTAGCTGAAAAAGATGACTGAAATGAAGTGGCGTATCAAAGAGGAACATTTGTAGTTTTACGAGTATGTTTAGCTAAAATTTTATTCATTGATCATTGTGACTCTCTGTATTATCTATTATTTAAATTGCCTGGAAAACTGAACAGCATTTTTTTTTTTTTTAGTCTTTCAACATGGACGATCAGCAGCCAAATTCCATTGGTGTTCAAAAATTATTTCATAAATTTATGTGAATATTTAAATTACATGTTTTTTTTAAAAATTCACAATTAATTTTCAGAGAGAATTAACCTGAACGCTGAAACAACCAGACGTGTATTTTGGACCAGATTTTTTGTTTGAACTCTTTGCATGTTGAGAAAGATTATACAGTTTTCTATTTAGAAATAAAATGGAATGTACAAAGGACAGATTTCTTCTGTCCATTTTGATGAAATAAAGATGTGCTGTAGAATGTAGTTTTATTTACAAAATTTTATGGCTGTTTTAATATTTGCAACTTTTATTTGGTTATTTCAATTCGTTTCTGCCTTACTTATATTGATTGCTATGTGAGATTTTTAGAAGAAATAATTTTATTTTAAACAAATGACAAGTCTGAATGAATTATTGCATTTTGTATGTTTTTGATAGCAAATCATTGTATGCATACAGTCATGTGCTGGTTTAGGCTTCATTTGGAAATGAAATGAAAGGTCCAGTTGTAAGTCAGTTTGGCCATATGTTGGTTGTTGTTGAGTGGGTGAGTGGGTGTTCACTACTATAACATGTTCAAAGATGAATAGATATGTTCACCATCACTTTTAAATGCTAACAGAAGGCACATTAGCTGTATGGAAAGTAAGCGGGTAATACGAATCACATGTTAAAAAGAATCATTGTAATAACAGTAAGGTTGAGGTAAAACCCCTGTTTCCATACCATTAAGTCTTACTGGAGACAGTAAAAAAGGTAAAGGTAAAGGTAATCCTGTCGTACCTTAGAGGCACGTAGGGATATGGTGTTAGTGCTCATATTTTCCTTGACCTGTCAGCACACTAGAGGGTGATATGGTCAATATCACGCCTGGCCGCCTTTCCTTCCCCAACTCCAGAAGTCGGGTAGTTATAAATAATATGGGCCTAATTACAAATAATATGGGCCTAATTACAAATAATATGGGCCTAATTACAAATAACATGTGCCTAACACTGGAGACAGTGTTAGGCCCATATTATTAGGACCATCAGAATGTGAAAGTGTGATGTGGTCAGCATCATACCTGACCACGTTTACCTTCCCAGATTTCTGGATGGACCCCGGACCTTTTTGGTGTGATGGTACCAGAAAAAACATCTCCACTTTGTTATACAATGACGCACAAAAATATACACACACACATATATCCGTGTGAGTGCATTTTGTACTGGCCACATGATAATTTATCTCTTTCTCTTGACTTACGATGAGTTTATAGTGAATGTAGAACAACAAACATGTATGAATTAACTCTCTCCATGCCACAGGAAGAAACACTGACGTTCAGTTGAGTGGCAGAATAAAAGCGTGGGTCTTGTTCTGTATGGGGGGGTATAGTTGTAAAATGGAATGGAAAATAGTATTTCCATGTACTTCCGTGTACTTATTATGTTTCAAAATATAACTAAATGTATGAAAATTTCATAAATGCAGAGTTTTTTAGGAAAAAAGAAGTAATGTAATGTTTTTAGATAATGATTGTGCCCAGCTCACCATCGGCTAGGTCTAGATATGCACTACTTACCATCTGAGATGTCTAGATCTACTTGTCGATCTCGTATTGTGATTCTATGTTGCATTCTCGCTAAATTAATGTCTGAAATAACCTCCTAACTACTTCTAGAGTCATCTAAATATGTCTAGATCTACTTGGGATACATTCAAGAGCAGTGGGGTGGTCACAGGCCATGTCCATACCCCTATCTACATCATCAGAAATTGAAAATTTTCCATGTTTCTCTTCCTTTTTCTCGCTCGGCATTGCTCGTATCTAAGGACTCTTTCACCATTTTGAAAAGTGTCGCCGAAAACGCAGACGAAATATGTACAATATAAATGTTACACCGGTTCTTTTATTGAAACAAACCAACGATAAAAAAATTGACCACTGGTAAGCAACGGGTATACCGGAAACGTCAAAAAATTGACGCCTGGCACGGAAAGAGTTAATCACTGAACGAACCACATATTGAACAGTCCATTGGATCTCTGCCATAAGTACAAGTGGCTGTAACTCGGCGCATGACTTTATGCATATACATTTATATGTGTGTATGAAGGTGTGAATTTGACTCAGTATTAATGCGTGAAAATTAGGTAACCAGAGTAGTCATGGACCAAAAGGAGGGAAGGATTTTTGTGGTCCAAACTGCTCTATAAACTCTGTGTTTTTTTGTTTGTTATAGCACCTTGTATGTTACCCTCAAGTCATGGATGATTGATATCAAGAGGATCTCTGTCATTGTAATGCTAGTTTGTCCTGAGTTACTCAACAGTTCACATATGCCCTCTTCTGGCTCTGTCCTGTTTTGGATAGATCACTGAATGTTTTTTGGGTTTTTTTTTCCTTTGGTCCTTGTTCTCAGTCTAAGCACTTCTGTTGTTATCTGTTCAGTTCAAAGAACTTTAAACTTTCTCCAGCATGTGACACGAAGAAAAGGCAAGAAACAGTACCACAACTCCTCAGATCATCATAGACAAGTGCAAGACACATACATACATATATGCCAAGTAAGCATTTTGGCCCTTTGTGTTTCTGATGCAGTGAGGAGGATTCACTCCTCAGGGTCATGAATCCACAAGTCTGTGGGTCACGAAAACGAAAATACTTTATGATTGTTCATTTCCACAACTTGCCAATGTTCCACGCCATTTGTTCGATATTTCTCCTTATATTCAACAAGGTGCTGTAGTAACTAAGTCCTGTATTGACCAGACCCATGCTGGTTCAGAGTGTTGCTCCTCTCTCTGGATTTTATCTGCTTCCGGAGTATTTAAAAGAAGAAGGAACTCAAAATTACAGAGTGAAATCGTAAACCTGGCCCTGCTATGATACATGATGAGTGTGCCTGTATTTTCTTCAATCTGCGGGCACTTCAGAGGGTGATGTCGGTATCGTGCATGGCTTCCTCTGTTTCCCTGTATCCAGGGTCCAGGTACCCATATCTGTAGCTGTGATATCTCAGCCAAGATTAAACTCCCAGTCCTTAGCATGGGAGATGAATGTGTTAACCAGTTCACCACCCAGATACTCAAAATTACAGCATTTGAAAGGCGAAAGCTAAAAATATGTAAGAAGTAATGAATTGGGCTAACACAGATGTGTATCAAGGGCATGTTTATGTTGCTGTTCCAAGCTGACATAGACCACAAATTGAGATCCTGTATTTAGACTTCATGAATCACATTGCTTTGAAGATTTTTTTTTTTTACATCCTAGTCAACTCAAACATTGGATAATGACTGTGAAATGCCAAGTGTAAACTTCAGAAGTCCTTCTAATTGTACATTTTTAAAAGAATCATTTTCTTTGCTTTTATCAATCAGGCATAATGTTTTGATTTTGCCAAAATAAGAAATGATAACTTAAAAAAAGTTTTTTTTGGTTCCATTTATTTGTGCCATAATTCTAATTTTTCTTTTGTATCTGTAGCGGGAGCTCTCGAGTGTGCCATATTTTTTTTGTTGTTGTCATGGATTTTATACTTTTTTTTTTATACAGTGCGAGGTTAAAATTAAGAATATCTGAATTTAAAATCTCTTTCCTTGGGCATATGGAAGTAATTTTTGGCAGTAATGTTTGGTAGTAGGTTGTAATTAGAAAACATTTTATAAGTTTTTAGTTGATTTTGTTGACTTTGACAGTTGAGGAGTTGGCGAGCTTATATGTTGATGTTCTATCTCCCTGGGTCTGCAATGTCATATTCTTTCAGCCAGTGCTGCGAATATGTTTGTGACGCAGCATTATATTGAATTGGGATCAGTTTACACCATCCATTTTTTTTTTCAGTCGCTGAGTGGAGCTAAAATAAAGTAGGGAGTGTGTATTATCTTCTTTAGCAGACCCCATCTAGGGAGTGTGTATTTATCTTCTTTAGCAGACCCCCCCACCTAGGGAGTGTGTATTGTCTTCTTTAGCAGACCCCCCCCCACCTAGGGAGTGTGTATTATCTTCTTTAGCAGACCCCCCCCACCTAGGTAGTGTGTATTATCTTCTTTAGCAGACCCCACCTAGGGAGTGTGTATTATCTTCTTTAGCAGACCCCACCTCCATGGAGACCATAGAAATCCCTGCCTCATTAACCAGACTAGGACTGTTACTGGGGGGGGGGGGGGGGGGGGGGAGGGAAGTGTACCACTGGAAATATGGTATAGGGTCCAGTGTGGGCAAATTCATTGTAATAATTGAAATGAGAGTGGATATCTTTGTTTTAAATAATGGAGATAGGGGATTTCACTGGTTGTATGAGGACCTCTTATATCCACAGCAATGCCGGATTGAACTGCTCTTATATCCACAGCAATGCCGAATTGAACTGCTCTTATATCCACAGCAATGCCGGATTGAACTGCTCTTATATCCACAGCAATGCCGGATTGAACTGCTCTTATATCCACAGCAATGCCGGATTGAACTGCTCTTATATCCACAGCAATGCCGGATTGAACTGCTGGAGGCTGGGTCTCAGGATTTGTAAACTTTAGCTGTCTAACTGCCCGTACTGTAGTTATTCCCCCACCCCCCGCACCGAATGCAAGTACAGTAATTCAAAACACGCAAAGCACACGGACAGAGGTGTGTTAGATCTGACGTTGATAATGGGACATGGTTTTATGTAGCTTTTACTGACGCTTTCTGATTCTTCAGAAAATCCTTGTGCGTGACATTTTATACCGTCATTTTGTTTGTTTTGTGTTGTTTTTTTTTTAAAATCGTTAGTTACGGTGCTGAGAGGTACAGTAATTAATAGTAATGAAGTTTGTGAAAGAAAATGTCTTAAAAATTGAGTAATTGTTAGTTTTTCCAAGCCGTGCAAAGGTCAGCTGTATGCCCAAACAAACAAAAAAATGTCATGTTATGTTATTTAAAGTCATAAATGTCCATTTCAAATGTTTGACATGAACTGTTAAATTGGTTTTGCATTTCTTTGGGTTTTTTTTTCTTGGACTATTTGGTTTTTTAAGACATGTGATGATGGTTGTATGAGTGAGTGTAAGGAGAGTAGATATAACAATGTAATAATGACTTAGCATGTTTTTGTGAAGCTGAAAGAGATCTGCATATCAATGTCATTTAATGTGTCATTGTTTCTGTTGGTTATTATTTTGTTCAAATTTAAAAGACCCCCCCCCTCCCCACCCCCACCACATAATGAACAGTATTGATGTCCAGTCATGTGATGTAGCTGGGTTAGTTATGCATCTCGTTTTTCTTTTGACCACAATGAGTAAAAGCTGTCCAGTTTCTTTCATTGCAAGTTAATTAATTTTTGACGCGCACACACACATACATTGTGTTATGTAAATGTGTATGTGTTAATATTCTTGTGTTTTATTATTTTATTTGGCTGGTTTTAAAAAAAAAAAAATTATGTTAATTTCAAGTGTTTCTTTTTAACTTTTTTTGTTTGTTAGTCTTATATATATATATATTTTTTTTTTTGCAAAAGCTTTGGTTTATTAAACCCCTCAAAGTTTGTTTCACAACCACCCGTGAATGTGAAAATTCTTCGGCATCAATGACGGTAGATATTTGTAATAAAGCTTCTTTTATATGTCGTGTTTACTGCCTGTTTGGAATTTGCTAGCAGTGAATGTAGTCATCCTGTTCTGTAGTTATTTGTCCTTGGATAGCAAGTGATGTTTATGGTTTATTAGCTTTGAGAACGGTGAAACTCTTCCAAAATTGGAGAAAGAAAGATGGGTATTCTAGAGCAAGGGAGGGGAACCACTGGTATGCATTCAGATTTTTGGACATAACCCCCACATTTCAAAATATGCAGTAAGGTTTTAGTGACACTGGAGGGGTGTTTTAACAAAAACAAAAATCAAGTTAGTTTTGGCATACGTTCCCAAAAAAAAAAAAAAAAAGGCTGACCAATGGTTTTTCTAGAGCTGGTGAATTACATAGTTATCAGGGTCAGAGATGGCCACAACCCTGTCTTCTGGACACAGGCTGCTACATTTACCCCAGCCTGACTTGTGAAGGTAACACTCAACATATTCCCCCTTGGTAGATTTAGTAAATCTTATCATTATCATCATCCTGTCCTGTCTCCTCATGGAAAAGTGACCGCAGTGAATCTCCGGTCTGCTCTGGATCTTGCCTTTCATAGTGCACTCGGTCACACTGGTTCCTTTCCATCTCTTGATGTCGTCCACCCACCTATGTCATTGTCAACATCTTGTACTCTTGCCCTCAATCTCATGGTATTATGCCTCTTGACATGCCCAGAGTATTTCAGCCGTCTTCTTATGATTTTCAGTATTTCTGTTTCCACTTCTATTCAGTTTAGCACTTCTTTGTTTTCTTTCCTGTCCATATTCTTCTGTATATCCACATTTCAGGAGTCTCAGTTTTCGTTTCTGTTGTCTTATTTAAGGTCCAGGCTTCTAACACCATAAGGAAATACTGAGTACATACAGCATTTCGTGATACATAGTCTCAGTTGCATTGCTGTGATATTTGATTTGACGTAAGGATCTTCCTCATTCTGTTGAATGTATTTTTTTTTTTTTTTTGTGGCCATTCTGTTTTCTTCTGTTAACTTCTGTTTCATGTACAGTTGGTAAATCTACTGCTGTGTGCTCTTTGTATCTTTATTATTTTTCAGAAGATTTCTTCTTTACATGGACTGAGTCTCCATATAGTTTGTACTGTCACTGATGCTTCTGAGGGCCATGGACTGTTTGTATTCCTTTGTGGGAATTACTGTAATCTACTCCTGATCCTGTTTGAAGGCTGTGTTTAAGGTTTTTTCTCTTCTTCATTGGCTATGAAAACATCAGGAACACAAGAGATCATAAACCGAAGACTATGTTTAAAGTTTTCCCTTCTTCATTGGCTATGAAAACATCAGGAACACAAGAGATCATAAACCGACTAAACGGAAATATTCATGATTTGTATGCAGTTTTTTATTTTTCAGGACTTCAGTGAAGTGTTCACATGCAGGTGTTGTTCATTTATGAAATTCAGTTTTATGCATTAACTTTTTTTTTCAGTGAGTTAAAAAAAAAAAAAAATATATATATATATAAGATACCAAAATGAGATGATGTCTGTCAGCAGTTAATGCGAATCTATTTTACCGCTCCATCATTTGCTGTGCCCTATGTCTGTGATGGATTTTATCGTATGCAGTTGGTATACATGTATCACAACTTTCATGTCATGTCCAAAGGCTGTTATAAAATCAGTCTCCACTTGCCCAGTGTAAAAAAAAATAGTCAAAAAGTCGAGAAAGATCACCACCACCAAGGTATCAGGCCAATTGTTTATCTCATCCAAGAGCTCCTTGTTGATGATTCAGTCTCTCTCTGATAGTTTGAAACAAACTAGTCCTGGAAATTTAAGGAAACTCAAGGGAAAGATCTGAAATTGTAAAATGACATTATTCACCCATGGCCTGGTTGACTTTTTGAATAAGTTCAGCAATCACAGTTAAGTGCCATACTTATTCCCCCACCCCTCCCCCCCCCCCCCGAATTTTCTGCCCCATATTCATACAAAACTGTCAGTCATAACATAATCTAATGACACAATCAACAATGAATATTGGCAGTGATGTGTCCATCTGCTTGCAGAAAATAGATCACATGGACCTCACACCTGTCAGTAATGGTGATTATAGGGTCCATATTTACTCATTCAGAAATGCAGATGAAACCACTGACATCAGTTATTGAGGAAAGATGCTGGCGATGGTTGGGACATGTGCTCTGAATGACTGACAGCTCACTACCAAAAATAGCACTAAGATGGACACCACAGGGGAACAGAAGTAAGGGTAGACCAAAAGAGACATGGAGAAGAACAACAGAAAGGATGTTGAGCAATAGAGGGCTCACCTGGGCAAGAGCAGAAAAAAAGGTGAAGGACAGGCATTTGTGGAAAACCCTTGCGGAAGCCCCATGTGCCCTGGGCACTTAAGGTTCAGAGAGAGAGAGAGATTTACTCATTAGCTACTTGTGTACTGCTGAGCAAAATGAACTGTGGGTTGGCATTTAGTGAGGTAACATTTTACTGGTTGCTACGGGAAATGTGGCTTGTTGCTGTGGCAACTAGTTTATTTTTACCAGCCAATTGGAGGTTGATTTTGGAATTGTCCACTATTTCTCACCCCTAGCTGTTCCAGGTATCTCATATTGAATAGTTTCAGCCTTTCAGGTGTTGGTAGATCTTTCTAATCTGCTTCAGACTTGGAGTAGACAAACTTAGTAGATGTGTTGGAGCATGTTCATCTGTGGACATGTGGTTTATTGAGCATATGTAAGTTGACATAGTCAAGTCTTGGTCCAGTTTTTTTGTAACCTTTTATGCCTTTACCACTTGAAATCATTCTGGCTTATTGATTTTGTTGATAACTGACTTTTAATCTCTTTTGGAAAAGTTGGTTATAGCCTGTTGACTATTGATTTTATCATATTATAAAGTTGTT
This sequence comes from Achatina immaculata, assembly GCA_009760885.1. Classification (NCBI taxonomy): domain Eukaryota; kingdom Metazoa; phylum Mollusca; class Gastropoda; order Stylommatophora; family Achatinidae; genus Lissachatina; species Lissachatina immaculata. The sequence goes on along the minus strand of CM019706.1, from coordinate 14,346,004 downwards.
AGTAAATGATTTTATCACATTGTGGAAAGAAAAAAAAACTGTGAAAGGGAGACAGCAATTGAGCCATTTCTGGTCAATTCCCAACCTCACCTGTCCGTGTAGTTACTGGATGATGCTTCAGTAAACAGGCTGTTGTGTGTTCAACATGCTAACAAGTTGATGGGCGGTGGTGGAGCTTCCAGAGAAGCTTGTTTTCAAAGTATAGAGGAAAAGGCAGATTTATTCAGGTTATGTAACACATGATTGACATGGTTAGTTCTGGTCTATGTATAAAACAGTAGCAGATATTTACACACAAGAATATAGACCCAAAGGGCAGAATAAAGGTAAAGGTAGTCCTGTCATGCCTTTATAGAGGCACATAGAGATATGGTGTCAGTCCCTATAAAAGCTTAAGAGATCTAATTAAGGCTAAACGATAATTTATTTTAATAAATGATGACCTCCAGATTTACATTTGGTGTACTGTAATGGTTTATATTCAAAGAGCCTCAGAGTGAATTACAAACAGAAAAACAGTGCCACAGCGTGAACCTAATGAGGGAAGGGAACTGCGGTTCAGAAGCTGATAAATGTGGAGGTTCATTCTCTTTTTTTTTTTTTTTGCCTATACTGTTTATGATGTGCAAGTGAGTTGTTCTTTTGATCATTGCTTTCAATGTTTAAGTGCAAACTGTTCCTGTGGTCTTTGGTGATTATGTGAAAATTTAAAGGGTTACTCTGATCTCTGCTTATGACATGAAAATATGAATGGTTCCACTGATCTCTGCTTATGACATGAACATACAAACAGTTCCTCTGATCTCTGCTTATAAAATGAACATACAAACAGTTCCTCTGATCTCTGCTTATAACATGAAAATGTGAACAGTTCCTCTGATCTCTGCTTATAACATGAAAATGTGAACAGTTCCTCTGATCTCTGCTTATAACATGAAAATACGAACAGTTCCTCTGATCTCTGCTTATAACATGAAAATATGAACAGTTCCTCTGATCTCTGCTTATAACATGAAAATATGAACAGTTCCTCTGATCTCTGCTTATAACATGAAAATACTAACAGTTCCTCTGATCTCTGCTTATAACATGAAAATATGAACAGTTCCTCTGATCTCTGCTTATAACATGAAAATACTAACAGTTCCTCTGATCTCTGCTTATAACATGAAAATACTAACAGTTCCTCTGATCTCTGCTTATAACATGAAAATACTAACAGTTCCTCTGATCTCTGCTTATAACATGAAAATACTAACAGTTCCTCTGATCTCTGCGTATGACATGAAAATACGAATGGTTCCTCTAATCTCAATTTATGACATATAGGTAGGGCTGCCAGAACCTAAAAATATGAACAGATAATTTATCTGGAAAAAAACAAATTGTATAAAAAAAAAAAGAGGACAAATTCAAATATAACAATAAATAGGTTTAAACAATGTTTTTATACAAATATTAGCAGCTGTAGAAATAATTAGGCAACAGTATGTGAGAGATGAAAGTGACCATTTGTGTTGATAAATGTCTTTAAAATATTTTCAACTGAGACAAAAGAGAGTTGCTACTTCTTATATCTTATATCCTTCCCGTGCCGTTAAACGTCACATAGGGCTCACAAAGTAGTTGGCCAATTTTTCCTGTCTTCGGCGAGTCTTTCAGCCTCATCAAAGGATTTTATGCCTGTTAATTTTGCCTCTCTTAACAATGTCCTCTTCAGAGTTTCATGCGGCCTGCCTCTTTTTCTTTGGTCTATTGTGTTCCACTTGATAACTTGTTTCGAGATTCTCAGATCGTTTCTTCTCATCAAGTAACCAACATATGTCCATCTCCTTTTCCTGATCACCCATGAGACTGGTTGTTGTTCAGTTGCTACTTACTGAGAAGTAAATAAGTTTTGAGAAGCATAAAGGAATCGCATTACGTTAATTTTTAACCAGCAACGTGTCTCTTATACATGTGACAGCAGTTTGATGTTATTCTTAATTTCATCTTAAAATTGTTGCATGATACATTTGATAAACTGATTTCATAGTCACAATGTTGAGGTGATTCAGTTCTTTAGTCCTTGTGCCCTACTTATTGAAAGTAATCTTTCAGAATTTCCGCTCTGGCTAGGTATTTGAAAAAGAAAGAAAAATGAACTCATTTTCAGTATTTTAGAATAAAATTCTAAATTTTTTTGCCTGTTCAAAATATCTGTGCCATTTCAAGTTTAATGATGTTTCTTTTTTTTTCATCTTTGTCAACATGTTTTTCTAAAAAAAAAAGTTTGAGTGAGATTTCGGTGATGATCAAAATATTTCACATCAAAACTACTCTCAGTTTTTTAATATATATATATGTGTGTGTGTGTGTATGTATATATATATATATGTTGAAGTTACAACTTGTTTTATTCAGGCATTTTAGAAAGTGACATTCACTTGCAAACATTCAGCCATAAAACTGACAAGACCAAGATGTAATATAATTCGACACTGTCTAGTAGCTGCTGGTTCTTCTTTGATCAGTTTCAGATGTTGAGTTGTATACTTTTGAAGTAGTTGGTGGTCATCTGGAGAGCATGGACATCCCCATACAGTTTGTTTTGGGCTGGTGTGGTAGTTGGACATATTTGCCTCCTCTGTTGTTTATATATTGCAGAATGTGGTCTGCTGTCATCTCATTTGTGCCACACACACATTTGTCAGTTCATCTTATCTTGAATTTGTCGTACAGATGATATCTTAGCCTGTTGTGCTCATAAGTAACCTTAGGATGATGACTTTTCTTATTTGTTAAGCTGGTAGTAGACATTGTTTCTTTGGTGGTCTGGGTGCTCTTCCTTGCTTTTGTTTTCGTAGCTAAGATTTATCACCATTTTGGCCTCCTCATATAGTATACTGTGTTTAGTAGCAACAAACTGCATCATTTTTAAAATTAGTAGTAGACTGGCATTTACAACCATTGTTTTGATACAGTTTACAGGATTCTGGTAATTTTCAGTGGTAGGACTGCTGACTGCATTTTTCGAACATGATGGATAAATATTTTATTAAAATACTCGCAGAATATTTCTCTGGTTATAATTCTTTCATTTTTTTCATGAAAAGAATACTTACCATAATGGGCGAACTACAAAGAAGCTTCCCTTAAATTTGATGCAAAAAATGTTTTCAAAATTCTCGTAAAACTCTTTAGTAGATAAAACATAGCAGGATATATTTGCAAAATCTGATTTTAAACCAGGAAAGACTGATAACTAGTGTGTGTGGGAGTGAGATATAACAGTTTGCAGTATTCAGCTTCCACATATTAACAAAATTCTTTCACTTGCTTCGTTCATACAGCACATACTGAAAAATAATAATATATTACAATTTTTGGCGAGCAGTGAAAATCAAGGTCCCTAACTCTTTAAGTTTTGTGGCACTACATATAATCTGTACAGGGCATTACTTATCACATCCTTGTACATCTCAGTTTTTAAACTGTACACATTTTCTGTACCAGCTTTCCTCACTGCCCATATATTTATGTTACAGTTGTCGGCAGAAAAGGAAATCATTCATCACCCAGGTTAAATGCTTTTAAAGTTTTCATTATTTATCTACATATAGTTTGTGTTTCTTTCACTTGGTAAAGTTTCCAAATTGATCAGTTTTGAGCAGATGCCTTCAAAGTCCTGAATCAAAACTATTAACATTCTTTCCAAAACACTGTTACTTGCATCTGTAGGCACTGATACGAAGGAATACTTGCATCTGTAGGCACTGATATGAAGGAATAATTGCATCTGTAGGCACTGATATGAAAGAAATATTTGCATCTGTCAGCACTGATATGAAAGAAATGTTTGGATCAGTTGACACTGATATGAAAGGAATATTTGCATCTGTAAGCACTGATATGAAAGAAATATTTGTATCTTTCTTTAAGCACTAATATGAAAGAAATATTTGCATCTGTAGACACTGATATGAAAGAAATACAAGGGATGATTGATAAGTTCTCAGCATGGTACAACGGGTAGTCCTCTTGCAAGTTTATGCACTTGGTCCAGCCGTCCTGGAGCATATGGATTCCTTCTCTGTAGAAGTCAGCATCTTGTGCCAGTAGAAGGTGGTCTACAACATGAATGATGTCATCATCTGAAGCAAATTTGCGACCACTGAGCTCCTTTTTTGAGTTTGGTAAACAGTAGCTGTGTCGCTTTAGGCCTTTTGTAATCAGTTTTCATTGCCCTACGAAAGAAACAAAGTGCAGTTGAATGTGAAGACCATCGAACCATTAGTCTTATGAGCCATGTTACCAAAATCCTGTTTTGTATTGTCATGAGAAACACACAGGCAAAATAAAACCAGAAATCGCTGAAGAACAGTGTGGCTTCGTTGAAGGAAAAGGCACAAGTAATGCCATATATATACTGAGAACATTGATGAAAAGATCAATAAAAGTAAAGATGGACTTATATTTATGCTTCATAGACTACCGTAAAGCATTGAATAAAGTGAGAGACACAGAAATTATAAGAATGCTGGAAGATATCAACATAAATGGGAAAGATCTGAAACTCATAAAAAAACATATACTGGCAGCAATCAGCAGCAATGAAGGTTGAGAACCAAATAGGAGCATTCCAAGACATAAAATTGGGAGTGAGACAAGGATGTGTTTTATCTCCTGACCTATTCTCTTTGTACAGCGAAAACATAATGAGAAATATAGAGAACATGCCAGGAATATCAATTAGCAGGTACAATCTTAACAATATATGCAGACGACACAGTTCTGATTGCTAAAAGTGAAGGGGAGCTACAGGCTCTTCTAGACATCGTGGTTCGTGAAAGTAAAAGTAAAGGTCTCAGCCTGAATAAAAAGAAGACTGAAGTGATGGTCATCTCAAAGAAAAGAATACCACCAAAATGTAGCATTACCATCGATGGCACAGAACTGAAACAAGTTGGTATATTCAAGTACTTGGGAACAATTATAACAGCTGATGGGAAATGTCACGAGGAAATAAAAAGCAGACGTGCTCAGACTAAGTCAGCATTCCAGAAAATGAGAAACATCTTGTGCAACAGATCTGTATCAATGGAAACAAGATTTCGAGTACTCAAATGTTACATCAAGTCAGTTTTGTTTTATGGATGTGAAGCATGGTCCATGATTAAGAGAGTACAACGAGAAATGGAAATGTGGTTCATAAGAAGGATGTTGAAGGTACCATGGACAGCTAAGAAAACCAACGAAGAAGTCTTAATTAAGAGAGGCTGGAGTTAAAAGGCAAATTACGGCAAAGATCAGAGGCAGACAAGCGAGATTTGTAGGACATTTTCTGAGAAGAGAAAAATTGAGGGAAGAAGAGACAGAGGAAGACGGAGAGAGAAGTTACTGGATGGGCTGTCAGTGTGGCAAGGAAGAAAGTCACCGGTGGATCTCATAATCAAGTGACAGGGAATTGGGATAGAAATGATTGCCAACGCCACACGGCATGGCACTTGATTGATTGAAACAGGTAATAGTCCAAAGGGGCCAAATCTGGAGAATAAGGAAGATGTTCAAGAAGCTGGAAGCCGCATTCATAAATGGCAGCCATTGCCGCCACCGACTTGTGAACTGTAGCATCGTCTTGCTGAAAGATGACTCCTCTCATCAATTTCCCTCGATGCTTTTCTTCAGTTTGACCCGCAGTTGCCTCACAAGATTAGCGTAATAGTCCCCAGTGATCGTTGTGGCCTTTTGAAGATAGTCTACCAGTAGCACACCTTCTGATCACAGAAAAGCGACACTAGTCAAAACGGCATTTTTGGCAGTAACTCATGACAGATTCACGAGAATCCAGTGAAACTTACTGAACACAAAACTCACTGACCATGTTATTGAATGCCTATAAAAGATTGAATCAATTCATGTGAAAATTCACTGCACAAGTATGGCTCATCTCACTACAGAATAACGACTCATCATCATTGGACGTTTACAGACTGGACAGTCACAAAGTGTAGCGGCCAGACAATTTAATGTGGTTAGAAGCACAATTAGTCGGCTTTGGAGACGATTTCAAGAAACTCGCTCAGTTCCAGACCGGCCGCACAGTGGGAGACCCATAGTCACATCTCCTGCCGAAGACCGCTTCATACGGCTGTGTCACCTCAGGACTAGATTTGCATCTGCGTCACCTCAGGAATCGATTTGCATCTGCATCCTCAACAGTTCAGTCAATGACAGCAGCTGGTTGAATTTCAGATCAAACGGTCAGGAACCGGCTGCACGACGCTTTGGGCTATAAGACCCTACAGAGGGCCGTTCTTACGGACCGGCGTCGCCAGAACCGACTGCAGTGGGCGAACCAGCATAGTCAGTGGACCGTTGCGAAAGTTGGAGAAGGGTTTGGTTTAGTGATGAATCATTCTTTCTGCTCCAGCGACACAATAGACGGAGAAGAGTTTACCGCAGAGTCCATGAGCCCAAAACTGCATGGATGAGGCTCCTCCACATGGTGGCGGAGATGTACTGGTGTGGGGTATGATCAACTTCATGGGAAGAAGTGATCTGGTGCAATTTGAATGCCCAACGATACATCACTGAAATTCTTCGTCCTCACGTCGTTCCATTTCTGACTGCACCAGGGTCGATTTTTCAGCAGGATAACGCACGACCTCATGTGACACAACTCACCACCCAGTTCCTCGCTGACAACAACGTCCAGACCATTCCGTGGCCATCCATGTCATCAGATATTAACCCAAAAGAACACTTATGGGATGAACTCAACAGACAAGTCCGCCAGCGAGACGCGGCAGCCGATCTCCGACAGTTGTCTCTTGCACTACGAAAAGAGTGTGCAGCCATCCCACAACAGATCCGACAGCTAATCGGATCCATGTCAAGGAGATGTCGTTCTCTGATACAGGCCAGAGGAGGTCATACACCTTACTGTTTCCAAGTTTTGAGACACGAGGTCTGTGTTCTATAACTGTTGTACAGTTAGTTTTGTTAATTCTTGTGTGACGTTTTAAAATAGAAAATTTGAAGCTCACTTCAGATCTTTCACTTTTTCATTTAATCCTTTAACTTAGGAAAAGGTATGATTTACATGAGGGCGCGGTACCCATGGACCTGATAGATGATTGTTGCTTCTCTGATCGGTTGTATTATTGCGGATCATATTGTGTTTCTAGCAGAAACTAGCCTTGCATATCAAGCAGAAAAGCGTCTTGTCTGGAATCACCAACATAATCAAAACATGTCTGTACAGAGTTCAGAAGATTATTTTGTTCGTTGTGGAAATAAAAAAGGTAGGATAATATGTATATAGATTGTTACATAAACAGCTACTATGATTTCATTATACTGCTCAATTTCATTTATACTGCTCATCACTTTCTCTTCTGAAGAAATTTGAGATTAGTGCAAAGTGTAGAGAAACCTTGGCATACCACTCTGTCAGGAACAAAACTGATGGTTACAAACTGACATGACAGCTTGAATTATTTTTTAGACCCTAAAAATAACAACAGAAACTTGCAAATGATCAGTTTGCTTGTACTTGTACGAACTCCCTGTAACTGTGAGCTGGTGTTCTTTGCAGCCGATGATGTAGAGGTGTTGAGGCACATCATCGTATCGGCGTGGGAGCGGGTTATGGCAGCTACTTTTTCAGTCCCGGGGTACAGCTAAAAAGCAGGGGGTGTGCAATGCTTCTTTAGCAGACTCCACCACCATGGGGACTATGGCGATCCCTGCTCCGTTAGCCAGGCTGTGCCTGTTAATGGGGGCACCACGGATAGGTGAGACTGGGTCTTGGTCAGCTAAGGATCGCTGACCCTGGCATATCAGCTATGGGTTGCTGATTACCTTATTGGATTTCTTCACCCCACAAATCTAATCAGTTAAAAAAAATATGGATATTTAGTTTATTTTTTCCCATATTTGCTACATTATGGATGGAGCTTTTCAAATATGTACAGTCTGTTCTAAACACAGGGTGCTGGAAAAAGCTGAGGCAACCCTGTGTTGTTGTTGTTGTCCAGGTGGTGAAGAACACAGAGTAGCCATGGGGTACACGCTGCTGCGGTGGGTATTCATTGTCACGCGGTATATCCACTCCAGCAGTTATTCTCAGACACAGGAGGCCTGCTTAGAAATGTATGGAACAGCTGTACGCTATTCTGAACATTCAGAATTGTGTCGATGCAGTTCCACGACAGACATCGCAGAGGGTGTTCAAGATGACAATTAACCACGTTCGCTCGTGTGAAACACAAGAGCACTGGCCACTTCCTTGAAAGTAAGTTCCTCCTTAGGGTTGCATCAGTTTTGGAACACCCTGTACTAACATGCAAGATGATCATAAAGTCTCAGTCCCCGATTTCAGTCAGTTTATTACACAAAAACTCTTCTAGGTACAGACGTGAGGTTTTACACATTTTTTACATCAACAGATATAGTCTTTGTTTTACTGTTTGTGCACTGCAACATGTGCCCTGTTTGTTGATCAGAGAGGGTCTAAGTGATAGTCTTATTCTTTCCACGAGAGTTTCCAACACCTCTTTGGTCACTGCTGCTAAATCACCCGTTGTCCTTGGGCCTTCAGAGTTTCACTATCGGCAGGTGGTGAACTTAACACAGTTATAACGTCGTAAGATCACGGCCATGTGCGCCACCTATATTTGGTTTTGTGTGTCCGAGTGTTGTTGGCCGATTCACTTCAGTGTTTGTCTTGCAGGTTTTTTCCAGTCTAGAATGTGGTTTTAGGACATGGTTGTTGTCTGTGCAGTAGATGAACAGTTTATTATGTGGGCCGGTATGATTAATCATTGCATGATTTACAGTGTGCATGCTGTTATTATTGTTTTACCTCCCTGGATCTGTCAGCAGGATGTTGTTGGATGCTAGAGATGTCAGGATGTTGGAGTACATACATTGTGACAAGACTGAGAGTGGCTGACTTGTACTCAGTAGATGGTTCATGAGCACAGAAAATCGACACTAGTCAAAACAGCATTTTGACAATAACTCCTTGGTTGTGTGAGGTTGTAACAAGGAATATCACAAATGCTGGCTGGTAATTTGTTGTTTTTTTTTTTTACATCCCAAAATCTAGGAATGATATGTAAAAAAAAAGGCGGGGGGGGGGGGTGTCTCAAACTTTATCCATGGAATCCCAGAATCTCTGACTGATATATAACAGGTATTCACAGACTTTAGCTGTTGAATCATAGAATCTCATATAACAGGTATTCACAGAATTTTAGCTGTTGAATCATAGAATCTCATATAACAGGTATTCACAGAATTTTAGCTGTTGAATCATAGAATCTCATATAACAGGTATTCACAGAATTTTAGCTGTTGAATCATAGAATCTCATATAACAGGTATTCACAGAATTTTAGCTGTTGAATCATAGAATCTCATATAACAAGTATTCACAGAATTTTAGCTGTTGAATCACAGAATCTCTGAATGATATATAACAGCAGTTTCCGGACTTTCTATAAACACATCGTAAAAATATCAGAGTAATAGTTTACAGGGGTTCTCAGACTATCTGCTTTATATCAAATTCTCAGGGCAGTGTGTACTACTCTTTCTGAAAACTGCGTCTTTCTTTCTTTATTTCTTGAGAAAATGTTCGTTCACCTTGCAAATATTATTTTAGAAAACAAGTAAAATCCCACATCATCACTTTGTGCCTTAAGAAAGGTTGCCTAGGATGGATCTCCTGTGCTTGCCCTGCGATAGTTTTTTGGCTCATACTTTTTCATGTCAAACTCTGTAGTTTTGTATCATTGACATCCTCTTCTTCTTTTTCCTTCAGTTTTTAAAAATGTTTAATACAATTGTGTTATTTTGTATGGCTGATTTTCTTATATGGTATATGTGAAATTAAAAATAGGCAAAAAGAAGAATTATGAATGCACACATTTGTAGCCAGTGAGTTGTGACAGTATAGACTGCAAATAGTTGAAGATGATACAACATGATCTACTAGTTCAACATAACAAGATCTTCACCTCCGTATGCTGCATAACAAAGCATGATCTTTATTCTGCATAGCCACAATGCCATTATGATCTCTTTATTGTACGTATCACAACATGATTCTTATTATATACCTGTAACGACATGGTCTTTGTGTCCTTATTTCTAGACCACACAACAGGATCATGATCTCCATTTACGGTGTGATGTTCTCTTCAACTCCATACTCCACAAAGCACAATGTAATAGTGAATTGTGATATCTTTATTTTACATACACACCATAAAGGATCCTGATAATGTCGGGCTGTCTGGCAACTCCCATGTTAAGAGATGAGATTACTTGTGTGTTAGTTTAATTGTAGTCGTCAAGAAATTGCCCAAGAATTTTTTTTTTTTGGGGGGGGGGGGGGGGGAGAGAAAGATTATCTGTGTAACTCATTTGTGTTTGAAGACTTGAGGGAGATTGAAAGACTTGATCAATGCATTTAACCTGGGTTTTTTTTTAACTCTCTCTCTCTCTATTTGTATGTGTATTATTTTTGCAAATTTAAATGTTAATTAGTAGGCAGCTTTATAGCTTGACTTACAAATGTGCCAGTCAAGCCTACTTGTTGTACTTCTCTACATAGTGAATTTTCTTCAGAATAAGACACCTCTCTCTCTCAACCTTAAGTGCCCAGGGCACATGGGGCTTCCACAAGGGTTTTCCACAAATGCCTGTCCTTTGCCTTTTTTTCTGCTCAGGTGAGCCCTATATTGGCCAACATCCTTTCTGTTGTTCTTCTCCATGTCTCTTTTGGTCTACCCTTACTTCTGTTCCCCTGTGGTGTCCATCTTAGTGCTATTTTTGGTAGTGAGTTGTCAGTCATTCAGAGCACATGTCCCAACAATCGCCAGCGTCTTTCCTCAGTAATTGCTGTCAGTGGCTTCATCTGCATTTCTGCCAACAAGATGTTATATCTTATGGTGTTTGGCCAAAATATTTTTCTAATTATTCGTAAACATTTAGTCTGGAAAGAATTCAACTTGTTTTCTATGGTTTTGGTGATTTTCCAGCATTCACTTCCATAGAGTAGTACACTTAGAACATTACTCTTAAATATCCTGATTTTCGTATTTATGCTTAGTTTTTTTTTTTTTTAAATTTTCATATAGTCTGCAGCATTGCAAAAGCCTGGTTTGCTCTAGTAAGTCTGCTGTTGATGTCCTCTGTGCTGTCTCCATTTTCTACTACTCTACTGCCAAGGTATACAAATTCACTGACCTCCTCCATTAACTTTCTATCTACTCTGAGTACATTTCTGTTGTTCACATTTTGCTTTATTAACTTTGTCTTTCCTACGTTGATCTTTAGAAGACACCTCTACATAGTGAGTTTCCTTTAAAATAAGACGGCTCTACATGGTGAATTTTCTTCAGAATAAGACACCTCTACATAGTGAATTTTCTTCAGAATAAGACACCTCTACATAGTGAATTTTCTTCAGAATAAGACACCTCTACATAGTGAATTTTCTTCAGAATAAAACACCTCCACATAGTGAATTTTCTTCAGAATAAGGCACAATGAATTTTCCTCAAAATAAGACACATTTCCAGTAAGATCATTTTAAAAGTCTGACTGTTCTTGAAAATGGAGAATGCAGGACAACGTGGGACATATGTTTTTAAAAAAAGCGGGGACATGTAGGCATCATGACTGAAGTAATACAGTTTCCACGATGAATTCTTAAAATCCAGAATGGTTGGTCAGGTTAACGTGTAGCTAGCACACACTTCCTTGCAAAGCGGTTCCCTCGCCCTAAATCCTCTGCTCCTATCTTGCTCACCTTATTCCTTCATGACTCAATCTTCATCTCCATATGAACTTACATAGTTTGTGAAGTTACACCACATACTTGCAGATAATAGTTACTGGACCTCTGAAGTTACACCACATACTTGCAGATAATAGTTACTGGACCTCTGAAGTTACACCACATACTTGCAGATAATAGTTACTGGACCTCTGAAGTTACACCACATACTTGCAGATAATAGTTACTGGACCTCTGGAGTTACACCACATACTTGCAGACAATAGTTACTGGACCTCTGAAGTTACACCACATACTTGCAGACAATAGTTACTGGACCTCTGAAGTTACACCACATACTTGCAGATAATAGTTATTGAACCTCTGATATGAACGTGATCATTCGTTGCATTTCTTTTTTTTTTTTGGGGGGGGGGGGGGGGTTAAATGCGTGCCAGTAAATAAATGTTACACGTGTCTTCAGTTTTGGCGATATGTTGCTTATTTCAGGATTGTTTAGAGCAGCGGTTCCAAACTTTTTTCAGATCGCTGCCCCTTACCTCTCAAACCACAGCCCTAAGGCATCCACCCCCCCCTCCCCCGAAACCCCTCTTTTCGCTCATGTGACTCTGACGTCCTTTGTCGCCCATTTTTCCCCTCCCCCACCCCTGTCCTCCGGGGTCGGCAGTAAGGCCTAGTTTGGGAACCACAAAATGAAAGTATCGGTAGTATCCTGGGCCACTTCCTTTCTTATTGCCAAGAAACTATACCCTCCATAAGTGGAGGATTACCTGATTGCTTTCTCTTTCTTGACCTTCAGGCACTCAAGACACATGGGGCTTCTGCAGGGGTTTTCCAGAAAACCTCTTTCGCCTTTTTATTTTTTTTCTGCTCTTGCCAAAGTGAGCCATCTACTGCTCAGCATCCTTTGTATTGTTCTTCTGTATGTTTCCTTTGGCCTACCCTTAATCCTTGTGCCCTGAGGTGTCCATCTCAGTGCTTTTTTTTTTTTTAAAATTTTTGGGTAATGAATCACCAGTCATTCGGAGTACATGCGCAAGCCACTGCCCGCGTCTTTCCTCAAAATCTGAGTTTCTGCCAAAAAAAAGGTGTTATTTCTTGTGGTATTTGGCCAGAATATTCATACAATTCTACGTAAACATTTAGTCTGGGAGGAACTCGGCTTGTTTTCTGTAGTTTTGGTGCTTTTCCAGGGTTCACTTCCATAGAGTAGCACACTTAGGGCACGCTTAGTGTATAGTTGTATACTTATACACCAATTATTGCACACTTAGGGCATTACTCTTAAATAACCTAATTTACCTGATTGTCTGAGCAGACTTAAATGTGAGGGGTGGGGGGAGGCCTGGTGTCAAGAGAGCAGCAATAATAAGCATTTTACTTTTTAAGTCATCATCATCAGGTGCCGTGCCGACTGGCGTTGGCTGTTATGCTTCTCCAGAGTACACGATCTTTCACGCAGGCCATCAGCTCAGTTGGTGATCTCCTCTCACACCATCCCGTCAGACTGTCCAGTATCCTTTCTCTTGGTCTTCATCTTGATCTTCTTCCTGTTGTTATAATATTTTCAATACCGCCTCTTCTCATTGCATGTCCTGTGAAAGTACATTGTCTCTCTCTTATCTTTTTTGACAAGATTTCTGTCTCTCCAGCTCTTATCATACATTCTTCATTAGTTATTTTTGCTGTCCAGGGGACAGATAGTACTTCTTTGATTATTTTCAGGGCAGTGCCGGCCTATTTAAAGCTAACCATCATGGTTATTTTTAAAGTGTGTGTTATATTGGAGGAAAACACTGCAGCTTTCTTTTCTTGATGGAGCACTTGACTCCAGCTGTCATCCATGGCCACTCTGCTTCCCTAACAGCTCTCCTGTAGGTTTTTCCCATCATGCACCCTTCCAAGACCATCTTCTCTAAATTCTCATGAAGTGTAATGTGTAGCCTACGGTCACATTTAGGAACTCATCAACCAAATATGGTTGTCTGGCATTTTCCAGAATAGTTAAGCCAGTACTTCTTCAATGATTTCCTAAATACATTCTTAATGTGTATAAAACTGTTTCTTTCTTTACTTCTTACCAAAGTAGCAGGATGTTTAGTGTGTGTTTGAAAACACTGCCTGTTGTACCTGTGCTATTTATGCTCCTCCATTGTCTATGTTTGTCCCTTCCTGTACCCTCTATTGTCCTGGTAACTTGACTACTGTTATCTGATACAGATCTTAGCATTTAACACGGATACAAATGTAAGAGTTTATTAGGCCGTCTCATTGAGTTCAAGTCAGGCTCAGTTTGCGTGTGGAACTTCTATAGCGTCTTGTAGGTTTTTGCTCTTCGTGCGTGTTCGGTTACATACATTCTTTTCTATCCTCTCTCTCTCTCTTTTTTCTGCGCCCCCCCCCCCCCCATCTTATTTGATCGCTTTCAGACGTTGACTTGTACATTTCTGAAGGTTTCAGATTAAGAGGGACTTCATCCTAGAGCCATGTAGGCTGGCTGGAGACAGAACAAGACAGACTTCAACATTGTGTTGTAGGTCAGCTGGGAACAGACCAAGAGGGACTTCAGCTTACTGTCTTGTAGGTCGGCTCGGGACTTCAGCATACTGCCTTGTAGATCGACTCGGGACGTACTAAGAGGGACTTCAACATACTGTTTTGTAGGTTGGCTCAGGACAGACTGAGGGACTTCGACATACTGCCTTGTAGGTCGGCTTGGAACAGACTAAGAGGGACTTCAACATACTGCCTTGTAGGTTGGCTCAGGACAGACTGAGGGACTTCGACATACTGCCTTGTAGGTCGGCTTGGAACAGACTAAGAGGGACTTCAACATACTGCCTTGTAGGTTGGCTCAGGACAGACTGAGGGACTTCGACATACTGCCTTGTAGGTCGGCTTGGAGCAGACTAAAAGGGACTTCAACATAATTCCTTGTAGGTTGGCTCGGGACAGACTAAGAGGGATTTCAGCATACTGCCTTGTAGGCTGGGTCGGAACAGACTAAGAGGGACTTCAACATACTGTCTTGTATGTTGGCTCGGGACATACTAAGAGGGACTTCAACATACTGTCTTGTAGGTTGGCTCGGGACAAAGAGGCACTTCTGCCTAGTTGGGCGGTTGGGGATAGCCAAAGAAAAAAAAAAGTATGGTAGAAGCTAGGTGCAGCACAGTCCGCTTCAATGATAACGTCTCACGTCCAACAATTTTCATATTTCTGAGCAGTGTCCTCAAGTATCAGTGATGGTTGCCATCTCAGTATTGCAAGACTCGAGGCTCCATATTCTTGTCGATATAGTTACTGCAGAGCTTGTATATCCTATGTGAATACACTTACAAAAGTCTTGGGGTTTGAATTCTACAGCCTTAGGAACATTCATTTAAGAATGTGAGACAAGAGCTGGTTGTTCAGGTAAAAAATGCGAGACGAGAGATGGACACATGATAGTGCATGGTCCTTTCTTTCTGGAAGCTGCGTGTTTGTGAAAATGTCGATGCCCATCAGTTGAGCTGGTAATAAATATGGATATGGCCAACTTTGAACCAGAGCAAGCAGTGAATGAGTCTTAATACGTATTTGGTTTCTTTCTTGAATTTGTTTACCTGTTTTTGTTTATATTATTTAGGACTTATTTTCCCGGTCTTATGTCAACATTTTCTTACACAAGAAACCTTTCCTGTCTTGTGTCAAAGTTTTCTTATACAAGAAGCCTGTACTATCTTGTGTCAAAAGTTTTCTTATGCAAGAACCTTATACCGTTTTGTGTCAGAAGTTTTTGTATACAAGAACCCCATGCTGTCATGTGTCAAAGTTTTCTTATACAAGAACCCTGTACTGTCTTGTGTCAAAGTTTTTTTTATACAAGAAGTCCTTCCTGTCTTGTATCAAAGTTTTCTTAGACAAAAATCCCTTCCTGTCATGTGTCAAAGTTTTCATAGACAAAAGCTCTTTCTTGTCTTGTGCCAAAGTTTTCTTAGAAAAGATCATGGTCCTGTACTGTCTCAAAGTTTTATTAGATAGAACCCTTTCAAGTCTTGTGTCAAAGTTTTCTTAGATGAGGACCCTTTCTAGTCTTGTGTCAAAGGTTTCTTAGATGAGGACCCTTTCTAGTCTTGTGTCAAAGGTTTCTTAGATGAGGACCCTTTCTAGTCTTGTGTCAAAGTTTTCTTAGATGAGGATCCTTTCCAGTCTTGTGTCAAAGTTGTTAGTCAAAATGGCTCTTGCCTATACACGGTTTGAAATTAATTATAAAAAGAGGAACAAAGTAATTATTTCAAGCAGTTCATGAACGAAATGTTATAAATTTAATAGATCTGAAAAAAAAAATGTATGAGTGGCATCGTGCTACATGCCGTGGTCCAGCTGTCTGTCTTTTCAGATGGGCTTTGTCACGTCGGACCTCTCTGAAAGGATGTTATGTGTATGTATGCGACCGTTTGTTAGACTTACATGGCCGATTTCTGCTACTGTGAGAGGCCATCCATCATCCGCTACCTGGTGGACATGTCTGAAAGTAGGACAGGTTCCTCTTAACAGGGTAAATTTATATAAGGAAGATGCAGTATTCTCTTAACTAAACAGTGTAGACAATTACAATTGAAAATGCAGATATGTAAAAATAACATATAAGGCCTTCACTATTTAAAATGTGTTTTATAAATATATGTATAAATACTATGTAATTTTTATAACCAAAAAGGACATTTTAAAATAGTTATATTTTTTAAAAAGAACTATCATTCACATAGGAACGGACAGCGTTAGAGCTATGGCTGGATGTTGCAGATACAGATATGGTCTTCTAAGTTTTGTTTTTTTCTTTAATGCTCAGCCGTCTGGACAAGACATGTCCCCTCCATGATTACCATCCCTCGGCAGGAGGTCCTCGTGTGGACACCATAATTTACTTACTACACGTGCTCGTCTCGGCAAGGTCGGTTTTGAGTTCACAAGTTTCTGTAGTGAGTACAAACTTAAGGGAGGTATCTAGTCTGGCAGCCATTTTGGCACGTGCTCCGTGAGGCTTGGGCGGCCTTGTAGCATGTCATGACCTGTTTGGAGCCTGAAAACTTTGCTTTGTTGTGTTCAGTTGTTTTACAATGTGATATTTGAAATATCTACTGTCTGTTGTTTATTTGCAAGCATTATTAATGTCAGCGATATGACGCTACAAGATACACATGCGTTCACAAAAAAATACCCTTTATTCTACAAAGACCACCTGTGGTTGTAACAGTCTAAAGAAAATGATTCTCGTCTTCCTCTGATGTGTCCTTTTCCAGAACGTTGTGCCTCTCACAGCTCCCCAGATTGCTGTGCGGTCTAGCGCAAGTTGACCCGTGTTTCGCAGTAGCATATTCAGATTTTCCCTACGTCCCGAGTCCGCATGTGTTTCACAGTAGCATATTCAGATTTTCCCTACGTCCCGAGTCCGCATGTGTTTCACAGTAGCATATTCAGATTTTCCCTACGTCCCGGGTCCGCATGCGGCGAGGTCGTTTCCCCCCACCCTTTTTTTCTTCCTTGCCCAGGCACTGTGCCTTCTACAGCCTCTCCGTTGTGTCTCTTGATGTGGCCAAACTATCTCAGCTTTCTAATCTCGCTGGCGTTATGGTCGCCCACTCTACGAAAGTAGGCAAAGGATCTCACCTGTGGAGGCAATGACTATGGTCAGCGACTTGTAACCGTCACTGCTATAAAGGAAAGGAGCGACAAACTACCTTCTTACACCGCCAAGAAATCTACCAAGGCCAATCTTGATAATGTATCATTCAAACATGATCCCAAGTGCGTCTTTAACTTCTCTTCCTGTGCCGACTAGTTTTGATCTAGCAAGTAAGCGGCCATACACGTAACAGCAGAGCAGTTTTTAACACCTCCGTGTGGCCAGATGTTTACAAGCCGACGGACATATCCTGCTATATGGGCCATATCGTTTGTTGCTGTGTATATGTGCCAAGCAAATACGTCTACGATACGAGACTAAAAACGGCCTAGCTCAGTAGATTAAACGTGGGCGCTGAGACAAAACACAGTATGTGCATATTTGTACCGCGGCGCCGGTGAAAGCCAGCATTTCCAACATAAATGCTTTACAAACAAACAAGAAGAAGGTGATGGTGGATACTAGGGAGCGTACAAATCGGTCAAACCTTTTTTTTTTTATTCGGGTCATTTAATCGTCAGTATTTACTGTTGTATCACGCAGATGAGAGACATTTCACACAATTCACGATGCCCTTAAGAGTGTTTCAAACTCTGTCCACTTTCCTTATACTGTCTGCTCAGCATGACCAGATCTCTGTCACTTATTTCACTCTTGAACTAATTTCCCAGTATTTATTAAATATATTTTGTAAAGGATGAAAGTATTACCATAATACAAGGGGGATCTTATTGTTAAGGAAATAAGACTGTTTTCTTTAATTCCTTTTGTTTATTAAGATCTCAGGGAACACTGAGTAAATACCATTACAAAATTCGAATATTCATATGCGAAATAAAATTAGTTAAATTTGGAATACTTAAAACATATCTTCTGGACTTCCCAGCATTAGCTCTAAAGCCGTGCATATTTCAGCCAGGTCTGCTCTAATAACAGGAAATTAAAATACAAGAACTCCACAAACTTCACAAGACAATCAGAACACTTGCAAGGGCTGAAGATAGGAAAAGAAAACAACTATCCCGAGTTAAGCTATTTGCTTTCCATGGCGTCTCTTCAGAACGGGCTACCAAGTTGTTGTGTCCTCCTTTCCCCCAAATCTCTCTCAAACCATGTAAATCTGTTACACAGAACTCATCTTAGTAAAGAATCGAAGGCATAATGTAACATATTTCGCATGGTGTTGTTGACCTTTGACCTACTTTTAACACCACTGCTTGACATATTTTTGTGATGCAACCAAAAGCAATATGTCTCACTCTCATCCTCAAATGAAATATATACATCGCGTTTTTTTTTTATGTTTTTAAATACAGTTCTACATTTAGGACGTTGTATAAGACAAATGATTGTATATATGTTTTGGGTGTAAATTTTGACACTGTATATGACAAATGACTACATATTTTTGTTGTATGATTTGGACACAATATAAGACATATGACTATCATTTTACCGTTGTTTCAGATAAGTGACTGTGTATATGATTTTGTAAGATGAAACTTACCATTTTTAAAAGTCGGTGTTACACAAAATATTCATTTTATTTTCCGTTTTCTTTTGTTTTTCCTCTGCCTTCATAGTTTCAAATAAATAGATTGTAAAACAATAAACGATACTTTGTGTGAAGTATATTGCCGTCTGTGTTTTCTGCACCGAAACAATTCTTCTTTGATATCTCTCTACAGCAGCGGCCCCCCAAAGTTTTTTCGGGTTGCTGACCCCCCCCCCCCCCCGAAAGCCAACGATACTATGCGCCACAAAAGGGGATCTTTTGTCTACCACTTGATACTGAGACCAATGATAATTTACGATGATCCCCTTGTGTCTACAACTTGATACTGACTTCAGACCTTCCATACATGCTGTTTGCAGACGCTGGTCTGCGAACTTAAGTCTTGTCTCTCGAACAACGGTTCCCAGTCTGTAGTCCGTGGTTATTAACTTGCTGTTAAATGCCATTTCATTGAACAGATTCAATTAAAGGTTTGTGTTATTGCGATACTGCATATAAAATGATGGTCTGCAACTTACATGTAATTGGAACACGGGTCCTAGGATGTGGTGAGATTGGGACCATCTGCTTCCCCAACCAACAGCACCCCTTCCCCATTTTTAAGGGTAGGGACCACTGAAACTAATGGTAATTTGCTGCACCCCTTCCTGCCAGTGGACATTAAAATATAATATTGCTAGTGCTCTACATAATCTACACTAGCTTTTTTTGCGCTGGAATGTAATACTATACCACATAGGTAAGATTTATTTTACATGTACTTTCTGGGGGTTTGTTTTTCCTAATGCATGTACATCTGATGCTCTTCACTTTACACGTAGACAAGCACATCCTATAACAAGTGTTAGGCACCTATATTAACAGCTGGACAAACTGAAGCAAATCGGTACCTTATTAGAATGCATTCCTTTCTGCGGCCACTTTGTTGTGTCACACCGTTCTTGCGGTTATATGCCAGGTTACTGCTCCAGACGAAGGTGCTCAGAAACAGATTCCTGGCAAATTTATTTTAGTCGCGAGACTAAGATTTGGTGCGTCAACAGATTATTCAGGTCAAGATCAAAGTTCACACCAAATGACAAGTAGTGGGTTCTCAGAATGTATGTATAGCCGGAGAACAAATGTAGGATTAGAAAACTGCCTCTCCAAAAAAGTCACTTCCAATGTGGGCTTCGTGAAGGACCAGGCAGAAATCTTGGATATTGTCACGTGGATGTAGGCCGGGATTAGTGCAATTTGAAGCAAGCAGCAGATTGCCCTAATCACAACCTCATGTCAGCGACAGCCAATCGAAGCTCTAATCACAACCTCAGGTCAGCGACAGCTAATCAAAGCTATAATCACAACCTCATGTCAGCGACAGCTAATCAAAGCTATAATCACAACCCCGTGTCAGTGACGCCCAATCAAAGCTATAATCACAACCCGATGTCAGTGACGGCCAATCATTGCTCCAATCACAAACTCGTGTCAGCGACAGCCAATCACTGAATCTGAAAACCTCATGTTCTTTACAAGTTTAACAACAGACAAAGAAACAGAATTGATATTTTACTCTTCCCCATAACTTTGTTATGTTGTTGTTTCACACTCCTGAAATTTCCATGCTGTCAGAATAAAGTCCGACGAGAAAATCTAAAGAAATAGACCAGACGGACACACAGTGGGTAATAACTGATACTGTAATTATTAATTACAATTTAAAAACATGGATCAGATAAGAAACATGCAACTCTGCCTAAACACCCCCTCTCAGCACTGATTCACAAAGGTATGCATGATCTACCCAACACCGCCAGTGTTGTTTCTGAATGAAAGAGTTACTGCCCTGGATAAATCCAGCAGCTGATTTTAAATACTATTTTAACATGGGGATTCTGGCCAATAACGTGGCAGAAACCAGGCCCTTTCTATACACACCCACGCCACAAGTAATTTCACTATAGAGTCAGATATTTCAATACACAGAACAGTCCCTGCCATCTGCTTCAGTAAGGGCACCATTTATTTTAAAAATTTACATATTAAAAAATTATTTCTGTGAGCTTGTACCATGGCTGCTTGGTCATATGTCAGGCAGGCCGGGACGAGTGCAATTGGTCCCTTGCATCTCCAAGATTGCAAACATACCAACCTGCCCAACAATGACATCTCTACACTAGTCTGGCCGCTGTCTTGATGGAAATCAATACAAGATTCTATGATAAACTAATTCAGGGTAAACTAATATGGAAAAAAAACCCCACCAAACAATTTGAGGCACAAGAAGATAAAACGTCTGAAACAGTATATACACAATATTGCACACACAAACACCATCACAAATACTCAACAACAGAATATCACACAAACAAACACTATCACATATGTTCAACAACAGAATATCACACACACACTATCACATATGTTCAAAACAGAATATAAAAAACACCATCACAAATGTTCAACAACAGAATATCACAAACACCATCACAAATGTTCAACAACAGAATATCACAAACACCATCACATATGTTCAACAACAGAATATCACAAACACCATCACATATGTTCAACAACAGAATATCACAAACACCATCACATATGTTCAACAACAGAATATCTTTTTCATTCATCCACACATGTATGCACACACATACACACACACAATCACCATAACAAAAAACAACAGGCACCTGTTATAACAGCGAGAATCATTTACTCATTATCTCAGATGAAAGACAATGCTAAATCTACTCACATGGAAAGAATTAGAAAAAAAAAATGCACAACCAATCACATCAGAATGTAAGTGAATGCAGAGGGCTGAAGATGCTGGCTGAATTGGTAGACTATGACTCACAGCCGGCATCACAGTTGGTGACCCACAGCCGGCATCACAGTTGGCGACCCACAGCCGGCATCACAGCTGGTGAACCACAGGAGACCAAGACCCTTTCCCACCTCTCCCTCTGTACCCTCACTAACATATCTGGTCTGGCTAATGGGGCAGGTACCGTCATACTCTCCATGGTGGTGGAGCCTAATGTGCACACTGCTGCAGAACCCCTGCTCTTTTTTTTTACCTCAACTTTTGGAGTAAAAAAAAAAATAGCCACCATGACCCACTCCCTCTCCAACACTAGTCCAAACATCTTCACTGCGTCAGCTACAAAGAACATTACCTCAGTTTCTGGGAGAGGGAAGAAAAAAAAAAAAGAAGAAAACACCTCCATGTCCCAAAAATTAAGTGTGCTGATTTTCCTACATACAAATATGCAAAATAATGCATCATTGGTGGATATCCGTGTGTTGCTATAGATCCCAGAAGCTTGTCAACGGGCTCGGCCCAGTCATTTCTGAGATACTGCAGCTTGTGCAAGGTCGTGTTTTAATACCTCCTTAAGTTTGCTACACAGAGAAATACTGCACAGTGGCATGCTGTCAAATTTTGTGCTTAACTCAAAAGATCTGCCACCAAGACATTTTGAAAATTTAAATGAAACTTGCGGAGATGTCACTCTATTAAAAAAAATATGGTCTTTAGGTGGCACGAAGCTTTCACAGAGGGCTGAGAAAATGATGATGAACCTTGCTCCAGCAGACAATCACAATGCGGAAGTTGCGCAAGTTTCGACAACTGTAGAACTGAGCACAAAGAATTTTTACCTCTAGGACAGAAAATTAATCAGGCAATCTACAAAAATATGTTGGAACGACTTCAAAAACAGATGCAGCGAGACTAATGGTACACTGCCGATGCCCGGACAACCTGCCACCACATAGAACTTTCAACTCAAAGAGTTTCTGGCGAAGAAAAACATCCCCATATTTCCACAACTTCCCTACAGTCCAGATCTAGTTCCATGCTACTTACCAAAGTTGAAATCTAAGTTGAACAGTCATCATTGTCAGACTTTGGAAAACAATCAGAAAAATTGTAGCTGATAAACTAAACACACTTATGGAAAATGACTTCCAGTACTGGTACAATCAGTTGAAAAAAAAAAAAAAAGTTGGAACTACTGTGTAACTTACCAAGGGTTGTACTCTGAAGCAGATATCTTGTAATTTCATGTCAGCGTTATACACAGTTTTCCATAAGTAACTGTGCACTAACCTGGTATCAATTTCATCCGCGATATCTAGCCACATCTACCTT
This sequence comes from Achatina immaculata, assembly GCA_009760885.1. Classification (NCBI taxonomy): domain Eukaryota; kingdom Metazoa; phylum Mollusca; class Gastropoda; order Stylommatophora; family Achatinidae; genus Lissachatina; species Lissachatina immaculata. The sequence goes on along the minus strand of CM019706.1, from coordinate 14,322,885 downwards.
CTGCTACATTAAGATATCTCTACAATATCGTAATTGATACTGGATTAGTGAACAGTCATTTTCCTAACGTGCTGTGTATACAAGTAAATAAAAAAATCAGTACACTTTTGGGACAGTGGTATGAATGATGTGAACATGTGGATACATATTTAATACACTCAAACTGTAAAATGCAATCAGGTAAATACATGCAAAAAGGGAGAAAGAGAGAGCAATCAGTCAACCTAGTGGAGAACTAAAGAACCTAATGTAATAGCATTTGTATACAGCCTGGCCACAGACCACGAGAAGTGGATAGAATTTACTGCTGTAATGCAAGACTACAAAAGGTATTCTGGACAATGTCTGCTTCACTTATCACTACTCAGACATGGACAGATGGATAAGATGCAAACAGTATACTCACAAATAAATCCATGAATGCACACACTTACACTGAGAGAGAGAACAAATGTCTGTTTTTTGTTTTGTTCACTACACAAACCTTCAGACAAAACCACACTTTTCTTACTGAATGTACCTCCTCAGAACAGGAGTGAAGACATAAGGCATCTTCCATTTCTGGCTGGGAGAACAGACCAAAAACAGTCAGGCTGTATAGATGTACCCATAAAACTGCTTCGTTCTCCAATGTCTGTAACAGAAAAAAAGATTATACTCACATATTAGACAAAATTACTTAATACACAAATGCTGAAAGATCTATAGGACACAATGATAATGATACTTTTTGTCTAAGAAGGCGCTAGATGCGGAAGCTGTCAAGCATCATTTAGATGAACAAAATGTCATGAGATCTTATTATAAAGATATCTCCCTCCTTCTCTCTCTTGTCCCTTCTGTGCTCATGATTTTATTTTTTCCTGTAAATAACAAATGTAGAACAGCAAGAAATAGCTAAGATTCTTAAGCTACAGCAGAACTACTGTCAGTAACTTTATGTTACCCACTATGCTAGAGGGAGATAATTTTCAAAAAAATAAAAACTATAAAACAATTTTTTAAAAACTATTGCCCTCCAGGAACTTTCAATTCTTCTAAATAGGAAGCATGTGATCCTCCAAACCTAACAACGTACAATGAACCACTAGCTTTTTTTCACTGTAATAAACAGTTTACATGAGGTACATGACAGAACACAGAAAGTTTAAAAAATATTTTTGTTTGGGGTCACTCACAGCCTATCATTTACCATATCTGTGTGTGTAGCAGCAAGCCCATGCTGTACAGGTGATTCCAAAGTTTTTAATGTTTCTATTCATTTACAATTACTATCATTCCTTTGCTAAATTATGTTGCAATTAAAATGCAAATGCTAATCTTCCTGTGCAGGAAGTTATGCACACAGCAGTCCAAGTGTAAAATTAAATTTGTAACACTAGCAACACTCACACAAGGTCTGTATGGTAACAGTTACTTCAAAGCATCTTTTTTTTTTTTTAATGCCAGTTGATAATACAAGAAAGTGTTGGTGTATGATGAACAGTGGTGAAACAGCAGATGACGAAACAGCAGTTACTGAAATAATCTCAAAACAGACAGGAGAGGGACACAAAGACAAATATTTTGTTTTATAATTCTGTGTGTATGTGAGCAACTGTTTCATGTTGGCTTCAGCAGTGAATCTTGCGATGAGTCATCAAAGTAAGGATTAATTTCATTTTCCCTTTTTGCAATCAGACTACCATTATTCTAGTCGGATCACTGAATACAGAAACTGTTCCCTGGGGTATAATCTAATATCAACTGTGTATGGTGATTCGAACCAAAAGACTTTAGCTTTCCTTGTTCTTTTTTGTCAAAACAAACAAAACATGCAAGAACATAAGGGCAGTTAACAAGTGTGGCAAACAATGGATGTGTATGGAACATCAAAAGATTAACACTCAAGTCAAAGGATGTCAATAGCACTCTGTATGGACCAGAAACAGGGACAACATATTTTAAGATAAAGGGAAAAAAGCTTAACAGTTTATATCTTCACTGGCTTCAAACAACAATGAACATCATGTGACAGCGCAGCACTACCAAGCAGAATGTCCTGTAGCTTGCTAAGCTTATATTCATGATGACAACAGTCAAAAGGTCACGACGGCTGGGGCACGTTGCAGAAAAAAAGTATGGCATCTCCAAGAAAATATCATCTGGCGAACTTGTGACAGAAAGATGGTAAGAAGAGAGTCCAAAACTAAGATATCAGCGAAAATATCTGTGATTCCCAACTTCAGTTAACAACTCAAGAGTTCTAGTAGCATGAAGTAGAGTCATAAGAAGACTGGAACTGCGGGTTGGTGTTTTTTGCAGCCGCTGCTGTGAAGACATTGTAGCACAGCGTCGTGACCAATTGGGAGCATGTTGTGGTTGCTGTTTTTCTGGCCTTGAGTGCACCTAAAAAGCAGAGGGCATGCAATACTTCTTTAGCAGACTCCACTGCTATGGGGACTATGGCAATCCCTGCCCTGTTAGATCTGTTACTGTAGTTACCAACAGAGAGGTGGGATAAGGTCTTGCTCATCTATGCTTCACTAACTAGCAAGTCATCTATGCTTCACTAACTAGCAAGTCATCTATGCTTCACTAACTAGCAAGTCATCTATGCTTCACTAACTAGCAAGTCATCTATGCTTCACTAACTAGCAAGTCATCTATGCTTCACTAACTAGCAAGTCATCTATGCTTCACTAACTAGCAAGTCATCTATGCTTCACTAACTAGCAAGTCAGCTATGGGTCGCTGAATGCCAAAATGGGATGTGTCTTGAACGCCCCCAAATATTAAATAACAACATCTACCCTCACTACTGTCTGTTGGAATATTTTTTAACAGGTTTTTATTCATGTTTGAGTATTTCATATCCTTAACAATGCTGGATTATTTAGGAAGTGACATACGTCGCAGGTCACCTACTACTGCTGCTTTGGGATCCAGCTCATAAAACTTTGGCAATCGTAGGTGTAAATGAATAATGAAATTTACAGAACTGTACTTTTCTTCATCAACTGCTACTGTATCCCTCCCTAAACCTGTGAACATGTCCTCTCTCTGAACCAAGGTTTTTTTTCCACAAATGCCCATACTCCTCTTTTTTTTCACTCTTGCCCAAGTGAGCCCTCTACTACTCAACATCCTCTCTGTTGTTCTCCATGTCTCTTGTGGTCTACCCTTCCTCCTGTACCCCTGAGGTGTCCACCTCAGTGCTGTTTTTTTTTGGTGATGAGTCACCTGTCATCCAGAGATCATGTCCAGAACATCGCTGATACCTTTCCTCGATAATCAAAGTCAATGGCTTCATCTGCATTTCTGCTAGTAATGTGTTACTTCATGTGGTGTTATGTCCATGACATGGTGATCTTCATCGGCATCAGGTAGGACTGGGAATAGATCACAGTGAGTCTATGTGAAGCCCTGGTGTGAACTCTGGAGATTGACTTAATAATGCAGTGCCAGCCCCAGGTAACCAGGCTGAAGCAGTCTGCTACTAGTTAAAAGTAGTCCTTTAACATCCCTGAATCACTCAGTGGTTCTTAATCTGGGGCTGAAAGGATTTTTAGGAGACCATAGGCCAGCAAGTAGGCTTATATCTTATATCCTTCCCATGCCGCTGAACGTCACATAGGGCTCATAAGGTAATAAGCCAATTTTTCCCGTTTTCGGTAAGCTTTTCAACCTCACCTCATTTTATGCCTATTAATTTGGCCTTTCGTAACAGCTTCACGTGGCTGACCTCTTTTTCTTCAGCTTTTTTTCTGATCACCTATGAGACAGGTTGTTGTTTGTTCATCTGTCTTATCTCTGCTTTTCCTGAATTCTTTCCACTTGATGCTGAGTATTTTCCTTAGGCATTTGTTTTCAAAAGAGTCTAATTTCCTTAGTTGTTTTCCAGCTTTCATATGCATAAATGAAGGTGGATATTACATTTGAACTGAATAGTCCTAACTTGGGTTTTTGTGCTTATAACTTTTGAATTCTATATGTTCTCAAGATTCTTGAAGGTCAATGCTGCTTTTGCAATTCGAATTCTAACCTCCGTTCTGGTGCCACCATGCTGGTCTATGTAGCTGCCGAGATATGCAAACTGGTTTACTCCTTCAACAGCTGTTCCTTCTATGTATATTATTCCTTCATGGTTAATGAGAAGTTTCATTGTTTTTGTTTGTTCCTTGTTAATTTCAAGTCCTATTTTACTAGCCAGTGAAGACAGGGAATCTGTTTTTTAATTGCACTGATTTAACTAATAAGAGTTATGTCATCTGCAAAATCAAAATCTTCCAGTTGGGTCTCATGTACCCATCAATGCCCGTTTTACCTGTGCAGTATTTTTTTCATTATGAAGTCTATAGCAATTCCAAAAAGCAAGGGAGATAATATGCAACCTTGTTTCACGCCTGTTTCAATCTGGAACCATTCGCTCAATCCTTCTTCTGAGCTGATTGCACAAACATATCCGATGTAGAAGTCCCTAATGATGGGTGAGGTATGATAAGGTAAAAATCCCCATGTCCATATTGGGGACAGGGTGTTACGCTTGTATTTCCAAGACCTTCAGCACATGAAAGTGTGATGTGATAAGTATCACGCCTGACTGCACTTACCTTCCCAGATTTCTCTGGTTCCCATTTTTAAAGGATAGGTGAACCTTGTGAGTTTTTTTTTGTTGGCACCAGAAATAATTCCGCCCTCTGGGATGTGAACCCGGTGTCAACAGATGAGTAGCCAGAGCGCCTAACCTCTCAATCAACACAGCCGCCAGATAGATTGGGCACTGAGTTTTATGATGGGTCCACAGCTATTCTCCGCCGGGAAAGAGGGTCCACAGCTATTCTCCGCCGGGAAAGAGGGTCCACAGCTATTCTCCGCCGGGAAAGAGGGTCCACAGCTATTCTCCGCCGGGAAAGAGGGTCCACAGCTATTCTCCGCCGGGAAAGAGGGTACACGGTAAACAAAAAAGGTTAAGAACCACTACTCTGAAGGATACGTGTCAGTAGTCATATTTTACCTGACTATCAGAAAACTAGAGGACAATGCCATCATGTCTAACTACCTTCCCTTCCGACGCTGAAGAAGCCAGGTACTTGTTACCTGGAACACCAAGGATAAGGTCTTGGCCAGATATTCTGCTCGGCCCGCGAGCTGTACGATGATCTTCACGCCCCCATCGTTCCTTCACAGAGTTTGCTTTCTACCCCAAACTCAAAAGTATACGAAGAACCAGACCAATTCCAACACACTATTAAAACATCAGAGTGTCTTAAGCGAAGCTGCGTGAAAGTTCAGGTCTGACAATAACCTGACACACAAGCCACCACGGGCTGCGGGTAATCATACACGGTCCCGGCCTTATAAAGAATATCATTAAAACCACGACCGACAGAAATTCGGACCCTATTCAAACGGTCGGTAGCTTTAATGACCCGCAACAACCCAGCAACGCTGCGAGCGAGAGAACGAACACGACAGTTACCATTTCACCCCCAAGCATCACAAGGTCTACAGCAACCAGTGTAGTGAACCGAACACAGTATAGTTAGTACCCGCATCCCATAAAACGGCACGATTTGTTGCGTTGATAACCACGGACATACGAGACACGGGGCATTTCACGTGCTAAGATCGCATATGTAACTCGCTACAGGCAGTCCCCGATATACACATTCCTTTGAACGCTACAGTAACGGTGATGACTGATGAAATGATCACCCACTACTAGCTATGAAAAACTGATAATGGCCCAAAGGAATGGCCCTACAAGCCATGAGGACACAAGACTGGGGGAAAAGCTTTGGGACTCCTATCGGGATCTGGAGGACTGCGGGCTTTGCCATGTCGACAGGGATCAGGATCTGATGTCACCAACAACCTCGAACGCAGAAGAATTCCACTACTGACACTGAGACGCTATGGTTCTATACAAGAATTACAACAAACAGTTCTATTTATAACTGTGGATAAAGACAGTAAATGAGAAAGAAGAAGATCATGGACTGACATAACCTCCTTGTTCCCCGGGGACATACAAAAGAAGTTGAGACAATGTCTCCTCAGCCTGGCTTGTCTGCAAGCTCTGGTACAACTTCAAACAACGTGACTCATTTCTCGCCATTCAGTCCTTTATTATTAGGGCAGTTCTTGGACGTGCTTCCAAGGATGCGAATCACGTTCTCCGCCAATGTTCTCTCTAAACTGCGCGGCAGCACACACGAAAAAAAAATGTGGCGCACGAAACAGTACATGCCCAACAAAATATAGTCTTGTTTTGCCTTGTCTTAAATTTCCATGGAACTGCGAACTGGTGTTCGTTGAAGTCTATGCGGCGAAGATGATCAACATCAAAGTATTATGTCAAACTGGGAGCGGGTCATGGCTGTTACTTTTTTCAGTCTATGAGTGTCGCTAAAAAAATCTTTAGCAAACTCCAGTGACATGGGGGACTACAGCGATCTCTGTCCCGTTGGCCAGGCACTAGGCTGGGCTTGTTACTGGAAGTACCAACGGAGAAGCGGGACAGGGTCTTGGTCAGATGCGGTTCACCAACCCTTGTACTAGCATGTCACCTACCATCCCTTGTACTAGCATGTCACCTACCGCCCTTGTACTAGCATGTCACCTACCGCCCTTGTACTAGCATGTCACCTACCATCCCTTGTACTAACATGTCACCTACCACCCATGTACTAGCATGTCACCTACCATCCATGTACTAGCATGTCACCTACCTCCCTTGTACTAGCATGTCACCTACCATCCATGTACTAGCATGTTACCTACCTCCCTTGTACTAGCATGTCACCTACCACCCATGTACTAGCATGTCACCTACCATCCATGTACTAGCATGTCACCTACCTCCCTTGTACTAGCATGTCACCTACCATCCATGTACTAGCATGTTACCTACCTCCCTTGTACTAGCATGTCACCTACCACCCATGTACTAGCATGTCACCTACCGCCCTTGTACTAGCATGTCACCTACCTCCCTTGTACTAGCATGTTACCTACCGCCCTTGTACTAGCATGTTACCTATCGCCCTTGTACTAGCATGTCACCTGTGAGTCGATGACTACCAACACTGGATTATCCTGCTTATCTGTCACCACATAATTTTATTTTAAACACACACGAGTTGTTTTTTTTTGGTGGGGGCGGGGAGAGGGAAGATATCTGATTACCTGTATGGTTGTCTACTCTGGCCACAGCGCGGGTGTTCTGAGACCTTTAACTCATACATATAGCTCTCCTGAATATTACAGGACGTAAGTACGATTTATTTGAAAAAGAGAAAAGAAATAGTAAACTTTGTATTCCGACTTCAGCGGGATTCCCCTAATACTCAGATGTCAGCGGAATTTCTCTAAAACTATGAAGTCAAAGGGATTCCCTCTATACTATGATATCAGCGGAATTCCCCTAATACTCTTATGTGAACGGAACTGAAAGTCAAAGGGATTCCCCTTGTATTCGGACGTCTACGGAGCTTGCCTGTTGACCCATTAGTTCTGCTCTTAGAAGCCACAAACGAACATGGCACATCTTCCTCAAATATGTCTACAATGTGCGTGTTTACACAGCCACTAAAGTCTACATTTACTATGTATCGGAGATGCAAATATTGGATTTGGTAATAGTAATGAGACTTCGTTGTTCATCTTTAAAAAAAAATCCATGCGTCGGTTGCGTTGTGCCGCCGTTATGGGCCTTGAAGAGCCCGACCACATATCCAATTTAGGCTCGGCGTAGTTTTAGTACCAGCCTCGACTTCTCATTTCGATCCCTGCTCACTCTGCCAGAGTCTTGTTTTCAGGGGCACCTCAAGCAGGCAGACTAAGGCCCTGGTCGGCTTTGATTTGCTAGTGCAAGCAGCCGGTTATGGGGTAGCTGACTGCTATCTCGTTCAACCTCAACACTGCATTTTAGCCACTAGTTTATACAGGATGTGCTTAGTCTGAAACGCTAACACACATCTGGAAACAGAGCGAAAATTGCCCAGAGTGGGTAAAACGCTCTTAATATATACGGACTGACAGAGTGCGTAGGTGACATGGATATGCAGTCTTTTATTTCCAAGCTTGGACGTATTCTCATTTTCGTGAGACTGATTTGTACGTGGATATTCCCTTTAATCCCCCCTCCTCCACCCTTGTGCGCTTCTATCATAGTGTGCCGCAGCTACAGAAAGATATTTTCTGTTTCTGGGCAATTTCCCTAGCACTAGCGCCAGGTATTAATTTTACTTCCAAGATGACTGAAGCGCCTAGGAAACGGTCTACAACATGGTCCCTTCCACTTAAGAAGAGGTTTGTTATCTACTTGGTTGCCCCTTGCATATTACATTAACAACACGGAAACGATTTCTTGCGTTCAACAAAATCTGAATCATTTTATTAAAATAAATAAACAGTGATCGCGTTAACCGGCAAGTACCGGTAAATTACCGATTTAGAGAGAGAGAGACCCTAAACCTTTGGAGATCGTCGGTTACCGTAACTGGTTTATAGGGATGATAATCAGGCCAGTAGTCAGATGATGCTCAATTTGCAAGGAGGAGAATCAGCCAGCTTGAAGCATTTTGTAAAGATCTCGTTGCAAATAAGATAATACAAAATGTTCACACAAACATTTACCCCCCCCCCCCCGATGTTTTCATAGTCTGTTTAATGTTACTTTTTTTTGTTTTTAAGTACAATTCACCGAATGTTGTATTGACAAAACCGCTACTTCGGAAAGCCCGACAATTTAGATGAAACACAAGTACAGTTGTACTGGTTACAAAAAAATCGAACGGGGGGGGGGGGGGGGGGGGGGGAGAGAGAGAGAAGGAGAGAAATGGGAGAGAGCGCGAAAATTGATTTGATAGGGAAATAAATTAATCGGTGAATCGATCTGTTCTTCTCGGAGCAAGATATGACAGGAAAATATATGAGAACAAATATAAACATCTTAAAGAGACACTGCCCTGTATGAGTGTGGAAAAAAATGTCACACACGTAACTTATTATCAGTCATCAATTAGTGCACACTGGTAACACGCTGGACAGAACAACAACAACAACAACAAATCCATCCAAGTGTTTCCCCCACAAGTAATCCACTTCCCCTTATGCCTTCCCTTACTTTTGGGAAGTCCTCCCAGACAGTCTGGTAATCTAAGGACCTCCGTGCTCGTCTTGGCGCCTTCTTTCTGTCTGTGGAGTCGCATCTTGGCTGTCTGCTCAGCTCGAGAATGCTACGCCACCAGTGATCCCGCCAGGATGTTTTAAAACTCTTATCTTTCTTTCTTCTTGCATGAAGGTACGCAAAGAAAAAAAAAATGTTACGGACAAACGGTGGTAACTTAAAATAATCCCAATTAGTATCAGTCAAAGAACGGGCCCGAGTTACCTAAAAAAAATATACTTATCCATGGGGCTGCTTAAAGATTCACTTAAGTGAAGTCCGGGACTTTCTGTAATGTGTACTCTGCTCATCTATTTCTGGGAAGCTGTCTTTTCTAGCACACAGATTTTAACAACTAAATCGACTATAGCGAGACAACCGGGCTAATCTCGGAGTGACAGGACATTTCACTACTATTCTTACTTACTCCCACGCTCATCTCAAGATCTGTTATTTATTCCTAAACGTTCTTGGTTTTCATTTCAGTTTCCGCCTGGTTAAGTTAGTTCCCAGGTTTATACTCCCAAACATCTGAGTGCTGTTCCAGTTATATGATCATACAACAACTCAAGCTACATAACCAAACAAAAACATGCAGGCACAATGAATCATCCAGCAGACTCCGTGTATGAAGACATACAATGCCCTCAGGAAGGCCGGGACGAGTGCAATACAGGGTCAAAGCCACCAGGTGCATTGTTCTTGGCCCAGCCTGGCTGAAAGACATCTGTCGTGTGCTTGGATTCTGCTAAAGGCTGTTCTTGAACCGATACCTATCACGTTCATCTGCTGATTTTCTAGGATCCAGGTTTTATAAAAACAGATCCTTTGTCTCGCGCCTCAAATATCTCTTCTGTTTTTTCACACTTTTTTCCTGATGACATAGTAACCATGATAAAACTACACGCTCCCCTTTGTTCTGTAACTGCTACATACAAGAAACAAGCACGCGGTCTAAAACCGTTATATATTTGGCAGTTTCTCCAAGATTCGCTGATACACCTCCCTGTTTTAAGACTCTTCTGAAAACAAATGCCTAAGGAAGATGGTATAAACTGGAACGAATTAAGAACAACACACAGATGAGCGAACAACAAACCGTCTCATTGGTGATCAGAAAAAAAGGAAATGGACAAACAAGTATAACAATCACGTGATGAGAAGAAACAGTCAGAGAATCCCAAAACATGCTATCAAGTGGAACACAACAGACCGAAGAGAAAAAAAAAAGCAGACCACGTGAAACTGTAAAGAGGACACTTTTATTAGGGGCCAAATTAGTAGGTACAAAAACCCTTGATGAGGTTGAAAAACGGCACGGGAAAGATGTAAGATACCTTGCCAGCGCTGTGGCTTTGATGAAACTATACTCGAACGCTTTCCTTTGATTTCCATATACCGCTGAAAGCTGGTGTCCATTACCCTTTATGTCCCGCATTCACAGAACCACAACTGCTGCTAACAGTTTAATTCAGATCTTTTATCCACCTACCCGTAAGCCCTTTGTTCTCCTCGGTCCCATATTTAACACAAGCACACACACACTCACTGAAGAATCCGCTTCACTGAACAGTACTGTGATCCTGACGCCAAACACAGCAACAAAAGAATAGCTAGCCGGCAGCTGTGTTGTGCGGTGTGTACATGCCGTGACAGTCGCGAGAGGTGGGGATAACAACGCACTGGCGGATTTCAAGGTCACCAGGCGGGGCTGAAATACAAAAGCCTGTAGGAGAAGGGATAACCGTAGGGGTATGGGTCACGACCTTGGGGGTGGATGGAAGAGGTCAACAGGTTGATGATGGAAGGAGAATACACTAGATTTCTAGTGCCATTAGATGGAGAATTCACCAAGTGAACCTGTAAGCCAGACTGTTTTTCTGATCACATGGGCATTTCACCGGCAAGAAGGCATTATCTAGACCAAACATTTACTAGTCTGGCACCATCTAGGTTAATAATTTATTATCCGAATAATGGTTTACACGAGAGAGAGACACTGCTGCCCTGTAACGAGTATGTTAATTCTGGGCTGTTTTCATCAATAAATTCTTACATCGGAGCAACTGAAACCGGTGCGGCAAGTGAAAAACTGAAATTAAATCACAAACATAAAAGGCAAACAGCAGCTTTTTAATAACATGAAGAAGATAAAAACAAATACGAGCTGATGTTCTTAAAAATGAGGAAAATGATATTACTGTGAAAATCAGTATCGCCGTACGGTTTATTTGGAAGATAAAGAAACTGGAAGCAAACGAGATGTGGTTTTTGGAAAGAGATGCAACAAATATCCTGGCCAAATGAAGAGGTCCCCAGGTCTTAAAACAACAAAAAACTAAGAAAAAGACCAAATTTCTCGGACATGTCATGAGAAGACAGAAGTTGGTCATGACTGGAAAATTCAAAAGAAAACATAGGGCCCGCTGAAGTCAAGAGAAATAAAGACTGGAAACACCAAGGATCGTACAAGATGGAGATGCATGATTCCCACAACGATCTTAGCGAATGAATGAAAATTCTTAACAAAAAAAAAAAAAAACTTCCACGGAAAAGTGAATGAGAAGTCCATTCATGAGATAGCAACGCACGTCCAGCTCTAAACGCAGAGATGTCTTTGCCACACCTCCTCCCCTCCCCCCCCCCCTTTACAACATACACACAGTCAGATATTATGATGTGTATGCTAATAAAATACACGAACTATTGTTACATTCCATGAACACCACCCAGGACAGACAAATTACTTTTTTCAACGCAAGCAGAGATTCCCTAGCATGGCCTCGAATAAAGAACAGCGTGACAGCCTCTCTTGCAAAGAGGAGAGAACAAATATTTTGGTGGGGAAAAAAATCAAAAAAATTCACACCAAACATGGACACACATACTACTTACAGCTATAGCTGTCATCACTGAACTGCTGCAACTTTTAAAAAAAACTCTTCAACTTACGAAACATTCCTTTACCATCATTTATTCCTTTACCATAATGAATACATGTAACGCTGCTAAATCAGTTCATACCCACATTTCCCATTTAGAAAGGAACACCCCCCTCAAAAAAAAAAAAAAAAGCGCAAGAAATGTCCTTTCTTCTGTGGAGCCTCTATGGCAAGTTCTGGTGAAAACCCGTTATACAAAGAGCCCCTCAAACTTTTATTAGGGCGCGTAAAAATCCGCTCGGGCTGGGAAGCGTCGAAAGGCGGACGAATAGAAGACGAGGGCGAGAACTGACGCCTGTGCGTGCGCGCGCAGATAGACGATCAATTTTTTTTTCTAGCGGGAAGTTTTGTTATCGCTTCACGAACTCAAGGATTTTTTACCAGCCTTTCTCAACCTGTCATCTCCGGTGGAACCCTTAAAATAATCTTCCAGCTCTCGGAGAACCCCTGTATAATTATTACGTTTAATACTTAGTGTGCTTAATTATAGATAAAATATTTTCACTTTGGAAGAGGGTTTTGAAGCTGGTAGACGTTAGTTGTGTTGTTTGGCCGAGCATCATTTTACTCAGCAACTCCTCCCACTGCGAATCTATCAAGGCGGGTTTTCGCATATCAAGTCACAGTTTAACTAATAGCAAGCAGTGTCTGTGTTGCAAGGACTAGTCTCCTTGCGCTTGTGCCTTTTGTCTCCGCTTCCTTCTTCAGCACCGTTACACACAGAAGATCTTCTGTCAGTTCTTCCCAACCCTCGCTGCTGACTGAAAAATCTGCCGTAGAGAGTTTCGTTCCATTACGTGGCTCCCTTCACGTTACAAGTTCAACGTTTGCTTAAGGACAAATATTCACAATCATCCAATAATAACTGCCAACAACACAAAAATGATATTGCCCTGTTGACCCCTTGTTGAGAAACCCTGAGGTAAACCACAGCGAGCGGTAGGGACCGAGAGTGCCGTCCTATTCCGAGCCTTCAACAAGTTGGAGGGTGTGGAAAGACCGGGGAAGAATAAATTAAAAGCACACCTGATGGCCGAAATAAACCGCATGCAAAGCGTCGGCTGTGAGAGAAAGGGCCGGAAGTTTTTACTGCGACGGCTAAAGTCAACCATAAACCACCGACAGTTCTTTAAAAACCAACAAGTTTTTCAATGCTAGATTCAACATTCAAAGCACGTACTTGTTTCAAGCAGTGTTCAGGAACAGGAATGAGAGGTTGCTGTACAAACAGGAAATGAATAGAAAATATTAATAAGCACACCATTCATTTCAACTTTTAAGGAGAACTATAAATAATATCTGTTTGGGGTGGGGTGGAGGATACGTTCTCGGTTATAAATTCCGTTTTCTTCCCCACTTTCAATCTCAACCAATATAAGTATCTTACATCATTCCCGTGCCGTTAAACGTCACATAGGGCTCACATAGTTGTTTGCCAAGTTCTCCTGTTCTCGGCGAGACTTTTAAACTTCATCAAGGGATGTTATGCACACTAAACTGGCTTCTCTTAACAATGTCCTTTTTAGAGTTTCACGTGGTCGACCTCTTTTTCTTCGACCTGTTGTGCTCCATTTGATAGCTTGTTTTGGTATTCTCAGATTGTTTCTTCTCATCACGTAGCATACATCATCTTTTTCTGATCACCCATGAGACAGGTTGTTGTTTGCTCATCTGTCTTATCTTTGCGTTTTTCTTGAATTCGTTCCACTTTATACCAAGTATTTTCCTGAGGCATGTGTTTTCAAAAGTCTAATTTCTTGTCATTTCTTTAGTTGATTTCCAGCTTTCGCGTGCATAAAATAGAGTGTATATCACATTTGAATTAAATAATCCTAACTTGGTTTTTGTGCTTATAACTTTTGAATTCCATATGTTCTCACGATTTTTGACGGGCAATGCTGCTTTTGCAATATAACTTCCTTCCTGGTGTCACCATCCTTGTCTATGTAGCTGTCAAGGTATCCAAATTGGTTTACTTCATCAACAACTGTTCCGTCTACGTATATTTTTCCTTCTTGATTAATGAGATGTTTCATTATTTTTGTTTTGTCTTTGTTAATTTCAAGACCTATTTTGTTAGCCAAGGAAGACAGGGAATCGGTTTTTTCCTGCACAGATTTCACATTATCACTGATAAGAGTTATGTCATCTGCAAAATCAAGATCTTCTATTTGGGTCCCATGTACATAATCAATGCCGGTTTTGCCTGTACAGCATCTTTTCATTTATAAATTCTATGGAAATTCTAAAAAGCAATGGAGATTTTAAAAAAAATACATCCTTGTTTCACGCCTGTTTCAATCTGAAACCATTCGCTCATTGCTTCTGTCTTGACTCCACAAACATATCCGTTGTAGGGATATCTAATGATGTCGACAATTTTATATGATATTATATATAATATAATTATACCTTACTAATACCATACTTCATTTCTCCTTTCACTCTTTCTATTTTTACTGTCCTTATTGCCACGTGTGTGTGTGTACTAAGGTAAACGCGGCCAGGCGTGATACTTACCACATCACACTTTCATGTGCTGAAAGTCTTGGAAATACGGGCCTAACACTGTATCCCCCAATATGCCTTAATGACGTGGAAACGGGGACTTCACAAGCGATTGCTCTAGAATTTTTTGTACCTGTTTTTCACCTTGCATGAAGTACTTTCCATAATACCATTTTTGTGAACACAACGTTCGGTACTTTTTTTTAAATTTAAAATTAAATAATTTTATAAAATGCTTACATGTTGAACCGAAGTCAAAACCGCCCGATCCTCCTCCATACAAACTCAACATCATCACCCTACTGGCCTGATTATCCTCCAACCGACTTCGCTCACCGCTGTTTATATCTTTGATAATATAAATCGGTTACAGTAACCGACGACCTCCAAAAATTTCTGTTTTTTTTTTCTTTCTCTTTCCCCCATCAGTACTTTACCGGTATTTGCCAGTTAACGTGATCAACTTAAATCTGCATGTTGTGCAGGTTCAGTAGATCAGATAATCTATTTTAACAGCACGTGGGTGGTGTCGTGTAAGAGTTGAAGAAGACGAAAAAAGGTCACTATACGCGCCATCTCCAAACATATCAACAAATGGGAACCACACAACCAATCAGACAATATCACATCATATTACCAAGAATGCGAACGAGCAATTTCACTTTTAATAATAAAAAAAATGTAAGCATGTCAAGTCATAACCCAAAACAGCAGGCTCTGTGATAATGAGGAGAAAGCACTGACTTTCTACAAACACCTCAAAAACTAAGCCAACCATAAAAAAAAGAATCACTATTAAAAAGATGTACCCCACGAATCATAACTTCCCGTATTTCAAAATGGAACAACTATGAGACTCAGCCATGTTCTTCACAGAGGCAGAAGTTATCAAGAGTTTGAGCGGCGACCACAGACAGTTCAAAAGCAAAATCACTGAACGCAAAAAAAAGGCACAAATATTAATCTCACATCACTGCATTAACACTACACGGTAAACGAAATACGGAATATCTTCTCACATGGTACGTAAGTGTTGTATATCTCACATATTACAACGAATCCGATCACTGAGAGCACTCGTTCTGAAAGGTAACCACCGAACCATGATCTGGATTTCTCCTGGCGTCAGACTGTACTGGCGCGCTGCCTAGAACCAAGATATGATTAATAGTCTATAGCTATTAAAACATACACGCCTGGATATTTCAATGTCCCCGATTTGAATATGTAAAGTCCCTGTGTAGTCTGAACCTAGAAAGTGAGAGCGGGACCTGGCTCCTCTGTTCAGGATGAAATAAATTCTCTGGTATTTCTAATAAAACTTTCTGCGGAACACAATAAACCTTTTCTTCAGGTTAAGCAAAATCCATGCAGTGAAGGGTGGATTACCTTCAGAAATGGAATGCTGTTTTAACATGAATAAATTATACACCTAGTGTTGCTTATCGACTGGTCTTATCTTTTAATACGGAACCGAGGTTATTAAAATGTAAACTGATCAGGAGAGTTTATAAATACCTTGTACAGTGAATTCAATATCGGCGAATCATTAACTCACCCCCCCCCCTCAAAAAAAAAAAAAAAAGCTGTGAAATCTATCTTAGCCTCGTAAACATAGAATGCATTTTTTACATGAACGTCTGATTCGGCTTTATGCCCTGACCGTCATGCGCATTTTGTACTCTTCGTCTAGCAGAAATTCTATAATACGGTGTTTCCCAACCTTCTTCCGCTTGCATACCCCTCAGCAGCCTATTTCCGTAAACTGCACGCCTTCATATTACCAAACCTGTTCGATACTATTATAACTGCTTGGGTTTTTTTTCCTAATCTGCTTTTCTGGCCATTATCCAACTTCCCGCGCGCAACCCCACCCCAGTTTCTAATATCAGGAAGTGTAACCGCTGGCTTACTGGGTTTCTAATTTTACTGTTGTGTTGACAGCTGGTGATTGATATAAAACGGTAGGCCTTCCCATAACCAATGTCGCTGAACATGAATGAATGAAGTCCACCATGACTGTAACACTCTTGCTATAAGTGAAAGTGCCCAGCACAAACGCGCAATGTGAAAAGCCATGGTAGCACAAGCACCCACAACTGAATCTGGACATTATGTTTCGTGTGTGGCAAAACTCTCATCTAGGGCTACTTGGTCACGCACACGATCACACCTCTCCTTACTTTGACTAAGATGAATCTGTGGTCATCATCGAATACGATGGACGAACAACAACACACACTCCTGTGCTCTCGATTCAACCATGATGGCTTGCGGCCCACAGGAAACCACATACAGAATACACCAAAAAAGGTGACTTACGGGGTTTGGGGGAGAGCGAACAAAAGCATGATATAAATGAAGAATTTGTGTTAGTTGCAGATATAAGTATAGTTTGCGTTAGACTAACAGAGATAACTCCACCCACCACCACCCCCCCCCCAAGAGAGAAAATGAATGCGCTGAGAATGACTGCAGTCATAAATAAAAACTAGATAATGATACACGAACATGATATACCTTCTCAGAATTAGTCCACACATAAAGCTTGGGAGGTATTATGTACTGGAGTCTTTTATATTAGGAAATTAATATGGATATGTTAAGTATCAACTATCTTCTACCTTTAGCTCACGGTTAGACTAGACTTTATCATTAACATTTATGAACCACAGTCCATGATTTGTATATAAAAAAATACAGCTGTTGTTCAGTCATAAACTTTCATCACAATTAACAGTATGATTACAACTTTTTAATTTAAATTAACTGTGTAATAACTGACATATTTCCTTCAGACATACTAGTACTGTCATATAAAGCACAACAGCTCAGTGATACTTTCTAACACTTTTAATAACAACTTAACCTATGCCTGTTAGCTTAAGAAAAATATGGTGTAACATAAGCAGCAAAACACAAATAAAAGATCAAAGTAAACACTTTTTTTTTAGTCACATCTGAATGCAATTAACCTGGCAAGATGATTGGTTCTGCTAATAAAATGACATGAAGATGGAAAATAATAAATTACTTATTCAGCCAAATATTTAACCAGACCAGTTTATTTACACTGGTTCAACAGCACAGTCAGATCCATATATCAAACATTCACAAGGACTGGCTGTAGTGGCTGATGATGTTATTTAGCTACCTCCAGAGCATTTGCCCACCTGTAGCTCCCACCGTTGTAATGGATCCAAGTATGAGCCAATTTGTTGCTAACGTCTGTACTGCTCATCAATAGTTTTCACAGAGAAAGAGCAAGGCATTGACGGCTCATCTTTTGAGTCTCGTGACAGTTTATGCATTCGAGCTTCCTTCTGGGTGGCATTGTAGGAGTCTGATGGTGGTGGGTGTTTTTTTTTAAAATAATCACTATCAAGATGTTCAGAATTTTCAAAAGAATTTGCAGCTCCTGCCAAACTTTGTTTGTCCTTTCACAAGCATCTACGATTTCTAAAACACCAATCCAGAGAAGCTGCAATTATCAATAATGAGAGGTTGAGATTTAGCTGTGATGTTCAAGATCGGTCAAAGATGCATCTTTGAAACATATGATACTGCCACTTTGACCTTCAGGTAGCACAGCATTGAAAAAAATCACTGAGCAAAATCACTAAGCAGGACTACAGATCGTTAATAAATGTTGTCAAACAGACAGGCAGTTAGACAGACGTAACACACCACAGCCCACTCTGACAATTCTGTAGTGTACTGATGGATCAAGAATGGTAAAGACAGGAAAGAAAATAAGAAATTACTCCAGCAGCCCACCATTAGACAGATTTTAGACTCATATGACACTAATTCACTTATTTAACAATGTGTGAAGAGCAATCAAATTCACTTAATTAAGATTATGGTGTTAAATTTAAAAAATTTAATTGAAGAAAATTTCAACATTGATAGTAGTCACCTGCACAACTTACAGACACATCTATAACCAGCTGTGGTGGAAGACAAAAACTAGAAATCAGCAAATGCAGGGAAAACAGCCTAAGTGGAGATTGATAAGCACCACAACAAAGACAGGCATTGTCCAATATCCTGCCAAGCTCTGACTTGGCATCTCCAGGGCACAGTAATATAACATACATGAAGAATGACTTCTTCCAATGTGTTTAAAAAACATGCATTTTGCTTCAGTGACCAGCAATGTGCATTGATACCTACATAACCCTATAAGTTCTTGATGCTCAGCAGAGAAAATGGAATGTAAATCTGTCAGTAGGAAAAATACAGTTATTTCAAACCATCCTAACAGATCACTTTGAAATAACAATATAAATTACTTGAAGGCTTCCAATGATATGGCTGAGTGGTTAGGCACTAGACCTACTAATCCAGTGGTACCAGGTTCGTTTAAGTCCCAGCAGCAGAGAATTTTTCTGGTACCACCACACCAAAAAGGCCCAAGGGTTCACCCAGACTCTAAAATGAATAACAGAGAAATCTGGGAATGTAAATGTCTTGAAAATATGTGTAAAGCCATATCCCGAATATGCCTCATGGCATGGAAATGCTATTTTACCTTTCAGTGAGTCATCACAATTATCAACCTGTAACATCTTCACAGTAATACATTTCCCATTGATTTATCTCTCAAAGTAACACACACCTAGGCTAGGGTTTTTTGTCTATCTCTTTATATTAAAAAATGTGTATCTTTATACATTCCACCGGTCTGCTACCTGGACTTTTCCACCATGATGGACCACAGTATTCTGTCATGCTATTAATATGTCCGACTGTCAAATAGTGAACTCTCAGGTGTTAGAAATGTAACATCTGTGACAAGTTATCAAGGAGGTGGTACCATGTTTTAAGATTGTCACTTTAGGCTGGAAAAAATAATAGAGACATACTTGCACTATGTGAACTAGAAGATAAGCGTGCCATGACAGCTAAAAACCCTGATAGAAATGGATTGGTCATGTGCTCTGAAAAGACCCCCAGTACCATCACTAAGATAGCCAAGCTATGGACACCCAGGGGGAAAAAGGAGAGCCCAACCAAAGGCTAATTGGGGGAGAGAACTAGAAACAGAAATGGGTAGCATGCAGCACAGCTGGGGCACAATACAATGGCTGGCTGCAGGCAGTGATTGTTCTGCCAGTCACCACCCAAGGTCATGAATGTATGGATGGACTTTAAGCGGGAGAACTTCCTGAAGAACAATTTAGCATGAAACATTTTACAAGATATCTTAGGACAAAACATCTGACCAGTGTGATACTGTGTCTCATCAACTTGTACTCTATTCTCCTCCTCTATCATCATCATCATCATGTGCCATGCGGTAGGCACTGGCAATCATGCTTCTCACAGATCTCAGTCACTGATATTTTCAACCAGTCTAGTTGGTAATTTTTTTTTTTTTTTATAGTGCCATCACAATAGATCGTCCATGATTTTCTTCTCTTGGTTTTTTTTCCCCCTGCCTCACTTCTCATTTATTTTTCCTATTGTTACAGTGTTTTCACCCCCCCCCCCAAACACACAATTCCTATGCTCATCAAACAGAAAGTAGTATACCAGTGATAGCCATTGCATCCAGCACATTTAATACACAGAGAACAGTTCAAACCCTTTTTCTATTAAAAAAAAACACCAAAAAAAACTGCTATTCATATTCTCAGTCCTAACACAGGGATCTTTTAACACATTTGAAAGCCTCAATTAAACTTCAAACACACATACATCTGTAGTTAATTCTCACATCTTCACAGTCAAAAACCTCTAAAAGCAAAATATATAGTAAAGCATAACTACAAAAATGCAGACAGGAAGCACACTAAATTTATTATGGCTTATTTTGATTGGCTGAATTGATACAGGTATGGTTCCCTAACCTTTTTTTATATGGATGTTGCCCCTACTGCCTCCTACATTATGCCCCTATCACTCCTCCCCCCCTCCCAGTGCCTCCCATTGCCCACTATGAGAACCACTGGTTTTGACAAACAAAATAGCAACATTCGCTTATCTTCCACAGTGAAATTTTATAACCAACTTTAGAGTAATAAGGACAGTTATAACCAACTTTAATAAGGACCACTGTAACCAACTTTTCAATAATAAGGACTGTAACATGAGATTATATTCATAAGATTGGGGTAAGGTCTCTCCTGCCAAATTTCGCTACACTGACATGAAAAATATGGGACAAGATTTCTTGGCTCAGTGAAAACACTGCACTAACATTCTCTTATATAAGTGAAGGTTTGATCTTTGTCCTCTGACAAACAAACAAAAAATAACAAAAATGTCTCTCCTAAACTTCACATGAATTTTTCATAAACCATGGAACTACTAAACCCTTTTCTACCCAGTATCAAGATTTCTTTAAAAAAAAACAAAAAACTAGATTTGGCTTTGCTGACTTTTTGTTGTTTTTTTTTTGGGGGGGGGAGAAAGAGAAAGAGAAATAGACCCTATTACTTAGTAAATGCAATTATTTTTTGTTTCTTCCATTTTAGTTATCATTTCCTGTATCACATTTTCTATCATAGATCTTACATCACATCAATAATTGGTTTGAATCTTGGATTAGCATCATCAAACTGAGGAGACACCCACACATGCTCTGCTCTGTTTCAGTGACCATAGAAGAGTACGAAAGCTAACTGTGCCAGTCAGCTGTTGGGTCTGGCAATCTTGAATTCTACCAGCCACCCACCCTGCTCTTCCTCCCCCCTTGTACTAAATCAGTGTGGGAAAAATGAAAGATGGAGTGATGAAGGGCAGAATGTACGACGGGCCTGCGTGCCCAATTCTTTACCCTTTCTCCTCCCCCCTGCACCAGATCCTCAGCTTCAGCATATCCGTCCTATCCTTAGGAATCATACCTGTTGCCATAGCATTTTGGACAACATGATCACTGCCTCTCACTCCCACATGTCCTGGGCAATGTATCCACGTTAGCCTGGTGACATTGGATTGTCACTAGAACTGAACCCATTCATGCTGTGGCAAACCCCTCTCTATCTTGCACAGCATGCTCTGAGAGTCTGTCACCAAACCAATAACTGGTTTGATGCAGCTTAATAACTCAAGTACAGGTAAGGGAAGGTGAACAAAAATATATAAATAACAGAAAGTATGAAAATTTCAAGCTGAGAATCTTCTAAATCCCTGAAACTATGAGCTGGTATTCTTTGCTGCTGATGCAGTGAAGATGTTAAGGAACAGCACTCTGTTGGTCTGGAGGCAGGTTGCAGCAGCTATTTTTCTAGCCCCTGAGCAGAACTAAGAAGCAGGGGGCATTTACAATAAACCTCTTTAGTAGTCTCTTTAGCATACTTCACCACCATGGAGGACAATGGCCACCCCTACCAAAGCTTGGCCTGTTACAGGAGTACTAATGGAGAGGTGAGATAGGATCTTGACTAGCTATGGTTTGCCAACTCCGAAGCCAGCATGTCAGCTATGGGCCACTTACTGCCCAAACTGGACAATGTCTTCATTGAATCCTAAGCTGGGAACACATTCCTATGGCAAAGCTTCACTTTTTAAAACTTGTGAGTAAAGGATGGAAAGAGTTATCAACAAAAAAAAATAAATAAATAAAACTAACAAAAGTGTGAAATACATCCTTCAAAGCAGACTAAGTATAAAACACTGACACAGTTAATGAACCAAAGAAATGACCCTATAAGCTGAGCTCCACAACTGTCTACTGGAACTATAGAAGAAAAAAAATCCAATTTATCTATGAGACAGAACTGCAGGCACTGACAAACATTTATGAAAAAAAAGAAGATGCGATAAATGATTCCCCCCCCCCCTCCAATTTTCACTAGGAAAATTAAAAAATTAACAGCAAAAATTGAGTTTGCTGAACATGAATCTGTTAGCAGCTGTGAGCTACAAGCTGTTATCAGCTAATGCTGTAGCGAAGAACTTGGTTGTCCTGGTGCAGAATTATGGAGCTGGTGCACCAGACTTCTTCAACCACAACACTAGACAAAACTACTTCCATTCCTGGTTTCTCTATCTTTCTACTGTCCCACTCCATCACTCGTATAAACTGCACACTTCTATCAACCTGACTCACTACTCTTTCTGACTGTGACCCCATAATTTTGCCCATGTAAGTGCTGAGATTTGGAATTTAACATTTCTGAATCGTAGTGAATGCATTTTTTAAAAATTCATAGTTCAAAGAGATGAATTTGTACACTTGGGTGGCAAAACTGTGGCAAGGAACACGCCCTAAAAAAACTGTTCTTGGCGCACAATTATTCTGAAATGTAAAAGCTGAATGTGTGTGTGTGTGTGGGGGGGGGGGGGGAGGAAATGATAAAATATAACACCTTTTTATACTCGTGAGGTAATAAAAATTATTAGGAATGTGGATGGGAAAAAACATCTCCATTTAAACTTTTTTTTTTTATATTTCAATCCAATACAAGAAACCTTTAAAAAGTAATAAAACAGGCTGGCACACTTCAGCATGTTCTTCTTCTTCGTTCGCAACTTCAGCATGTTAAAATTAATAGTCTTACCAAGAACAAGTAATTAAGTCGACTGCCATCTATATCTATTTATCTATAGGCCATTTAAAAAGGTGGTCTATTGTTTTCACACACTCAAAATTCTGTTAGCCAGTTTTTAAAATGTGCAAACATGCGGGCAAGAAAATAAGCATCTAATCGAAAGATTAGGATCTAACTAGTTAAGTCTTAGAATGTAACAAAAATGTGAAATGCAATCAGGAAACGATTTCCCACTGTTTTTATACCCGCAGGTGCTTTATGATCGTGTCCATCATTTTGCAGTTAGATTTGGTTAAGAATGTCATTTTAAACTGTCAGTTTTAAGCTGATCACCTAATTGTAGAGACAAATTACTAACGTTCTTTCAACCCAGTTAATTCTGTAACATCAAACTCCAAAATCAGCCATAAAACCTTCCAACATACGAATCACGTTCGCTAGGGGACAAATCCAGCTTAAATGACAAATTTCCTTCAAACTTCCAGAACGAAACCTCACAGAAACATCATCACGGTAATCGCAATTCAACAAATGTATACTTGAACAAAAAGTAACACTCACGGTACATGTATCTTTGTCTGTGTTGAAATTCATGCTGAAACCTGCTGTTTGGAGAAAATGAAAAATGGCGAACAAAGCAGAAGTCACTTCGAGTTGTTGACCCTTTGATTTTGGCGGGAACGAATGACGTCACGGGGACAACAGGGTAGATAACCAGTTGCTGCTTGTCGGCTGTGTTATATCCCAGGTTAGGTAAACTTAACACTTTTTTAAAAGGCCTTTCTCAATAACTGTTGCCCAGACAAAGTTATAATTAGTTGCAATGTCAAACCAATAACTAACGTCTACCTGCTTCAAAACCATTTTCTAAGACGAAAAATGCAATAACAATAATAATAAACCATTTGTTTCACCATAGGTCTGATAAATGTATAAAAGGTTTTTAGTGTCGAATCGATATCGGGCAAAGCTTCTTGATCAGAAGACTATTGGCTCCAGTCCCGCTGCCGTGACCCGCCAGTTGTCACCCGTGATATGGAATATAGGTTGACAGGCCCAGTGAGAGGTAAGATCTAGCCTGGTCTTTGCTGTATAGCCCCAGGGATTCGTCTGCAAGACCTGTGGAGCTTTCGGAAAGGGGTGGAGAAGTAATGAATGAAAACACAATGGCTAATAGTGTGTATGTGAGGAGGGTGGATGGGAATAACTCTGCACCGGTTTATAAAATTTCTTTCGGAGGCCCCGCATGTTGTTGTTCCTCCAATATGGAGACTGGAACACATGGAGTTGTTGTTCCTCCAATATGGAGACTGGAACACATGGAGTTGTTGTTCCTCCAATATGGAGACTGAAACACATAGGGTTGTTGTTCCTCCAATGTGGAGACTGGAACACATAGGGTTGTTGTTCCTCCAGTATGGAGACTGAAACACATAGGGTTGTTGTTCCTCCAATGTGGAGACTGGAACACATAGGGTTGTTGTTCCTCCAATGTGGAGACTGGAACACATAGGGTTGTTGTTCCTCCAATGTGGAGACTGAAACACATAGGGTTGTTGTCCCTCCAATATGGAGACTGAAACACATAGGGTTGTTGTCCCTCCAATATGGAGACTGAAACACATAGGGTTGTTGTCCTTCCAATATGGAGACTGAAACACATAGGGTTGTTGTCCCTCCAATATGGAGACTGAAACACATAGGGTTGTTGTCCCTCCAATATGGAGACTGAAACACATAGGGTTGTTGTCCCTCCAATATGGAGACTGAAACACATAGGGTTGCTGTCCCTCCAATATGGAGACTGGAACACGTGGGGTTGCTGTCCCTCCAATATGGAGACTGAAACACATAGGGTTGCTGTCCCTCCAATATGGAGACTGGAACACGTGGGGTTGTCTGGAGCGCAGTGACGATGACTCTAAAGTACGCTAAGAAGCTTTTTAACTGCACTCAGAGACTGAAACAAAGAGCCGCCATAACCCGCTCCCCCTCCGATATGATGCTGTCCCTCAACATCTTCACCGCATCGGCTGCAAAAAAAAAAACAAACCACCAGCTCGCAGTTCCAGGGAGTCTGAAGAAGAAGAAGTGCCGTCTTAAAGCATGGTCACACTGACCAATTGACCAGGGGCTTCAGGATTCATATATTGTCAATGTAACATCATCATGTTGCTGTTAGGTTTCTTGGTTTGACATAAAACAAGGGGTCCGTCAAGAGTGCATATGGTCCCCTTACTTAACTTGTATACCCGAAAATATAATGAGGAAAGTTATAGAAGATGTAGACAAGGAATATTACAATTCTATCAAAATTGGAGGTTATGAAATACCAGAGATTAGATATGCTGATGACACAGTATTACAGTCCACAACACAAAAATGAATGGAAAAACTAATTATGTCAGTCTGTAAGAATAGTGAAGAGCAAAACCTTTATCTTAACACAAAGAAAACTAAACTGATGACAAATGACAAAACAAATAAGGCAATTGAAATATATAAAAATGAGGAAAAATTGGAAGAGGTGGAGAGTTTTGAATATCTTGGATCACAACTAACTGATAATGTAGATACCGTGAGGGAAATTAAAAGGAGGACATTTAACATTTATCTCTCTTCAAAAAGTAAAACTAAAGAATCCGTGGAGAAGAACAGACAGAACTACAAAAATAAGATTTTTAAGGGCATGCATCTGTTCATCGCAACATATGTCTGTGAGACCTGGACATTTAACAAAACAGCTGAGAAACACATAAATGCCTTTGAATGTAAATGCTACAGAAGAGTCATTCAAATATCATATACACAACAACAACAACAAAAATATAGCCGTACTACAAGAACTTAATACTGAAGAAGATTGGCTAGTAAGGAAGATTAAACAGAGAAAACTTAAATATTTTGAACATATTAAACGTCATGATAATTTAGAGAAGACAGTCTTGGAAGTGTACATAATGGGAAAAAGAAAGAGAGGACGACCAAGGCGAAGATGGCTGCAAGACATCGTTGATGACCTGCAAATGGATACATCAGCAGCAGGGAATCTTGCTTGCAACCGAGAGGCCTACAGGAGAGCTGTTAGAGAGGCAAAGTTCCGCATGGGACATGCATATGACTGACCAACTGACTACCGCTCTTTGAAGCGAAATCTACTTTTGCAGTTTTTATAGTTTTTCTCTAGATATTCCGATATCTCATATTCTTCACGTGCCGTTAAACGTTATATAGGGCTCGCAAGGTAGTTCGCCAATTTTTCCTGTCTTCGGCGAGCTTTCCAAACTAATCAAGGGATTTTATGCCTATTAATTTGGGCTCTCTTAACAATGTCCCGTGGTCTGCCTCTTTTTCTTCGAAAAAAATCTAAGAAAACTGATCATGAAGACGAAAATTGTATATTTAAGAGTAATGTTCTAAGTGTACTATTTTATGGAAGTGAATGCTGAAAAAACATGAAAACTATAGAAACACGCTGAATTTTTTTTCCAGACTAATGTCAGCCTGAATTTTTTTTTTTTTTTTTAGTAAATCGTATCCGCCGTTGGCGAGATTTTCAGCTGCCGTGCGTGAAGCGATGCTTCTCCCGGCCAATGAAGAAATTTGCAAATGAGGTTGCCGCGCAGCATCACTGCGGAAAAGGTGGTAGAAAGGATAAAGCGAAGCAAACAGTCAAATCACGGCACCTCTGGTCTGGAGGTCGGCCACGTCCTGAGTGCAGTCATATCGGGTGAAATGCATGAACCGGCTTGTCCCAGAGGTTAAGACACTGCTGGCGAGACTCTTCAAATGCCGCACGTGGAGTGAAGCTCCTCCCGGTCAAGGAAGAAATGCGGAAAAGAAATAAAGGTTGCTGTGCGGCGCCGATGGGAAAAGGTGGTGGAAAGTGAAGTTTAACTGGTATGTCCAGTAGTATCGCTACGAGGGCTATACCACGGCACCTCTGCTCTAGAGGCCGGCCACGTCCGAAATACACCTACACTGGTGAAATATGCCTAAACCGGCACACACCAGGGGTGGAACTTGATGGCTAGACATGTCATGCCACCTCCGCTCTAGAGGTCGGTAACGCCTGATATACACCCATATTGGTGAATTTTGCCTAAACCGGCTCATACCAGGGGTGAATCTTGAAGGCTATGCATGTCACAGTACCTCTGCTGTAGAGGTCGGTCTCGTCCCAAACACGCCCAGACTGGGATAATGCCTAAACCGGCTCAACCCAGGGGTAGAAGTCACTAGTGGCGAGGATTCATCCTCCTGGACAAAAGCTCTATCCTGGTCACAACTAGAAAGGGTAGCGGCCACGACCACAAAATGCTGAAGTCGGAGACACTGGACCAGGGAAGTCTAGATAGGCAACCACCTCTCACCCGGCGGTGATACACGGGTATCTCAAAATACGTCGAGGTTTTCTGGTGAGAAAGTCCAACTCTGGCCTGGGTGGGCTACCGCCTCTCACCAGCGGGGATGCACTGATATCCTAAACACGTCGAGGTCTTCCGGTGAGAAAGTCCAATCCTAGACTAAACTGGTGCAATGAAAACCACGGTGTCACGCAATCCCGCTTCAGAGACCCACCAAGAATACAGGCTAAAGCCCTGTGATACTCTGAACCCCTTGTGGTCCTCTCGTGGATCTCGTGTGGTTTTTTCGGGGACCACACAGGGGACCACGGGACCTAACGAGGACCACAGGCGTGAATTCAGTAGGATCACAGTGCGGTTTTGGTGGTAGAAGCGAACGAAGAAGAAGAAGAAGAAGTAAATCGTATTTTTTTCCTGTCATATATTATACTGGACAGAAATATGCTAATGTTTTAAAAATTAGACTAATACGCTAGTCTAAACTAACAAAGGATCAAATGTAAAGATGAAAATATTTGACATATTCTCATGAACACAAGGATGAATAGAATTAACAAACTTATAAGACTAATCATCCCTTCTTTTGTTATAGTTAATAGCTCGTCGAAAAGTGCTGATATATATTGCATGACATTTGTTATAATAAATAGCATATTTTAAAAATTACTATTGCTAATTCAGTCATGTAAGAATTATCACTATAGCACACTCATTCAATCAATCAATCAATCAATCAAGTGCAGTGCCGTGCCGTGTGACGTAGGCGATCATTTCTCTCCACAATTCCCTGTCTTTAGACTTAATTATGAGATCCGCCGGTGACTTTCTCACTAGCCACACTGACAGCCCATCCATTAACTTCTCTCTCTCTCTCTCTCTCTCTCTCTCTCTCTCTCTCTCTGTGTGTGTTCCTCTATCTCTTCTTCCCTCAATTTTTACAGTTGCCACAATGTGTTCCAATTTTCCTCTTCTCAGAAAATGTCCTACAAATCTTGCTTGTCTGTCTCTGATCTTTTCTGTAATTTGCCTTTTAACTCCAGCCTTTCTTAAGAATTCTTCGTTGGTGTTCTTAGCTGTCCATGATACCTTTCAACATCTTTCTTATGAACCAAATTTCCGTGGCCTCCATTTCTCGCTATACTCTCTTATTCATGGACCATGCTTCACATACATAAAACAAAATGGATCTAAGGACTGTTATTGCCGGAGGTGGGGTGGAGAATTCGACCTCCACTCCAACGGCGTGCGTCTCAAACAGCCTCTGGCAGTCAAGTCCAGCTCCTGACCTTCCTGTGGCAGATCTGTTTAAACTGACAGGAGAAGGGGCGAGGGCGAATATCTGGCGCCTGAAAACCAGATACTTAGGGTAGATGAGTGGCACGTTTGGTAGCTCATCTACCGCTGTTGGCGAGATTCTTCAGCTGCCGTGCGTGGAGTGGTGCTCCTCCCGGCCAATGAAGAAAGGTGCAAATGGGGTTGCCGCGCAGCATCAATGCGGAAAAGGTGGTAGAAAGGATAAAGCAAAGCAAACAGTCAAATCACGGCACCTCTGGTCTGGAGGTCGGTCATGTCCTGAATGCAGTCATATCGGGTGAAATGCATGAACCGGCTTGTCCCAGAGGTTAAGACACTGCTGGCGAGACTCTTCGAATGCCACGCGTGGAGTGAAGCTCCTCCTGGTCAAGGAAGAAAATGTGGAAAAGAAATAAAGGTTGCTGTGCGATGCCGATGTGAAAAGGTGGTGGAAAGGATAAAGTGAAGTTTAATCGGTATGTTCAGTAGTATCACTGCGAGAGCTATACATACCACGGCACCTCTGCTCTAAAGGTCGGCCACGTCCGAAATACACCTACACTGGTGAAATATGCCTAAACCGGCACACACCAGGGGTGGAACTTGATGGCTAGACATGTCATGCCATCTCTGCTGTAGAGGTCGGTCACGCCTGATATATACCCCATATTGGTGAATTTTGCCTAAACCGGCTCATACCAGGGGTGAATCTTGAAGGCTATGCATGTCATGGTACCTCTGCTGTAGAGGTCGGTCACGTCCCAAACACGCCCAGACTGGGATAATATGCCTAAACCGGCTCAACCCAGGGGTGGAAGTCACTAGTGGCGAGGATTCATCCTCCTGGACAAAAGCTCCATCCTGGTCACAACTAGAAAGGGTAGCGGCCACGACCGCAAAATGCTGAAGTCGGAGACACTGGACCAGGGCAGCCTAGATAGGCAACCACCTCTCACCCGGCGGGGATGTTTGCGTATCCTAATCACGCTGAGGTTTTCCGGTGAGAAAGTCCAACTCTGGACTGGATGGGCAACCACCTCTCACCCGGCGGTGATACATGGGTATCTCAAAGCACGTCGAGGTTTTCTGGTGAGAAGGTCCAACTCTGGCCTGGGTGGGCTACCGCCTCTCACCAGCGGGGATGCACAGATATCCTAAACACGTCGAGGTCTTCCGGTGAGAAAGTCCAACTCTAGACTAAACTGGTGCAACGAAAACCACATTGTCACGCAATCCGCTTCAGAGACCCACCAAGAACACAGGCTAAAGCCCTGCGATACTCTGAACCTCTTGTGGTCCTCCCGTGGATCTCGTATGGTCCTTTCGGGGACCACACAGGAGTCCACGGGACCTAACGAGGACCACATGCATAAATTCAGTAGGATCACAGTGCGGTTTTGGTGGTAGAAGCGAACGAAGAAGAAGAAGAAGAAGAAGATAAAACAAAATATAGATCTGTTGCACAAGATGTTTCTCATTGTCTGGAATGCTGACATGGCCTGAGCACGTCTGCTTTTTATTTCGTTGTGACATTTCCCATCAGCTGTTATAAATGTTCCTAAGTACTTGAATCTATCAACTTGTTTCAGTTCTGCGCCATCGATGGTAATGTTACATTTTGATGGTATTCTTTTCTTTGATATGACCATCACTTCAGTCTTCTTTTTATTCAGGTTGAGACCTTTACTTTTACTTTCACGAACCACGATGACCAGAAAAGCCTGTAGCTCCCCTTCACTTTTAGAAATCAGAACTATGTTGTTTGTATATCTTAAATTGTTATGGTTGTACCAACCAATTGATATTCCTGGCAAGCTCTCTATATTTCTCATTATATTTTCGTTGTACAAGGAGAATAGGTCAGGAGATAAAACACATCTTTGTCTCACTTCCAATTTTATGTCTTGGAATGCTCCTGTTTGGTTCTCAACCTTCTTTGCTGCTGATTCCTGTCAGTATATGTTTTTGATGAGTTTCAGATCTTTCCCATCTATGCTAATGTCTTCTGGCATTCTTATAATTTCTGTGTGTCTCACTTTATCGAATGCTTTACAGTAGTCTATGAAGCATAAGTATATGTCCGTCTTTACTTCTGTTGATCTTTCCATCAATGTTCTCAATATATATATGGTATTACTTATGCCTTTTCCTTCGATGAAGCCACACTGTTCTTCAGCGATTTCTGGTTTCATTTTGCTCTTGACTCTTCTCATGACAATACGAAGCAGGATTTTGGTAACATGGCTCATAAGACTAATGGTTCGATGGTCTTCACATTCAACTGTAATTTTTTTTTCCTTATTAGGAAAATGAAAACTGATTGCAAAAGGTCTGATGTTATAGATTTCATTCAGCAATCTGGTAATTATTTCTATGCCAAGCTCTCCTAATGCTTCCAATTCTTGCGTGGCGATTTATCTTTTCCTGGTGCTTTGTTGTTCTTCATGTATTTGATGGGTTCTTCCACTTCTGCTTTTAATATGGGAGGCCCTTCATTATTATTTCGTATATCTATTTCGCCTTTATTATATTCATAGTGTTCTCTGATGTATTCGCACCATCGTGCCATTATTTCATATTTGTTCATTATTGTATGCCCTTCCTTTGATTTCAGGGAACCAGTCTTGCCGTATGCTTCTTTGTTTGTTAACTTCTTTATTTGTTTGTACATACCTCTTGTGTTTCTATGATGGTGTGTCTCTATTTCATTACATTTCTTATTTATATTATTTCTTATTCTTTAGCTTTATTGCATTCGTATCTTAGTTATTTATTTATTTTGTCATATTGATTCTTATCTTCCTTAAGACTTCTTATCCGATCCATTAGTTGCAAAATTTCTTCTGTCGCCCACCCCTGCTTAGCATGTAGTTTATTTATCGTTTATTTATAGCCCACTAACTTTGTATAAACTTTGCTATTCTGAACATGTTTTAGCATGTTCCACCATGAACACAAAACACAAGCAAAAAGTGTTATATATAAGCAAGTTGGTATACAGTGTACGTGTTCAGCCTTCTCTGGGAAACCCGATTGGTTACTGGCTTATAACCTATATCATCTTAAGACTTACGATGAGTCAAGGTCCTCGCAGAGTCATTTAGCACCCAGTTGACATGGAAAGCTTTGAGTCGCGCTAGGTTCCTCCTATAACAGAGGAGTCGAGGATTATGATGCTGCGGTGGTAAGGTAGGTGATGACGGATCACTATACGGACAACAAAACATCACCACGTGACTGGAATTGCTTCTAGTGTATATATATATGTATATATATATTTGTATATATGTATATATATATATATATATATATATATATATATATATATATATATATATATATACATATGCTCTCGCAACATAAGTAGCAGAAGTTGGAAATTCTCCATTTTAAAAATCTGCAGTTACTAATAATATGGAAGCGTAAGTGTTGTTATTACTGTGTTAGCTAATATTTGTGAAATATTAATGTAAAAGGCTGGATATAGCATGACATTGTGTCCAAAAAATATTCGATTTATTATAACCCATTTAGGTTCTAAGGAATGTTATTGCCGGAAGTGGGGTGGAGAATTCGCTCTCTGCTCCAACGGCGTGCGTCTCAAATAGCCTCTGGCAGTCAAGTCCAGGTCCTGGCCTTCCTGTGGCAGAACTGTTTAAACTGACAGGAGAAGGGGCGAAGGCGAATATTTGGTGCCTGAAAACCAGACACTTAGGGTAGATGAGAGGCACCTTTGGTTGCTTATCTACCGCTGCTGGCGAGATTCTTCAGCTGCCGTGCGTGGAGCGGTGCTCCTCCCGGCCAATGAAGAAAGGTGCAAATGGGGTTGCCGCACGGCACCACTGCGGAAAAGGTGGTAGAAAGGATAAAGCGAAACAAACAGTCAAACCACGGCACCTCCGGTCTTGAGGTCGGCCATGTCCTAAGTGCACTCATATCGGGTAAAATGCCTGAACCGGCTTAACTCAGAGGTTAAGACACTGCTGGCGAGACTCTTCGAATGCCACGCGTGGAGTGAAGCTCCTCCTGGTCAAGGAAGAAACTGCGGAAAAGAAGTAAGGGTTGCTGTGCGGTGCCGATGTGAAAAGGTGAAGGAAAGGATAAAATGAAGTTTAAATCGGTATGCCCTGTAGTACCGCTGCGAGAGCTACACATACCACGGCGCCTCTGCCACCAGGGGTGGAACTTGATGGCTAGGCATGTCACGCCACCTCCGTTCTAGATATACACCCATACTGGTGAAATATGCCTAAACCGGCTCACATCAGGGGTGAAACTTGAAGGCTACTCATGTCACGGTACCTCTGCTCTAGAGGTCGATCACGTCCCAAACACTCCCATACTGGGATAATATGCCTAAACCGGCTTAACCCAGGGGTGGAAGTCGCTAGTGGCGAGGATTCGTTCTCCGGGACAAAAGCTCCATCCTGGTCACAACTAGGAATGGTAGCGGCCACGACCACATGCTGAAGTCGGAGACACTGGACCAGAGCTCCACAATGCTCTGAGCCTCCATCCTAAATGAGACCACATGTGTAAATTCAGTAGGATTATGGGGCGATCTTGGTGGTAGAAGCGAACGAAGAAGAAGAAGAAGTATTCAAAAGATGGCTCCAATAGCATTTACTTTGGATTGACAGATTGGGAGGAAAGAATTATTTCCTCGATTTTCCGATAGCTTGAATCACTCTCATAGTGGGAAAAGACACTGGAAGGCTTTATTTCTTGTCAATGTTTGCGACAATTAGTAATTTAAGATGTCGTTATCACCATCTTGATCACGTCTTTGAGAAGTTTAGAATTTACTTTTGAATGTCGGACCTTTCAGTCAGTCGTCAGTCACTTGCATGTCCCTTGCGGAACTTTACCACCGTAACAGCTCTCCTGTAGACCTATCGATTGCAAGCAAGACGCCCTGCTACTGATGCATCCATTCACAGATTATCAATGTTGTCTTGCAGTCATCTTTGCCTTGATCGTCCTCTTTTTTCTTTTTCCCATTATGTACACTTCCAAGACTGTCTTCTCTAAATTATCGCGACGTTTAATATGTCCAAAATATTTAAGTTTTCTCTGTTTAATCTTCCTTACTGGCCAACCGTCTTCAATATTAAGTTCTTGTAGTATGGATATATTTGTTCTTTTTTGTGTCTATGATATTTGAATGACTCTTCTGTAGCATTTACATTCAAAGGCATTTATGTGTTTCTCAGCTGTTTTGTTAAGTGTCCAGGTCTCACAGGCATATTTTTTTATAGTTCTGTCTGTTCTTCTCCACAGATTCTTTAGTTGTTTTACTTTCCGAAGAGCGATAGATGTTGTCCTTTTAATTTCCCTCATTGTAACTCCATTATTAGTTAGGAATGATCCAAGACATTCAAAACTCTCCACTTCTTCCAATTTTTCCTCATTAATATATATTTCAACTGCCTTATTTGTTTTGTCAGTTGTCATCAATTTAGTTTTCTTGTTGTTAAGATAAAGGGTTTTGGTCCCTCACTACTCTTACAGACTGACAAAATTAGTTTTACACTCCTTTTTGTGTTGTGGACAGTAATACTGTGTAATCAGCATATCTAATCTCTGGTATTTCATAACCTCCAATTTTTATAGCATCGTAATATTCTTTGTCTACATCTTCTTTAACGTTCCTCATTATGTTTTTAGTATACATGTTAAATAAGTAAGGCGACAATATGCATCCCTGACAGACCCCTTGTTTTATGTCTACCCTCGTTGTTGTTTCACCATTTATTCTTACTGCTGCCTGTTGGCCTAGATACAGTGGTGATATTAATTTTGTCACATGTGTTGGAAATCCCGCTTTTTCCCCCATAATTTCCCAAAGTTTCTGGTGTTGTACACAGTAGTATATACAAAATAAATATAGATTTTCCGCGTTTCTCTATCATTAGTCTTATGTTGAAAATATAATCTCTTGTACCACTTCCTTGCTTAAAACCACATTGATTTCTCCTTATATTTTCTTACGAAGTCTACCCATTATGACTTTTAATAGAATTTTACTGGTATGACTAATCAGGGCAACATTTCTTTATGTTGTGCATAATTTCAAGTTACCCTTTTTGGACAATGGTATGAATATTGTCCTTTTCCATTCTTTTGGCCAAATACTATCGGACCCTAAGAATGCGAATTATTTTCACACTGAAGCTATTGTGTGAAAGTAAACACAGTAATTTTATCATTATATAAGAAACAGAATCCACCAAAATGCAGTATAAAATTATACTGAACTAAAGCAGGTGCAGATATGTAAATACATTGGAGCAGTAATAACTTCAGATAGGGAATGCAGAACAGAAATTAGGAACAGGACAGGCCAAGCAATGTCTGCATTTCAGAGAGTGAGAAACATATTATGCAACACATCCTTATCAATGAGTGTTAGAAAACGAGTCGTAAAATGATATATTGAATCTATTATGGAAGTGAATCATGAACAAATGGCAGGTTTGCGCGCGCACACACACATTGGATGCAGTAGAAGTGTGTGTGTGTGTGTGTTTTTTAGAAGATAGGTGCGAATTCCCTGGACAGCAAAAATAACTAATGGAGAATGTATGAGAAGAGCTGGAGAGACAAAATAAATCTTGTCCAAGAAATATAAGAGAGACAATGTACTTTCACAGGACATGCAATGAGAAGAGGGGGCATTGATAAATAGAAGGAAGAAGAGGCAGGGGAAGACCGACAGAAATGATACTGGACAGCCTGACGAGATGGTGTGAGAGGAGATCACCTACTGAGTCAATGGCCTGCATGAAGGATCGTGTACCCTGGAGAAGCATAGTAGCCAACACCAGTCGGCAAGGCACCTGATGATGATGAACTGTATCATTAACAGTGGAGTAGACTTAATCTTTAAGGAACAGTATATTTTTTGGTTGTTCTAATCTGTTTTTAATGGTTTGTTTCAATGCATGTTCATTAGAATGGAAAAAAAAATGCTTTAAAATGAAGTAAAGAATGGAAGTGGCAAGTTGAAGTAGCTCTCCTTTTTTTTTTTTTGGAGGGCAGAAATTATAACAACAGTTTAATAGTCATTGTTCACCGTTATCTGTCACTTCGACTATCACTGACAGAAAGCGAAAATGACAATGACTGTTACCAAAGGAAAGTGAAAGTGAGAAAACAATTCGAGAAGAAAACTTCTTTTTGTTTCAACATGGAGTTACAGTTTTGAAGTCCTTTGTCAAATCGTCTTCAGGTAAACGGAAGTGACCTTTCGTGCTTCCTTCTCAGCCAAGATGGAGGTGGGTTTTCTAATGATGAATGTTTCGACTCCACCCCCAAACATTTAATGGCTGACGTCAGAAATAGCAGAAGGATATTCCGCATATAGATATATTAGTAATCTTGTAGTGATTCACGGCAAGAATCGAAGATGACTTCTTTTGAACTCTACACAAAGGTAATTTGTTCCATTTGTTGTTGTCCGTAAAATTATATATTTAACTACATGTTTTAGTCCGGATCTCTGTCTGCTAAGATCGGTGTCTTTTCTTATGTCCGGCATTCAAAACATAGTAAGAGTGAGAGTTACATGAGAGTGTTACAGTATGGTGGGTTGTCATAGCTGGAATTTTGAAGAGGATGACCAGATGATATCAGGCGATGATGAATGCATTGAACAAACTTTGTTTCTTCCTATTTTGAATATGCCAAAATATATTATAATTATGATAAGGTATATGTTAAAAATACTTTCACAAAAGACAGATCCACAGAAGTAGCAATAGTCATTTCACAGAGAATATATTTGTCTGAAGGCATACAAGTTTATTGTACAATAGTTTACTGCCAGTAAATTATACATACTAGTCAGTATGTAAGGTTATGTTACTGTCTGTTTGTAAGACTATGTTACTGTCTGTAAGGCTAAGTACCTGTCAGTAAGGCTATATTACTGTCTGAATAACTTTTTTTTTTCATACATTACATGTTTTACATGTATATACTTACTTTCTGTACTGAGTTCATGGATAAGAGTGAAATGTAAATGTTGTATTTTATTGTACGTTTCTCAGCTTTTTCAGTGTTAATTATGTTTGTTATATACACTGCTGGCGAGAGACTCTTCGGATGCCGCGTGTGGCGTGAAGCTCCTCCTGGTCAAGGAAGAAACTGCGGAAAAGAAGTAAGGGTTTCTGAGTGGCGCCAATGTGAAAGGGTGAAGGAAAGGATAAAGTGAAGTGTAATCGGTATGTCCAGTAGTATTGCTGCGAGAGCTACACATACCACGGCGCCTCTGCTCTAGAGGCCGGCCACGTCGAAATACACTTACACTGGTGAAATATGCCTAAACTAGCGTACACCAGGGGTGAAACCTGATGGCTAGGCATGTCACGCCACCTCTGCTCTAGAGGTTGGTCACGCCTGATATACACCTATACTGGTGAAATATGCCTAAACCGGCTCACACCAGGGGTGAAACTTGAAGGCTACGCATGTCACAGTACCTCTGCTCTAGAGGTTGGTCACATCCCAAACACACCCATACTGGGATAATATGCCTAAACCAGCTCAACCCAGGGATGTAAGTCACTAGTGGCGAGGATTCATCCTCCTGGACAAAAGCTCCATCCTGATCACAACTAGGAAGGGTAGCGGCCACGACCACAAAATGCTGTAAGTCAGAGACACTGGACCAGGATAGTCTAGATAGGCAACCACTTCTCACCCGGCGGGGATGTTTGTGTATCCTAATCACACTGAGGTTTTCCGATGAGAAAGTCCAACTCTGGACTGGATGGCCAACCACCTCTCACCCAGTGGGGATTTACTGATATCCAAAACATGTCGATTCTTCTGGTGAGAAAGTCCAACTCTAGACTAAACTGGTGCAACGAACACTACGGCGTCATGCAATTCTGCTTCTCATACCCACCAAGAATACAGGCTCAAGCCCTGCGATACTCTGAACCTCTTGTGATCCTCTTGGGGATCTTGTGTGGTCTTTTTGGGGACCACACAGGAGACCACGGGACTTAACAAGGACCACAGGCGTAAACTCAGTAGGATCACAGGGCGGTCTTGGTGGTAGAAGCGAACGAAGAAGAAGAAGAAGTGCAGCATATTTGTAGAATGTATAGGACAGAGTGAAATGTTAGATGGGCCTGTGTGCCCAATTCTTAACCCTTTGGAAATAAAGATCAGCCAGTCAATCAATCAATCTGTAAACTATTGTGTAAGGGTATGTTACTATATGTAAAGCTAAGTAACTGCCAGTAAGGCTTTCTAATGAGAAAAAGAAAGAGAGGAAGACCAAGGCGAAGATGACTGCAAGACATTGTTGATGATCTGCATATGGACACATTAGCAGCAGGGCATCTTACTTACAACAGAGAGGCCTACAGGAGAGCTGTTAGGGAGGCAAAGTTCTGCAAGGGACATGCAAGTGACTGAAGGCTAAGTTAACTTTCTTTAAGGCTGTGTTACTGTTTGTAAGGCCAAGTTAGTGTCTGAAAGGATAAGTCATACCAATAAGTTTGCTGTCACAATGACAAGCTATGTGGAATAGGAAGCTTTCATAGTAGCTTATACTATGAAGTCATGGTTTTGTTTGATGGGAGAGTTATGTTAATATTAAAAGATGTCTTATCGGGAGAATGATATCAGTACAGCAGGAGAAATATATCAGTATGACAAGAGGAAAACCTTAGTGCAGCAGGAGAATGATGATATTACAGTGGGAGAAATTTATCAGTATGTTTTTCTTCTTCTTCTGTGTTCAAGTGCTAGGTCATGCTAAATCAGAAGTCCACAGTTCTCTCCAGGTCCTTGCGGCAGCTCCACAGCTTCCATCTCAAGTCCATCTTCTGTGGCCAGGGCTGGCCCCGTATGTCAATCAATGCTGGACACTCTTGGAGTACATGCTCTGGAGTTTGTGCTCCATCCCCACTGGGTCGTGCATCCTTGTGAGAGATCTTGAGTCGGCGCAGGTGGCTTAGTAGTTTGCAGTGGCCTGGTCTTAACTGGAACAGGATGGTCAGCTGGTGTCTCTGTAGCTGATGGACATCAGTATGACAAGAGAATAGCCTCTGTAAAACAGGAAAATTATGTCAGTGCAGCGTGAGAAATATGTCAGTATGAGAAGCGTACAACCGCAATATGAGAAATATGTCAGTATGAGAAGCGTACAACTGCAATATGAGAAATATGTCAGTATGAGAAGCGAACAACCGCCGTATGAGAAATAGGTCAGTATGAGAAGAGAACAACCTCAGTATAACAGGAGAAATATGTCAGTATGAGAAGAGAACAACTTCAGTATAACAGGAGAAATATGTCAGTATGAGAAGAGAACAGCATCAGTATAACAGGAGAAATATGTCAGTATGAGAAGAGAACAGCATCAGTATAACAGGTGAAATATGTCAGTATGAGAAGAGAACAGCATCAGTATAACAGGAGAAATATGTCAGTATGAGAAGAGAACAACCTCAGTATAACAGGAGAAATATGTCAGTATGAGAAGAGAACAACATCAGTATAACAGGCAGCATGAGAAGAGAACAACCTCAGTATAACAGGCAGCATGAGAAGAGAACAACATCAGTATAACAGGCAGCATGAGAAGAGAACAACCTCAGTATAACAGGCAGCATGAGAAGAGAACAACCTCAGTATAACAGGCAGCATGAGAAGAGAACAATCTCAGTATAACAGGCAGCATGAGAAGAGAACAACCTCAGTATAACAGGCAGCATGAGAAGAGAACAACCTCAGTATAACAGGCAGCATGAGAAGAGAACAACCTCAGTATAACAGGCAGTATGAGAAGAGAACAACCTCAGTGTTACAGGAGAAATATGTTAGTATGAGAAGAGAACAACCTCAGTGTTACAGGAGAAATATGTTAGTATGAGAAGAGAACAACCTCAGTATAACAGGATAACAACCTCAGTATGGCAGAAGAAATGTCCACCTTTATGCCAGAGCAGCTGAATGATAATCATTCAAGAAGTCAGAAATCTGGAACTGGTCCATGAAACTACAGACCCTGACATTTTTCTTCTGCCCAGCTCCAACTTTCTTATAAAAGCTACATATCAGATGTGCCCAAAACTGCTTCTGAAGGAAACCCTTCAGCTCTAGTTTCAGTTTTCTGGAAGAAGTCTTCTTCTTCTTCTTCTTTCGCTTCTACCACCAAAACCGCACTGTGATCCTACTGAATTTACGCCTGTGGTTCTCGTTAGGTCTTGTGGTCTCCTGTGTGGTCCCCGAAAGGACCACACGAGATCCACAAGAGGACCACAAGGGGTTCAGAGTATCACAGGGCTTGAGCCTGTATTCTTGGTGGGTCTCAGAAGCGAAATTACGTGACACCGTGGTTTTCGTTGCACCAGTTTAGTCTAGGGTTGGACTTTCTCACCGGAAGACCTCGACGTGTTTAGGATATCAGTGCATCCCCGCTGGGTGAGAGGCGGTAGCCCACCCAGGCCAGAGTTGGACCTTCTCACCGGAAAACCTTGACGTGTTTTGAGATACCCATGTATCACCGCCGGGTGAGAGGTGGTTGCCCATCCAGTCCAGCGTGGGACTTTCTCACTGGAAAACCTCAGCATGATTAGGATACGCAAACATCCCCGCCGGGTGAGAGGTGGTTGCCTATCTAGACTGCCCTGGTCCAGTGTCTCCGACTTCAGCATTTTGCGGTCGTGGCTGCTACCCTTCCTAGTTGTGACCAGGATGGAGCTTTTGTCCAGGAGGACGAATCCTCGCCACTAGTGACTTCCACCCCTGGGTTGAGCCGGTTTAGGCATATTATCCCAGTATGGGCATGTTTGGGACGTGACCGACCTCTAAGAGTGGAGGTGTCATGACATGTCTAGCCATCAAGTTCCACCCCTGGTGTGTGCTGGTTTAGGCATATTTCACCAGTGTAGGTGTATTTCGGACGTGGCCGGCCTCTAGAGCAGAGGTGTCATGGTATGTATAGCTCTCGTAGCGATACTACTGGACATACCGATTAAACTTCCCTTTATCCTTTCCACCACCTTTTCCCATCGGCACGGCACAGCAACCTTTATTTCTTTTCCGCATTTCTTCCTTGACCGGGAGGAGCTTCACTCCACGCGCGGCATTTGAAGAGTCTCGCCAGCAGTGTCTTAACCTCTGGGACAAGCTGGTTCATGCATTTCACCCGATATGACTGCACTCAGGACGTGGCCGACCTTCAGGCCAGAGGTGCCGTGATTTGACTGTTTGCTTCGCTTTGTCCTTTCTACCACCTTTTCCGCAGTGATGCTGCGCGAGAACCTCATTTGCACCTTTCTTCATTGGCCGGGAGGAGCACCGCTCCACGCACGGCAGCCGAAGAATATCGCCAACAGTGGTTCTGGAAGAAGTGAATGGAACTCCATGAAGAACAAATTTTCACAAAAGTCCAGTGAATGAGATGGGTAGGGGATCAAATGGTCAGTATTGTTGTGGATTTTCTGAGAATTCTAGAGTTGTAGTTCTCTGCGAGGACATGCTCACATCTCTTATGACTCAAACATGAAGAGAAGCCATAGCTGTAATGCATACATGCATCCATCTGTGCCCTTGGTTGGTGGTCGGCTAAGCCCACTGCACCCTGTGGCATCCTGTAGGGCAGCAACAAATTCTCTTCACCTCCCAGGAATCAGAATTTTCTAAGGGGTCTGTGGAACCTGCTGTAGGGATTCATGACAAAAAATTCAGCGTCCTTTTTTTTTTCAAACTGTGAAACGTTTAACAAGCACAAGAGTTGTCTTGATGTTGATCTAGATGTGAAGTTCAAAATAGGAAATACTGAACCAGATTTGGCAGCGATTGCTTAGAATAAAATGATGCATGATTTCTCTCACCGTACTTAGGTTGGTTAGCTGTCACACATTTCATATTCTGTTCATTTGTCACAACAAGTAGGAATGTTAATTGCTGTTTATTTTTTCTTAACTACATGATTGTCATTTTGAAAATTTACAAAATTTGTACTGTGTTTTTTTCAGTGAAGTGTAGCATTTACTCGTTAAATGTTACCCACATTTTGTGAAAAAAAAATTCTTTTGCATTTAAAGCACACAGCTACCATATAGATAGGAAACTTTTTCCCAAGTATGGGGGTCCCATGGACTTTTGTTAATTGGGAACCACTGTTTTAGGATGTTGGTGTCCAAACTGGGGACTGGGGTCAGTGAAGGGTCATGTATAGATCACAAACAGTGTGTAGAAGTTTTAATACCAGTGGTGAAGTATTATTGTCATCAGGGGTCCAAAACCTGAACAAAGGTTGGGAACCATTGTTCGGTGACATTGTTAATTTTTTTGTTGCTGTTGTTTGTCTCACATTTTTTATTGTTTCACTTTCTGATTTTTCTAGCAAGTGATATTTTAACAGCCCGATTATTCTCAGATTCATAATATCCCTCATGCTGGATTAGATAACTTCCATTTATAGCAGTGTTATGCGAGGTGAAGATAATGAATGAGATAGCAGTCAGGAACCCAAAGCTGTCTGCTTGCATCAGTGTTTGAAAATTATAGCCAACCAGGGATTCTACTTCTCAGGCAGGCAGTAGGCTGGCTAGATGGATAGGGATTGCTGTGGGAAGATGCACCTGGGCCTGATTATACATGAAGTCAAAGTCATCTGTGTCAGGTGTTGCAAGGTGCATAATGGTGATGCAGTGCAACTAACATTCTTTTGAA
The DNA here is from genome assembly GCA_009760885.1 of Achatina immaculata. Taxonomy (NCBI): domain Eukaryota; kingdom Metazoa; phylum Mollusca; class Gastropoda; order Stylommatophora; family Achatinidae; genus Lissachatina; species Lissachatina immaculata. Next base: position 14,280,419 of record CM019706.1, on the reverse strand, counting down.
AGTCAAAGCAAGGAAGAAGAAGAAGAAGAATAAGAAGAAGCAGTGCTTTGTTTTCCCCAGCAGGAACTTGGTTTACCTGGCATATAAGTGTCAGGACACAGCATACTGTACAGATTGGCATATTTCAGCTATCTGTGACGTGTCAAAAAATGATGGGGAAAGAAAGCAAGACGTAAATTTTACTTAAAACTGTGATGATTAGTGTGTTGTTAGTGGGGATTAAGTTTGTAGATTAACATCCAACATGTTGATTATCAGACCTCTTGGTGTTGGTTTTGGCACGCTAGGAAGATTTTTGAACATTATGTGATTTAAGATCTTGAAGCACTGGATTTCATGTGGATTGGGGGGGGGTGGCTTGCAGTGTTTCTGCCTCCTTTGGAGATCTACGTGTTTGGAGAGTACATTAACTCTGTTCACCGTTAGCATTGCTGAAGGTTTTCTGATAGTCTTAGCTATCTCTGGTTCACTGGCTGAGTAACATAAGCTCCTGTGACACTTCATCTTTGCTCATGAAGAGTGTTTTATGAAAGTCACACATGGTGAAGTAAGTGTGCAGCTGGAGCACTTGATATTGTCTGTACATTGGCTTTGTTCTTGTATAGTAAGTGTTTCATGGCCAGTGGCACTTAGTATTTGCTTGTCATTTAGATCTGTTTTGTGATTAGGAAGCAATCAGAAACTGAGGGCTTGAGTTCAGAAAAGGATTGTAGCATAATTATGTGAGGATGTTCCCGAAGGCAAATGGATATGTACAGAAGTGAGCAAGAGACTATGAGGTTTAAATTTGGACACAGAATAAGCAAAAAAAAAAAAAAATGAATAGGTGAAGCCAGAACATCTTTAACCTGAAAAACATCTAGAAGACACCAAAGAACAGTATTGCAAGAAATATGCAGTTATACCAGAGCTGTGTTTGATAATCTGAGAATAATCTAGAAAACCACAAAGTTTAATATTGAAACTGCTATAACATTATACCAGAACTGTGTGGTATCCATACATCTACACGGAACTTAATGCTAGAGTACAACCAGATAGAAAATGGACAAATTATCCTCATTTGAAGAAAATGGGCAAATTATTGTCATTCCACATAACTTCTCTGAGAAAGGTTTTGAATATTTTCTGACCACAGATCATGATTAAGAGAGACCTAGTTGCCAAAACTAGAAGAACAACAGAAAGGATGTTGAGCAATAGAAGGCTCACCTGGGCAAAAGCAGAAAAAAAAGCAATGGACGGGCATTTGTGGAAAACCCTTGCAGAAGCCCCATGTGCCCTGGGCACTTAAGGTTCAGAGAGAGAGAGAGAGAGAGTTGCCAGAAGCAAAGAGGAAGACTTCACTTAATAATAGCCAGAATATGCTGGAAATGGACTGGTCATGTGTCACAAAATGACCTTCAGTGCTGTTGCTGAAACATCCATGTGGTGAACAACCTGAGAGGATGTGCAGACACAGTTTGATTTGGCACTGAATGACCTATATCTGACATGTTGGCATCAGGGTTGATGAACCATCGCAGATCAAGACCCTGTCCCACCTCTTCATTGGTGCCCCAGTAACTGACCTAGCCAGGCAAATTGGGCAGGGATGGCCATAATCCCCATGGTGGTGGAGTCTGCTAAAGAATCATCGCTTTTAGGTCCACTCATTGCGAAAGAAGAAGAAGGTACACTCACTTCTCCCAATCTGACACAATGCTGCGCTTCAACATCTTCACTGCACTGGCTGCAAGGAACATCAGCTCACAGTTCCAGGAATACTGAAGAAGAAGAAGAAGAAGAATAGCCTGAGAAAAGAGAGGCCAGCCAAAGACAGCTTAACAAATAACTGTAGAAGCTGAGGTGAATGGTAAGTAAAACAGAGGGAACATCATACAGAGACCGGCTACAGTACAAGAAAGATGGAAAGAGTATATTGCTGGCCCACAGGACACTAGAAGGAATACTGGTAGATGATTACTTACATGATCATGCCCAAGGCAAGGATGAGTTGATGAACTACATACATAGTGTTTAAGTTATTGCTTTCTGCAGAATGTTTCTGTGTTTGCATACACAAAGTTAAAAAAAAATGATGTAGCCATTGTTACAGTAATGTTGAAATGTAGGCTGTGAACTGGAATGGAAGTAAACTACAGTTGTTTGCTTGGATCCCGAGAGTCAAGTGTAGAAGCAAACTTCCTGGCAAACAGCTCAGTGTGGGTGAGATTAGTCCAAACAGTGTGGGTGAGATTAGTCCAAACAGTGTGGCTTAGATTAGTCCAAACAGTGTGGCTTAGATTAGTCCAAACAGTGTGGCTTAGATTAGTCCAAACAGTGTGATTGAGATTAGTCCAAACAGTGTGGCTGAGATTAGTCCAAACAGTGTGGGCGAGATTAGTCCAAACAGTGTGGCTGAGATTAGTCCAAACAATGTGGCTTGGATTAGTCCAAACAGTGTGGCTGAGATTAGTCCAAACAGTGTGGCTGAGATTAGTCCAAACAATGTGGCTTGGATTAGTCCAAATACTGTGGCTTAGATTAGTCCAACAGCGTGCCTTAGATTAGCCCGTAAACAACGTGGATTAGATGAACCAAAGAAGTATGTTTTAGATTAGCTAGAACAGTGTAGTTTAATTTAACCTAAGTGCTATTGTGAAGATTAGTCAAAACTGTGGCTTAGATAAACTCAGTGGAATAACTCGGTGTAGCTTAGCCAAAATACTAAGTTAAAAGAGCTTTTGACTAGGGAAATAAGAACAATGAGAGTAGATTCCAGAATATTCGTGGAAACGAAAACGGTTATGACAGAGTGAAAAAAAGTTTGCCGTATGCCACTCTCTGTACATTTCCTTTTGAACTTTGACCCTCAGCGCGGAAGCACACTTCTAAAAATAGTTTCACGACGTCACGAAAGTGACACTGCCGGTTACGTGTTTGTTTTTTTAAGTCCAAATCACGTGGGTGTCACTAGGTCATGGGTTCCTAACCAGAGAGCATACTTGGAGCTTTGAGAGCCAAATGATAGGGGTACAGATCTCGATCTCCGAGCAGTTTTTGAGTGGGAAAAAACATGTTAGATTAAGGCTTTCTTTCAGCTATTCTGTTCATTGGATTAGGGTTTTTCTTTCTGCCATTCTGTACATTGGATTAGGGTTTTTCATTCTGTACATTGGATTAGGGTTTTTCTTTCTGCCATTCTGTACATTGGATTAGGGTTTTTCTTTCTGCCATTCTGTACATTGGATTAGGGTTTTTCTTTCTGCCATTCTGTACATTGGATTAGGGTTTTTCTTTCTGCCATTCTGTATATTGGATTAGGGTTTTTTCTTTCAGCCGTTCTGTACATTGGATTAGGGTTTTTTCTTTCAGCCGTTCTGTACATTGGATTAGGGTTTTTTCTTTCAGCCGTTCTGTATATTGGATTAGGGTTTTTTCTTTCAGCCGTCCTGTACATTGGATTAGGGTTTTTCTTTCAGCCGTTCTCTACATTGGATTAGGGTTTTTCTTTCAGCCGTCCTCTACATTGGATTAGGGTTTTTCTTTCAGCCGTTCTCTACATTGGATTAGGGTTTTTCTTTCAGCCGTCCTGTACATTGGATTAGGGTTTTTCTTTCAGCCGTCCTGTACATTGGATTAGGGTTTTTCTTTCAGCCGTTCTGTACATTGGATTAGGTTTTTTCTTTCAGCCGTCCTGTACATTGGATTAGGGTTTTTCTTTCAGCCGTTCTCTACATTGGATTAGGGTTTTTCTTTCAGCCGTTCTCTACATTGGATTAGGTTTTTTCTTTCAGCCGTTCTCTACATTGGATTAGGGTTTTTCTTTCTGCCATTCTGTACATTGGATTAGGGTTTTTCTTTCAGCCGTTCTCTACATTGGATTAGGGTTTTTCTTTCAGCCGTTCTCTACATTGGATTAGGGTTTTTCTTTCAGCCGTCCTGTACATTGGATTAGGGTTTTTCTTTCAGCCGTTCTCTACATTGGATTAGGGTTTTTCTTTCAGCCGTTCTCTACATTGGATTAGGGTTTTTCTTTCAGCCGTTCTCTACATTGGATTAGGGTTTTTCTTTCAGCCGTTCTGTACATTGGATTAGGGTTTTTTCTTTCAGCCGTTTTATACATTGAACTAGGTTTTTTTCTTTTCTTTCAGACGTTCTGTTTACTGCTATTAGTATGTAAAGTAAAAGCAAGTAGTTTACATCTTTTGAAGTTGTGTTAGTGTCTACTAGTATTAGTTATAATGATGATGATTTCGACAGTCTGACAGTAGGGGGTATGGGAACATGCTATGCAATCTGTTATTTACGATAAAAGGGATTAAGAACCAGTGTAATTAGACTAGACGAACAAGGGCAGCTGAATAACACACAAACAGTTGGGTTTTTAAAAAAATGTACAAGTGTATAAGATTAAAGCCAGCAGATTAAAGATGTGACCAGTGATAGCGCTAGGAGGTTTTGAAACTGGCACAAATGTATCTGTCTGAAATACCGATTTTCCCAATACAACATTCGGTACTTTATACGTTTGAAAAAAAAATTAAACACACTTTTTATATACATTTTTTAAAAAATGTAAAATTAAACACACTTTTTATATATATATATATTTTTTTAAGATGTAAAATTAAACACACTTTACAAACATCAGCGGAAAGTTCTGTGAATTTTTTTCTTACTTTGTTTGCGGAGAGATTTAATCTTTAAAAAAAAAAAAATGCTCACATTCCGAATCAGGAGTCTGAACTGGTTGATTCTTCTTCATGCAGATTGAACATCATCGTCTTACCTGGCCCGATTATCCTTCAACCGATTTCGCTGTCTGCTTTTTACTAGGTTTTTTTTTTTTTTTTGATAATATAAGCCGGTTACAGTAACCGACGATCTTTTCGGTTTCTCTCTCTCTCTCTCTCTCTCTCTCTCATTTTCGCTCGCTCTCTTTTAAATGTGTAATTTACCGGTTCCATGTTGAAGATACCATAGTCAGCCAAGAAAACCAATGAAGAAGTCTTAAGAGAGGCTGGAGTTAAAAGAAAATTATAACAAAGATCAGAGGCAGACAAGCGAGATTTATAGGACATTTCCCGTGAAGAGGAAAATTGTAACGCACTGTGGCAACTGGAAAAGTTGAAGGAAGAAGAGACAGAGGGAGACAGAGAGAGAGAGAAGTTATTGGATGGGCTGTCAGTGTGGCTAGGAAGAAAGTCACCGTCGGATCTCATAATCAAGTCTAAAGACAGGGAATTGTGGAGAGAAATGATCGCCACGCGGCACGGCACTTGAATGAATGAATCTACCGGTACTTGTCGGGTTAACGTGTGATAACAAGATTTTTTGAACATTGTAAAAGAAGGTAGGGCGAGTTTTGTTTGTTGAGGAGCACACAGGCGCCGAAAGTGGGCTGTTTGGTCGCAGCTTTGTATATGCTACAGCTAAGTGCTAGGTTTTTTTGTTCCCCCAGTCATACATCGTAGAACATGTACATTTAGATTTTCTCTTCTTTTCCTGTTTCAGAACCGAGATGGGAGTGGTGGAGAGGTGGCGAGTGGTGGTGGTTGGGGAGGAGTTGAAGGTACTTTAGCCGTGTTCCTTGTAGTTGTGGGGTTATTATCGCCATAATTATGTGACCGGCTTGAAACTAGGCAGAGCGTTCACGTTTCTTCTCTCTATCTCCCCCCCCCCCCCCCCCCGAAGTGTTATTGTCCCGGGAACAAGCTCCCATGTCCTCGAATCGCTCCAGTAGAAGGTCCTCTAGAAGCAACGGGCACCATCTTGGGACTTCGCAACATTCTAGCGTCAGGATTGGCGAACACTGGCTTACCAAGATCCTGTCCACACTCCTTTCTTGGTACCTCCAGTAATAGGCTTTTTTTTTTCTTTTTGGGAGGGGGGAGGCGCTAGAAATGTGGTCTAGGAGGCAGAGGGGTGCTAGTCTGAAAAAGCTCACGAAGTTCTGCTTTTAACAAGATAGCAGGATAATGAATTTCCGGAAGTACTTACATATTTGTTAATTACCCTCGTCAGATCATCATCATCATCATCTGGTGTTCAACGTTATTACTGTTGTCAAAAGTCTTAAAAATTGAAATAGTCCCTGATAGATGCAGAACTTTTTTATGGGGTGGGGGTGGTGGCAGGGAGGGGGAGGGGAAAGAGGAGTCATAGCTACGCCAGTTACGTAATGGCTTTGATTATTTGGCGGTAATTATGATGTTTGTTCATTTAGGAGAGGTAGTAATTTTGCTGAAAATAAAGGTAATTATTCGACGCCCCCGGGGATTGTGGGTGGGGGTGGGGGGTTGCTGGGTGGGTTGCTGGGGGGGGGGGGCAGAGGAAGGTCCATGTCGGCAGTTTTGTAATAAAACCTAAGGCAAGCGATAATACTTAAGCTTCCGACGTGCCGCCAAAATGAGAGTAAATTATAGAAGATTGCTGCAGGTCCCAAAAGTCCGGGTCATTTTCTCAGCAACATCCGTGCTGTTTCTCTCTCTCTTCCTCTCTCTCTCTCTCTCTCTCTCTCTCTCTCTCTCTCTCTCTCTCTCTCATTCACATATATATGTGTATGTGTACGTATGTGACATCATATGTTTATGTGTATATGTATATGTGTGAATTATTATATATGTAGTATGTATTGCATTTGTGTGTGAATATATGCATCTGCCATATATATATACATACATATATAACTTGGTTTATAATCCGGTGGTACTGGGTTCAGTCCCAGTAGTGGGTTTTTTTCCTAGTGCATACAAAAAAAAAAAAAGGCCCTGGGGTCGACCCAGCCTCTAAAAGTGGGCACCAGAGAAACCTGGGAAGGTAAATGCGGCCAGGGCGTGATACTGACCACATCAGACTTTCATGTGCCGAGGGTCGTGGAAATACGGGACTAACACCGTATCCCCCATATGCCTTAATGGCATGGAAACGGAAACTGTTACCTTTTTTTTACGTTTTATATATAATGTCAAAGTCTAAATTGATTTAAAGTTTGGCTGTATTGTTGTATTTCTTTTTATACTGCTTTTCTATACATTTGTTAGTTTAGAATGAATGTGAAAATGTAATTAAGTTTATATCATGTAATTGCATAGATTAGAGAGTGGAGTGTATGGACAAGAGATAAGTTTATTATTTATTTATGTATTCATTTGATTGTTTCTTCATGATTATTATGCTCATTAACAAACGATGAATGACTGCGACTGAGTGAAAACTGTATGATGAAGGGCAGAATGTTAGATGCCCAATTCTTAACCCTTTGAAAATAAAGTTTGTTCGTTCGGTCACTATCTCTCTCTGTCTCTGTCTCTCTCTGTCTGTCTTATCTTTCATGATTACACAGACACGAAAGACAGCTTAAAAGCAGCCGGGAGTAATATGGAAGATTGTTTAAAAAAAAAAAGGTAAACAAATATCCCCCATTGCGGCGCATTCCGGTGCCACAGCTTTCATTTGTTTCACATATTTTTAACAGAGAGTAGATGCCCTTTCTATGTATCACATATTTTGTGATAAATATAAGCACCCTTTCCCTGCTTCACGTATTTTGTAATAAATTTATAGACACCTCCAGTTTCATAAATCTTTTAATAAAATGTAGGTATTCTTTTTTTGTTGTTGTTGACACAATACAAAATAAATGTAAGCACATGTTCCTGTTTCACATGTTTGGTAATAATAAACATCCTTCCACGTCAGTCCGCCCACATAAACGAAGTAAAATTCTGTTTGATGTGTTCTTTTAATATTTAGAATGCCGCGTGCTTGACAAAGTGCACATTTCTGGCCAATCAAAACAAAGTACATGTTGCTGGCCAATCAAAACAACGTAAATATTCCTGGCCAGTCAAAACAAAGTACATATTGCTGATCAGTCAAAACAGTGTGAAAGAAGCTGATCGATAAGAATATGCTGAAGAACTTCCTCAAACGGCTGATGTCTGTCAGCTTTAAAATCATCTTCTGAGGCATCGTTACATGACGTGCCGTTTCATTATACGAGACATATGTTATCAGAACTACCGACTCACCATGTTGTCGTCGTCACCATCATCATCTTCACTTCCGTCATCGTCATTATCAGAATCATATCGTTGCCATCGTCGTCGTCGCCGCCGTCATCATCATCATCATCATCATCATCGTCTTTATTATCAACATTATTATATATACAGTATTTGAGTAGCAGTACAAACCGCCTCCGAGCTATAGTTAAACGAGACACTGATCACAGAGCAGCATAGCGGTACACGCAGCCCGTCTCCATTTCCCGCTAAATGACATGTATCCAGGCAGTTTGGGCATTCCATACTCCCCCCATCCCTCCTTCCCTTCTAGGTTATTGCTGTCGTTGTTCCGAATTCAGTAAATTGTCAAAAGCCCCCGGTTCTGGCATAAACCCCGAGTGTAGAAATGAAAGCTTGCCTGTGTTATCAAGCTGGGGAGTGTACGCAGCATGAAGGTCCTGGGAGGGTGAGCTGGCAGACTTAATTGGTGTTAGTCACAGGACCCTGCGAGGAAAGGGGAAAAGTGGGAGGGGGGGGGGGATCTGCCTCATTTAGGCTTCCGTGATTCGGGAATACGTGGAGTGAGCTCAGTGTGCTTCTCTCTCGAGTTCATGCTTGTGTTCTTTATACCATGTGTCCCGTGGAAGCGGTTTTAAAAAAAAATATCATTTGATGTCATTTTTTTTTCTTTCTTCTTTTATTGGTCAGCTTCTTATATTGGCCAGTTCTACCAGCAACATGTGCCTTTATGAAATGTAGCAAGTTCACAGTGTTGTAAACAGAAATGGGCTGGATAAATGGAGATTAAACAAACATTTGCCATTAAAGTGCAAGTCACAAAACATCTGTTTCCATGGAGCACTGGCATCTTAACGTGGAATTGTATTCGTTTTCTTGTGTTTATGAGGGTGAAACGTTTCCAGAAAGGAAGTGATTAACGGAAAATATTAAAAAAATAATGTTCATGCATTTAAGCGGATAAAAGGAGTATTTCTTGACGTGAATGCCGTGCTTTTCTACGTGTTTCCTCGAGGTAGTTTGTGTGGGTCATGTTTGGTGCTTGCTTTGATTCCATTTCTTCAGTTGAAGTGGTGTAGCATCCAGGGTCTTCACCCGAGGAAGCCCGCTAACCAGTTGGAGCTGGCAGATATAGGGATGGGTGTGTTGCTTTACTCGCTTCTAGATGGTGAATTGATTGCAGGGATAGTTGAAGATGTGGGATACTGTGTGTGTGTGTGTGTGAGAGTGAGAGAGAGAGAGAGAGAGAGAGAGAGAGAGAGAGAGAGAGATAGTTGAATCTTTGGTGCCGTCTGATCCGCGGAGTACTTGAAACTTTGGCGCCGCCTTGATGCTGGATATTACTATCTGAAATTTTGGTGCTCTCTGGATGTTCTATATCAGTATTTGAAATTTTGGTGCTCTCTGGATGTTCTATATTAGTATTTGAAATGTTGGTGCTCTCTGGATGTTCTATATCAGTATTTGAAATGTTGGTGCTCTCTGGATGTTCTATATCAGTATTTGAAATGTTGGTGCTCTCTGGATGTTCTATATCAGTATTTGAAATTTTGGTGCTCTCTAGATGTTCTATATCAGTATTTGAAATTTTGGTGCTCTCTGAATGTTCTATATCAATATCTGGAATTTTGGTGCTCTCTGGATGCTCTGTATCAGCATTTGAAATTTTGGTGCTCTCTGGATATTCTGTGTCGCAGAGTAGTTAAAGCTTCTGGCGTTGTCATGTTCTATAACATGAGGCAGTTTAGACTTCAACTCCGACTTTTAAATTCTATATTTTTTGGGGGGTAGTTAAAACAGTGGCGCCGTCTGTATGCTCTGTACTGTGGAATAGGCGAATCTTTGACGTCGTCTTTATGTTCCGTAGCGTGGAGTATGCGAATCTTTGGCGTCGTCTGTATGTTCTGTAGCGTGGAGTAGGCAAACCTCTGGCGTCGTCTGTATGTTCTGTAGCGTGGAGTAGGCGAATCTCTGGCGTCGTCTGTATGTTCTGTAGCGTGGAGTAGGCGAATCTTTGGCGTCGTCTATATGTTCTGTAGCGTGGAGTATGCGAATCTTTGGCGTCGTCTGTATGCTCTGTACTGTGGAGTAGGCGAATCTTTGACGTTTTCTGAATGTTTTGTGTTACGAAGTAAAGTTTTTGACGTCTTCTGGATGTTCTATGTGGGTAATTGAAACTTTAGCGTTTTTTTCCCCTTGCGTCTCAACTGTCACATATCTGAGAGTACATACGTTTCTTGTGCTGCAGATTGCCGTAGCACATTGACCACATAGTTGAAGCTTTACAGAACTGATCAGCGTTGTTAAGTAACTTTAACTATAACACGAACTTCGTTAGGAGCCCAGGGGTGTTTAGAGGATAGTGTCAGGGAACTCTCTAGCAAGGTTTTGAGCAGAGCATGGGGGGGGGGGGTGTTCTCATTGTTGGAAGATTCTTTAATGGTTCTTTAATTCCGTCAACTCACTTTGTTCATTGATATCTTTAGTGGCAACTATTTCAGGATCTGAGTCATCTTTTGTTGAAAGTGCTGAACACTGATAACTAGAAATAGCGCCAGTGAACGCTTTAGAAGACGGTAGTTGAATTCTCTTATTTGAAACGGCGAATATTGTTATCCAGAAGTGAAGTATTTCGTAGTTCATAGACGCATTCGTTGGTTGTGAAGGCGGTGGGTTTTATTACTGAGTTCTCCAGTCTCGTTGATTGGATCAGTAAGGTGGTACTTCATGAGAGAGTTAGAGACGCATGTGGCAAAGAGGCTTAGCAGTCCCAGCACAAGTAGGTTAAAACTTGGGACGCGCAGATCATAGTAGGAGATGTAGTGTCTGTTTAGGGGCCTCAGAATATCCAGATGAAGCTAAAGCTGGAACTAGAAAGCTGATTATGGATAAGAAATATGTGGCTTCTCAGCTACTGTATGGAATATGAAGATCAGTTAAGAAAGTGGGCGTCAAGTGTATGTTTCTGCTTTAAGTAAGCACACAGCCAATCTGCTGTAGCGGTTATCGAGCAGCGCGCATTCCTCCTTTTCTCTTTACATTTAACTTAAACGATGGCAGATTCTGAAGCAGCTCTTTAATTCAGTTTATGAACTCTTGTGATAGGATTAAGCGAGATTAAAGCAGTGAATCTTTAAGTGCGTGTATGAGTACGCAGCAATGGAACGGCTTTTTCACCTCATGCGAAGGAAGGATCCTGAGGGAACAAGTACACAAGCTCCAGGATCGGAGAATGGAGATGGTCTGGTTGGTAGTAAATCGGACGATGACAAGGCCACTGTGACCCAGAGCGATGATCGGATTAGTGATGTTGATTCAGAACGTGGTGATGAAATGAACAGATACGAAGAAGAGATGGTAAACTTGACTTCTGACAGCTTTGATTGTCTGGCTTCCAGCAGCAGACGCACTAGCCAAGCAGATCTTAGTTTTTATTCTGCGAGCAGAAGGGACAGCCAATCCGAATATAGTTCTGTATCGGCGTCACGAAGGAACAGCCAGTCAGAATACTCTTCAGCGTATACTAGTAGGAAAAATAGCCAATCGGATTTCAGTGTACCTTTCGGCAGCAGGCGAAGTAGCCAATCTGATTTTACGTCTGCAGCTACGAGCAGGAGAAGCAGTAGATCGGAAATGACTTTCGGTTCAGGTTTTGGCAAGTTGGAACCGTTTTCGAGAAAATGTTTCCCCATGAGTGATAGTCCTTACAGAAGGTTTGATCTGCAGTTTATTGCACACGCTGTAGAGACGTCAGATTTTTATGTCAAGGTAATTTCTTTGTTAGCTTGGTCATCCAGTTCTGCTACGAGGGGTGATTGATAAGTTCTCGGCATACGGTACAAATACTTGAAACACACAGTTGATATTAGATGCATTTGTAGATCAGGTTAATGTAAGATTAAACACCAAGTTTCAAGAAATTAACTGTAACCAATTTTTTTTACAGGCTACTGATGTGGTAAGGGGTGGCAGAAATTGAGAAAGTGGATAAAATTTCTCATCGAGCAGTCATTCGCTACCTCTGCACCAAGGGCTTATCATCGAAGGAGATCCATGAAGATATGATGGAGACTCAAGGGGAGAGTGCTCCTTCTTATAGCACAGTGAAGAAATGGGCAGATCAATTCAAACATGGAAGGGAGAGTCTGGAAGATGATCCCCGTCCAGGAAGACCAAGAACAGTAACCACCGATGAAACCACCAGCAGAATCCATGACATGATAATGGAGGATTAACGACTAACTGAGCAGTACGTTGCTACTAAGTTGGGCATGTACCAGTAAAGTGTTCATGCCATTATTCACAATGATCTTCAAATGACAAAGGTCTTTGCTCGATAGGTCCCGAAACTTCTTGGAGCTGATCACAAACAGCTTCGCAACATGTCAAGAGACAATCATGGCCATTTTTCTGCAGATCCTGAAAAGTTTCCTCAGCAATTTGTGACTATAGATGAGACTTTGGTTCATCATTTTCAACCAGAAAAAGGCAGAGCAGCGGAAACATCATGGATCCCCACCTCCAAAGAAAGCATGGGTAGTTCAGTCTGCAGGTAAAGTGATGTCTTCCATCTTTTGGGATTCAGAAGGTGTGCTATTGGTAGACTAATCTTCAAAAGGGCAGAACAGTCACCGGGGCCTATTACACTAATCCTGTGAAGCAAGTGCGGGTCAAACTGAAGGAAAAGCTTCGAGGGAAATTGACGAGAGGAGTCACCTTTCATCAAGACAGTGCTCCAGTTCACAAGTCGGCGGTGGCAATGGCTGCCATTCATGAATGCGGCTTCCAGCTTCTTGAACATCCTCCTTATTCCCCAGATTTGGCCCCTTCGGACTATTACCTGTTTACCAAACTCAAAAAAGAGCTCAGTGGGTACACATTTGCTTCAAATGATGACGTCATTCATACTGTAGACCTCTTTCTACTGGCACAATATGCTGACTTTTACAAAGAAGGGATCCGTATGCTCCAGGATCGCTGGACTAAGTGCATAAACTTGCAAGGGGACTATGTTGACAAATAACCAACAAAAGTTGTCCACAAATAATCCGTTGTACCTTAGGCCGAGAACTTATCACTCACCCCTCGTATCATCATAGCATAGCTATTGTCTTTCCTTCCTTCCTTCCTTTCTTTCTTTCTTTCTTTCTTTCTTTGAAGACATGCATTCCGTTATGAGACTTATATTGAACATCACAATACTTGTTTGACAAAAAGTGCTCTTTTGCTGAAAAAAAATATTTGCTGGCTGAAAAATTTGAGATAATACTTCACAGTTTGCTCTGTCAGCCCATGTGTTGAGTGATTGGTTCTGTCAGTCCATGTGTTGAGTGATTGGTTCTGTCAGCCCATGTGTTGAGTGATTGGTTCTGTCAGTCCATGTGTTGAGTGATTGGTTCTGTCAGCCCATGTGTTGAGTGATTGGTTCTGTCAGTCCATGTGTTGAGTGATTGGTTCTGTCAGCCCATGTGTTGAGTGATTGATTCTGTCAGTTCATGTGTTGAGTGATTGGTTCTGTCAGCCCATGTGTTGAATGATTGGTTCTGTCAGTCCATGTGTTGAGTGATTGATTCTGTAAGCCCATGTGTTGAGTGATTGGTTCTGTAAGTCCATGTGTTGTGTGATTGGTTCTGTCAGTTCATGTGTTGAGTGATTGGTTCTGTCAGCCCATGTGTTGAGTGATTGGTTCTGTTAGTCCATGTGTTGTGTGATTGGTTCTGTCAGTCCATGTGTTGTGTGATTGGTTCTGTCAGTCCATGTGTTGTGTGATTGGTTCTGTCAGTCCATGTGTTGTGTGATTGGTTCTGTCAGTCCATGTGTTGTGTGATTGGTCCTGTCAGTCCATGTATTGAGTGATTGGTTCTGTCAGTCCATGTATTGAGTCTTTGGTTCTGTTGATCCATGTGGTGACTGACTGGTACTTTTGATCTGTGTATTGACTGGTTGGTTCTGCTGATCCACACGTTGACTGATTGGTTCTGTTTATCTACATGTTGACTGACTGGTTCTGTTGATCCATATGTTGACTGGTTCTTTTGATCCTTATTTTAATTAATGACTCGATAGAGTTTTCATAGAAGTTTTGAATGTTATCTCTTCGCAGGGTGCTAGAGTTTGGATTCCAGACCCCGAACGTATATGGAGGGCAGCGGAGCTTCTAGAAGACTACAAGGGTCAGAAGACTTTACGGATACAGTACGAGGAGGCCGAGGTAAGGCGTTATTACTATCATTGTCATCGTACAGTGGAAGATTAGCCGCAATGGCTGTCTTGCTTAATCTGTCCCCAGCATTCTCTGAACACCTGGTCAAGCTGTTTCATGTCATTGTCATGATCTCTGTCTTTGACGTCCTCTTGCACAGCTGTCTTCAGTTTATCTGCCTGTCCTTCAAGGTCCCTGCCGACGGGCATAGGATATCATGTCCTTCCATAACCCTCGAACCCTTGCGCATCTCAGCAGGTTAGTCATTGAGCGTTTCCCGTGTCATTATACCAAACCATCAAGCATCTTTTCTCTGGGTCTACCTCGTCTCTTCTACCTTTGATCTTCCCTGTTGTCATTAGGTGCTCTAGCCCGCCTCTCATCCAAATGTGCCCCAACAATTTGGATTGTCGGTTAAAAAAAAACAAAACATTTTATAGTTTTCCTTGTTTCCTGTGCTTCTTTCAGAACTTACTCGTTCGATTTTCTCGCTGTCCATGGTACACACCTTCAGCATTCATTATCCTTCAAGTGTGGTTTTCATTTTGTTTTGTCTCTGAATATAGTCAGAGCACTTTAACTTAAAAAAAGTATTACATGATGTAATTTTTTTTGGGTACCAAAATATGTATTTTTGCTTGCATTGAAACTGGCAGAATGTCTCAGGTTCATTATCTAGAACAAAATATGTGTTTTCTCATGCTTTTATGTTTTTTCTGTTTCGTTTCTCACATTGGCTTTACTCCTTTTGGCTTCGTGGAGGTCTCTGTGGTAAAAAAAAAAAAAGTATAGAGACAGCAAGCGCTTTGTCGAGGTTTTGGGGGGTGGGGGGCCTTAGAAGGGTGAGCTGTACAGCTCATTGGTTAAGGTTTGTGCGTTCTGGATTTAGGTTCCTTGTTTAACACACTGCACAGAATGGGGGAGGATAGTGCTTTCATTAGGGCGTGTCATGCCATGTCCCTTGGTTTACTGGATGGTGTTAAAGGGGGGGGGGGGGGAATTTGCTAACTTCTGAGTGTGAAGAGTGTTCAGTGAAATAGCTAAACGAGAGTTCGCTGCGCACGAGTTGTAAGTGATGGCTCATTTACATCCCTTTACGGCGATTGTAATCTCTTTCTCTGTTACCTCTCGTCGTCTCTCCCCGCCCCCCCTTTTTTTCTTTCTGTGTTTTAAGTATGTCCTTGTCTGTTACCATAATCGTCTTACCATATTTTCTCCCCGCTAGCACTGGAAGAGATTGTAGTTTTTTTTTTTTCATTATTGTCGGAGACCTTCCAGTGTCACTGTGTGTGTCTGTGTGTCCCTGTGTTCCTCCGTAGCCCTCCTTTTCGTTCCTCTGTAGCCCTTCTTTTCTTTCCTCTGTAGCCCTCTCTTTCGTTCCTCTGTAGCCCTCCCTTTCATTCCTCTGTAGCCCTCCTTTTCGTTCCTCTGTAGCCCTCCTTTTCGTTCCTCTGTAGTCCTCTCTTTCGTTCTTTCATAGCCCTCTCTTTCGTTCTTTCATAGCCCTCTCTTTCGTTCCTCTGTAGCCCTCCCTTTCGTTCCTCTGTAGCCCTCTCTTTCGTCCCTCTGTAGCCCTCTCTTTCGTTCCTCTGTAGCCCTCTCTTTCGTTCCTCTGTAGCCCTATCTTTCGTCCCTCTGTAGCCCTCTCTTTCGTTCCTCTGTAGCCCTCTCTTTCGTTCCTCTGTAGCCCTCTCTTTCGTTCCTATGTAGCCCTGTCTTTCGTTCCTCTGTAGCCCTCTCTTTCGTTCCTCTGTAGCCCTCTCTTTCGTTCTTTCATAGCCCTCCCTTTCGTTCCTCTGTAGCCCTATCTTTCGTCCCTCTGTAGCCCTCTTCGTCTGTAGCCCTCCTTTTCATTCTTCCTTAGCCCTCCCTTTCATTCTTCTGTAGCCCTCCCTTTCATTTTTCTGTAGCCCTCCCTTTCATTCTTCCTTAGCCCTCCCTTTCATTCTTCTGTAGCCCTCCCTTTCATTTTTCTGTAGCCCTCCCTTTCATTTTTCTGTAGCCCTCCCTTTCGTTCTTCCATAGCCCTCTCTTTCGTTCCTCTGTAGCCCTCCCTTTCATTCTTCGGTAGCCCTCCCTGTCATTCTTCTGTAGCCCTCCCTTTCGTTCCTCCATAGCCCTCTCTTTCGTTCCTCCATAGCCCTCTCTTTCGTTCCTCTGTAGCCCTCCTTTTCGTTTCTCCGTAGCCCTCTCTTTCGTTCTCCGTAGCCCTCTTTCGTTCCTCTGCAGCCCTCCCTTTCGTTTCTCCGTAGCCCTCTCTTTCGTTCCTCCATAGCCCTCCCTTTCGTTCCTCTGTGGCCCTTCCTTTCGTTTCTCCGTAGCCCTCTCTTTCGTTTCTCCGTAGCCCTCTCTTTCGTTCCTCCATAGCCCTCCCTTTCGTTCCTCCATAGCCCTCCCTTTCGTTCCTCCATAGCCCTCCCTTTCGTTCCTCCATAGCCCTCCCTTTCGTTCCTCTGTGGCTCTCTTAATGGCCAGAACGTAATTAAGTCCTGATATTTTTCTGTTATTACGAGCAACCGAGTGAGCAGTGCAAGGTGGCATATTTGCAGCTGGTACCTTGTGATATACTTGTCTGTTGGCGTAATCTAGAGTTTTCTGTAGCTCTTCTAGTTTCAGAGTTTCACAACTTGGTAGTTTGAGAGTAGGGGCTTCATAAGTAAAAAAAAAAAAAAAAGTGGAACCTGACCTTCATGTTGGGGAAACTGGCTTATATATATATATGAACCAATTAGATGTTATACCGTGGTGTTGATGTTTTAAAGGAAGTTAGGATATTCAGATAAAATTCTGCTCCAGTGATTTAGGGAATACTACTGATTTGGACGTGGGCAAATGATAAAGAACCTGTGAGGATACAAATCATGCCTAGGAAATGGAGGTGGATTGGCCACACTCTGAGGAAACCCGACACCAGCACTGCAAGACAGGCACTGACACGGAATCCTCAGGGAAATAGAGAACGGGGAAGACCTAGATTTATTTAGAGAAGAGAAATCATGACAGTGCTCAGAGACAAGGGATACACATGGAAGGAAGCAGAGAATAATTCCAAGAACAGGGATGGCTGGGGACCCTTTATCCGTGGCCCGTGCTCTTAAGGGAGTGAAAGGCGATGATGATGATGATGATGATGATGATGATGAAATGATAAAGAATAAAGAAGAAACAGACTGAAGGACAACTATCAGTTTAACTTGAGCTGGTGGAAAGTGTCACGACTACAGCCATGACAAGTTGGACTGTGTGTGTCTCCCCCAGTTTCTCAGTCTCTCTCTTTCTCTTAGTCTTACTTTTCTCCCAGTTTCTCTGCCTGTCTCTCTCTCTCTCTCTCTGTTTCTCTGTGTCTCTCGCTTATTCTCTCAGTTTTCAGTCTCACTTCTCTCACAGTCTCTATCTCAGTCTCTCTCTGTCTCGCTCTCTCTGTTGCTCTCTGTCTCGTTCTCTCTGTTGCTCTCTGTCTCGCTCTCTCTGTCTCGCTCTCTCTGTTTCTCTCTGTCTCGCTCTCTCTGTTTCTCTCTGTCTCGCTCTCTCTGTTTCTCTCTGTCTCGCTCTCTCTGTTTCTCTCTGTCTCGCTCTCTCTGTTTCTCTCTATCTGTTTCTCTGTCTCGCTCTCTCTGTTTCTCTCTGTCTCGCTATATCTGTTTCTCTATCTCGCTCTGTTTCTCTCTGTCTCGCTATATCTGTTTCTCTGTCTCGCTCTGTTTCTCTCTGTCTCGCTTTATCTGTTTCTCTGTCTCGCTCTGTTGCTCTCTGTCTCGCTCTATCTGTTTCTCTGTCTCGCTCTGTTGCTCTCTGTCTCGCTCTATCTGTTTCGCTCGCTCTGTCTGACTCTCTCTGTTGCTCTCTGTCTCGCTCGCTCTGTTGCTCTCTGTCTCGCTCTCTCTGTCTCAGTTTCTCAATCTCTCTCTCTCTTCTTTCCCTGTCTCTCTCAAGCTCTCTTTCTCCCAGTCACTTCTCCGTCTCTCAGTTATCTCTTAGTCTCACTTCTCTCCCAGTCTCTCTCTCAGTCTATCAAATTCTGGGTCAGCTAGTCAACTCCTGTCTCCTCTTTCCCCCCAAAACGCCCAATTGAATTCTTCCATTCGCACGTTGTGTATGAGTGACCTTTCGTTGAACTTGCTGAATACTTGGCTGTTCTGAGAGAGGACTCATTAACAGACCTTGTCACTTTTTCAACTTTTGCAGCTCAAGGCCGTAGTGTGCCATAGGAGTGTCTATGAAGAAACGGTTTGTTTGGGGATGTGATGAGGGGAGAGAACTGGGGAGTTTGAAGTTTGGGAAGGGGAATGAACTCACTCTAACGCACTGTGATATTCCCAAAGTCGTTCGATCGTTTTAAGTTGTAAAGTGCTTGTTTTAACCGTATGTGGCTTTACATAACTTTGGCACCGCCTAATTATGCCCAGATCTTTGAAGAGGCATTTTATTTACCAAATTGAGAAGTAACATTTCTGTGAGGGCAGTGCCACGGTGTGTTAGAGTGGGTATCAGAATGCTGTGGGAGTTGCAGGCATGAAGAGCGTGGATATTAACCAACGACCGTTTGCATCTGTTGCCAGTTTGTCGTTTGAGTTTGTCGTTTGAGTTTGTTTACTCTGTTCGTAGTATTTACACTTTTGAATACCGTACTGTGAAAACATAGCCTGAAGGCAGTACAGTTAGAATGAAAAAAGAGTAAGTTAAAAAAAAAATCACGATTCACAAATATTATGGATAAATATCAGCTTTGTTTGAAAAAAAAGATTAATTAAGTTAAAAAATTAAACAATTAAGTGAAGTGAGGACGTGAAAACGTCAGTATATACGTATACAGATAAGCCTCGCTTTTCGACGGGGTTCTGTTCAGTGCCTGCGTCGGAAAGCGAGATGGACGTAAAGCGAATTTCATGGCGTGTGAGTACATAGTACTTTACCGTCAACACACGGGCATGCTTTAAAACATAAAAATAAACTAGGGTGACCTTATAATTTGTGCACAGACGTTAAAATAAGTAGTTTTTACATTAAGTAAAGTACCGCTTACTCTAAACAATAAGAAGTCACGTTATTTCAGTGGATCGGTTGTTAGAATAATGAAACACTGTTAAACAGCACGTTTTTTTTTTCCTTAATATTGTGTATGTGGGGATATAAGCAGACAGAAATTGATTAATTCTGGTGGTAGAATTTGTTGGAGGAATTTATGTGGCCAAAGGAAAGGGGGGGAAAGTTGAATTGCAGTTTTGTTGTTGGTTAGTTGTTGGTATCTCAGTAACTATAAACTTTGAATGTTGAAGACTTGATGACTTCTTCTTCCTCCTCCTCCTTCTTCTTCTTCTTCGTTCAAGCTTTTGGTCTTGTTAAATGAGAAGCCCGGTCGCCAGAGTCTTTCCCCAGGTCATCCCACAGCCTTGTCTTAGGTGTGAGCCCTCGTAGCCATGTCTGGTTGCGTAGGTGTGTAAAAAGTTGTCCACTCTTGGGGTACATGTTCTAGCGTGTGTGCCCCCACTCCTACACAGCCATTCATCTGTGTGTGAGATACTGACTTGGTGGAAATGGCTCAGCAGCCCTGCAGTGGCCGGATCTTAATCGGAACAGGACCGTTTGTTGCTTTCTTTGAAGCTGGTGGACTGGATCTAGTTCACTGCCTGCACCCTGCCTCTTGACCTACAGTTGATCGTAGTTGTTTCTTATGTTGGTCATGCATCCCCCCCCCCAAAAAAAAAAAAACAAACAAAAACTGTAGCTGACTCGATGGCTGCATTTTGCCGCCATGTTTAGCTACGGCACTGGGACTTTCATTTCCTGCGATGCCACAACTTGGTGGCAGAATACTGTGAGCAAGACTTTGCAGGTTGCTTACCATCATGAAGGTCTTGGCAGCAGATTACATTAGTGAAGATTTTGGTAGCAGATTACTGTGTCGGGGTGTCAAGTTCATTATACAGTACACATTTTGAACATCTACATAATTTTCAAAACTTGTGAAAGTAAGAACATTTTTTTCAGAAAGAACATTGTCTGGCATTGTATAGTTTTGTAAATGCCTATTATTATCCTAGTGCCTCCCAGTATTTGCTCTTTAAAGACCCCCCAGAAAAGCATATTTACAACAGCCGTGATTCATCGTCTGTGTTGATGTATTGAAAAGTAGTTCACATTTCTTTGCCTGAGCCAGTTGTTCATCTTCTTCTGTCTCACTGGAACTGTGAGCTGGCGTTCTTTGCAGCTGATGCAGTGAAGCGTTGTATCGGACCACCATGGGGACTGTGGTGATCCCTGCCCTGTTAGCCAGGCTTGGCCCGTTACCGGGGGTAAAAGGGAGAGGTGAGACAGGGTCTTGGTCAGCCATGACCCTGACATTAGCACGTCATCTGTAGGCCTCTGACTGCCAGATTGGACAGCATCTTCATCCCCCAAGGCATCAGATGCCAAAGTTCCCTTTCTCTGAAAGAGATAGAAAGCTCTGATGAATATGCAGTTAACAGACCCCAGAAACTGAAGAAACAAATAGAGTATCTTCCTCTATGATAACATAGGTATACACCATCAACAAGCAACACACGTAGTGTACTACAACAAATTTTGTAATAGAAGCAACAAAAAAAACAAAAAAACAAACTAACTCTTCTTTGAAATGCTTGAAATTAATTTACTAACATCATTTGTTCTGTCATGTGACACCTATTTCAGGAATCATGGGTTGTAAGTTATGCCACTTTGTTATATTCACCGTTATTCTGTGTTACTTTTACAATATAGGTCTGATTTTTCCAGTTTCCCGTTATGCTCTCATTCCAGAAATATCTAGCTCATTATTGCATGTGTGTAAGTTTTGTATTCAGTTTACAGAATCTTGGCATGTGAGACTTGTATGATCAGACTAGTCCATTGGACCGATTACTTTATGATGTAGGCTTTATAAAATTGTGGACTTCTTTATCCATTGTACTATTTATACCATGATCCAGGCATGCAAGAATTGTACAGTTTCCTTTGTCCATTATATTGTTTATACCATGATCTAGGCATGCAAGAATTGTATAGTTTCCTATGTCCATTATATTTTTTATACCATGATCTAGGCATGCAAGAATTGTACAGTTTCCTTTGTCCATTATATTGGTTATACCATGATCTAGGCATGCAAGAATTGTATAGTTTCCTATGTCCATTATATTTTTTATATCATGATCTAGGCATGCAAGAATTGTACAGTTTCCTTTGTCCATTATATTGGTTATACCATGATTTAGACATGCAAGAATTGTATAGTTTCCTGTGTCCATTATATTGTTTATACCATGATATAAGCAGTGCAAGAATTTTACAATCTGCTTTGTCATCTGTATTGATCATACAATGATCTAGACATGCAAGAATTATACAGTGGTCTATGTCCCTTATATTGTGTATATGATGATCTAGACATTCAAGAACTATATAGTCTCCATTATAGTGTTTATTTCATTCTGACTGTCTAATACATTAAATCATGGAGGCCACTTTTGTAACCCCTGATATAGAAGATTACATTCTAAAACATGCATATCCAACCACATAACCTTAAAACATTCTAGTCAGAAAGTTTTCAGATAACTAGTTTTGACATTTGCATCCAGACCAAGTCTCTATGAGTTTTGACATTTGCTTCCAGACCAAGTCTCTACATAAGATCAAAGAAGTGCTCTGGCTAAAAACCATATGCATTGACTTCTTGTTAAGAGAAACACCATCATCATTCCTCTGTACTCCCAGTGGAGCATAAGGCATCAACAAAAGTTCTCCAGGAAATCCTGTCTAGAGCAAATCGGGATACCTCAAACTATGTCTTTTTTGGCTTCCTTTAGTTCTTCTTGTATTGCTAATTTTCATGATCCCAGTGGCCTACCCTTCTTTCTCTTCACTTGAGGTGTCCAAGTCAAGGTGGTATATAAGAGAAACAGGCATGATATAACTGCTGGCATTGATGGAAAGGAGAAGGTGGTAGCGGACTGGCCACATTATGAAAATGATGAACAAATCTTTACCGTGTGCAGCTTTGATGTAGGCTCCACAAAGTAAAAGAGGCACGAGAAGACTGAAAGAGAAATGGATCTGTACAGCAAAGAAAATGGACAAAGGACTGATGTGGAAGACAGCCAAGGAGATAATGAAGAACTGACAGAAGTGCAGATCTCTTGCTACCAGCAGCCATGTGTGTCTTAGACACTGAAGGGACAAGAGAGAGAGAGAGAGAGAGAGAGAGAGTTCTGGCATTTGAATCCCATATGAGAGTTTTTGTACAAGCGTAGCTTACAAGGCAACAAGGATGTGTACTATCTCCAGACCTTTTTTCTCTGTACAGCGAGAATATTCTAAGAACAATCATCACAGAACCAGGCAAAGAAATTGGAGGATACAATATTAACAACCTTCAGTATGCTGACGACACAGTACTGATAGCGGAGAACCAACAAGACCTGCAAAATCTCTTGGATAAAGTCACCAAAGAAAGTGAACAGAAAGGCCTTACTTTGAACATCAAAAAGACAGAGACTATGGTTATATCTAAGAAACAGAATCCACCAGCATGCAGTATTAAATTAAATGGAACCATTCTAAAGCAGGTGCAGAAATTCAAATACCTTGGAGCAGTAATAACTTCAGATGGGAAATGCAAAACAGAAATTAGGAACAGAATAGGCCAAGCAAAGACTGCATTTCAGAGAATGAGAAACATATTAGCTAACACATCTTTATCAATGAATGTTAGAAAACGAGTCCTAAAATGCTATATTGAACCTATCTTGTTATATGGAAGTGAATCATGGACAATAGACAAGTCTGCACAAAAATCATTGGAAGCAGCAGAAATGTGGTTTATTAGAAGAATGTTGCGAATCCCCTGGACAGCAAAAATAACTAATGAAGAATGTATGAGAAGAGCTGGAGAGACAAAAAACCTTGTCAGAAAGATAAGAGAGAGACAATGTACTTTCATAGGACATGCAATGAGAAGAGGGGGCATTGAAAATATTATAACAACAGGAAAAATAGAAGGAAGAAGATCAAGAGGAAGACCAAGAGAAATGATACTGGACAGTCTGATGGGATGGTGTGAGAGGAGATCACCAACTGAACTGAGGGCCTGCATGAAGGATCAGGTACTCTGGAGAAGCATAATAGCCAACGCCAGTCGGCACGGCACCTGATGATGATGATGATGTAGCTTTACAAGAATAAAGCTACTAATTACATAGAGTTATCAGTATATTTTTGTAAATATTCGTGAAAAAAAAATCAGTCATGTGTGTGTGTGGGACAGTGTTTGAGATGGTAAACAGAAGGAAATTTGTGTAAATGAAGAAACATTCAGCTGTATGTTTCCTGTTGTTTTCTTATTATTTGTCTTCTTTCTTGTGCAGTATTGTCCTGACTCTGAAGGTGGGATGGGCAAGGCAGAATGTATTGCTTTGTAATATGCTCTCTTAGTAAATCCAAAACTATCTGTACAAGGTAATAACTTAATGGTATATTTTATATAAAATAAATGATGTACCATGACATTTTCATGTCCTTAAAGGATGTGAAATGTTGGTACCTCCACATTTTTATGCCACTGCAACAGTGTGTGGAGTAGGGATGCCAGCATCGGTCCTAACTGGGGAAACCCCAAGCACCTATTTCTTGAGACTGAGTTAACCCCCAGTGCTGGTTGGTTAGAAATTTAAAAAAAAAAAAATTCCACCCCAGTTTGAACCAGGAACCTTTTGGCCAGCAGACGAGAGCACAAATCACTACAGCACTGCAACAAGGCCTTGTATGCTCCTTGTATAGAAACCTTTTTCAGTCCGAAGTTAAAATTTGGTTATGAAGTCAGTACGGGTCATATTAAGTTTGCCTGGGTATCATGTGACAGTGGATATTCTTACCTGCTCAAGAGGCCCCCTCCTCCCAACTGTAGAGTGTCGGAAGTTTAAGGGACCAAAATGTTTGTCCCATAGGGATGCTCATCTGATGGTGTCACCAGTTATGTGGTTGTTCCACTCTCAGAAACAGTTTCATGACTGTGTATGGCATCCAGTGTTATTAGGAGTGTTTGGAGATCCTTATGAGACAAGACAGCGGTTGTGTGGGCATTTTTTTTTTAATTGCATGTAATGTTGCTTAGCAGGATCGCTCATTGTGACTGCAAATTCAGTTCTTTGAAGCCAGTGCTGGCACTTTGAGGGCCAATACTGGGACCTTTGAAGTCAGTGCTGGCACTTTGAAGGCCAATACTGGGACCTAATACTGGAACCTTTGAAGTCAGTGCTGGCACTTCGAGGGCCAATACTGGGACCTTTGAAGTCAGTGCTGGCACTTTGAAGGCCAATACTGGGACCTAATACTGGAACCTTTGAAGCCAGTGCTGGCACTTTGAGGGCCAATACTGGGACCTTTGAAGTCAGTGCTGGCACTTTGAAGGCCAATACTGGGACCTAATACTGGAACCTTTGAAGTCAGTGCTGGCACTTCGAGGGCCATTACTGGGATCTAATACTGGAACCACTGAAGTCAGTACAGGGACCTTTGAAACCAAAACTAGGACCTTTGAAATCAGTACCAGGATCTCTGACTTTTTGAAGTCAGTTCAGAGAGCTCCGAAGCCAGTGGTGGGTTAGTCTTGAATATTAACGAAGAATAGGTTATGGGTTACGGTAGCTTTGCTTCAATTCCTAGAGTGGACTCAAGAGGCAGGATTTGTTGCCAAGTACTATCATTATAAGGAACATGTTGATCCCAGCTTTGTTACCAGAGCTGAAGTTATACATTAGCCTGATTCCTAGAGCACAGCGAGGGAGGTAGAATACAGTCTTGGCAAAACCTGGTTTGCTGGTGCTGATAATTGCACCGTCTTTGTAGACCAGTGGTTTTCAAACTTTTTTGTTATATTTTGTCACTTCATTGTGAGCTACTCCAAACATCTATAACCCTTATGATACACGCATACAGACTCACACTTCAGTTGGTTCTGTTGCCCCTATTGCTTTTTTTTTTTTTTTGAACTACTATCCCTATTTGCAGTCTCCTGTGACTTACTGGAAGGGTTCCAGATGGTGAGATGATTTGATGAAGAAACACGTCATACTCATGATGGAGGTTACAGTTCCCTGTACAATGCACTCATGATGGGGGGCCTAGGTTGAATATCTCTCACAGTTGAACTACATATAGAGGAACACATAGCAGTTTAATGATGGAACAGGATAATGATGAAACTACTTGGTGATGGATGAAGTATCAAGTCATACATCTCAAACTGTTGGTGGAATTTACATACAAGCAGAGCATAAATAGCCCTAGTAGCAGTAGCTAGCAGGTTCCATAATAACATGAAGAAATAACTCGAGACATATTAGTCTCCTACTTGTGAATGTCCACATAGTGACTCTGACAAAAACAGGACTGCTGTGTTATGGCCTTACTCAGAATGCAACATAGGATTAAAGATCAACGTAGGAAAGACAAAGTTAATGAAGCAAAATGTGAACAACAGAAATGTACTGAGAGTAGATAGCAAGTTAGTGGAGGAGGTCAACGAATTTGCATATCTTGGCAGTAGAGTAGTAGAAGATGGAGACAGCACAGAGGACATCAACAGCAGACTTACTAGAGCAAACCAGGCTTTTGCAATGCTGCAGACTATATGGAAACTTAAAAAAAACTAAGCATGAAGACAAAAATCAGGATATTTAAGAGTAATGTTCTAAGTGTACTGCTCTATGGAAATCAATGCTGGAAAATCACCAAAACCATAGAAAACAAGCTGAATTCTTTCCAGACTAAATGTTTACGAAGAATTAGAAGAATATTTTGGCCAAACACCGTAAGAAATAACATCT
This sequence comes from Achatina immaculata, assembly GCA_009760885.1. Classification (NCBI taxonomy): domain Eukaryota; kingdom Metazoa; phylum Mollusca; class Gastropoda; order Stylommatophora; family Achatinidae; genus Lissachatina; species Lissachatina immaculata. The sequence continues at coordinate 14,254,359 of CM019706.1, read as the reverse complement.
TGTTGGCAGAAATGCAGATGAAGCCACAGACAGTTGGGACATGTGCTATAGATGACAGGCGACTCACTACCAAAAATAGCACTAAGATGGACACCACAGGGGAACAGAAGTAAGGGTAGACCAAAGGAGACATGGAGAAGAACATCAGAGAGGATGTTGAGCAATAGAGGGCTCACTTGGGCAAGAGCAGAAAGGAAAGCAAAGGACAGGCATTTGTGGAAAACCCTTGTGGAAGCCCCATGTGCCTTGGGCACTTAATGTTCAGAGAGAGAGAGAGAGAGAGAGAGAGAGAGAGTGTGTGTGTGTTGTGGTGTTAGACGCAGACCCTGTGTAATCTCTTAAGATAAGAAAAATCACCCCCCATTATGTTTTGCAACAATTCCCATGCTTTGTGATACACTAACAACACATGAACTTTTCTGGAAGCCAGAATTCTGCATGGTCAGCTTAGGGAAGATCACCCCTAAAATTTTAACTATTACAAAAATAGTCAGCTTTAACTAATAATGCAGGGGAACAAGCTCTGTAAAATCTGTTACATCCCCAGGGGAGCAGTATTTTCCACTGTGGGAACCACTGGCAGACATCTTCATTATTTATCTCTTTTTATCTCTTCATGACTTTTTATCTTTTAGCATGGGGTATAGAGGCTGAATGCGGGATCATGCGTGAAGATTGCTGATAAAAGTACGCTGATGATAGGCGATAAGGTTTGCCTTTTGATCAGTGTGAATAACCACTAATGACTGTGAAATCATTCTGAAGCACACCAAAATGTGAAGGTGAAAATATGTTATGTATCACATGTGAACATGAATAACAGGCTGATCACGTTTTCTTTGTTTTTGGTCCATGTGAAAAATAAATTGCACTCTGAGCATATTCTTTCACATGAACAGTAGCAACAGTTTGAAACATAAGCATGTGTTTTGATCTGTAAGCATACACTTTCTAGATGTGCATGTGAAAATCAAATGACAGTTTTAACATGGCACTGATGCATGTGAAAAATGAAAAATGTCATTTTAGCTGGAGAAGTTTTTAAAATGTACAAATATTGTAGGAAAAATTTAGAATATTTTTCACATATGCTTTCATATGAAAGTTAAACTGTCTCTGAAAAATCTAACAAATGGAGCTTGTTAGTGCTTGCAAAAGAAATGGTTAAGAAACTGATAAGATATAAATAAAATTTTAAAAAAAATTGGTTAACCTAAGATTGAAGGTGAAAAAAAAAAAGATAAGAAAAATATGTTGAGATAAATATGAGATCTAAATTGTTTTGATGATAAAAATATTAATGGTGAAGCTAAGTGAGTGTTCAGAGATGCTTTGACCGCCAAACAGCGCGCGAGTGACACACAAACATTTTTTATTATCATTCATCATGGTCATTGATTTTATTGGGAAATGGCGTAATGCCTAATAATTTATGATAGTTTAATTAACCCCCTCTTATGGATATGGTTGCAGTTATTAAAAAAAAATTTAAAACAATTGAAACAGCTTAAAGTAGTTTAAGAGTTAAAAGAACTGTCTGGGTAATGACTTATTTTGATAGATACATTAAGATAGTTCATAAAGTCTTTTTGTGATGAAATTGAATTGTAAAAAGAAATGGATGGTGCCTTATTAGGTTACGATTATAATATTTTGGCATTTATCATTCATCAGGCAACACTTAGAAAAGAACCAAAGTAAAACAGTGTGAAAGAATGAGTAGCACAGAAAGGAACATTTAGAAAATGTTATAGAAATAACTTTGCAGAGCCATCTGGCAGTGAGGAAGTCATCAGCACCATGTCAGATAATTCATATTCAGAAGAACATAAAAAAAAAAACAAAACAAAAATAAAACAGTGTGGTTCATGGGGATGTGGTAAAATAATCATGTGTAAACATTTTGTTTCGTCTTGTGTTATGTAAAGCAAGAAGGTAAGCAGATCACGTTTTGTATTTTACTTAGGAATAGAAGGCATGATAACACAGTTGTTGTAAATATGTTTGTATTTTTTTTTTCATATTCTGATTTGACTAGTTTCTTTGGCTGTTTTGATGCGTTTGACATTGTTTATGATTACAGATAGGTTATATTTTAACTCTTTGACACTGAAATCTCACCAAAAGCAAGATAAACAGATACACATTGAAACCCTGTTACTGTGGAACATTGGTTCTATTGGATTCAGAATATGTAGATCACACAACTGTATCAGAACTGATTAATAAGCTCTTACGCTTTATTAAAAATAACTTGGCCTCTTATCAGAAATTCAGGATCATGGAGTTAATAAATGACCTCAGAGTGCCCTACCCCCCTCCTTATTGACTTTTTTTTTTTTTTTTATAGAAAATTGGTGTGACTCTATTTTTGTAATGTGACTGTCAGACTCAGAGGGTTAAAATATGCTTGCCACAGTGAAACAGTTAATTCAAATTTAGTAGAAGTAGAATATGTAGAAAAAAAAAAGTTGGATTTTTAACATTTTCACATTGCATTTTGCATATTTTGTCACTTTCCCTCATTCTTTGTATCGTGTAAATGAAGTAGCAAGTTACTAGGACTGGGAAGTGTGTAGGAAATTAATTTATCAGCAAATTGTATATGAACAGTATTTGCTGTTTTGCCATTGTCCGAAGGCATGTTCTTGTGTGCTGCATGGAAGTTTTTTTTGTTTCTTTTTGTATGATAGCGTGCCATAGATGATGCCATTGAATCAGAAAGGCTAAAAGGATTGTTAGGACCGCCTCAAGCCTCCACCCAGTGCCAGCGTTTTGTTCGCCTCTATGTCCAGTAGCATTTGCATGCAGTAGGGGGGGTGTGAAGTGTTGGTGCCTTCACGTTGCTAGGTCACTGCAGCATCTGAGGTAGGGGTGCCAGCCACCTTGTTCTCGCTGCTTGTGTTTTCCTAGGGAGACTCCATTTTTTTTGGAGGCTGGCCTGACCCCAGTGTCTGTTGGTCTTCCCCCCCCCCCCCCCCCCCAATCCACTTCAGTGTGAAATTGAACCAGGGACCTTCTGATTGGCAAGTGAGTGCATTAGCTGCTACACCACCACAGCACCCGTTTTGTTTGTAGTTTTCCCTAATTAATGTGTGAGAACATGAGGTAAATATCGCATGTCTTATTTATATGTCATATATGTATACGTATGTATTGCTTAATTATTGGTAAAAGGTTATACATGAAGACTATTCATTTTACAGTTATTATTGTTCTTTATATATGTATAATATGTGTACTGTACTGATGTTGAATGCTTGCATGAAAATGAAAGTTTAGAGATGAAGGGAAGAGTGGCTAATTATTCATCCATTGAAAATAAAGTTTCTTTGTCTTCCATCCCATATTTCTCGCTATCATAAGCAGTCAAATTAAATTTTTTTATCAAATTAAAATGCCGTTGTGAGTACTTAAAGTAGTCAGAAAAACAGTTTAAAGAATGTTATAGCAACTTTTTTTTGGTACCTTTATTAGTCTGTTTGCTACTTTACTTAAGAAAACAAACATAAAAAAACATTATATGTTTGTTTTAAACCGTACTGATCATGAGGTAAATAATCTTAGAAAGTATGTAGTGGTGATGATAGCATGTTGTATGTTGATTTTTTCTGAAAATTGAAGTTGTATATTTGTAATAACTTGCTGACCTGGGTCCCTTTGTTTTCCTAGGAAGGCACCATCAACGTGACTGAGAAGACCCTGCCACATCTCAGAAATCCTGAGATTCTGATTGGTGAAAATGATCTGACATCTCTAAGTTATTTGAATGAACCAGAAGGTATGGATGGTGCTAACTGTATTTTTGTTCTTAATGTGGTGATTTGATGTGACACGAGGTGTTATGAGTGGGGTGCTGGAAAGTTATTTCTTAAGAAATGTTTGAATTCTAATGACGAAATGAAATCGAGTGGATGTCTTCAAGTTGATTTTGTGGGTTCTCCGTGGCAAAGAAGTTAAGACCCAGAAGTCAGCAATAAAGGTCATGGCCCCTTTTTTTGCAGGATATGGAAGATGTTTTGATTCAGAAAGGCCAAACAGTTAATACAGAATACTACTTGTTGTGCAGATTAACGGATGAATTGAAAGAGAAAAAAAAAGAGTGAATGAAGGTGTGGAGAAGTCTTCTCCTTTCGCAGGGCCGCGCGTTTGCTGACAAGGCTCACAAGACATTCAATGTATTGAAGAATCTGGGGTTTGAGTGTGTAGATCATCCACACCCCACTCATCAGATCTTGCTCTGTCAGACTATTTCCTGTTTCCCAACTTTAAAAAGTGCATTTGAAAGGGAGGAGATTTTCAAATGATTCTGAGGTGATAGCAGTAATAAAGAGGTATTTCAGTGACCACATATCAGATTTTTTTCTTTTTTTTTTTTTTTTGGGAAGGATTAATAAAACTTGAGAAATGATGTGCCAGATGTGTTGAACTTCGAGGTGTATATGTGGAATAATATTCAAGTTTCGTAGCTCTAAGTCATTCCCTTCTTGGTCAGGTCAGTAACTTTTCAGCACCCCGTCTTATATTGTGAAAGAAATAAGAAATGATGTGTTCTGTTACAGTAGATTATTGTGCTTTGTGCTTATTATGGATGTACTGAAAAAATATTTTTCTCTGCCTTATACTTGTACTGTATATTCTTTATGATTTAAAAATCAGGTCTTAGCATTGAAGTCACATTACCATTTTATTCTCTGTATTATATATGGTCCTTATGTATGCATGTGAAGACAACCAAAGAAATACAGAGCAGATTGGATGCATTTAAAAAGAAATGTCTAAGAAAAATTCGAGACTAAAGCAGAGATAAAAAGAAATGAGGATGCAGCAAACAATTTCAGTAGTGATCAAGAAAAGAAGGTGAGCAAAGAGTCAGAGAATCACAGAGCAAGCTGTCAGATGGGAAACCGTCTGGAAAAGGAGGCTGACCATGAGAGACACTATAGAGATTGCTGACAAGAGAGGTTAAGATTATTGGCATCAAATCATTGATGAGATTAAGAAACATTCTGAGAGTAGAGACTCATGGTGAGACAGACTGTGAGCCCTATGTGACACCTGATGGTGTGGGAAGGATGTAAGATGTACGACATTTACATGGAGTATGTCTTTTTATGTACACAATCCATTCAGAAACCCATGCAGCATGAAGTAGATCAGCGTCAGGGTTGGCGAACCATAGTTGACCTGTTCCTGACCTGTCTCTTCGTTGGCACCCCCAGGAACAGGCTCAGCCTGACGAACAAGGCAGGGATTGCTATACAGTGTTACCTTGGAATCAGAACTTAATTCGTTCCAGAACCCCGTTCGAGTTCCAAGGCAGTTTTTTCCCCTTTAAAATAATAGAAACTGGTTTAATCCATTCCTGGGTCCCATGAACTCGAATATTCAGAATGATTTTAACAGTAAATACACTGGATTTTAAGGTAAAATATTAACAAATAATAATAATATTTGAATAAAAATGTAAAATGTAAATTAATAAAATTAAAAATATAAAAACCTGTATTTACGTTAAAAAAGGAATGATGTGGAAGCTGGAGGAGGAGGAGAGAGATTATTGCTTGGAAGGTGAGACACCTTCCATGATAGCATCAGGTAACTGCGTTTCTGGTGGTTCTGGTGTCTGCATTCTTTAATAATTTTCATGCCCTTTGCTAAGGTACCAGTCGTAGAGGGCTTGAGGTCACTGGTCATGGTGTCTTTTGAGAACCAACGTTCCAGAATGGTCTGATGTTGGTGACCTTTTTAACTTTTCTAAAATGTTCAATGATGCTATCACTGAACAAGTTAACACATATGTTTGTTAACAAGGGCTTTATTAGGGTGCCACTTCTCAACGACTGCCTGGGTTTTTGACCGCATGCTGAGAAGATCCTTGATTTCAGCAGTGGGAATGGTTCTAGTGTCTCCCTCTTCTTCCCGTGAAGATTGATTGATTGATTGATCTTTATTTCAAAAGGGTTAAGAATTGGGCACGCAGGCCCATCTGACATTCTGCCCTTTGTCATACATCTTTCACTCTGTTCCAGACATTCTACAAATAAATGCTGTTCATGTAACAAACATAATTAACATTGAAGCTGAGAGACATAAAATAAAATATAACATTTACAAAGAAGTTTCTTCTGCGACTTCTTTCTGCTGCTGCTGGTTAAGGTGCTGAAGGTCCTTCATTGTCAGCTTAGCCCTGTAATCGTCCACTAACTCGTTGACATCCTCCTCCCTGACTTCCAAACCCATGGACTTGCCCAGAGATACAATGTCAGGAGCAAGAAGTATTTCATTAAAACCTTTGAAGCCCCTTGCAGCAACACATTCAGGCCAGAGATTTTTCCAGCCAGAGTTCATTATCTTCAAAGACACTTCCCTCCATGCTTTCTCAATGTTTCTTAGGCAATGGAGGATATTGTGGTGATCCTTCCAGAAATCTTGGAGGGTCAGTTCCGTTTCATTTGTAACTTCAAAACATCTCTGGAACATAGCCTTGGTGTACAATTTTTTGAAGTTCAAGATCACCTTCTGGTCCATGGGCTGGATAAGAGGAGTGATATTGGGGGGCAAATATTTTATCTTGACGAAGCTATATTCTCCCACCAAATCATCGCGGAGGATCTTGGCTTTCTCACAGAATATCGTCTCAGAAATCACATCACCAGCCAGATGTTTTTCATTAATCCAAACTTAGAGGAGTTTTTCCATCTCTTCCGTATTTTTTGATCTCCTAGAGGTCAATGCCCTTTCGCCACATCAGCTGTTTTGATAGCTTCTTTATTTTTCAAAATTGTACAAACGGTTGATTTAGGCATCCTGAACATAGTAGTGAGATCAGTTACATGTGTACCACTTTCATGCTTAGCGATAAGTTCTTTCTTAACCTCAACTGTAGCTCTAACAGCTTTCCTCTTATTTTCCTCACTATACTTTTTAGGACCCATGGTGAATACACTAAGTTGTTATTATATAAAAAAATAACACAAAACAGGCACAAAAGCATAAAATTAGCACCGAAAATAGCAGCGAAAATCATATGAGATGCTTTCACTACAGCTTCTGACAATGAACTGAGTGACAAAGTGTATGAGTGACCAGAGCGCTGGGGAAACGTACGCACAAACATACACAAATAACATGCTGGCCATTTGGATTCAGGGGCAAAATTTGCTAGGATTTTTTTTTCATTCTTATTCCAAGTTGTTCGAGTTCTGGGGCACTCATTCCGGGGTCAATACTGTAATCTCGTTGGTGATGAAGTCGGCTAAAGAACCACTGAAGCTTTCACTCAGGGTCTGCAAAAAATAGCCACCATAACCAACTTCCTCTCCGACTTCTTCGTCACAACGGCTGCAAAGAACACTGTGCTCAGAGTTCCAGGGAGATGAAGCACCAGCAATCTACAAAACCACCGTTAAAAATAAAAATTGAACAAAAAAACATTACACTGAGTTTGAAATTCTAGTGCTAAAATACAGGCATTTCTAGCAGACTGAGCTTCTTTGCTGTCATTTGTTGGCATTTACTTTGCAAGTTGATCCAAGTTAAAGCACTGCATCTGTTTAGTGGTAAACTGTGGATTAGCCAACGGTGATGATGCACGCTGTATGCTAGTGGATTGTTTGTACTCACTGCAGATACACTGTGCAGGCTTAAAGCAAAATGCTTAATTTTTAAACAGATTTTTGAAAAAGTAAATAAAACATTTTACTGTTTTCAGAATGTTATAATTAAAATATTCTACCAACAGGATAATGCTATAATTAAGATGTTTTATCATCACCAGTCACCAGAATGTTATAATTCTACTGTAATTGAAACATGTTACTGTCATTAGAACATTGTAATTTTTCAGTAAGCATCTAATATAAGAGAATGTTGTGATTTTACATTTTTATTTCTACCATCTAAAAGCTTATTGGGCAGATTCTCAATATCGAGTGTCTCTGAGAACTGACAGAAGTATCATTTTGATTGTAAAAGTCTTGTTTGTCCTAGTTCTGCCCCCTTTCGTCTAGGCTGGACTGTTCCACATCATCTTTTTCCTGCATTTTTCTGTTGTTTTATCATTTCTGTTGTCCTTGATAGAGGAATTATGATGAAATATTGGATTTATTCTCCATTTTTTTTTTTTTTTTTCATTTGTACATACTCATCTTATTATTTACTCCTGCCATTTTATTCTCACTGTCTTGTCTTTTTCTTTCTTTTTTTTTTCTTCCCTTTTCTCAAATAATGCTACTTTTACAAGCATTCATTATCACACTTATCATCCACAGCTCAATAGTTATTATTTTGCCTTGCTTAATTCAGATCATGTGTTCAAATTTTGTGAACGAACAGAGTTCATAGGATCACCTTACATTGTTGTGTTCATCTCGTTTCAGGTATCGTTCTCGTTGCAATAAACCCGTATGAGTATTTGGATATTTATAGCAATGACATCATCCAGGCATATAGTGGACAGGATATGGGTGCCATGGATCCACACATATTCGCTGTCTCGGAAGAAGCGTACAAGCAGATGTCTCGGTAAGTTGAGAAAAAAAAAAGGGGGGGGGGTGTTATCATTTTGCACTCCAAACATAGACGCTCCTGCTCTTGTTCCTGCTCCTGCTCCTGCCTCCACCTTGGAAGAATAATCACAGCAAGATACACGTGCTCCACAGCAGCGGCAATGACATGAAATGATGACAGAAAGGATGATCTTATAGTGTTGTGTTCATCTGGTTTCAGCTGTTTTTCCATTGCAGTCGTCCAGTCATCTAGCCAAGAAACTAGATATCTGACTCGGCTCTACTGTAATCCACTCCCTGTCTGACATTGTTCCTGTCCCTTTAGCAACATCACAGCATTGGCTGTGAAAAAAAAACTTTTGCATTTTCATGGAGATAATAACATGAAGACTGTAACACATAATGAAGAGGCTGTAGTCAAGATATCGGAGATGCAGATGAAGCTATTGACTTTGATTATTGAGGAAAGATACTGGCAGTGGTTGGGACATGTGCTCCGGATGACTGGAGTCTAATTTCCAAAAACGGCACTGAGATGGGCACCTCGGGGGTACGGGAGCAAGGGTATGAATGAATGAGTGAGTGAATAATCTTTATTTTTCAAGGGTAAAGAATTGGGCACGCAGGCCCGTCTTACATTCTGCCTTTTATCACTCCATCTTTCATTCTTCCCACACACTTGATTTAGTACAAATATACAAATTAAATTAGGAAAAAACATATCAAAAGAGTGTAAGATTTACTAATACATTCAAAGTAAAAGAGAAGAAGTAATTAACCTAATAAAATAGCACTCACGCACACATACATACTCAGACATATACATAAACAAAAATACATTGTAAATACAGATCTTCTAACATATGTTTTTTTTTTTAACAGACATTAAAATAATTTCTAACAATATCTAAAAAGTTGCTTTTCTAACTATGTCATTTTAGTACTTGATGGTTGTCTAGTCACGTGTTGAGAGAGTGCTGGTTATTTTATGGAGGCATATAATTACAAGCAAGTAAATAATGAAACAGGTTTGAGTTAAAGGATAAAGTATTACCAATGGATTTTAAATGGTAGGGGAGGGTGTTCCAGAGCTGTACTGCAGAGTATGCAAGGGTTTTCTTGTACAGATCAGTCCTGGGTTTAGGAAGAAGACAGTTTTTTAAACGCTGGCCATGTTTAGTATTATACGTAAACAGTGACCACAAGTACATAGACCAAAGGAGACACGGAGAAGAACAACCTAGAAGATGTTTAGTAATAGAAGGCTGCCCTTGACAAGAATGGAAAAAAAAAAGGCGAAGGACAGGCATTTCTGGAAAACCTTTGAGAAAGCCTCATGTACCTTGGGCACCTAAAGGTTCAAGAGAGAGTCAAGATATCAAAGCTAGGCAATGACAGGCATTGTCTGCCATTGTAACTTTGTAAAATAAAATAGTGAAGTTAAAATTCAGAAGTACTGAAAAAAAGAATCTAAAATAACCATGCAAGACTCAAAATGTATAAACTAGGAAAAAAAGTAGGAACAGCTTTATTACTTAGTGACCACAAAGCTGTGACGTTTTGGCGTTAGCCTTAATCTTATTATCCACTAATTATCATGCAGACTTCAGTGAGACTATGTCATTCAGAAGTTAAATAATAGCACACTTCTTTAATCTGACCTCAGCTTGAATAGACA